>OX589595.1:19523173-20770010 GCA_951329385.1 Polia nebulosa
ATCGGATATTGTTAATGTAGGTTATTCAAAGATCATCTTAGCTGAGTTACATGAATTCTGTTTGTGAACTCAATTATTTTACGTAGGTAGGTACATATATAAATGAAAAATAAACAGAATCGGTGGATGGTTTTCTTTTTGTGTTCCCAAATTAGCACAAAATTCTTTGATATCCAAATAACATAATAATGAGCTTTGAAACAAGATAATGAAATATGGAAACAAAAAAATCCAATTAGGTATATCTACCTACATCGGTAACATATTTTAACATTTTTGGTTTGGTAAGTAGATCGTGCGTGCTTATGTAGCTACGTAAGAAAAATCTGCGACTTAGATACCTAAATAATTATGAGCAGGTAAACCTGAAACTGTAGGATAAAATTTTGCATAATTATATAATAATAATTGTAGCATAATTTATTTTATGTTAATAAATAGTGTTCTACTGAAGGTTCGGTTTGTTCGGTTTATGCCAAAAAAACTGGTTTTGGCTACAGTTTTTGTTTCTGCCAGAAAGTAGCCAAAGGAGCTGAAGATTGAGGTAGAGACCTAAAAAACTGACTGTTTCGTTTAACCGAATTTTCAATGATCTGATAACTTTTCAAGTCAAAATATTTAATTTTTGACCAGAGCGAGCCGAACATTCGGTTATGGTTTCGGTTTAAAATCGTGTTTCGGTCGGATACTAGTTCCATTATCCTGTTGTTTAAAATGGAGCTTTTAATTTGTTAAAACTCAGTTTCTGAAAGGCTAATTTACTCAAAAGCTATCGAACTCATGTCAAGATCATTGAATGGTTATTGTTATTTGAGTCAGTTAATTACCTACCTTTCTAGCTAGATTAATGTTCTATCGCTTTTCAGATACTAAATAAAAGACAAAGTAAGATTGTATCCACCTTCTAATGTTGTAACATTCAATTAAGGATTTAATAATAACATTAATAACTGAATCTATATCGGACTTCAAATTATGAAATCGACGGCAAAAAAACAATCTAATAGGTACCTATAGTTGATAAATATTTTTTTTGTTGAACCTACGGTCTTCTTCTTCTTTAAAATCGATGGTTTTGATCTTATTAAATGCGTTGGGCTCAGAAGTTGGCCACACACTAAGTGCCGCTTCAACAGCTTGAAGTACCTATGTTGATCCTATAATATGTCATTTTAGTGCCTAAGTCAGGTCAAGGTAATGCTGAATCTTTGCAAACTATTCGAACCACGAATTAAAACATCGAGGCCAAACCTATTTTAACATACTAGTCTATGATCTCAAAGCCGCCAGACATTACTTATTTTGGTTCTCGTCGGTCCAAACTAGCAGCTATACATACGTTCAAAGTAAGTACTAACACTGCTCAATAACGCAAATTTTGTTAATCAGAAAATAAATAATGTCTGGCGGCTCTCGAATCTCACTCTAATCAGCTTGTTCAACTTTTGCAAAGATAATGAAGTTTCGCAACATTCCTCTAAATCTATGAATGCCAATGACAATAGAAATAGGTACAGACCCACAGTAGCTAAATTAATTGATTTCTAAGCCGTTATGTTTGCTTGAACTCTGCTAATGACGTTAATTTATTTCGATTCTAGTCTCCTTGATTAAGAAACTTTCCTTCTTTTTTATGTTCTGATAAGGACAAAGGTAGGAATGTAAGAATTCATTGCGAGTCCGTAATTGTATTAAATCATTTTTAGGTTTTATGTTTGATTTAATGTTGGGTTTATTGCGATTACCGTATACTTGAGACGATACCGATATTATTTTATGCTAATCGATGCATATCAATACTTCAAAACTTGATCACAACTTCAAAATTTCAACTGAACCTTGGATAACTTTGTGTATGAATCTGAATAATAGATCAATAACATTCAGGAGTTGGTGACGTAATTTCGGTATATAGTTCATGGAAAATCTCTGAATACAGATTAATGGAAGAATGTGTATGTGTTATGTTGAACCATAAACACGGGTAATTTGAGTGGACTTTAAATTCGTGTGGACCACGCCACATAACAGATTGCCTGCGCGCATGTCACGCGTAGCATCGTAAACTCCAACAACAACACTTTGATGGTGTCGAACAAGATTACGTGACGTCACAAATACGCGCTCCAGATCGTTTTAGCTTTATCTCCGTTTTTAACTCGCACGCCTGTCGGTGACAATAAAAACTCCGTCAGCTGAAACCACCCATGCGGCGGCCTAGTAACGATCCATATTAGACCCCCGACATTACTTCTCAAAAGAACTCCTAACTAAATTTACATTTTTATTCGACTTTCCCACGTTAACGTGTATGACGTAGAGTTAAACAGAAGTTACAAGTAAAACAGAAAGTTGTAAGGGTTGCTTTGTGTTAGACTCTTCCGATTTATTTAAGGGACTTTCAGTATTTATGGGTCGTATTAAGTCGGGATTTATTTTCACGGATTAATATGGCGGACGGGTGTGCAGGTTCGACGGATTTCTGCCGAGTTGGAAGGATTCGACGCTCATAAATCTGAATCAAACGTTCGCATTTTGACTAGGAATATCCGAATAGGAGTCGAATGACCCTTTTCAAAGTCGCGCCAAGCGTGATAAAATACGTATCCAAGTGGATACGAGTATGTCGTAATCATGTTAGCTTCCGTTTAAATTATGTAGGTTTTTATGTCAATTGTTATCTCTGTCATAAACGTTTAATTAAGTTTTATGTCCGTCCAACACTTTAGTTTAAATTACAAGGGAAACATTTGTAAAACGTATCATTTTGCAGAATAGTTTAGTAAAACTAGCGAGTAGTGGTTCCTCTACAGAACAAATACGTCTTCTCCTACAAACGAGTACCGATCATTAATCACCACGCCACGCCAGCTGACTTCATGTTGACGTAAAACTACAGGGTCCACAGATTTCCTTTCAACCGTACCTAAGTTAGTGGCGTCAAAATGAATTAAGAAAGTAGGAATTAGACATTAAAAATAGTAAAAAAACAAGCCTTTAAAGGCATAAACAAAATTTTGTGTCTGTGTTGTTGACTGTTGAAGAGTTCCTCTATCTGGAGCTAGACCTGCACGTCGATTCAGGTCATGCTTACCATAACAAAAAACTTTTTTACAAAAAAAAACAACCGACTTCCAAAAAAGAAAATACACTAAAAATTAAAAAATAATTTTTATTTCGGAAGTCGGTGTTTTTATTTTTATATTTCTTCGTTTTTTGACATACCCCAGTGTGCTTTAGTTGTACCCCAGAACTAAAAACCCCAATAAAATGGAACGTGGAATTTAAACATACCTACTCTTAATTAGAGAAAACCGAAACGTCATCTATGTATACGTAATTTTCGTTTTTATTCAGTTTTTCAAAAAGCGCTAAAGTTATTTCGATAAAATTTATATGGAACTACCTCAGGAGTATATTCTTTCGGATAAAAAAAGAATTTTGAAAATCGGTCCACAACTGACAGAGAAATCGGTGGAAATACATCATAAAAAAAAACGTACATACAGTCAAACATAGAACCTCCTCCTTTTTCCAAGTCGGTTAAAAATGCAATGTCATCGGATCTGAACCAGCGTGTAAAAATACAACTCTTTAAGATAAGAGGAGATAGTTATTATCCAGCTTGCAAGAGCATCCCGAACAAACAAACATTGGAAAATAAAATATTGTAACAAAAGCGTTATTTTCGTGCTTCTATGAGAATAATAAATAAGGAAAGGAAGAGCGCATATTAAACTTAATATATAACTATGATTATTGTGCGTGCCAATGATTATTTCCTCATTCAGATCACAAATCTTATGTACCTAATTATGTAAATCTGGATGTACGAGTATTGTGTGTTTTTCAAAAATATATCAGGACATTGTGTAATTTCAATGAATGACAATTTGTGATAATATGGTAATATTATTTAATAATTCATAAACCCAATTATCTGTTGCCTACAGATTGCAGTGACGTTTTTCTGTGAAATATTGCTCTTATTTACTGTAGCTGACAATCTATAGAGAATTTCTGTGTTGATTTACAAATATCTTTGTCCATACAAAAATCTAGCATACTTTTCATGCAAAGCATATGGTTAATTATAACGTTGACCGCATATAAATACCTTCTCATTCCCAAAAAAATGAACTTTCTATCTTCACTGTCAAAAGTATGGAAGGTTCATTTTTTTTTTCTGAATTTCAAATGACTTTCTTCATGAAAGTTGTTCATTTCCAAGGGCAGAAGCAGTATTTAAATATCATTCATTCATTTCCATTACAGCCTGTATACAATACCTATTACCTTCCTAGGTAGTTACTTCCACTTTCCAACTCCCTCGCCGTATTTATGACCGCTAATCTCCGTAACGACCCTAAAGCCTGATTTTGATTGACACATCTTGCAATGCTCAATGCCCACTCGAATATCGGGTAGGGCGTCCAAGTGCCTCCACAGGCCTGAGTAATCCCTTAGGCAGAAGGCCGAGGCCGACTAAGATATACGACCGCGATAATCTTCACTCAAGGCTCATGAAAGCAAAATCGCTGAACAAGATACAACTTTCTCAGCGAAACGGTCTTCGGTTGTCGCGTAGGGAGATTAACGAAAGGTGGGCCCAACTTAGATTTCGAACATTCAAAGCTAATTGGCGTAGGAATTTACCCTTTTCATGGTTAATTTAAATTTAACAGAAGGTACATTTGTTACAATAATATGAAAATAGTTTTGAGGTTGAACTTCAAACTAAGCACCCACGTAGCTATAAACATTTTCATAATTTTGACCTAAAGGCATTAATTACTACACAAATGGTGGGGAAAAATTATTGTAGGTAATTAAATTTTTCCCGAAAACACTAGGTAACTCATCAAAATCCTACCTTTTTGCTAGGCTACGGTTTATGAACACTTCATACATAAACAGGAAATAACCTACCTAAAATGTTACTACAATAATAACTTATACTTAGATTATACTTATATTAAGCTTGGACCCTGCTCCCGATACCGGAGAACTACTATTTTTAATCGACTTCGAAAATAACTTTAATTTCGGAAGTCAGTGTCAAGTAACGAAGAAATAAAATACAAACACCGACTGCCGAAATTAAAGTTATTTTTTAATTTTTAGTGTATTTTCTTTTTTGGAAGTGGGTTGTTCTTTTTTGTAAAAAGTTTGTTTATATGTTATTTTTAATGAATATTAAAAAATGTGTATAATTTTGTGTATTGAAAATAATAAAGGAGATACTAATACTATCATAATTATAAACTCCAAACATTATGGACTGGCTGCCTCCTGCTGAGATTCTCGCGAAAATTATTCGATATCGATTCAACCGTATCGAATGTCTGAAGAGTATCGTCCGTGACTAGAAGTAGTTCGTGTATTATATTGCATAGACAATCTAATAAAATGTATTGTGATGTGTTAGGTTTTATCAGACAGACTGAACTTATTTGTAATTTCATATGAAATTCACATGTTGACTATAAAATTGCTGGTATTATACAACACACACGTGGTTACACATCTCCTTAATATAATTATAGTTCTGTGCTAATTTTTTCTACCTAAATAATACAGTCAGTTTTAGTGTTTAATCTTGTTTAAATTATTAGGTACATATCTAACAAAAACATTTTTCTCTTCAAGTTATTTTCGTCTAAAGTTTTCTATAAGAGCAGCTGAATATGACCTTCACAAGAATCCTAACAGAGCACAGAATAAATGAATTTTAAGTTGTATATAAAATAAAAACAGTATATTGCTATTCAATCCGATTACAACGCAACTTCAAGGTTGCTAATACTATACTAGATAATATATGAAGTGGGTTAAACAAAGGTAGAAGTGGTACTCAGGAGTAACATCAATTAAAATATTAGAAGCAACTTTTTACACATCAGAAACTTTTATATACCACCATTAGTCTTTTTTGTGAAACTAGGAGACTGTCCCTGATTTTCTCTTTTACTCCCCATGGATTTATTTTTCATGTGTAGCCAAAAATATAGCTGGCATGTAATAATAGATAATAGTATCCCTACGATATCGTGTAAGAACCAGTCAAATAAAAAATAAAAAAAAAATTGCAAATAACCCGAATGTAAAAAACAACTAAATAGTTCCAAACAAGTCACTTTTCAAGCAGTCTGATGCAGTTGGTGGCAGTTATTTTAGTTCAAACACTGATTTCATGCCATCAACTGCATCAGACTGCTTGAAAAGTGACTTGTTTGGAGCTTTTTAGTTGTTTTCTAAAGTCGGGTTTTTTTAATTTTTTTTTAAATTTATTAATTTTATGTGAGTTGTATTTTTGAAATCGCCTCCTCGAGCCCTTTATTTTGATACTCCACTTGTTATAGTTGGTCCACTTTATTTTTTTTTATTTTTCACAGTATTGCGTCTGGTCGTCACCATAATATTGTATTTTGATTACTGTCATGTCTTTTGTAGCACTCGCATCAAGATTAAGACGAATCAATTGACGTAAGAATTATCAAAATCGGCCCACGCGTTGAGTCTCTATAGTGCCACAAAGGAACAAACATACATACATACATAGGCTTATAAACACATTACCCTCCCTTGCGCCGCGCAATCGGGTAAACACATAACGTTCTCTTTATTCATTGTAAGGAGTTCTCACTGATCAGAGTTCTTTTACTGAAAGCTATGATGAAAAACGTTTCAACGATACGCACTCCTTCATACGAATTCCAGAAACTCAAAAATGTGAATATGAGTGCTATTTGCTAGAATTAATGGGCATCACGTGGTCATAACCAGACGCCATTAATTTTATGTGATACTGCGCATTTTATATTTCGTCTACAATAAATAGAGCGAGGAATTGCGTAGCAAACCTACGGGTGTATTAAATTTTATATTTTATTAAAAGAACTGTCATGTTGCTAAGTCACTTTTATTATATTTTATAAAGCATATGCCTACATATTTATTTGTTTGACAAACGCTGATAGTCTCGCCTACACGTTACTAAGACCAAAATACCATTTCGACGAATTATGCGTGCAATTTTAGACGGGCATGTATCTTCAAAGCGGCATTTTCAAGGATTACGAGGGGGACGTCTGTAGCGAACATCCATACATAATCCCCTTTTAATTTTGCTAAATCAAACTTCGCTTTTGTTTAGAATCTTCACTGTTATCAAAGTCAGGATGAGTTTGAGTTTATATTCTATTCTTACTGAAATATATTCCTAGTCAAAAGAGTCTCGTTTCCGCTAGACTAGTTTACATTCACCACGTCTTTCCTGCAGCCCGCAATATTTCCTAATAACAAAACGTTTACATTTTCATCTCAACATAGTCATGAAAAAGTAATTTCATAGTTTCAGCGCTGCCTCAGGCGATCGCACGGCACGTCCCTGGCTACGTAGTATAGCGGGTTAGCGAACTGTGTAATGGTCTCACATCATGCACGAATACCTTAAGGAGTCTGCCCACTACACCATATCATACCATGACCGTGCAAGGAACGTGTCAAGCAAAAAAATATTCTTTGTATTGAAAAGTATGAGGCAATGCCCAAAAGACCGTTCCGTCATCGTTCCGACCCGACCAACACAGTCGCGTGCCATGCACGTAGCGTATATATATGCACCGGCAAAATATTTATGCAAGCGAAAACGGTGCGTTCGGGTGGCGTAACGGTGAGTATACGGGTTATAATCATGTATGATGACCGTCATGGATTGGTATGTTTTTTTTTTTTAGGGTATGCCGTCAATACCTGTGTCGTGTTTCTTTCCGTGCTTGGTATGATACGGTGTAGGTACTGGGCAGACTTCCTAGTCCTTATTTAAACGCACACATTGTGAAATACAAAATGTTTCGCAATACGTTAACTTGAACCCTTTTTACCGTTGTCGGATAACTTTATTGAAAGTCCTTCATTTGAAAGTCAAATGTATCAAGTTTCGAATTTCAGTTGCTTAAACTATAAAGAACAGTTGTAAGAGCTAGAAACAGAAAAGTTGGTTACGGTTGTGAATTGATGTAATTATAAATTAAATCTGAAAAGGGTTTCTTAGACATTTTTAATTCTGAAGTTGTAATTCTTGAGAATAAACGCTGATACTGTAGGTCCTGTATCTGTTTATTTGACGGCACGGTTGGTGGAGTGCCTGAGCGATTGGCTGCTGTTTGCGTGCCGCGGGTTAGATTTCCGCACGGAAAAAAATAATTCCGGGTTTAAATGTTGTGAACGCACCCACGCTACAGGAGAAATTCCTCGAGTTGGCAATGTTTTTTGAAAAAGAAAACCGCCATCCATATACAGTTACTGAGGAAAAATATTTTACCAATTAGTTTGAGTGATATTATTATAATCGTCCCACGCTTCGAGACTGAAACAAAGCATGAAAAAACGGTTTCTGAACTCATAAAACGCGGCTCTTTCTTTTTGTTTCCAAAAAACTCAATAGAACAACAAACTTTTTTAAAAGTCAAAGAAAACATTGGCTTGGCCTTTATTAAGTATTTCTTTTCCATATTCAGTCTTGAAGAAAAATGATCTAAATCTACGACTTCGCCAGAATGTTTTATATTAAACGACAATCGTACTTTGTATACTTTTTTTTACTAATAGCCATAAGCCACTAAATATTCTGTCTGATGCTCCAACTGCTTATTGCATGTATTACTCTACCAGCTTCTCATTACGAATTTACTTGTACATTAGTCGAGCAAATGCCTATAAATTGTGTTCATAATGCTTTGTCTAAATTTTACTGTCTCTTAAAGTTATCTAGAGCATTTATAGCCGGAGGACCGTAATAAAAACTCCCGATCACGTAGTATGAATTGGCCATAATCCTAAGCGACCACCCCCGCCTATGGAGACCGCTAGTCCCAACTATCGTTACTCGTGAAAGTGTTGGAATATCTTCCAAATAATAATGTCTAGGAGTTTTCAATACGATCTACATTTGGGTATATGATATACCCTAATGTAGATCGTATTGAAACTCTATATATACCTACATATACCGTATATGACTCAAAAAATCTATGTATTTGGTCCGTCACATCAGGGGGGTTAGACAAAATTCTTTTTTGTTAACGTTAACGCTAACGCTTCGTGCAAAATGTATGGCAACGACATTACTGGGCGTGAGTCACGTGACAGTTCTCTCCGCAGGTAATGTCTTTGCCATACATTTTGCACGACGCGTTAGCGTTAACGTTTAAAAATGTATTTTGGCTAAGGGGGCAGTTAGATTTCCAAAAAATATAGTATACGTATTTTTTTATTTTGTCACGGAAACAAAATAATTATGAAGACGAAGTATAGTTCGTCTTCTTTGTCGTGGCATTCTTATCAGAGTGGTCGTGATCAGCACGTATTGATATCAGCAGAGGCCGATGTGATCCGCTCCACAGGAATTATACACTGCGTTAAAATTTCACATAACGTCACACCTACGTCAAACATGTACCACTTTTTACACAGACTTGACGTAACAAGCCCCACTCCTGAACTTTGATGCGTTTTATATTTGTCATTTTTATTGGTTTGGTACTTAAAGAAAAAAAATACATGTCCAATATTTTTTGATTACCTAACTTACGGACTAAATAGAATTATTATTTTTGTACCTCAGAATCGTCCCTATTAGTAACGTGATTCCTAAGTCAAAGTTATACGAAGATTTTCGCTTTTATTTTTCCAAATTACTCTCCAAATGTAACTCATTTGGTACATGGTTTGGGTGGACCGAACAGGAGAACGGTCCGTTCGATTTATGTCCTCTAAACTGAACGAACAATGTGACTTTAATAACTCTAAATTAGGTTAATTTTCGAAATTGTTACTCTTATCCGGGACTCTCGAGTCGAATTTATCGCTGATTTCATATCAGCTTTCAGTGCCTCGCAAAAATAATATTAATAATAATAATAATAAAAAGTTTATTCGGAACAATAACACAAGACTAAGTACAAGTAAAACGATGATAGCTGCAAAAGTTGTAAACTGTAGCGCAGCTAACAACGCCCTTCTCCAGATACGGAATGGAACGATGCTCCATGCAAAAACTAATTTAAACAATAAAAAAAAGAAAGAAAAAAAAAAAAAAAACACTATAATAAGAATAAACAGTACAGGATAAATGATTTGGGATGTAGGTATTTTGACGTTGAGTTAATGTAGTGAGTGTAGGGTTGAATGGGAGTGTGGGTGAATGTTAATGAGGAGTGCGAGGGGTGTTTGAGGTGTTTGTGGCATGTGTGTTGTGTATGGTTTTGTTGGGGTGTGTGAGGAGTGAGGAGTATTTACACTTCCACAAGTTTCTCTGTTTCATCATAATTTTGTGATTTTAACCAGGAGTCAAGTTTCATTTTGCATTTGTTCTTGGTAAGTGTGTAGATGCGTAAGCTTTTGTTTAGTTTGTTGTAGATTTTAGAACTTATGTGTTTGTAATGACGACCTGCAACTACGGTACCAGAAGACTCAGTGTTACAAACCCTATTCGAGCGGCGTGTAGAACAGCATTTAGGGTCAAAGATAAGCTGACTGTGTTTGCGAAGAATAGTTTGGAGGATAAATAACTGTCTGACGGTGAGGACCTGGCAGAGGGTATAAAGAGAGGATGTCGAATATCGGATCGGTTTCCTTGCCAGCACCTTCAGGACAGCTCTCTGCGCTCGTTCGACCCGTAGCATCAGTGTTTTACCGGCACCACCCCAGACCGTTAGGCAATACCCTAGAACAGACTGAGCGAGTGCAAAGTAGATGGTCAATAAACAGCCAAAATCGGCCACGCCTCGTAGCTTTTTAAAAATATATATGAGTTTTCTCACACGAGCTACAGTTGAAGCAATATGTTGCTTCCATTTCAGGTTGCTATCAAGAGTGACTCCAAGATATTTGATACTAGAGGTATTTTCCAATTGTTGACAGCCACAGTTTGCGTGTAAGTTTGGGCAGGTGTGCGCACGAATTTCAATCGGTGTTGGGGGTTGACTTGTCTTCATAGTACAGAATGTGATAAATTTCGTCTTATTGACATTTAGAGTGAGAAGATTTGTGGTCAGCCACCTCATGACGGTGCTCAAGGCAAACTCCGAGTTGAGGCGAGTTTCAGTCCAGTCCCGACCATGAACAATTAGAGCTGTGTCATCCGCATAAGATATAATTTTGCAGTTGGGTAAAGATAACTGACACAACTCATTCACGTATATGAGAAAAAGTGGGGGTCCCAGAACACTGCCCTGGGGGACACCAAAAGTAATGGTCTCCTGGTTGCTGAAGTAGTTTTCAATTTTAATTATTTGTTTACGACCTGTGAGGTAGCTCTTGAAGAGATCGTGGGCCGTCCCGCGAATACCAAGATGCTCTAGCTTCGAAAGAAGTATGGGAATAGAGACAGTGTCGAAGGCTTTGTATAGGTCTAAAAAGATGGCAAGAGTTTTAGATTTATTTTCCCAATGGCCAATAACTGTATCTGTTAGTTCTAATACAGCATCTTCGGTGGACTTTCCAGTTCTAAAGCCATACTGATTCTTAGAAAGCAGGTTAAATTTATTTAGGTATTTGGTGAGTCTTTGGTTTATAACTTTTTCGAATATTTTCGAGAGGGTACTCAACACTGAAATGGGTCTGTAATTAGCGACATTGTCCTTGTCTCCCGACTTATAGATAGGGTGGACGACTGCAGTTTTGAAAACATTAGGAAAAGTTCCTGTTGAAAAACACAGATTGAAGATGAAGACAAGGATCGGAGTAAGAATGTGGCGAGTCGCCTTTACTATTGAGGTGGATATACCGTCAAAACCAACAGCACAATTATCTTTAAGACTAAGGATGATATTTTCCAGCTCAGCACAATCCACGCTGTAAAGGGCCATTGATTGTGGTGCGGACGGTACGGAAGAACCCGGGATCTCAAAGTTGGGACGACTATCCGAGAGATACTTATAGAGGACAGAGTGTTCGATTTTAGCCGCCAGGAGTCCCCCTACATTTGCAAAGTAATTGTTAACTTTGTCCACAGACTGCGACGGTTCGGTACTGCAGTTTAGCAACTCAGAGGCCGAGTGTCTGGGTTGGTCTAGGTTTGCTACGCGTTTAACAAGTTTCCATGTGGCTTTTGGATTATTTCTAGCCTGCCGAAATTCAGAACATTCATATTCGCGATTGACTTTTTTTAAGAGATTGTTGCAGAAGGTGCGATAGCGACAGAAAATCAATTTGTGTGTCTCATCCTCTTGGTTTTTTTTAAATTTACGATGTAACTTATCCCTGTGATGTATGCACCTCAGCAGGCCAGGAGTAATCCATGGCTTAATAATGCGCCTTCTACTGGGAATTTGTGAAACATGTGAGTGCGATTTGATGGCTAAAGACATAATGGAAACAAGAGATTCCGCAGCTTCATTCGGGTTATGACACTGAAAGATCGAGGAAAAATCTGTACTGTTAATTTCGTCAGCAACCTTAGGCAAATCAATTTTTAAGCTGGTGAGGTGGGGAGTTTTAGTTTTTACATTGAGGTTGCAGAAAGTAATAACAGGAGAGTGGTCAGTGATTAGAGAATCACTTATTAGTGTAGTAGCAGTGTTTTGGGTGCGGAGTATAACATGGTCAAGGCAGTTCGAGAGTCTAGTTGGGAGAGTATAGGCTGGCAGCATCGCATGCGAAGCAGTAAGATTGAGGTATTCATCAGCATTTGGGTCGATGCTCCCAGGTGCAATGTTCAGGTTAATGTCACCAATAATGGCTACAGTTTTAAATTGAGTTAAGTTACTAAGCAAACTGTCTAAGCTGCTAAGGAAATTAGTCAAATCTCTGTATGAAGGAGAACGATAAATTGCTATAAAAGCAGCTTTATTTGAGAATTTAATAAGAAGAACGTTTGCCTCATTGAATATAGGTGTTTCAACAGTGGCATCAAAGCAATCTCTCAAATAGACTACAACGCCCTCATTTTGTGTTTTATACGACGAAGTGTGTGAGTTGTAGCCGGTTAGTAAGGGAGTAGTTGGGCATTTGCTTAACCAACACTCAGTCAGAATAATAATGTCAGGCAAGTACGATAATCTACTCATAAAAACCACCAGATTATCAAAATTGCTGTTTATGCTACGAATATTAGTGTGCAATATTTTAAGATCGTGGAGAGAACAATCCAAAAACTTATCACTAGATTCCGGGGAACAGGTATAGCAATTTGAGACGGCAAAGTGCTCAACTTCACTAGTGACCACGGTAAGATCATCCATTTTTAATTATAATAACAAAAAGGTAACAAAATTTTAGAATAGAGTAATCATACTCGTGGTCACAATGTAGCAGCCCCAGGTTTATTGAGCTGACAATGGAAAGACAAACTGAGGGGTTCAGTAAGCAGGTCTTTTTTAAGCATGCTAAGTCTTTTAATAGAGGGAGTATACAGAGTTTGTGGAAAGTGCAGGGTTGTGTGAAAATGTGTAAAGATATGTGTGAGTGTGAGAGGTGAGTAGTATTTACCGGTGTGAGTTTAACAATAGTCCCAAATTTAAGATATTTAAATGTATAACAGTAGATTTGCATGCAATACAATAACACTAAGTTTACGAGGTAATAAGTTAATAAAGTTATATAATAATAGACAACTAGTCACGCGCCTTTTTTGATACGGCCGAGATCCGCCTCGCATTGCACTTGAAAATGAGGACATCCGACTTTTTCCCGCACTAGGATCTTTCCGTGCGAGACCCAACAAAACTGAAAATCGTTTGTTTTTGCAGCATCTCTAGCCAGGAAGAACAGCCTTTTATTTTTAGCTGATAAGTTTTCAGATACGTAGATTTGTTTTGCAGGGCCAGTAATTTTGAGGTGTTCTGTTGTTAATTTAAAGCTATTTTTGTTGTGTTGCCTGAACTTAACTAGGAATTCTGCCTTAAGGATGACGGTGGTAAAATCGACAATAATTGTTTTATTTGCAGGATCTTTAGTTTTTATGCGAAATACGTCCCTCACATCCCTTGGCTGTATTTCAAGGTTTAGTAGGCTACCAGTATCAATGACAGTTTTTAACAGAGAAGACTTTGATTCTTCCTTGATGCATGGAATATTTCGAATCTCTAAACAGGTGGACCTCGAGCTCTGCTCTATTTTATCCAACTTGTTTTCGAGGTCACTTATGTATGAGAGATTTTCCTTGCGCTCCGTTTCCAATAACTCAATTTGAGATTTAAGGTTGTCGTGCTGAGCCGAGAGGTGATCAAAGGAATCACGAAAGCTATTCACTAGGGCGAACAACTTTTCATATTTATCATCTTGGTGGGCCTTAAAATCCTGAAACATTTGCTTCATTTCCGACATAAAAGTGCATAACTTGCTCCCTTCACTGTCCTCCAATCGCCTGCGTTTTCTATTTCGGAATGTAATGTTTGGTGAGTTTTCATCAATAGGTGAGTCCGCCCTTGTATTTAAAGCAGGTTCAGAAGAGCTAAGTGGGGTGAAGAGCACCTGCTCAAAACTGGTGGGCAAAGTTGTCGCCACAGGTGTCACCACTGTCTGAGATGTTTGTAGGTGCATCGCCGGTGGTGTGCGTTTTAACGGCATCGTCGAGCGGGAATGACTATACTAATAATATAGATATACGGAGAGTTGCTGCTGACTCAGTTAATGTGCGCAGGAGTAGTGAGATCGGTGTCGACAATACTTCGTGAGATCGAAGACTTCCGTAAGCCCGAGTGACCGCCGAGTCCAGCCGAATGTGTCCTTGAAGCCACGAAGCGTACCGAAGGCCGGTCGCTGACCCTGGTCCGTCGCCGTGCCGCTTACGTTTAAAATAGCTTTAACATATCTTCTGACATTCCTGTGGTATGACGCAGCAACTAAACGTTCTACGATGCGTGAAACGGAACACAGTGTTATGTCCGATAGGTTGGTAATACTGCAGATGTGTCAAGTGTCAGACTTGGTGTAGTCTATGGGCAGACGCATGAGACTACCCTCACACTTGTTAACGTATAATAATGAATGAATAGCAGAAATTTTCTGACCTTTTAAAGTGTAGTAACCACTGTAAATAAGCTTCTCTAAGTTGGGTCCAAGTACTATCTACTTTCCAGTTTCGATTTTTGGAAGATTTGGTTGATTTTTATCGGTATTTGCTTTTGTTTTCGATTAAATATCTGGAGCACTTCTATAACACTGTTACTCTTTTTGATTTTTTTATTGTAACGTTTTTCTCGAAAACCTTCGGCGTGTGGTATTTCATAGTAAAATTTATGTTTTATTTACATTTATTCCCCTTCTGGCTATTGTGCGAAGCAAAGAAGCCGTATGTTAGTCAGTAGTCAACGCGCCATTTAATTTTAAGACTGCAAGTCTTTCGCAGTTTGTTTCTTTGCAGCGTTTCCTTTTGTTCATTTTAACCGATTTCCCAATATACGAATAAATCAACTCTTCCAACGGGAGTGACGACACTTAACATGAATACATTTCCCAATCGATTTTATGTTTAATTCATAAATTCGCCTCTTTTGCATCGTAATTAGCGTTTCTCGTGAATTTATTTAAACAAATACTTTTATCATTTTTGGCTGAAAATCTCGTGTACCTCGTGTTTTTTTTCTTCCTATCCTCGTTGAATAACGATAATAAATTTTTTTGAGCGGTCTTTTGTTTTAGTTATCAATTATTCATCGTCTCCATTTGCTGTTCTATAATGTATATAAAAATAAGCAAGCATTACAGATCACCATAACGACGAAAGCCCACAAAGCCGAAATTTTCATCTATTCCTACTCATACCGTTTAAATCCCGTGACCAAAATGTGTAAATATTTCCCCGCTGCCAGACACAAAAGGGACGCTCAGTCGTTGAACATTTTGTACTAAGTGTAGCTATATAACTTCTAAAACCGGCCAAATCCCTAACAGGTACTTATTTTTATAAGCATAAGTAGGCCCTCCACTTAGCGTAACGGAGTCTATAAAATGATATTATACGTTAACCGTGCCATTCAATATGTAGCACATTGTAGTTTGATCCACAGTAACGGGTATTCGATATCGTGCGAATAGCCATCGTATCCCTTGTTCTTAAAGCAATCACATTCTCATTATACATAGTAAGTGCGTAATAATGTGTATTATCTATTTATTCAATATCCGTTTATATGTGGCATTGTTTTACTTATATTTCAGGTCTATCAACTCCAGGAAAGAGGTATAATTCGAAAACATGAAAACGTAATTTGTGAAACACACCCGTCAGAGTGGTTTTAAATTGTAAAATAATATTTCATGAAAACTTTGCATTTTTGCAATGTTATAAAATACGGAGACTGTCTTTTCATTTCGTAATATAAGTTTTTGATTCGCTCTGAAAATGTGACGACAGCATTTTCATGAAGTAGTAGAGTGAGTCACCACAGTAATTTTAATAGTGACCCTTATTTACTCAATCACGCAGCCGAAATATAAAATATTATGTGGCTTACTGGTAAAGCTTTACTGTAATTGTTTCGTGCCACGTAATAAAATTAGAGGTTAGAAAATCCGAGCATGTTACAGTGTTCAAACCGAGTGAATCTGCTTACTGCTCTAAAGATGTGTCTCTGAACCGTGTGACACAAGATTCTTTATTTCGTTCCTAGTTTAATTCAATACGTATCAGAAAATTCATTTTATTATTCATGAGTGTATCCCCGCGTCAAAATCAAATTGTTGTCTCGCACAGGGCACCGCTCTAACCGTGTCTCCTTTTACTCGAGATCATAAAAATGAATGTTAGTATTCCACCAACATTTTGGATTATGCAAATGAAGATACCAATGGAACTCGTATTAACCCGAGATCCCTTTGCTCCGTAACTCTGGTTATTTCCATACTATAGTTATATTACTGTTAAAACTGTTTGTTTATGGGAATATTTTCACTGAAGGCTTAGTATTTAGCTTTGGTGATAGAGCCGTAACTTTTGCGAAACAGGTTTGAATGATTGCGTATGTTGTGTGAGGGATGGTAGCTATGAGTACAGGGCCAAAAAAAAGGGCTCACAGTTTCACTCAATGTATATTGCTTAGATTTTAGCGATGCGTCCCAGCTTTGTACGGGTACAAATTATACACTTAAACCTTCCTCATGAATTACTCTGTCTTTTGGTGAAAACGACATGAAAATCTTTTCAGTAGTTTTTGAGTTTGCTGTGAACAGACAGACAGACAGCTCCGGTGGGACTTTGTTTTATAAAATGTAGTGACTATAGAAGTCTGATAAAATAATTAATGATCGCTCTAAAAGGTCTCTGCTTTTGAAAGAGCTACTAAAGATTGATACAACGAGCCATCAAATTCTATTGTAAAAAGTATGTAAACCCGTTGAATTGTACGCAGAAGCTTTTTTTTTATTTTTTATTGTAATGTAAATCGCAGGCGTTGTGTGCTCTGCAACAATTTGTTTTTAATTTGTAATTTGGGACAGCGCGTCCGATATACAAAATAGCCTCTTCACATGCGCGATGAACAGATTACCTCGTTTCTGTCACGTTCATTTCAAAAGCTCATACAGCTGGCAATTGCATTTTTCAAGCCTTTATATTTTCTGCTTCACCTTTTACAAAATGCACTATTATGTTTCCAAATGGTTCTCTATTGTGTTACCTAACTTTTTTATCCATAATCTAAAGTGCCATATTTTTTTTTGTCCTAATCATCATTTGTCCGAATAATAACTTGCCCGAACTTAATGTTACATAATATCACATACTATAAAATTGAAATCCAGATATACAAAATGACCTAAATCCGATGGTCATAAATATTACAATCAATAATATACAAAAAACTTATAACCGTTTTCAATAAAAGTTATAAATCCTAAATTCAAATTTTGGAATGTTTTTTTAAACTAATAATATTTTTTAAACTTTGTTTAACAAAGCTTTTGCTATGAACTTCTCTCAGGCGTTAGGTAGATACGAGTTATATGCAATACGAGTTATAGTCTATTACGAAATTATCTAAGAATTGGTCTACAAATTTTGAATGAATGAATTAATGTATCTACGTTCAATTAACATTTTTTTTGTAATAAAATATTATCTGATTTTTTATTATAACTGTTTATTATTTTACCAATGGCAATCATGCAGCATCATAGCTAGCATGCAACATACAGCATGCATGCAGCAAGCAAGTGAGCATGCAAGCAAGCATGCAGCATGCATGCAACCAAGCCTACCCTTTAAGACTACTCATTTTCATTATAAATGAACATTCGGAATAATACACATTATATAATACAATACTTAGGACATATGAGTTTATTTCATTCAAAATTAGGAGATTGAATTATTATAGACTCGATATTGTGACAGAATAGTTTCAGAAGTAAAAATAACTATGTAAAACAAAATTTCGAACTTTTTAACATTATGGTTACTGAAGTTTATAGCAAACGTGTTATGGATAATGATTTTCGGACAAACAATTTTAGGAGAAGAAAGGGAGTACCTTTCAAATAAATATGTCATGTTCTCAAATCTGTGTAAACAGATATGTTATATGTGTTAGTTTTATAATACCGCTGAATAACGCTGTATTTATTAACACATATTCTTAACAGTTCTATAGTAACTGACTAGCGACTCGCCCCAGCTTCGTACGGGTATAAATTAGACACGTTAAACCTTCCTCATGAATCACTCTGTCTATTGGTGAAAACCGCATGAAAATACGATCAGTAGTTTTTGAGTTCAGATGACAGAAGCGGCGGGGGACTTGTTTTATAATATTTACGAGTAGTAATTAGTTTTCTAAACGGTACGTTTGCTTGGCAGACTGCGGGCATATTTCAATCATTTAAATTGCAAAATGTTTAGTTTAGTTTCAACTTTAACCGTAGGTTGACAGACTATTAGTTAAAAGTGCAATTTTACTCAGAAAAGTGTTGGCACTAATTGAAAACCCGTTTCAAGTTTGTACTCCAAATAATTTATGTGAATAAGTAAACGATGAACTTTTACTCATGAAATCAGTTCTTAGTTAGGTACTTAATCTTATTGAATAAAAGAAAAGCTGTGTGTTTGTGGAAAACATTTGTGTGTTTGTGTTTTAGAGTTACCATGTTCTTGTTGTGAGGTACAAATAAATATTGTTTCTTTCTTTCTTTCTTTCTTTATAATTCTACTAGTTTCTGATAGCGGCTTCGCCCGCGTAGAATTAGTACTTCCCCACTATAAATTAAAGCCAATGTGCTATGCCTGACTATAATCTATCTCTATGCCAAATTTAATCCAGATCCGTTCAGCCGTTCTGGCATGATTAAGTAATAAACAGACGTCCAAACTTTCACATTTATAATATCAGTAGGAAGTAGGATAATCAAAATTATTATATTATTAACCGCAGCATAAAAATCATCTTATTTGGAATTCTTTCATAGCGTCTTCGTATTTGAATATAACATTAAATTAGGCCCGATGACATCTTTCCATTTCTGAATTCAATTTATAAGCAAATTTTGTACGCACCAACATGGGAATGATACTCATTGCTACGAATATTCAACGACTTCACAATATTGTTCTATGTAGTTATTTACATTATTTCGCGTCAATTGCTTTTATCGCTTAAGATAATAGTTCCAACTTGTACCACTGTACGTATGTCAACTGTTACAGGTTTGTGTTGTCCGTATTTTCCTTAGTGATAGAAGTCGTCCAATGAATGTTTGCTCAAACGATTGTACATGTTTTTCTATAAATACAGCTCTGTTTAAACAAATAAGACTATTGATATGTTCGAGCCTTTATTTGTTAAGATATAAGATATCTATAATTCTATAAATAATATCTCTTACGACGAAAATAACAGTTCTAATGTGGAAGAACTTTGCCTCAAACAGAACTCTATACAAGAACTTATATAAGATTTCTACCATTACGCATCCTACTTTAGTTGAACAGACCTGTTTGTTTTAAGTGTAATTGAAAGTTTGCGTGAACGTACCAACGAGCAAGTACAACGTACTAGCAGTAAATATAAATGGCAAGGGAACGATCGGGGACTTGTATCGCGATACGGGCTTATTTCAGACTATTGAACACATAAAATAAAATAGTGGATTTGCATGCAAACCGAGTGTGAAATCGGTTAGATAAGCAAGGAAGGTAAAGAACGAATATCTTACAAACCGTAATACCTGAATTTCGGATCGCTTTTGATTCGCAAAGGGAAGAAAATCTGTTGAAGGTGCTGTTTTTCCGAATCTACATGTTGTATTTGAATCACGCCTGTAAGTAATCCTCGAATGAACACCTTCTGTTTGCTAATAAAGGTAAAAGGTGATAGGGGCCAAACGTAATGACACGAATTGACGGCTGGGCTAAATTTCAGCTTAAATGCAATTAATTGCAGAGAGGGGTTAATAGATATCGGAAAATTCCTGAAAGAAAATTCAAAGACAGTCGATTCGTGCCGTCTTTAAAATTAGCAAAAGCGTTGTAGACAATAGACCGCCAATAAGGCACTCTGTTCCGATTCCATCCTCGTGATTCTATAATTTGTATTTGTGGGTTTTTATAAAGGGAATGTTTGCCAGTTTTTGGGCCCAAAGAATTTGAAAGTTAGGGGACCATCGATTCGAAAGAAGAAGAAGAAGATAAAGGGAATCTTAGTGTGGGATTATGAAAGATAAAGCGTTAATAATAAGTTTGTTTTCGATCTTACGGGGGCTCTTAATAACTCACAACAGTATCTTGCGAAGGGGTAGACAGCTGTGTACGAGTATCTAGATTTTGTTACTTCAAAAATGAGAAATACTGAGCTTTGGTCAGTCATGAATTATAGCGCTAACCATTGCCATGCATAAAAATGGAAGCGGATAGGAAATGTTATAGGATTTTTCGCCAAAGACTACCATAAGACCCACATAATAGACAAAAATATTTTTTTAAACCCTTCATATTTCATAGTGGCAAAAGAAAAATACACAAACACAGTAATAAAAATTTACCGCAAATGGGAAAGAAATATACGTAAAACGGCAATACAAGCTTAATAATGAATGAATGCCGATACAATCTTAAGCCCAAAGGCTGGTAATTCTTGCGGCCTTCGAGAGATGGGACAAGGAATGTTTCCATTTTGATGCCAAATTCTCCAGCTCAACTTAGGCATTTCAACGAAATTTATGGATACGTCATTGCTTTTGTTTGTAAGCAGAGACTCGTTTGTTTAAACAATTTGTTCATAGCAGATAGTATAAGATGTCTGACTAACATTTTCTCAAGCCTTCAAATTAATTAAAGAATTAGGTATAATATATAGCTTTGATTTATATCGGTGCTTTGACCAACATTAAGATAATTTCTTGGGGAAGGTAGACTATATAATGACGTGTATTCGATATAATTCACTTAATTTTATTTTTCGTATGGCAAAATGTTATTTCGATAATTATGTATTAAGGAGTCTGCCCACTACACCGTATTATGCCATGATTATACCATAATAGGTCGAAACGTTCTAGTGCCCATGCTGTGCGTGCTTGATACGTTCCTAGTATGATACGATGTACAGCCACGGTCATGGTATGATACGATGTACAGCCCCCCTAGCCATATTACTTTAGTATCGTTTATGCTAAAGCTTAGTACAGACAGACTCCTTAACGCTGTCGAATTTCCTCATGACGTATGAGGAAACTTGGCACTGTTATCGTATGACATAGTGCAAAGTTCTGAAAACACTGACTTGGGAATCGAATAATACGTAATTAGACAATGTTCCAAAAAATTCTTACGTTCCAATAAATTGCCTAGATTTTTTACAATATTTTGGGGTCTGCTTCCAGTCAAACCGAATGCAGCTGAATACCAGTATTTGACATGGAGCTACTGCCTATCTGACCGACTCAGTAAATTGGAATTGTACGCGGCAGAAGCTATGCTAAGCTCTTCCTAAGGTCAAATAGCAGCTGGGTCGATTGAACAGGGAAGTTAAGCTGCATTTCCCGCTGTCAGTCCGAGAGTCAATCAATCTTTACATATTGAACCCTCTCAGTGGCACAAAGAGAATGTTTTAACATCAGTCTGGAACGGGTAGTCTCGCGAATATCAATGGCAAAAGTCTTGAGCTCGCCTTTAGCCTCCAGCTTTAGAATATAAATGTTGCCCAGTCCTCAGTATGTAGTCGCTCCAGTAAACATTATTTTTACCTAGTTTTCTTTAGACTTGCTGAACTCAATTTAACTAGGATAGATTAGTCTTGTAGGAGATACCTACGGAGACATTATAAGGTCCACGGATTAGCAACTTCCTACAAATCCTTAAGGAGTTATAACGGTTCTTTAAAATAGCATACACCTACACATATTTCTCACACCAAGGGTGCTAGACGCGAGGTGGTTATGAATATAGTAAACATTGTAACATATACTTTTGATGTTCAGCCATATCAAATCAAATAAGGGCCACATGGCCTTCAGTTTTATATCGTATAACCGAAATACATTTTTTGCAAATACCGATAAGTTATACCCGTTTTGTCATCCACGCTTTTCGAAGGCTCGCTGACCCAAATGTTTAAATATTGGGATCCTTGCGCAGATAAATTCGCTTTATTCAGGCATACGGTACTTGTGGTTCTTTGACGTTAAATATAAACTTCGGAATAAGTATTATCTGGACATATACCGATACTTTTCTAAACTCGATTTTTTACCATCTTCAGAAAAGTATTGGTAAAATCTAAGAAAGATAACCATTTCGAAACCTACCTAAGTCGATCAATATGTCCCTAAAAGAGTAAAAAAGGTGGCTGTCCAAATCCTGACATCAACTGACGCATCGAAGCCTAAACTTGTAATAGAGTTAAAGAAAACAAACAGTTCATCCCTTTACAAGGACCTTGGGAGAAAATTCCCCGTTCCACCTTAAGAGCGGCCATCCAAACATGATGGGAATATTGTAGGCCCATCAATCTTGGCTATGGCATCGATAGTTTAAGTGATTTCCCTCAGGAACCGTTTATTTTTACGCGCTATTTGTTTGATGTATTAGTAGAACATGTTTAATTTGGAACTTGTGAACTGTCTTGAGTAAAACAATACTTACGATTTTGAAAAGTGTAGTCCAATCCTAATTATGTTAGGGTAAGCTGTCCATACACTTTGGTAGAGTAGGGATTGGCAATTTTTTTTTACTCGAGTTACAAAGTTAAAGAAAAAAAAAATAGCGGTGGGTCTCCCCATAGTAAAAGTTGCTCGTATTCATGAGCACGTTCACCCCTTTCAGTGTTTTAAATGATTAAAAAATCACCTTGTATACATATCAACGTACGTACGTTCGTGTGTGTTATGTTTTCTTTAATTTATTTTATTTCTAATGCACATTTTATAAAAATATTAGCTTTCTGCACTTCTAACTGCCTTCTAACAAATAAACTTTCACTATGACAAATTTCATACACCTCCGTCCCGTCCGCGTAATTTTACGTAAAAAGGGGTCGAAAGTTTTTCCTTCACGTGTATATAGATAACGTGTGTCAGATGACTGACGCTCGCGTAATCCGTTATGTTATTTTATGAAGATACACATACATAAGCCATATTACCGTGCGGTATAGCGGTATACCGGTACAGTGGTACAGCGGACGTGCCTCTAACAAGTTAGTAAACAAATTGAAACACGGCCACGGCACGTAGGGGCTCGTTCGTTATTTATTTCTCCCTCGCTCGGATTGACAACACTAACAAATCGACCTGTTTGAATAACGCGAAGGTGTGAATAATCACATTGATAACGCTGTTTAGGTACTTGTTTGCACCTACTTCAATTATGACGTGAATAGGGCTGTCCATTTTGTTTGGGTTATTCCATGAGTACCCCGATCTCCGAGGCTCCCGTTCCGGAGAACCCCGAATACGATAAATATGATTAGATTTCTTTTTTTTTTTTCTTTTTTCTATTGTTTTCAGCTTGTATGGTGACATAAAAAGTGCTTACATGTAGGTATGTTTGAAATACATTAGACGAAAGTAGTTCATTTGAAATTTTGTACATTTTCGAATCATAGTTTTTAAGAGTTTTAATCACAGTTTTAGTAAAATGAATCAAAAATATAAAATAAATGTTTGAATATTATGAAATCATAGGTGGAAGCTCCAGGGTAGCCCGCGAAATTCAAATTTTCTTACACACAGCTCTCTCAGTTAGAATTGATACCAAATGTAAGTATTTCATGAAATCATGACATTTGGCATCAATTCTAACTGAGATGAGATGTATTGATGATTATAATTCTATAAATACATACTTGCTACAGCTGCGAATCAAATTTTGACCAAGATACAACCTGACACTGACCTGCAAATTGCAAAAAACGTAAAGTAAAGTATATTTGTTAAGGTGAATACCTTAACAAATATGTTTTACAATTTATTAGAACAATAATTATTTCAAATTCGAAGCACAGCCAGACGAGAGAAGGGTTGCAAAAATTTTACCCGAGCGGGTACCAACCAGCTAGAATAAATAAAAAGTTTGTAAAATCCAAAAGTGCTCGCCTCTTAACTTTCATTCTTTTTTGTACCTACTGAAAATAAAGTGTATTGTTGAATAATATAGTAAAATAAAAATTGCGACTTTGACCTTCAATATCTCCAGAATCAGTGGATTCCCAGATATGGTCTAGTAGAAAAAAAACATCCAAATAATGGGTAGAATAGGTGGCTTTCGGCTTGGGAAACTGTCTTTTTACACCCGATATACAAAAAATGCTGTCAGTCATCACTTTTAATTAAATATTAAAAAAACGATAGAAACTACGATAGTGAATATCGTTCATCTTGAGAAAATTCTGAACAAAATGAAAAAAACCGCTCTCGATACGATAATTTTTTCGGCAGTTATTGGGACTACATACAAAAAGAGTTAATACATAGCAGACATACGGATTTCAAGTAAAAATTTTTTCAAACTCTTTTTTCTGTTGCGCCGACCCCAAATAAATTGGAATAAGGTCAGGAGAATGACGATGATGACCTTTATTTTAAAGGGACAAAAAATTCGATAGGTTGTCCGTTGAAAGCCTAAAAAGGTAGGTAACACTATACACATCCCAGAAATACTGGCAATGCCCGACAACTTTTTCAGATTTCCAATAGAAAACCTTAATTGTAGGTACGATATACATTTTCCTAATGCATTAGGTATAATTAACGACTTGTAACAATAGAATAGGTGCAGTACAAACCCTTTTTCATTTCATCAGGAAAATACTAGCTCGCGGAAAGAGTATCAGTATTTTATACCTAATATTTTTACTCTGTTTGTATAAAATGGACAACTAAGCACGCTGGTCCTGTTGCCAGTCACGCAGGGCACGTAGAAACGGTAGGAAAATATTTTTAATTATATACAAACGTTTGCTAGGAAACCATTTAAGTAAATATGTACTTATGTTACTGTAACAGCCTGATCAAAGGTGAAACCAAAGATTTACCAAGTCCAAACTGATCTGTAGTCGCTTATTTCAGCCTTTTGCAAGCACTCACTTGATAAATTTGTGGATTTGGCTCAAAGACACTTTTGAAAGAAAGTATTCGCAAAAGTAGTATACGTTTCTGAATTGTTTACTATTATACTATTAAAAAAACATAAATTAGTACAAACCTATTTTGGTAAACGATTTAATCAGTAATTATTTCGGACTTTTATAGGAATAAGATTTGGCTAATCTTAGGATTTACAGTAGTTTGGACTTTTACGATAACATGTGTGTTATGGTATTTACAATACGATATCAAACGCAAAATGTATTCAAATCGATACATCGTTAACTTCGATTTTAGCAATAATTGCTTCGACGAACCCTATAAGGAACAATCGGAGTAATTTAACGGAAAACGTTTGATTAATGAACTACCTAACCTAACCCGAATCCCTAAACAAAGTCTCTGTGGAGAAATCGACTTAAGTCGGAAAGCTTAGACACCTACTTATAACCTCGAAGTAAGTAGGTGCTGTTCCGCTTCTACCGGAAAAGAAAGGCTTGGGAAAAAAATTATACAATACGTTAGAGTATTGTTTGTTTCAATCTCACCGCGACCTTGATAAGCGTATTAAAAGTAGGTTATGTGAACAGTTTATCATAACAATATGGCAGAATGTTGCTCAGTGTCAGTGCGCGCGTAATCGCTACAATGCATAACTTGCTGCACGTTTTAGGGCCGATTTCACAAATTCTAAACGCCCAGTTTTCGACATTTTAGCCGCTTTCATAAAGCTGAAGTGTTTGTTTGTTTGTTTGGTTGAACGCGCTAATCTCAGGAAGTACTGTATCGATTTGAAAAAATATTTTTGTGTTGAATAGTCCATTTATCGAGGATGGCTATATAAAATAACGCTGTGACTAATAGGAGCAAAGCATCAATGAAAAATGTGGCAAAAACGGGGAAAAGAAATCCTTTTGAGAGCTTCAGTTGCCTGCGCTGCGTAAACGGTTAAAGTTACGCAAAAAATATGTAGGACGGAATTGTTCTCCTTTTAAAGTTCTAAAAAAAAGTCAGCGACAGCATATGTCTATCTTTTAAGGTTAATCTTTTTTATGGTTTTGTTTTTTACGCCTAGCTCAGTTCAGTAAAACTTAGTTTATAGGGCGAATGGGGACATCGGCCCTTATAGACATTTCTTTAAACAGTGGTAATGTTAAACGAATTTATGGTTGGAGATTGCTATTTTTTATTGTAATTTATTCCTACGGGAAGGTACCTCAAATGATAAAATAAAGAGGTAAAATTGTATGTTTTTTACCGGACTGCCCCAGAGGGAGGGTAATGATTTTCGGTACTATTTATGTATGTTTGTATGTCTACTTCTTTGGCACGCCCTGAAGCTTAACGGCTTTTTTTATTGTGTGGAAGCCTAAACGGCTGGATGGATTAGAACAAATGAGGTATTAAATTGGTCTTGACGAAGACTATAATAAGAATTTTGAAAAAAGAAACTTAAATCGCGGTCGCCCTTTTTTTGTGACATGGTAATGTGGGGTATCAAAATAAAGAGCTCGAGAAGACGATTGCAAAAATATTACTCACTAAAATGTAGTAAATATTTAAATCTAAAATAAATAAACTGCTTGAAAAGTGACTTGCTGACCTTCTTCGTTGTTTTCTGTCCGTCGGGGTTTTTGTTTTTTTTTTTTTTTTGTAAAGGTAATAAAAATTATCTGGAAGCGCTGCGCTGATCCGATTACAAAAATACTTTTTCTGATAGAAAGCTACACTATCATTGAGTGTCATAGGCTAGGTTTTATCTGGAAAAAATGAACAATTTCTGCGGGATAAAGCTATGTAATATAGTAAACTTTAAAAAAATTGTTCGTGGCCTTTCGCCGTAGACCTTCCGTAGGTCAAGACTTTATCGGAAAACATTTTTAGAGGGTGCTCGTACACGTACGATTAAAATTGACGAGTCGTGAATAATCGACGTCAATATCGTCGGGTCACTTCACATACACATACATACGCGTACACATTGTATAATATGTACTCACACTGCACACGAAGCCAACAATTTTTAACACACTTTTATTAACTTCACCTGTAACTATGTAAAAAAATCTTAGAATTTGACCCATTTCCCGGTTTCCGATTAAGCTGAAATTTTGCGCACATGTTTGTTTTGTTCTGAATGCGGACTCCCAAAGATGACGGACTAGTTATTTGCATTCCCATAGGGCAGTACGCCCCGCTGAAAGTTTCCACCCTGTATTTATATAATTATATTTTTTGTTGAATTTTTATAAAAAGCGAATAAAAAAAAAGATTCATCAAATCTATTTTCAAGTGGCGGAGTAATCGCGTAATAAACATACAAAAAAAAACAGATGAATTGAGAACCTCCTCCTATATTAAGTCGGTTAAATACAAAAGATCACGATTCACAAACCACTGCAGATATTCGTCAATTTGTTATAACTAGTGGTCGCCCGGTGATCGAAATTCGACCTTAAATAATTTAAAAAGGTTTTATTGTCAAAGACACATAAAGAAACATAACATGACATGATTGCGAATCATAAACAAAAGAGTGTATACGTGTCAAAGGCATGGTAGTGTGTGTGTGTGTTTTTTTTTTTAATTCTAATGCATATTTTATAAAAATATTAGCTTTCTGCACTCCTTCTCCATATACTCGTAATACACTTTAACTGTGCCAAATTTCATTCTCCTCCGTCCGCGTAATTTTTGTAAAAATTTTGAAAGTTTTTCCTTCGTGTACTAATAATTTATGTAGATACTCGTAGGTATTTCAGTTTATTTATCCGATTTTAGTAGGAATATGAACTTTCTTTTAAGCCTGTAGTATTGGCTATTACTGGGCCTAAGCCACACACATCTTACCTCTGTTCTTTTTTTTAAATTTCAAATCATATTTTATAATCTCAATCTGTTGACAAGCAAGGTTGTTCCAACTAGGCATCCCTACTCCTAAAAAATAACCTTGGAACATCTTATAAACAGTATTATTGCTCTCAGTAACCCTGAAGAAGATTAATAGCTCGAAATTAGAAAAGCATTTCACCACATTTTTGCTAGTAAATTCTCCAACTTTGTCTGATATTCGTCTGCTAAAACCGGGGGGCATGGCGGAACATGATAAATGAAATCACGGGAAGTAATTACTCGGGAGCGATGTGTGAAATTAATCAAACTCTGTGTGGGACACGGTGACTGTTTACTCAACACCGTCCTCCTTGATAAGGGTAGCGGTGAAGGTACCTCCGTGTCATTGTTATAGATATTCTATTTCACGAAGGCCGGTTGCTCTTGTAATGTGTGAGTAGATTCACGTGCACATGTGCGTACGCTATTGTCTATGACACCGGGCACTCTGAGCTTACAACACAGGACAAGATTGTAAATGTTTAAAAAACCCGAATGCAAAAATAAACAAAAAAAAATTAGAAAATAAAAAATTGAATAATTTCTAAAAACAAGAAAGAAATAAAGAAGACAAATAAAAACAAAGTCCAAACAAGTCACTTTTCAAACAGTCTGGTGCAGTTGTTAGTTTTCACTCGAGAAAATCCCGCCAAAAACTCCTTTTTTTTGTTCCTTTTGGAACAGGTTGAGGTCAGAGACCATGCTAGTATAGTACTGTATTTTATAGCTTTATGTTCCAAAAAAAAACATGCACATTCCCTATTATGGCGTTTAGTTTTCGCCGTATTGTGTTTTGATTACTGTCATGTAAAGACGACGTTGTCTCAATTTTGCGAATGCTACTAAAGAGCACTCGCAAAATTGAGACGAATCCATTGACGTAAGAATTATCAAAATCCAGACTGATGCAGTGACATTTGTTTTAGTTCAATCGCAGATTTAATATTTTAGTAGTTTTCTACATGTTAGTGAGTTATATTTTTGAAATCTCCTCCTCAAGCCCTTTATTTTGATATTCCACATGACCATGTCGGTGGTCAAAACAAAAACAATGGCGGCTGTAAGACATTACCCTCCTTCTGGGGCAGTCGGGTAAAAAAGTGTGCGTGAACCTACTCACAAAATAATACAAGACAAAAAAAAAGCCCGCCTTGGTGAGATAAAACGACTACCACCTTCCGTAGTACTTAGGTACCTTTAGTCTCTTGAAACCGTTTTTTTTGTGTGCTGACTAATTGCGACGAGCTAGCGTGGTGATCAAGCCTCGTTCTTTCTCTTTGGAAAGAGATATTTGCTCTGTGGGAATAATTAGAGGCCAGTATTATAATCGCCGCGTCTAACGAACTACAGGGTGACTTTTAATTCAATCGCAGTTTTTCAGGGGGTGAATGTACATCTGTCTCAGGAATATGAATAACTTTTGTTATGGGATCAAGTCTGAAATATGAAAATAAAAAACCGGTGAAGTGCGAGTTGTAGTCACACACGAAGGGTTCCGTACCATATACCTAAGTTTATTTTTTTATTATTTGCCGTTATAGCGGCAACAGATTATATGCTTTGTGAAAATTTCAACTGTCTTCCTAATACGGTTCATGAGATACAGCCCGCAGACAGATGGACGGACGGACACCGGAGGCTAAGTAATAGGGTCCCGTTGGTTGCCCTTCGGGTAACAGCTGTTTAGTACATTAGGTTCGCAAACCTAAATCTCTAGATATTTTTTGGAGTTCGTCTCATGGAAAAGTTTTGCATATTCATAAGTGCTTTCACTTTCTCAAAGATTGCTAACAATATAAAGTCTACCTGTAAAATCATGTTTTTCTGTTCATAGCAGTCATATTTATTTTTATCTCCAACACCATCGGTGGTGATGTTTAGATGCAATCTCTTAATCTACCGTTTCGATATTTGGACGAAGCTTCAAAGATTTTCAGTGCAGACAGATAAAACGTTTTACAGCTTAAATAATTCAGTGTCACGTGAATATTTATTATTTCTCCTTTCATTATTATTTCATCTTATTCCTTCTGAAGGAATTCGAAGCTTACATCTTGTTCTAAATTTACTCTTCTTGGTGGATTTACATTTAGAAACATTAAACCACCTACGCTGGGTTCCTTTGATGTGAAATGTCAATTTCAGCCAATTTCCAGCCTACGAAATAGGTGTCAAGTAAAATTGTTATAAAAATCTTCTCAGGTGCTAAAAGTATCTAAAGATTTTTTCGGATGAAAGTTATGTAAAATGTAACTTTTTTTTTGGTTGGCTGGGATATCATCCAATGACATCTCCCGCTCTGGGTGGAGCGGGAGGGCGTGTCAGACTCTTACTGACTAAAACCCACCCCTGTTCCTTCCCTGCCTGAGTGCCCAGGGGTGCGGTAACTCATGTTCAGAATTTATCCGTTACCCCTAGGCATGCAGGCATCGGCCACGATGGGCCCCGTCAGTGGTGGCTGAAAATCAACTATTTGAGGCGCGCGTATAACACTACGCGCAGTCGACTCACGGGCCTGGTGCTGATCGGACAGCGAGCTACCCACTGCACGCCGTCCGCAGGCCCGGGTCTACGTTGGCCGAAGATCGTCTCGCGACGTCCTACGCCCAGTGCCTCTCCTGCGGTGGTAGCGGCCGGGGCCGTGAGGGCCACTCCGTAGAGCTTCCCTCACGCATCCCGCTTCCGCCTTCGCGAGCATTACTGCTTCGCAGAAAGAGGAGACTGCTTCCCATTCCCTCTCGCTCCATACCATGGCCTAAACCAGGGACGGGCGCGAGAGGTCGCCGCCACCTATCGCATCCACGACGACACGGCGGTGCTCCGCCCAAGCGGGGCAGAATGTAAAATGTAACTGCCACAGATATGGGATAACAAACAATAAATTCTAAATAGTGTTAGCAATTTTGTCCAGAAATCTTTGTTGTAATAGTTCTAGAATGCCTTTGATATTTCTAAGACATTTCTGTACCTACTTTCAGAACAGCGACAATGATAATGTAATGTAATTTGTACGTATGTTCGCTACTAAGGTGGCAGCCGACACTCCAATGAAATATATCCGTTATTTATTAGCCCAGCTAGACCGGAGACCTAAGACTAATGACTGTTATTAAATAAAAGAAGAATAAAAACAGCGTAGTCATAACAGCGTAAAAGACTCATTCAATTAAGTAGCCATATTGAAAGACGTAGTTGATCTAGATAGACACAAAAAATAGTTGAAAGTCACCCTGTATCTACGGACTTAGATAGCCACACCCAGAGGAGCGCGAGGACCTTGGCCTCCAGCTCCCAGAAACATAACCTCTTAGAATCCGCGGACAGCCCGGGTTGTCGAATTGAAAGCCCGACGACAACCCGGGTTGTCAGCCGATTCACGCTTTTTTTTTCACTGATTCAGAAAGAAGAGAGAAAAGAAAGAAACAATATTTTTTCAAACTCACAGGTGAGTTTCGGATCCTGAAGTGTCTATGATTCTTTATAGACAATGCAATTCTATTTTGGAGTAATGTATCCCAAGAATATCCTACTTTGAGTAGGTAATAGTCATCAAACAAAACTATTAACGGTTGCAGTGTCTTACTCGTACAGAACTGGCTTTTCTGCAGTCGAAATACAGACACAAAGAAATTTAGAAAACAATAATCCTAAATTTGAGAAGTTATGCTCAGAAAAGCAAACTCATCCGTCTCATTACTTGTACTCGCTACTGTTTTGCCTAATAAATCATTTGGAGGTATGCGGAACAGGGTGTAAAGTCCCACAAACTCTATTGAAAAGGGAGGATCCTCCGACCAGACGGGTGTTGTGTCTGGTCCGGGCAACTGCCCGATGGTCGATTTCGGACTGTTGTATATGTTCAAATCGCGCGGAGAACACAACTTGCGCGATGTAGGATTTTGTTGCTTTTAGTTCGTTTGTCGCATCATAGATGTCGCTACAATAATAATGATTGAGACTCTTTGGACTTTTCTTTAAATACAATAATCTAGAGCTAAATGTAGGTATCTTCATAGAAAAGGGCGTCGCAAAAATATTACGACATTTTTATGGAGGCGCAGTATAAAAAAGATTGGGAACCCTTGCACTATGGGATCGACTCAGCAAAACAGCTGTATAACTCGAGACAATGTAGGGAAATAGACAGCAGATTTCTTTTCGCGTTTTAAAATAAGTCACGGACTTACTGAGTTATTTATATTTTATGAGTAGGTAGGTCACCTCCTGAAATATTTTCAATTTATTTTAAAATCTTACTAAAGATACATTGCAAAGTTAACTTACAAATAACTGTATTTAAAGTTGTATTCCAGTTTATTAGTGTTTCTTAAAGTCAAACTGTTATACAAGGGTAATCTTTCGACTAAAACCATTCTGGGGATCGGTCTATTGAAAACTTTATTTCTAATTGTATGTCTAACAGACTTGCCAGTAATTTCTAACTTTACAGACTTCTCCAGAGTCTGTCTTGGACGAAACTCAAGCATGAATGTCGATTTAAGTGCTTGTTTTCAGTCATTCATTTTAAATAACATTTATATTTTTATGTACCTATTCATCAGTCCATGAGAGAGAAGGAACTGTAATTCACCCCGCGAACCCAGTGCGGATGTCACATGTCTTCGCATTTTCAGTTCCAGTACATGCAAGTTTCCTCACGATGCAGAACTTACTGTCATAATATTTGATTTTGAGTCAAGAAAATCTGCCTCTCAATATTCCATTTGTAAACACGAGTTGCCAGCAAGTTCTGACAGCCAACACCACTTTACGTCACTACCACACTAAGTCTGTTATTTTAAGATGATTGAAACCAAGATAATTCTGTTTTGCTAAGAAACTTGAGTATCATAATAATGCAAGCGTCATAAATATTACTACAGGGTGTAACGAAAATGCGTGGTCAGATTATTAAAAAACATTGGACACGTTTTTGTCTAGAAAAAATACTAGTCCAATATTTTTTGGTAATCTAACTGACGGACTAATTAGATTTTTTTTGGAAACTATTCTGACTTCCTTGAAGAAAGCTGTTCATTTTCTTGGGCAGAAGGAGTAACTAAAATATGACCACCTGATTCGGTTACAAGCTGTATATTTTGCAGAAATATAATATCAAAGGAAACTCTACTGAAGCAATATACTCAACTAAATTATACACGTTAAATCCAGCAATTTTCACGGCTGTGTGTTGCGAAATCTAATAAAAATCTCGTAGCGAATATGTAACGTTGGCAATGCCATCGACACGATTGCGTCGTTTCGAACTGCATCGGTTTGCTATAAAACCGATAGGTACAGTCAGCAATTTCACGGCGAGGTGATACCCGTTCGGTTTATACAGGCGTTCAGTGTCACCTGAGCGAGTACTGTTTGCACAACAAAACTGATTCCGTGTAATCCCAAACAAATATTTACTTACATTTTATAAAAATATTGGATATGGCTGATCTTTTTACTATTTGTTATGACTGTTTTTAACGACGCACCTAAACACAAAAACGTGTTTAGGTGCGTCATAACTCTTAAGTCTCTATTTCAGTTTTTATTCTCTAAGATGTTATAAGCTGTAAGTTTTATGAACTCTTCCAAAAATTAAAAATCCAAAATAGCAAATTTATCTAAAATGCCCTATTTAGTTTAGGTTTAAAATTATTCGTTTTCGCAGCCTTTTCTACCAAGGAAGGTAGGAAAGTTATATAAACATTAAAAAAAAAACACTAAGGTAGATACCATTTAAGTAGCATACTATAATCAAACGCAAAGACAAGAGGTAGTTTCTTATTTTATCATCACCATTATTTAACATATCCAAACGTTATTTGTTTTTTTTTTGTTTCCTCGTCAAACTGAGAAAAGAAAAAAAAAATATCTGTCTTCGCAAGTCGTTAAATCGACTGACAACATCAAAACATTTGGACAGTTGTCTACGATTTCTTTGTCTTGTTTCCAGAAAACCGTTTCTTTACGATCATTGTTTTTTGCCTTTGCAAAATATTTTGCAATGTGTAAATGACGGATTACATGAAGTTTCATGCAATGACTCAGTCAATATAATATTATTATCTTTGGTACATACGTTTTAATTACTTTACAGAGATATACTTTGATGTCCGTATTATGTTACAATTGTCTAGGCTTAGCGCCATTTTCCTTCGGTAGCCAGGTAGAGAAGTTATTCTATAGTAGACAATAAAAAGACCTGAGTTAGCTAACACTCAAAAGTTCTTTTACACCTATAATAAAAACACTGCTAGCTATGACGTGTCTTTATTCAGACGTGTAGATAGCGGGAAATTAGAGTTACCACGGTACATGATCGTGCTGAAATAAAATGTAGGAAAATAGTATTTTTCTTTGCAGAACAAACAAATAAAGGGATCCAGACATTCGAATTACATAACAACAGACAATGTTGGTTTTTTTTGTTCGGTGAAGAAAAAAATCGTGATGAAACCGGCATGTCCTAGAGCCAAAATTTCGAAGACATGTGACATCCACCAACCCGCATTGGGCCCGCGTGGTGGATTACGGCCCACACCCTCGCAGAGAGAGGAGGCCTGTCGTCCAGCAGTGGGGACATTAAAAGGCTGATGACGATCACAATTTTGGTATGTTTCGGTGGTTTCTAGAGTATGTTTTCCAATACCGCCACCCATCAGCTGATCAAAGTTAGTATGAGAGATCCACTTTTTTTTTTAAATTTGCTTTTTTTTTGGTTTTTTTTTAATTAAAATGTGACCACTCATTACCATTACACCCTGTATATTCATACCTTTTAGTGTTCTCACTGCCGCTGCTAAAACGTGGTCCACAAGTTATTATAAACAAGATAATCCCTAAAACTAGTTTCGGTATTGTTAACGGCTGATTTAGCTACATTGTGATGAGAAATAATGTGTTTTCCTATCACGTAGTAGCCTGTAATGTAACCTACGTGTAGATACTGAAAGTGGTTTCCAATTTAACTAACACAATTTGTGTTGTACCTAGAACAAAATTTTCTCAGTAATTATTTTGTATAATATTGTTACAATGTGCTGTCGTGCAGGCAAAAATGCTCACTCATTGTCTAAACAAAAACTCTCATTGTAAATGAAGACAATGTTGATTGCTGACGGTGTTGAATAAGAAATCGTTGATCATCATTTGTTTATTGTCTTAATTTGCCTCCTTTGTGCAATACTAGATAGTCCAAACTTCGATAAAAAAAATGAGTCCAAACGAACGTAATTTTGGGAGTTGTTTGTTGTTGAATCTCGTGATTTGCATTCAACCAAAATTTTTAACTCATTTTTCCCATGTGGAACAAACAAAAATTCTGTTTAAAAAGGCATACAGCGTAAATTAAGCGGATCAACAAACACAACTCAAAAACATACGTTCGTTTGACATCACACATAGTTTCCTTAAATATTTAGGTCGTGACGTACTCGTAGTCACGGGAATCCGAGATTCAAAATATGGGCACAAATAATCCTATTTCAAAAAACTACAATAGGGGGAAAATATTGTAGGTATATGTTTTCCCATTTTGATTAATGGTTGATTTACCTTCGTTAACCCTGCAGTAGTCACGCCTCAAAAATTACGAAAAGTCACAGTTTTTCCAGACCTCCTGGAGACCACTACTCGCGATTCACCCTCACTCGCACTATAACTGTAAGATTAAAAGCTACTCAACTTAAAATACTAAGAATCTAAAAAAAAATCGCATCCGTAATTTAACAGGAATACAAAATTTTTGCAACAGTGGATTACTTTTGTAATCCGCGCGACCACAGCAGGGTTAAATACCTTACCGTCAATGTATTTATTATTTTCCTTATCTCTTATTGCTATTAATGATTCTGCTACGTCACTAGCGTCCATTGAATTTTAGATCGGTGTTTCCCAGACTCTTACGTACTCGGATAAGTACAGGAAGATAATCAGGAAACTAAAGCACTAGGTAACAACGCACTTTGTTGATGCATTTATTGTTCATCGGTGGTCGTTTTATATACCTACACAGTGCAATTTAATTATTTATTTATTTGTTCACTATAAGTGATTTATTTATGTGTTCAATGGTTTTAAATAGTGGTAGATAAGGTAATTCGGTTAAGGTTCAGTGTGTGAAAATGATTTACGTCTACTCCATCTTTCAAGTATTAGGCAAATCATGATTAGTTAATTTCTGCATAAACACAACGGGCCTATGGGTCTTATTTATAAAAAAAAACTAAATGTGTGATTAGTTTAAACACTAATTAGCAAATTATTCATTCAATTTTTTTATGGGGAATTTGAATTTAGAATCCGCTAATTAGATTTTAACCAAACATTTGGCTAGCGAGTTTTAGAAATAAGGGTGTATAAACTTAACATTGGTTTAAGGTATGAAAGACACGAAAAAGTTATACCAAAAATACAAGCTCCAAAAAATAAAAAGCCACAACAAACAAACTACGGAAAAAATAAACATTATTTCTTAGCTCTTTGCTCAATAAAACAAACCCTTGTGTTTAAAAACATCTTTAAAGGCCATAAAATACTTTAATCTCCGCCATTCATTGGCTACAAAGGTTATGAGTTAAAGAAATCTTTTTTGCCTGTAATGTGTACGCTTTTCTTGGTCATTGTGACGTTTCATTAATCACTAAATAATATTAAATATTGTCACTGTTTTGGTCTGTATGTACGCTTATTTCTTCTTATACACTATTTTCTAGTTAAGCGCAAACATATTAGGCACGTCAAAGACTGCAAAGTGCTGCCAGGAGAAGACTTGGTCTCACAGCACAGGCTCCTGGTTATGGTATTAGCGATAAAAACACAGTGTACAAAAAGCAAAGAGCGTCCTCCACCTAAAATAAAATGGCATATGCTAGAGAAGAATGATTGTGCGAAGGAATTTAGAGAGCGAGTAGTAGACAAAATGATAGAAATGGGAGACATGAATGATCGAAGTGTAAATCAAAGCTGGAATGAGACAGCTGGGTGTATTAGGGATGTAGCGAAGGCTATTTTGGAAGAGACAAAAGAAAGGGGCACAATAGACAGGGATACATGGTAAGTGTTGAAGTAAATAAAGAAGAAATTCAAGGAATGGCAGAGTGTAGAACTAGAAAGCGTTAGTTTGAAAGCTGAAAAAGAGCCAATATGATGCGTTAAAGAAAAAAGCTAAGAAAGCCGTGGCACTAGCGAGAACAAAAGTTCAAGACAAACTGTACGATACACTGGACAGTCCAGCTGGCCAAAAAGATCTGTACCGGCTTGCTAGAGCCAGAGAGAGGAAGGCGAAGGATATTAGTCGGATAAGATGTGTAAGGGATGAAGCTGGAATGCTTCTGTCAGAGGATGAAACGATTATGGATAGATGGAAGGGCTATTTTGAAAGACTGATGAATGAGGAAAATATCTGGAGTGGTGTTATAGAGAATAAATCAAAGAATGAGGGGTTAGTGAGAAAGGTCAGTGTGGATGAAGTGAGAAAAGTAGTGAATGGAATGAAGAATAGTAAGGCAATTGGTCCAGACGGAATACCAATTGAAGTGTGGAAGTCATTACGGGTAGATGGATGGACGAGGTAAGCTTTGTTCTTCAATAAGTTTTTGCTGGAAGAAGCCATACCTGATGAATGGTGCAACAGTTCGTTGGTGCCCATCTTCAAGAACAAAGGTGTTGTGCTGGAGTGCAACAACTATAGAGGAATAAAGCTAATGTCACATAGTATGAAAGCATGGGAGAAAGTTATTGAAAAGCGGCTGAGAGAAGAGAGTGAAATCTCACAAAACCGGTTCGTTTTTATGTCTGGTGCTGGATGCCATTTTCGCTATCCGTCAGCTGTGCGAAAAATACAGAGCTGTGCAAAAAAACTTGCACATGGTGTTCGTTGACCTCGAAAAGGCATATGACCGGGTGCCTCGACAGATTTTGTGGTGGGCTCTTAAGGAGAAAGGTGTGCCTTTTTTTTTTTTTTTTTTTGTGTTGTGTGAGTGTAGCACTCAGTTTGCATCAGGGGTCGACCCTCAGCCCTTACCTCTGGACGCTCTGACGTCGGATATCCAGGAAGAGGCTCCCAGGTATATGCTGTTTGCTGATGACATTGTGCTAGTTACCGAAAGCGGCTTAGAAGTCCAGAGCATATTGGAGACGTGGTGGCAAAGACTGGAGAGTGTTGGCCTGAAATTGAGCAGAACCAAAACAGAATATCTGTTCTGCGATTTCGGTGGTCTCTCCAGTCCTATGCCTGTAGCTCTCAACGGAACGCCTATACCGATCTGCTCCGACTTTCGGTACCGACCGAGACGTAACGCAAAGGATCAACTCAGGATGGATGAAATGGCGACTGGTCACTGGAACAACTTAAATTTATGTTAAAAGGGAAAATCTATAAGTCCGTGATTAGACCTGTCGTACTGTATGGATCAGAATGTTGGGCTGTGAAAAAGACGGTTGAAAAAAGATTGCATGTGGCGGAGATGAGAATGTTGAGTGGACACATGTAACTAAAAGAGTTATGAATATAAATGTGGAAAGATGGAGAGGGAGAGGGAGGCCAAAGAAAAGATGGGTGAATTGTATGAGGAGTGATATGAAAGAAAAGGGTTGAATTGATAGCGTGACGGCTGACAGGATTGAATGGAAGAAAAAACGTGTTGCGCTGATTCCAAGTAACATGGGATAAGGGCAGGAAGATGATGACACTCAACCGATTCCATTAAAGTTTTTCACTATTATTGTGATGTTTTCCCCGCTTTACACGTGCACAAATTATACACATAAACCTTCCTCATGAATCACTACTACTTAGTAGTGAAAACCGTATGAAAACTTATTCAGTAGTTTTTGAGTATATCGCAAACAGACAGACTGACGCAGCGGGGGACTTAGTTTTATAATATCTACTACTTGTATATCCTATTTGTATACTGTAGAGAAAAGTCTGCAAAGCCGAAGCGTGTCGCTAGTCACTTATAAGACAATTATTATTGACTGCTCGCGTGTTACTTTGCTATTATAAAATGAGGCTGATTATCTTGGCCACCGCTGTATCTTACTTATTGTAGTACGTTAGACGCTTCAAGCACTTGAAAATTAATTATGGAGTCACAATTTTTTCTACGCAGCAGATTCTTGTTCTGTTTTGTAAATTAATCTAGACAAATAACTATCTATTATTTTTCATTATTAAAAACTGGATATCTTGCAACTTAATAACAAAGTGCTAAACCATATATATATAATACACCTTTTTTTGTGGATCTGAAATTATCAAATGACTTCTCTCGCTCCGGGAGGGAGCGTAAGACTCTTATTGACCTTCCCTTGCAATGGTGTTTGAGTTCAAAGGCAAAAAAAAAATAAGGGCCTAGGTAACACGTTGTGTAATATCATAACAAATACGAAAACAATACCGCCAAGCTATGTATGAAGTTTTAAGAACAATAATAAAACCAAAATAAAAGCACTTACAACAGAAGTCGTTTCGGATTACGAGTATTAACGTTTTAAAAGATAAGAATTCTACAGATGCTAATGTAGGCCCACACAAAACGAGGTCTCTCACAAATACCTAGGATTTAGAGACAGAAGTAGTGTTTAATAACGGGCCATTAGTCCGTCGTCTTTAATGACAGGAGAGGACTTTTTTCCAACAAGTTGCGCGGGAAACAGCATCTGGCAGCATCATCTACGATGTGGATTTTTTATTAGTCTGAGATCAGTTGAGGGCAATTAATGAAACAAATGTTACATCCGAATAATAAAGGCTGTAACAGAAATGCATGGTCATATTTTAAATACCGCTTATGCTTATGGAAATGGACTACTTTCTTAATGGAAACCATAGACAATTCCCTAAAAAAATTGGACTTACCGTACAAAATGAACATCAGTTGATCATAATAATATGGAAGATACAAAAGTTATCGAAATTGGCTACTACTGTCTTAAAGAAAGCTGTTAATTAATTGTCATAGAAGCAGTATTTAACGCATAACCGTTAAACCTTGTATATGTATTTAGGTACCTACATATTTATTGCTTCCTGATGCTCAAACTGGTACAATACGAAAAGTACATCACGAAAATACTAAAATCTTCTTTGAATGGCACTGGGTAATTTCCTAAAAGTAAAATCTTTTTTAAAATTTTTCGTAACCTTGAAAAAAGTACGCTTTCAGTCAAAAGATCTGCATTTCTTTGACCTAAATGTTACAAAGAAAATCTTCTCATTAAAATTTTTATTGTAATTCGTTATCAATGCTGGAAATATGTATACGGGGTGTAACAGAAATGTGTGGCCATATTTTAAATTCTTCTTCTGCACATAGAAATTAACAACTTTGATCAAGCAAGTCATAGTACATTCCAAAAAAAAATTGCAAAAAATCGTTTGCAGCTGTTCAAGCTGTGCGATTATGGAATACGTTGCAGATGCCAGTTAGATAAGCCCAGATACTCACTTCTTTTAAAAATCTAGTATAAGACCATTTCCTCTGTCTATAATGCCTTTCTGTTGCTACATATTCTTATCTCTACCATAATTAGCCCTCCTTTTATTCTATTTTCTTGTCACCCCCTACGAAATTATGTAACACATGAAATGTATGTATATAATTGTGTATGTATTTTAATGTAAAATTTGACGTCCTTTTATTTTATTAGCAGTACACCGCATACTATCCCCTCTTTAGATTGTTGTGTTTGATAGGCTCGCGTTTGACCACTATCACACCTGATGGTAAGCGATGATGTGGTCGAAGATGGAGCACGCTTGCCTAGAAGTAACCTATTCACTCTTGACTTAAAGACTCCCAGGTTGTATCTTACAAATAACACAGACTCCGGTAGAGAATTCCACTCTCTAGCTGTACGTGCAATGAATGTTTTCTCAAAACGCTTTGTGCGTATGGATGGGATGTCCACCATGAACCGGTGGCACTTCGCCGTACGTCTTGTGGTCCTTAGATGAAACGGGCTTGGCGGAATCAAATCATGCAATTCCGTCGCACACTCCCCAAAATGTAATCGATAGAAAACCGACAGGCTAGCAACTCGGCGTCTATGTTCAAGACTTTGGAGTTTTGACTCAACGAGTCTATCATTGCCGATGATCCTCTTGGCTCGTTTCTCAATTGACTCAAGGGCATCAAGCTGGTATCTTGCAGATCCGTCCCAAAGATGACAGCAGTACTCCATACACGATCGGACTTGCGCTTGATAGAGTTGGAGCAGCTGTTCCGGCGTGAAGTATCGTCTCACCTTTGCGAGGACCCCCAACTTTTTGGCAGCCACTTGAGCCTTAGCCTCTATGAAGGGACCAAAATTGAGGGTAGATGTTAAAGTAACACCAAGAAGATCAAGTCGGTCGGTTATCGGCACGGTTACACCTCGGAAACATAGAGCCGGGTGAAATTGGCTCCTTTTAGCAGAAAAAAGACACGCCTGGGTCTTAGCAGCATTGAACTTAACCAGATTGGCATCGCCCCATTCTGAGACAGCCTGCAAGGACAAGTTCAAGCGCCCAACCATAGCCTCTCGGAGAGACCGGACCTGAGACCCACTAACTCGTGCGTCTGGCACGTATCTCTCGGCAACAGTGCTGTCGTCTGCATACCCAAAGGTACCGGGTTTTAGCAGATCGTTAATATGCAGCAAAAACAATGTTGCCGAGAGCACCGACCCCTGAGGAACACCGGCATTAATAGCCAGCAGTCCGGACGAGCAGCCATCTATGACTACTCGGATAGACCGATCCCTCAGGAAATCTGCTATCCAATCACACAATCCAGCGGGCAGACCGAAGGAAGGAAGCTTGCCAATTAAGCTGTCGTGCCAGACTCGGTCGAAGGCCATCAGGATGTTTCAGTCCATCCCAAGGTTGTATGGTAGAAATCGCTGTTCATAAGACCGCCATTGTACCCATAGATTTAAGTTCGTTTATAACAATAATTGTGTGACGGTTTTGGTGTACAATAAAGTTTTATTCTATTTTATTCTTCTGTAATGCCCTTACAAAATTATCAACAGTTGATCAAAATTAGTATGAGGGACCGATATTTTTTTCTGAGTTGACTATGACTTGAAGAAAGTTATCCATTTCTATGGGCAAAAGCGGTATTTAAAATATTATGACCACACATTTTCGTTACAGCCTGTATACTTTAAAATTTTCATGAAACAAATATTCATTCGGCAAGCACGTTGTCGCCTGAATGGGTACTCATTAGGTCGCTGTAATTATATTTTAGCCTCATTAAGCTGTCTTTTGCAGGTTTACCAAATATTCACAACTGAATTATGGATTGTTTAACATTTCATAATAATCACAGAGATACTGATTAGTCATAAAAATAACCAGGTTTTTAAAAAGATGAATTGCAAACAAAAACAGATTTTTCTGACGCATACAACTTAATCAAAGAAATTGTAAAGAACAGACTGAAAACCTAACATGGAATAATAGTAGTCATTGGTAGTTTGGCAGACGCACGGTGGCCCATCTTTTATTTTCGCTTAACAACGCGTAAACAACAAAAGTCATAACAATAATGTGCAGTCGTAAAAGTGTTAATATGTAGGTCTGTAGGCATATTGTAGGTGGTCATAGTTCGGGGATGTTCCCAGTCAGCAATAAAATAAAACGAGGGCCCTTAAAGCTGCGTGGCGGGTGGTATGTGACGTCATCGGGGTATGGGCGCGTCATTATATCGGGATCATCCCAAACACGGGTATGAGAAATTTTCCTAGAAGAGCCATTTAACAGAAAAAAATCTAAAAGTGAATATTTGTGTTGTTTTGAAGAGTTTCGAAGCTTAATTTCGACTTTTCTTAATATTGGGAAATGAGAATGATCATAATGGTAATGATAACTTCAGATATGGGAGTGAAGATATGCAAATAGCGAATAAATTCGCTCAAAAAAGATCCAAGTGATGCTTATCGGTAGGTAGCACACTTAGATATAACAATATTGGACATAATTCAGTCCACCTACCTCAATACACATTGTAGCTGTGCCTCAATATCGTTTTCACGAAAGCCTTTTAACGATAGGAATATTTAGTTACAACATTGTGGGTAGGTCGTGACAGTTCAAGTGATCGTAAAGTTCATAACAGTCGTCAATACATAGCCGAACATTTTATTGTCCACACACCTTAACGTTCTCTTTCATAATGGCAACAGTCCCCTAAAACTGTAGCATTATTGACCACAAATAATAATAAATAATAATAATTAATTTTAATACTAGCTGTTAGTGGTTACTAATAATGTTAACAAAGCAATATTGTGAAAATTAAACAATAATACTAACTGGTGGAATAAGCATTCTATTAATTTTAAAATTAGCTGACCAATTTTGTAGTTTATGGTATTCTAAAATCTAGTTTGCGAAATAAATTGAGTTTGCTACTTGATATTAGTACTGTAATAGCTTCAGTACTGTTTTACCTGTAATAGATAACATTTTATGCTACTCCTATCTATCACTCACTCGGGAGCTTTTAGGAAGTTTGCATACTGTGCAAGTTACTTGACCAAGTAGAGACGCCAGTTTAAACGCGCGAGTAGGTAACACGTGATGCGTAAGTCACTAGATATTAAAGTGTATTAATAAAGTATGTACGAGTATGAGCTTTATTTACGCGTATTACACACACCGGCATCATTTAACTTGCTTGGCAAATTATATTAAGGCAACTACCAAGAAGCTAAAATATTACAAGTTTATAGCAACGATGAACCTTGAAACTCCACCGAAGCGGGTTCATGGCTCGCGATTCACTTTACGAAGCGCCCCTCAGGGAATTGATATTCATTCTGCAACCTTCACCGGCAAATTTTCTCGTCAATTTCAAGTATACCTATTTTCTTTGATAACCTGAAAAAGAAGGATGAAACGGACTTCAGAGACAGGCAAATTATTGAATGAGCAATTTCCTGTTGGGCAATTGATTTTATTTCTGAGTCTTGATAATTCTAAGATTAATTCTTTGAGTTTTGTTGGTTTATGTAAAAGAGAGCTCAGATAGTGTAAGTCGATGAGGTAGTAAATTCTTCAACTAGGTTAATAAGGTCAAGGATTACGGTGAAATCCATCCAATTTAGCATATCCAGTAGATTGCAGTATGGCTTCTGTATCCTCAATTTGAGCCGACGACGGTGGCATTTAATTAAATTAAATCGTGCCACATGTCCAGACGCTAGGTCACTGGCTGCTAGATAGGATAGGTGTTGCCGAAATGTTTGCAGTCAATTTTGTCACGCGATAGTATTAAATTAAACTGAGTGAGTGTTTATGTCTATGTAAACTTAATAGGCACTTTAGTTTTTACCCTCTGATTTTCGCTGGGGACTAAAATAAATTATCTAGTAGTAGCCACATTTTTAAATAATCGACCATTGGCTACAGAATGTGACAAGTGAGCGACGGATTACCTACGTCAATCACGCAAATTTTCTGCTATGACATGCACGTGTGACAGACAGAAAAATCACCAGTGCGCGTATCCTCAATTAGAGTCAACTACTGCAGCATTTAATTTGATTTAATTACGCTTTAGTCTCAATACTAGGTCGTACAGAACTTCTAAGTCTCGAGCTAAATCCATTCGCCAATGTGACAGTTTCGTCAAGTGTCGGTTTTTTGTTTGTAACAAAATTATCGTAGCGTCTCTTTTTAATGACTACTGATGACAGAATGACAAGTGAGCGAAAGACCACGTCAATCACGTATACGGAAAGACAAAAAAACATGCGCCAGTGTATAACAGGCCTTACTAATCAGTTGAACAGTAGTGCGGTCATAATCTTATCGTGTTTACCTGCCGTTTAATTAATAAATACACGAGTGCGCGCTTTTACAGACAACATGTTACGAATTAGTAGATAAGGTATTTCGGGAGGTAATTTTTGTGATTGCCTTTAGGATTCGACAACGGAAAATACTTCTTTCTTTCCTTCTTTCTTTCGTATTCACTGGAGGTTTTTCTGCATGTTAACTTATTGTTTTGGAATTCTAACTTTATAATGTTCTGCCTTACAGCTTAATCCATAACATGCCTCTTATATACTTATAGATTCCCAGTATCAATATTAACTGAGGTACTCTATTTGAAAATTAAACGTCCTTTATACCACAACGCTTAACTTGACTGACTCATAATAACAAATATGGTTAATGAATAGGAAGGAATCGACAATATGCACACCACTAGTAGCTTTGTTTTTGTTGTTACTTCCTCTTGAACGTAAATCCATTAGAGTTCTATGAAAGTCAAACTACTATGTTAGCTATTACAGTTAACGAAATAATTTGACTGCTAACTTCCTTGAGCATAATAACTATCCTAATACAATCACTGACGAGTAGAGATGGCCCGACTATGGACTAGGGCAACTAGACAACTAGTCAGCACTCAAATGGCCGACGAGTCGATACATCCTAAATATAGTTAGACAAGGAGCGCACTGTTCTTGTAAGACTGATTAATTTCTTAAAAATATAAAACGTATCGTAAATGTCGTCGATATTTTTTAATTTTCATGCTTTCCTGCAGCTTACCCATCAGGCCCCGGCATAGCAGACACAATTAAAAACCTATTGTCACGTCTCCGATTGGAGACGCGCGGGGCCTGATGGATGTGTCAACAACTTTATATCTTTTGCCGACTAATCGCCTACTGTCAGCTACAGTAAAAATGTAGCCGTATTGTCGGCTTTCCCAGTTAGTCGGTGAGTACTCGTAGTTAGTCCATCTCTACCGATGAGGCAGGTAGGTACCTATATGTTGAACAAAGTTGTTGCCGGGGTTGTGCCCCAGATGTTAATCGACTGTAACTACTTGAATTAACAATGTTAACAGGTTATTACAGTGAAGCGAACTGTTCACCTTTTATGTTAGCCTGGGAACTGCTTTGTTGATTGACTTATCTAGTGAGGGGTATTGTAGTCCATTAGCAATTAGGCTACGCTTGTCCCGTTCTCCTTAGCTTTGCCGAATTTCAAACCGAATGGTTGAATATACTCATCTTCCAACCTTGTTCTAGCTCTAGCGTTTACTAAATACAAAACTTTAAAACTTGCGACACAAAATAGCTTTCCTATTATTATGAAAATGGAGTCGTGCACAGAGCTCGTCTTGGATAAAGAATTTGATAGATCATCATATCAAAATTATGAGAACCGCTCTAAGCTTCAAGGATGATAAAAGATTGACGGATTTCATGACTTATAATATTTTAGGAATTCCGCAGATCTTTTCAGGCACCTGCGTCCCGGATTTACTATCTAAACATCCCATCTCAGCTTTCGCCAACCTAAATCCTGGGCCTGATTTTCTAGGTAGGCTAAAGACTTTAAGCTTTCTAATTAAGAAAGCTCACATCTATTACTTTATCTATATAATAGTATACTTCTAATTGGATATAATTATTAAGAAACGTTAGTCTTTTGGGCACACTTCCAGTTGACAGCGATGCGGAGGATTTTTTTGACGCCATATTTTAAGTTTTATTTAGATATGAGTTTTTGTTTTAATTACAGCTAGAGTACCTATTTTATAAGTTTGTAAATACGACCAACTATTAATAAAATTATATACTTTGTATAGAAACGTTATTAGGTTTCTATTATAAATTTTCGTTGTATTTGTTTTCTGGTCCTTCGACTTGATCCACATTTAATTTTACCCAGAAGAAGAGTTTGTGCAACTATTTTCGTCACTTACTTATATATCGTGTTTCTTTTATTTGTCTAAGAAAGTGATGTAGAACCGTGAACTTTTAACATACAATGTTAGATAGTAAGGGCCACGATACACTTGTAATACCCGACGCTTCCTCTTCCATGCTCATTGGCCAATTCATGAAATGTTGCCAATGAACACGCTATTTTCGCGTGTGGCATGCCATGTTCCACGTCTGTTGCTAGTCCAAAAGGGCGTGTATATTATGTGGCGCTCAAACCAAACTGTTATTTGACAGAAATGGAACTGTGGCTATGACTCATCCCGACAAAACGACGTATTATCGTTTGTGTTCGTAGACATTAGACATTATTTAGACGTTAGGTGTGACTTGACAGCATGAGATATGATGTTGACAAATGATTTCATTTGTCATGTCAATCCTGAAACAGGGGTACCGTCAGTGATATCATTAATTTTCTGAGTAAAACGATCTTGGCCTGTTCAGGTCTGCTTTGAATTACCTTGTGACAAAAAACAGCAGACCTTATTTCCACTACACGTAGGTAGGTACATACAAGCTTTAGTCAGCAAAATCATTCGATTAAAAAGATGAACATCAAAATCTGTTAGTGTCCATTGCTAACTGGCTGTGAAGGCTGTGAATATCTAGTTTATCTAGCAGCCCGTCCGATCCATCGCACATTGTTTTGCTTCGCAACCATGTCACCGCTTTCGTCTGCACGTACCTAGTGTTCCCGTAAACCATTGGCTATATCATATATGCCCGTCATGTAATATGAATTTAGACCAGGTTTGGGCAGGATTAGGTCGAAATAACAGTCGCTTCCTGCATTTACATAAGCTTACCATTTTTGTTAAAATATATCCGGTATTAAAAAAATGCTATGGCTTATTCGTCAAAAGTTAGACGTCATTTCGCGACCCTGTATTGTTTGAATCATATAACTGTTGAATTGTAATAGAATCGTAATGATGTAATAGAATTTAAAAGAGGCATTGACCTCCTTGTCGGTTTTTGCGTTGTTACTTCCGTATAAGAAAAACTTTTACCTCTAGTAGTAGTTTGTCCCCACAAATATTTCAAGAAGATTGCGATAGTTGTTCTGCCTAGCCATTTTCCAACTATCTTGGGGTCGGCTTCCAGTCTAACCGGATGCAGCTGAATACCAATATATTTACATGGAGCGACTGCCTATCTGACCTCCACAACCCAGTAACTGGGTAATACGATACCCCTTGGTAAGACTGGTTGTTAGACTTCCAGGCTTCTCACCCGTAATGACTGTCAAGATCCACGATTGACAGCCGGGACCAACGGCTTAACGTGCTTTCCGAGGCACGGAGGAGTCTCGGTATGTAAAGATGGTCACCCATGCATGGATCAACCCCGGCAAGCGTAGCTTAACCTGATGGATCGACCCGTGCGGCTGTTATTACTTTAGCCACGAGCTCCATAAGAGCGAAAGATCTAAGATTTACCTGAAACAATATCGAACGGCACAAGGTAGCAACATTTTTTTCTTCGAGCGTACCTACTCCACACACGTTTAACGTAAATATTCTTTTCATCCCCCAACGAGGTCTATTTACTGAAACACATCACGTCAACACTCTGTAACGTTAACAAAAACCAGCGAAGTGCGAGTCAGACTCATGCGCAAAGAGTTCCGAACGAGTCGAATTCTATGTTCTCTCGGGGTCAAAACCTGTGATCAAAGGGTATAGGCACTTGGTAATTGAACAACTTGTTAATCTTTTCTTGGATATAATTATAATATAAATATACATGTTATTTACGTATATTTATTTATTGTAAACGTATTTAATTATACTGTACTTGTTGTAACTCTACTGTTATTGAAAATTTGCGAGTATACTTACATTAAATACTCCTTGCATTACAATGTCACAAAACCTACATAATTAGGTACCACGTCTGCTCAGCGTCCGTGTATTTCAGCAGAATATCAGCGTCAGGTATATTTGCCTGACACGTGCTGAGCTGGACTCCCATTTGGTGCAACCTTGAGACGCACACCGCACTGTTTATTTCGTTATTATTTGAAGTAAGTTTCAAGTGTCACTTTTATTTCTTTTAGTATATTTTCCTTTTTTTTGTGTATTGGCAGTTGGCACTTTGTTTTTATATACATATAAATTTAAATAATTTAATTGTGATATGGTGTGTTGTGCAGTCTTTGATCTCGTATCCTAAATGATTACCTATATGTGTACGCAGTACGATATCAAAAAATACCCTTCAGAATCGGACAGGGTTTTTGTTAAATGCTGTATAAAGATGATTAGACCAACCATTACCTGAGATTTATCTAAACTGATGCCAAACTTTCAGCTACTGACCTAATCTTTTAGAAACTAAGACATTGATTAATGAGGTTTATCGTTGATATTTGTAACTTCTAAGGACCGGTATTAACTTGTCAGGTTTCGATCTTAGAATATTACGATTTTAATACCTTTTTGACCTATTAGACAAATGGCAGATTTCGTCTGGACCCTATTTCAAACGTAACTAACAACGCAAGTATTTGTCAAAAATTACTTAATTTTATTTATAAACCTATTGAAATTTTATGCACCGGTGAGAAACACTGTAAAAAGGCGGATGTAATGCACACATATACACACACATTTTTACGATAGGTGCTGTTTAATAAAACTACATTTAAGATTGTGGCCGGTCGATTTTTATTAAAGAGTGGGCTTATTTAATAAAAATCGACCGTTGAAATGGTTTAGATAAGCATCTCTTGGAAACACTTCGGCAAAATCTTCGAAAGATTGGTTTTGATTTTGATGCTCGTGCATAACAGACAATAATGAATTAATCAAAATTAATCATAAGTAGTCTAGGTAGCTTATCATTTAACCTTCTAAACAAGGGGCATTTAAGCGAAACAGGTTCGCTTAGTGTGAGGTCGGCATACCCAACGATAATAATGTAGTTTATTGCTTATTGTTCCCAAGCCCAACTCATTCTGAATGCTAGCAGCAACCTCCTAATTTATCCGCGGGTTCTGTGACAGTCTATTGTATACATTTTCATTAAGCCCGCATTTAAAACAGGTAGGTAACGAAATAGCAAAATGGTGATGGCGAATTTAGCATTAGTGTGGCCATCTTGTTTTATGTTGCGTTTAATAAATTATTAGATAGTATTTGGAGACATGTGGGCGTGTAATTACACCTTTTTGTTAATTAACAAGGTGATTATTAAGATTGAAATGGTAATTAGTGTCTGGAAGCGATAAATTACGCGCCTAGATTGATTTTAAAGTTGTAAGCTTCGCCTGTGAGTCGTTGTTCTGTGTTGTAATTATTTGTTTATTAATCTGTGATTAAAACAGTATATATAATCTGTAGTCTATGACCGACCTCTTTGGATTAGCGAGTCAAGATGTAAGACGTGTTATAATGGTTGTGCTTAAGAATAAAATAAAAGAACTATCAATTAATCTTTTATTAACATGATGTCAGAAATAAAGTAATGCACAGCAAGATTAAAACTCGTAAAGATATCAAGAGGCTTGAAAAGATTCCTATCGTCGTTACAGTACGGCGTGGTGGTAAAACTAGGTTCAATTATTAAAGGAAACTTAATTTTATTAATTTTAATATATTGAATTTGAGTGGTTTCTTTCTTGATAAAGTAATAAGCAATTTCTAGTTTTCAATTTGAAATTAAACAACAACATTTTCATACATAGACGAAAATATATGCTTCCTTATCTGACTAACAACAATGTAAAATAACTCAAGCTGCGGCAATATCCCGCGTTTCCCGAAAAAGTATTAGTGTGTTCAAACGCCTACCGATATAGAACTGCAAACAGTTTCGTTTGTGTTCGTGCTGCGTGACTGTCAGGCGCTTTGCGCACGCGAAGGTCTCGATCTCCGATTAATAGCTCACCGAGGTTGCCCCACCCGCCCTTTATTACCTCTCCACCTCTTCGAGTGCCTGCGAAATGAGCAATGTTAAGGTCAAACGACGTAACTCCTTATAAGTCCGGTTCCATAATCCCCAGCTAAGGAAACTTTGATCAAATCCGAACTCAGAATTCTGCTAAAGTTTGGCGTCTGGATTCGGGATCTTAATAAGATTTTGTGCTAACTTTGCTTATTTAGCCGTGTCGTGATAAGATTGCATTAACTTTCTAATGATGTCCGAAGTAGGTAGCTGGCTAAGTAATCAGTTCTGTGAATAATTTGATGACAATGCAATTATAGGCATTAACTATACACTCTACCGGTAATGACACATTATTGAATGCTCAATAGAATTATCAATTAATTGGATACCGGCTAACCAGTACGTACATTAAATTAATGTGATCATTCTAACCCTTACCTATAGATAATTATAAAGCCTATGTAGGTGGTTACAAAAAAAGATGTTGTTGCCCAAGATCAAAAGAAGTCTGAAAATCACATACGTCATAGCTAGGACAAAATAAATATAAAGAAATGTGGGGTTGACATCAGACGCCCGACGACCGTTATTATTCAGAAAAAAATTACACACAGCAATGTAGGCTAAGATTGTGTTACTTATAAATAGAATACTTACGTAATGAATCTTTGGGGTATTTTAGTTCAGGCACGTGTCCTTTAATGCCTATATTTGATTGAGATTGATGATTCACGTTGTCATAATATAAATCCTAAGCTAGGTATAAATAGTAAAAACGTAAACGTATCGTACATCATATTGGCATTTTATTCATATTCACAGCCAAGCACAACTGAAAATCTGAATTTCATCTACCTACTCAGTCAAACACATTTTCCGGACACCAAACCTCGGTCACGGTACAGTGAGACAAAAAATAGGTATAACGAGAAAACAAAAATGGTATATCCCTCACACAGTATTATGTCGTGTCCTACTTACGTCAGGCGCTGATGCGTCTTGTGTTCGTATTCATGACCACCTCCTCATGAATAGCTTTTTGTTCTCTGTTACCCCAAATTATTTTCTATTGAATTTCAGAACCAGACTGGACTCTTGAGATATCGTTCATCAAACTGTCAAGTTACAAAGAGAAAAGTTTTGAATACATTGGTTTACTAAAACACATTGATAGTAGGTACGATTAGTAACTACGCAAGTTTAAATGTCATAGGTCATAGGAAAATGGTGTTTAGGGACCAACTACCATATTCCACTAATGCAAGCCATAAACAACCTACGTAGTGAAACAGCTCTTCAGTTTATAGACTGCAATTTAGAATAATTAGTGTAGTAGGCATCTGGGTGTTATGGCATGCGTCCCATAATCTAAATTAAATCAGCGGATGTATCGTGACGCATAATGTAAATGAGTTCACACAATGACCATTAACGTCTGGAACATAAAATAGTAATGTCAATTAAATATGTACACAAATAATTTAAATATCCATTCACAGAATTTAAATAGTGCTCTAGAATATCGGCCACTGAAAAACAAAATGGAGAAAGAAGTTACAGACAATGTTATGAATAATAATGATTGTAGTCCATTGACTACAAATCCTTATTATTCACAATGGCGTATTTGAAAAAATTCTAATACGCCATTGCGTATTAGAATTTTTTCCAAGTGAGGTTCAGAGCTAAAATCATTGACAGTAGGTACTAACGACCCACTCGATTTCGCACAAGAGAAAAATGATTCGAAAGACACGTAGCGCCATCTAGCGTCCTAAAGACACGTTGCGCCATCTAGCGTCCTAAAGGCACGTAGCGCCATCTAACGTCCTAAAGACACGTTGGGCCATCTAGCGTCCTAAAGACACGTAGCGCTATCTAGCGTCCTAAAGACACGTAGCGCCATCTAGCATCCTAAAGACACGTAGCGCCATCTAGTGTCCTAAAGACACGTCACGTTATGCCCGTCGAATGTTATAGTTCTTTCCCCCGGGAACAGTAACTACTTTTTTTCTGTATGAAAAGTACCTACACTATATCCTTATCTGTTCCCCTAACAACGTAGGTATATGCAAAATTTCATAATGTGTTCAATACAGTGATTTAGGCGGGAGAAGGTAACTAACAAACAAACATATTTACTTTCGCACTCTTATTATTAAGTTAGGATTAGAATTTCGGTGCAACCTTTTCTCCTTTTTCCAGACTGCTCTAGTTTATATGTATTAGGATATGTAAAGATTAGAGCTTTTGATCGGACTTCAACCCGCCAAGTGGCGCCCTCATTGAATAAAAAATCGTAGCATAGCATAGAAAATAAATTTTAAAGTATCCAACCAAAAACGGCCGTTTTTGACACTTGCTTAATACTTTGGATACGAAACATTTTGAGTCCTGTTTTAACAACGTAAAAATAATTAATCCGCTTTGTAACAAACGTGACGTTGTATTCTATTTATTTTATATGCTATGCTACGATTTTTTATTCATTGAGGGCGCCACTTGGCCGATAGTAGGGCCTTAAGAAGTTTCGACAGAGCTTCTGACGTTATTACAGTAATTTAAAGGGTGTAAAGGAAAGGTGTGGTCATATTTTAAGAATCGGTCCTGCCCATAGATATGAACAACTTTCTCTAAAATAGAAAAGAAAATTCCTAAAAAAAAAAATTGGACTTTCCATACAAAGGGTACAAGGTCAAATTTTTTTTTGAGAATTTTCTCATGTTTTCTTGAACTAAGTTGATCATATCGATGGGCAGATGCAGTTTTTAAAATATGACCACACCTTTCCGTTACACTCAGTATTACGTAACCGTAATCTCGTAGTTTCGCTATTGCGTGAAAGGAACGTTCCTAGAAACTCACAGTACCTACTTTTGAAAGTTGTTAGAAAATCGTTTGCTAAACTGGGCGGATATGTGCCAAATATTCTCGATCATAGCAAGTTGTGCACATTCTTGCAAGTTTAAAATATCTAAACTAATATTCGTAGTTAAATAATTACAAGCTTCTGAAGTAAAATCACTTCAAAAGAGCATGCTCCTGGGATAAAAAGTGACCTTTGTGCTATTACTATAATCTATCTCTGTGCCAAATTTCATTCAGATTCATTCAGCCGTTCTGGCGTGGTTGAGTAACAAACATCCATCCAAACTTTCGCATTTATAATATTATTAAGAAATAAGATAAAATGTTTGTATAAAGTTAGATCTGATTACGAAAAACTTTGACTGATAGAAAGCTTCACTATCGCTCAGTGTCATAGGCCAGTTTTTATTCCGGCAAATGGTTTTCAAGCAAAACCGCGGGAAAAAAACCTGTATTATACTTCCATATGACATGATCTTTTCATGCGTGTCGCTCTGAAATCACAGCTGAAAGTAGTGTTGACGCCTTGTTCAGCTGATTGACGTAGACATGAAAGTGGAACAAACTGCGTGTAGTAAACTGTTGTGTCATGTGTGCAAAGTTTTGACCTAAAAGGATTTGTTACACGGTTCATTTGCAAGTTGAGTACTTTTGGACTGCGAAATGCATTGGTAAAGTGTTTTACTGCTCAATTTAGTTTTCAATTTAATATTTTTTTGTGACAATTTTATTGCTTTGCTTTCTCTTTATCTGTTTATTTATTGTTATGGCTCTCCAACGAATAGTTTATTTTCTGTGAACTATTAACAGATAATTAATCACATTAAATTAAAATATCACAGTGAACTTTTCACCTAAAGGTGTACACAACATTCATAGATTTTACATATTTGACAATAATTAAACAATAATAATCTACTAAATAAAAAATTTAAATGTATGTGTATTTCTTATCAGCTCTTTCATAGTTAACTATTTTAATGTTTTGGATGCCAAAAATGATTTCAGAATTCACTACCATTCGTGAGATATCTCGACATAAATCGCTTTAAAAATACCGATATCGCACCTTTTCAGACAGCCGACGTACCTACTATATAGTTGGGATTACTGTCATAGCTTGGAGGAAAGCTGAATTTGTTTACAAAGCTTACCACGGCACCGCTTCAAATGCCATCTTCGACGCGACCGTCTGTAAGAGTGACAAAATATTCCATTCACATTCGCCGCCCGCCCTATTACGTGCACAGATTTTTCACAAAAAATCTCATCCCCAATCGACCCTCCTTAAAGTGGGTCGTAAGCCTTTGATGGAATCTCTCATAAAATAAAGCCTGGAGAAAGTGCGAGTCAGATTATCCAAGGTTATCTATAAGATGAATAAATTTTGCTGTTCCAAACTGAATGAAAAATATTTATGGCCTAAAAAGTTAAAAGGTGAAATAGTTTGGATACTCCCATAAATTTAATTCGAGGTCTGACGTTTAAATATAACCCTCGTCGTAAAGTTTAATGTATCCTATAATTACTTGATTTTTAAGCTGTTTTAAATTTCCCAAGGGATATTACGCGTCAGAAACTTTTACTGCTATCTGGGATAGAATTTGTGAATGTAAAAAGTTAATGAGGAAAAAAGACATCGGTTCAGCAGAATAATCTTTTTGCGAAATATTTTTCTCAGAAGAAAAATGTTTGGCATTAATTCTCAGTTGGTATTGGTACCTAGGTCAGATGTTGTCTTAGCTACCTCTCTTTTACGTTATTTTTATAGCTTATATAAGTCGAATAGTCCTACTAGTTTTGTAGCTCAGCTGTCTGTAAAATCTTTATATTTCTACTACTTAATAATATTAGCTATGGGTACCTACCAAAGCAGTGAAGATTCGAATACCATCCGGATAAAAACTGACCCGGCGATCCCTTACGTCCGAAAACAAGCTTAGTGTCAATGAACTATTAAGTACCGAAATAAGTACTGAAACTGACCCTTCAGTACCCTTCTAAAGCTCTTTACGCTTTGCCGGGTCTACTGCGATTTAAAAAGAGTCCAGAGGACCTTTAGGGAACGTGCACAACGAAGACTGCCACCTGGTGGCGCAAATCCGAATCATATACGGAAACAATTAGAAAATAATCACATTATAGAAGTGAAAAATAACATTTATCTAAGTGAAAATGTATTGTTGCATTTCGGGATGCTTCAAAGAAAAATAAAAATAAGTCAAATGGTGTAAAATTCTATTACTTTCCTACGAATAGTACTTACATAAATGCAATAAAAAACATGCAAGTATGAGTTTACAAAACATTTAGGATTTAAGTACTAATTATGTTGATTGTAAAAATAGCTCAGTTTTGTATGGAGTGGTGCTATTCAATACCAATAAATCTGTAAGTAAACATAACCTTCTACTTCTGAGACATGTCTGGATTCGAACACTTTTTGGCCTTTTGACATATTCGTTTTGTCAGTTTTGTCATTATTAATCGACTGGTACCCATATTTTATCATTTTAATCATAATAAAAATGATATAATATAATGTAAACAAATAGACGGCAACACGCTAACATTAAGACTCTGAATAGTTAATTTTCTTACCACACTGGCACTGGCACTCGTGTCGATTTGTGCTGCCACCTATAGTTCGTAACGTTCCATAGAGAAAGTGTATATTCTATTAGGTCTTTAAAAAGATGGCCATCTAAAAGAAAAAAATAACAAATGAATTATACTAATTCTGAAAAAGAATAACATACCTAATATTATTTGACTTAACAATTCCAAGTCAATTGTGTGTTTTGTAGTTATCACCGTTCAAAGTGTGTAGTTTCAAAAAAACAACAACAATACTAATTTGACAAACTGTTAAAAATGTATGGTTTTGATACGCATTAGCGAAAAGTTACGTAGTCAATCTAATACATTTTGTTCTTCTCAATCGCTCATATTATGCTTAGACTATGAAAGGATATAGACGCAACGTCATTAAACATTAAATAAAGCAGGATCGTTAAAATGTGTGAGTGACCTCGACGAACATAACGATGACGTTTCTGCTTCTCATTTTATCTGTGTGAGCTTATTTCTGATACTTCAGATTGTTGGCTTTTGACACTTTGTCTATAACCTTTCATAGTCTAAGATATTATGTTACTTTGTCTATAGACCCTGCTCCTTCCCCCATCTCTTTTTTCCTAACATTTACAAACAATTCTCTTTTAAAAAAATATACAATTCTCCTTCTCTTTCTCTCTCTTAGTTTAGATATATTTCGGTTGCACATAAGCAGTTGTTTGGTAAATAACGTTCGTAAGGAGGTCGGGGTCGTTGCGGCCAGGTGTTCGGCACCTCGCCAACAGATGGCACAATAGTTCCGCGCCACGTTCGGTGGATTATCTATATTTCTGCACGCACCCATTGTTTATTGTAGAGAGAGGTTTATTTTGTCACGTGTTTTGAAATTAAATTAAATTAAACACTGGCAGATTTTCACTTTCAGTATTTTCATGGGAAAATAATGTACATTAGCCCTAGGGGTTAAATAAGTAAATATCATTGTCTGTCTGGTTTTTTAAAGGGAATAAAACTCTATCTTCCTGATTTCAAAACGGTGTTTAATTTACCTATATGATAGTCTATTGTTTAAATGTCACAAACAAAAAACTCAAACCAAGATGACCGTTATGGGGCATGACTTGAGACTTACATTGTGTATCATAGATTTTATATTACCATACTATCAAGGTGGCTTGCAGCCTTCACCCGGGAGTATAAATAGTATCATTATACTGCGATCACCAATTGCTTGCCAACTTGCCAAGTAAATCTAGCTCAGTATGCATGGCTTCAGCCACAAATCTTCAACATCAGTGTACTCACATACCTTACCAATTAGGTACAAGTACATTAATTAAATCAGATACTTCCCTAATAAAGATATAATGTGAGTTTACAAACCAATATTGGTTTGTAAACTCACATTATAATGGAAATGGAATAATGAAATTACATTAGCATAATGGCTAAATAAATATTTATTTACCCATTATTCTTTGACCAAAACTGATTACCTAATAACGAAACTAAAAGAAAATGTTTATCATTTCATTAGCCACAGGGCTTTTCCTGTCTTGTAATTAGTCGTTACGAAATACCAGAGCTTGTCCATAAAACATAATCCTTGATGTGGTAATTTAATAATAATGACTTACATTAGTCCACTTTGTGAGTAGCTTATACGTATTTTCTAAGTCATGAACATTATTACACACAAAGAACATCGACCCATAATAAAAATCCCGTTAAAATGCAGACAGCAAAAACATTTATTTTCTCCCAAGCCAGTTTTATTTTCAACGCTCCACAGTTATACGTTTTAATGATGTTATATTTTTATATCTCGTACGTTGTGCTTACGTAAAGTAGCGATTAGAGACTACCGTCAAGGGTGAGAGGCATTAAAACAAATCTGTTTAACACCGGCGGACCTAAGCGGATGTAGCGATGCGGCTTCTGCGCACTGTGCCCTTCGCACCTCCAATGAAACAGTCGCAAAAGATAATTCAAGATTTCCTTTACGATCTTTTTATGAACCCCATAAAACGAATCATAAGCCGATAGTAACAAATAACCGTGTAACAACGTAACGACGTTTATTTTACCGTAGATTTCGTCCTAATATTATTTTCGTTGACTTATGAGCAGCTAATGGATATGGCGACATGACAAATTATATAATCTCTTCATCTAATAACCGCCTTAGTATGAGTATAACAAGACGTCTGAACTAATGAGGTTTTAGCGAGACATATTACTAAGCGGCCCAACAACGTAGAGAGCAAACTTTTTTTTCATAGTAGGTACAAGTCTGAATTCAGCAGTACATTCCAAAATATGAAATCGTAATTCTTGTTTACTTGTTTCAAGTTGACGAAAATTACAAAAGTTTTCTTTCCATTTCAGGTGACGTACTTACATCAATCAAACCGAATTTATTACTACGAAACGTATTGTTGAATTTTGATACACGATTTTTGGATCTACAAACGGCAGAAAAATATGTTAGGATTTGTTGGTAATAAGGGCTTTTAAAAATAGTGTTGTTGTGATGAGTCGGCACCAGCTGCGCGTCCCGGAGGTGCGCGTGAGTGGTGCGCCGTCGCAGGAAGAGGACGACCCGCCCACCGCGCTGCACCCCTTCGCGCTCACGCTTGCGTCTATACCGAGGAGAAGACACTCTTGGATATGCGGGTAAGTTAATCAGATGTTAATGCTGCTGCATTATTTATTGGTGAATAGGTTTTATAGGTGGTTCTGCTACCTCATGAAGCTTGACATATTTTCACAACTAAATGTAAAACACATGAATGCAATAAAGAGATTTGATTTGATTTGAAGATTATATTAGTTACTAACGTGCCTTCAGAATCTAATATAAAACCTAGACAAATTACGATCAGCCTACGATAATGAAGTAACATTGGAACGAAACTTTACCACGAAAATTCGTAGACTTCACCTTTTCAGTAACTTCCTAATTTAACATTATTCTGATACCTGAAAATGCCTAACTTTTTGTAAAGTTTCCACATCTTTCAGCTTCTTTCGCACTGGTAAGTTATTTGATTAAATTAGGTAGCAGGCGTTAATTTACAGTTTTATCTAAATAGATTTATGATAATCTTGTAAAAGATACATATAGAATGGATCAGCTGATTATCGCTCCAGGGAAGTCTTAAAAGTCGTCTGAAGGTGAGGGTTGTACACAGCTGTGAGAGGGTTATCTGTTTGTCAATGGTTTAAACTCCATACTAACTTTATTGTTTGTCGTAAATATTGTGTAACGTGGCTTTGCTAGCACAGCTGTAAGACATCAAACATAAAAAACCAGACACATAAATAAATCTTGCAGCTATTCCTTATATTTTGATAACAGAACCCCATTTAGTATCTCCATGTATAATACAAGTAAGTACTACTTATATTATACAATATTTCTCGCGTACAAACACTTAGATTAGTTTCGCTTTATACCTACAGCAAAACAATAGCTACAGCAAAATAAGCTTGAGTGTCGTGTCTATAATGAATAGATATTTTCAGCAGTGAGTGGCTATCTGAAAGACAATTATCAGTTAATATTCATGAGGGGCTCCGGCGATGGTCTGTCGCAGGCATTAGCACAACAATGGCGGCCACGTAAACGCTCATCCTAGCTAACCTCGACTATTGTACGGAGATCACTGTCTTCAACTGTTTTTGTATTCCATTATACCAGTCGACGCTTTCACTAGAACTGTCCCATGAATCATTATAATACAGTCGCCGTCTTCTCCCCAATTTGTCTCCTCCGCTACATAGGTACCTACCAGTTATACATCGTATACGAGTCTTTATTGAAAAGCAAACGATAAATTTCAAAGTGCGTTAAAGATATCTATAGAAACTGGCATTGCCGAGGGAAAACCACAAAAAAATTGAGGTTTTTTTCCTTTCTTTTGTCAGTGATATTTCATGACGACATTAGACGGCACATTGAAGGAAGCCATTAATCTGAACATTGGCAGCGCTTATACGTCTTTCTTCACACGCAACGCTTTATCCGATATCAAAATATTTGTTTGGCGGATATAGCACGTTATTAATATAACATTTTGCAGAAAACGGTCGAGGCTACCTATCAATATACCTGTGGTTTCTGATATAAATATCTCTGAAATCCAAATAATTTCACGTGATCATGAAAAGTATTTCGCCCATTCTCAATGGAGAAACAGGTGAAGTTAATATGAACCTATTGTCAGAATAACTACCTAAGTGTGTGAAGTTAATCAATACGCTCACCGGGAAATAGCTCAATCTAGAAGCAGGAAGTAGGTCCAATTAAAAACGGCTTTGATGTCTGATTGCTCTCCGTCCTAGTTCGTCGATAGTGGAGAAAAAAAATCTATAGTAACCTAAATTAAAGCCTCTCCTTATTCACTCCTAAATACATATCAAGCACTTAAAACGAATTGAATGGAAAGAAAAATCGTTAAAGAGGAAACTGAACATTCAGGGGTTGTGTTTTCAATTTCCTTAAAAAGTTTCATAATTCAATAAGGGCGTTCTTTTTACTGTGCAAGTTCAGCCGGCGCTAACTTGAACATTTCGTGTAATTACATCGGGAACATTAAAATGACTACTGTATTTAAACTTTCAAGTTTGTTTCGTGGATATTGTGAATGCCAGTTTTAAAGTTAATCTACAGGGTATAATGTAAAGTGTTTAATGCATATGTTAGGAACAGCTTGTGCCCATCGATGTGAACAACTTTCTTCAAGTAAGTCTTAGGCAATTCTCAAAAATAATATTTTACCTCCCATACAAATTTTTATTTTGTTCGGAAAGGCCATTTTTTTTTTGTAATTTACCATGGTTTCCTTGGGAAAAGTGCAGAAGCAACATCTAAAATTGACCACGCACCACCACTAGGTATTTATAGGATAGTATTTATAAGGTAGAAATTATTAATTAATTTCCATAATTCCACTTACGTAAGCAAGTCCTTTCCACTAACTTGAGTTACTATTTTAATGCACGATTTGCATAGGTATGTGAATTAGTTCGGAATCGGTTGGGAGTTGTGGAGCTAATGTGAGCAAAACTGTCACACACAAGCACAAGAAATTTATAACTTGGTGAATGTACATGTCCGGTTTCAATTATATCCTTAAATTTTGGATGGAGCTAACTTTTCGTTGGGTACCTATTACACTGTACTGGGGCCCCACTATGACGTCTTAAAATGATCATAATTCCGGTGTGAGAGATAGAGACGGAGCTATACAGGACGAATAGTAGTAAGTATCTCTTTCTAACACCGGAATTATGATCATTCTAGCTCATCATACTGGGGCCCCAAAGTCTGACAACCAGTCTTACCAAGGGGTATAGTATTACCCAGTAACTGGGTTGTGGAGGTCAGATAGGCAGTCGCTCCATGTAAAATACTGGTAGTCAGCTGCATCCGGTTAGACTGGAAGCCGACCCCAAGATAGTTGGGAAAAGCATAGGCTGGCAGGTAGGCAGTGGGGTCCCAGTACAAAGTTTTGATAACTTACAGGTATTTTACCGCAGCCACTGCTTCTGCATGATGCAATGATGCATGCTGCGCCAAGTGACAGGCGGTACCTATTGTTACAAACATCTATGTGACATAGATCAATCGTCCTATCCTTTTCGCAACAGATTTAAGTACCGAATACAACTGAAATAGTGGCCATTTAACATGGAGCGAATACAAATGACCACTTTCGAGCATGAGTATGTGAAAATTACGCAAAACTCTAAAGAGATTTTCTTCTAAAGTAACGCTAAAAAATTTATGGTTTAAAGATCATTGTATTTTTTAAACCTTACTATTCTGCAATACGTCTTTTCTCAAACTTACAATTGATTTATTACGATAAAATTTATTTGGAATTGTGTGTAAGTATAAGGTAAAATGACTTTGGTATGGACTAAAACTCTAAGGGCCTATTTCACCACCCTCAAGTAAAGTGTCGAGTGGGCTAACCGCCAGTTAAACTCGCCCTTAACTACATGTGCGAATTTCACGACACGTCCTAGTAGCACTAATCGTAAGATTAACTGACCCGTAACTTACTTGCCACGACATCTGGCAAATAACGTGTTTACTTGACAGTTTTAAGCCGTCCCGTCGTTGTGATTTTGTTTTTGTGTATTGTTCTTACCACCTCCGGTACGGTAAAGTTCCGAGCGTATTGCAGCTGACTTTTTTCTAACTGTACGTTTCAGGCCCTCATACTTGATTTTTAATGTCTTGCTCGATCTGAATATGCCTCCAGATCGAGCATTAAATTCACTTTCGATGTTTTCCCAAGCGGCTTCTTTTTTCTTCCACGTGGAAGCATCACTTTGCTTATTTTCAAGCACAGTTTGGTGTTTCTGCACAAGGGATACCAAAATGTCCCTCTCATGTAATGAAAAGTTTGCACTTCCATCTCTTTTAACTTTATCCATACTAATAAAAAAATTATAAATGAAGTTACAAATTAAAATCACACGCTTTCCAAACCAGACGCAAAAAAAAACACTACAAATGACAATTGACAGCAGCTGACAATGACGTTTGTCGAGTAACATTGACGTATTAATGAACGAATGTAACGTATGATTTGTTACGTCATTCAGCTAACCAGTAAGTTGTTACTCGAAGCTCTATTTTTGTTTGTGAAATTGAAAAAAGATACTCGTAACTTTTACTTGTCAGATCACGCTAACTGGGAAGTAACTAATCAAAGCTTTACTTGAAGATGGTGAAAGAGGCCCTTAATGTAGCCTACACATAAACACAGAAACTATTATTAAGTTATTTCCAACAGTAATGAGCCTTGTTGCTCGAATTACCTAAACGATTTTTTAAATGTTAGGTAAGATTTTATCCTTTCTTATCTTTTAGTCTTGTACTACAATATTCTTAATGAAGCCTAAAGGCTTCAATCAAACCTAAAGGTTAGGTTAGTGCCCACATATTTCTAGAAAATTATTTTCAACAAAGCGAAACAAAACGGCGGCTTTTACTGGGAAGCTTAGCTCGCGGTGAGACCGACCTTAGGGTTGCGCCCTTTCATCGCTTTTGTCTTACTCTCTTGAAACTGAACTCAAAGGCTTGTCTTTGAAAATGTACCGACCAGCGGACCAATTGCGTGACAAACTTGTATTTTTTTTTTGTTTTGATGGGTAGTTATTTTCTTTATTCTTCAGTCATATTCTAGTATAGGGAAGAATGACGGGGTACTCGTATATTCTAAGTTATTTCCTCCACATAAATTAATAAAATTGCCTGTTACAACCTAAAAGCCAATTCTCGTACTCGTTTAAATTATTAAAAACGTTCAAATTAAAGTCACAATATCATCTCAGCGACAATCAATGACAAAAATGAAGGGAAAGAATAGGCGATTCCGACAATTTTCGACTGTAATGAGAATGCAGATGTCCTGAAAATTATGAGAATTACCCCTCTGTAATTTATTGACATGACATGAATTGAGGGTTTTATTCCGTTTTCATGGCAACTGGTTCGATTCAAGTGGAGGAAGGACTTAGAATATACAGGGTGTAACGGAAAGGTATGGTCATATTTTAGGAACCGGTTTTGCCCATGGATATGAACAACTTTCTCTAAGAAAAAACTGAAAATTCCCAAAAAAAAAAATTGGACTTTCCATACAAAGTTATCATCAGCTGATCAATATTTTTATGGGAGGTCAAAAAAAAATTGTGAATTTCCTCAGGTTTCTTGAAGAAAGTTGTTCATATCAATGGGCAGATACAGTTCTTAAAATATGACCACACCTTTCCGTTACAGCCTGTATGTATGCTCAAATCCTTTTTAAGAAAATATACTCCACACCGCTCAGTCGTCGTGAAACCGGCCTCAGAAACGCCCTCAAAACTGAACTCTCAGTTCATACTACTGTGTGTTTTCAAAATCCTTCGACTTGACCACTCGACCAATAAATATTGATCAATTGTCAAAGACTACGTATTTTGTTTCACAATAAAGTTGCTGGTCAGTTTTAGACAAAAACAAAGGACTGAAAAGCCATAAATTTTCTGCAGATAATCTGGCAAATGTACAACTTTATGTGATGAGAATATTATAAGTACGTACATTGTGCTTCCAGTTTCACGTAAATAGGTATTATATATTTCGGCTCTCGTCCAAAACGGTACTTGTTGCGATATAAATTTAATTCAGTGGCTACTTTCGTTATGATAGTGTTGCAGATAGCTAAAGGTTTAGCTTTAAATAAGGGTAACGTCTTACTATAAGGGTTAGGTTAGTTTAAAGCGTAATTACCTTCTGAATATAAATAACTTAGGGATAAACTTTGAAATATGAAAAAAAACCTGCCGTTCCATACATTTTATGTTCGCATATCTAGACAAAGGAAAACTGCCAAACTTAGCGGCAGTGGGCAAGGCACATTGCTTGCAGAACAGATGCTCGATGGGGTCGAAATGTTCTGGAGTGGCAAACGCGAACTGGAAGACAGTATCGCACAGGACCGGTCATTGTGGTGACACTTGGGGGACGCTTATGTCCAGCAGTGGACGTCTTTCGACTGAAACGATGATGTTTATGATGATCTCGACAAATGTAGGGATTATCTGATCTTTTGTTCGCGATCTCAGTGTTGGTCCCAAACTAAAGTGTAAGTACCCATCTTCATGGTTAGTTAAATTCACCCCCTGATACATTTTCAACTTATTAAAAATCTCCTTATTTACATACAATATAGTAATTTTATTACAATAACTAAGTAATGATTGTCGAGCTTTGAAACTTAAACTAGTTAATATTCATTTGCGCGTTAGATATATTCTTCTACGCTTCTCAAAGGCTTATTCTATCAAAGCGGGGCTACTTCTCGTCTTATCTTTGAGTCTCGAGTTAATAGCGTTTCTTTTTCAAAAATTAATATCAAAATGAAGGTAAAACAAACTTAATGTTCACAAATTTTTACAGGCTCATAGCTTAATTTTAACGGGGTTTCTTAAACAGTTTCAGCTTTGAAATACTTAAGATTTAATGCGTTTAGGGAGTTTAGGGATTTGAAATTTCAAGATGGTGGTCTTAGAGGTTAATTTTGAGATAATTTAATCTTGAAATCAATACCAATAGTTAGAATACCAAGAATCCAGTCAAGCCAAATCTCCAATCGCAAAGTTTATCCAGTTATACAACTTCCCAAATTGCAAGCGATTCACTCTCTGAAAATGATCCCGTCTGAAGACCTAAGTGGATTAACCGCATGTACACACAAAGTATCCCTTATCCTGATCAAAGCTGACCGCTTTGATTGCATTAAGTCGTAGCAAGCAGTGCATCTCGCGTCTCCAAGATTAAAGAAAACATCACAGGAAAACATTACACTGAGACACATCTACTTGTATGGAATTACCTTCCTGCGCTTTGTGCTTCTTTTTACTCTCGAATAATGCACTTAAGTGTGCCGCTGTATGAACTAAAGAGGGTAGTAGCACCTCTTTCCTTTCCCTGCACGTCCCTAAAATATTTTACTTTTGTATGAATTATGTAAAGCCTTTCGTTATGTACTTTGCCTTTAAGATAAAGTTTTACTTAGGAACAGATACGTGACCACTGAAATTTATACCGCACGGCGTTTATGTTGAATAAAAGATAGCCTGTGCCCTTAGTATGGACAAATTGGTAATCAGTATAATTAGTTTTAGCGTCTGGATTTTGTGTCTTAATAAAATGAAAATGGAAAAAGGCGTACCTAAGTAACTAAGTTTTCTTCTTAAAAAATAATAGCGATACGTAAATATTCATTAAATGAATTTGGGGTATGAGCCGTGTGTGTTAGCTTAGTGGGCTACACTCGTAAGTACCTACCCACATTTTAATTCACTTACCTGAACCACCCACTTCAGGCCCGCTTTACGACTTTACGCCTGCCTTGTTAGTGCTACAATATATTCAATTGTCTTGCCGTATTCCGGCCTCCGAGTTCCCCACTCAGTTTAATGTGTTTACTTATTTTCATTAATTTTATTCCACCAAAAGTTACCGCAAGCAATAAAATGAGGTAATTTAACGTCGGGAGAATTAACTTTGAGATCGTAAATTGTTGGTTTTGTGTAACGTCAATAGATGGCCTTACACTTCACAAACAAAGCGAAGTCTAGAAAGTAACTTAACTGTTTAAGTTGTAAAGGGTCTGCGAAACTTATTGACAGTTTGTTCTCGTAAAATTATTATTTATTCTGTGGGAAAAATCGTAATATCTTAGAGAGCAAACTCATTTATAAAGTCTGGTTGAGCAGGAAAGGGCCATCAATCAACTGAGGAGTGAGGGTGCATTGTCTTTTGTTTAGTGGCGCTTATAAACTCGCTGTTGTCAATTTATTATTTATTTATTTATTCAAACTTCCTACACAATAGTGGTACATAGGCGGACTTAATGCAACGAGGCATTCTCTACCAGTCAACCTTTGGTTTTTTTTGAGCTTTTTGGTTTTTTTTTAATTTTAATTACAGCACGATTTGAGCATTAAATTGTTATATGTCTATTTCTTTGGCATACCCTGTAGCCGAAACGGCTAGTCATGTGAGATATCAAAATAAAGGACTCGATGAGACAATTCCAAAAATGTACTAACTCACTTAAATATTGGACATAAAAAAATGACTGAAAATGACTGAGAAACCCGACCGCAAAAAACGACTAGTTACAAACAAGTCAAGCAGTCTGATGCAGTTGGTGGCATCAAATTTCAGATTGAACCAAAATAAATGCTGAACTTTTATGCTTTGAAACAACATTTTACTGACACCAATCGTAGAATTGAAAGCAGCTTTTACAATTATTCCAATCGTAAATTAGGTAGGTTTTTCTTTATTCCAGTTGTACGTATTGTAACTAGTGAGTAACTAAAATTAGGAGATTCGATTCACTGAAGCGTGTTTATTTGATATACTGATCTGATACATCCGTGATTTGTAGCACAACAAGTCTTTAGTTTTCTATTGCTAAGTATATTTGAATTTTAATTTTTAAATTTTACAACAATAAACTCTATGTCACTCAAGACAAATTTCAAATTCCATTGCAACCCGAATTTGAAAAGGCCCTAAAAAGTATTTTTTTAGGGCCTTTTTAAAAGGAAATATTTTTTTAAAAATCCACTTAACATATACAATGCTAAAGGCGATGTATTTAAATTGTCTCGAATTAAAACTATGAGTAGTTCAACATTTTTATTATTATAAGCCATTTGTCACGGCGCCCGAAGCTGTCTTCACTCGTTAAAAACTGTCGATTTTCATGAAAAGTGCTTCAGAAAAAAGTGGAGATTCTTGGCAAGTAAAGTGTACACAAAGCCCATATCACTGAGAATCTGTAAAGACGTGACAAGTCTAAGCCGGATTTTAAAGTATATTCCAAAATTGTTGGTAGATAGAATGATGCTAGGCTGCTCGGCATGGTACCTACTTTTAACATTTGGTCTTTAGAAACATAGTTTTAAGTTTAGTGACTATTGTGACTCTAGAGTTGAAACCAAACCATTTCCGTTATTATGAGTAATCATGCGCAATAAGGGATACATAAATTACAGGTAGGTACGCATATTAAGTGTGACAGAGCGTGAATGTTCAAAGATGCGGTTTAGGACAGGGCGACATATTTGAAACGCTGCCACGAGCTATTCCCGTCCCTGGTCGCGCGTAAACACCGACACGGAGACGATATTAGTTATTATTAAATATATCGTGCATTAATAACTAACGGACAATTATAATCTTTAGCGGAATTCAAAGAAATGTTCCGAGATTTAGTGGGATGGATATAGAACAGCACTATTAAACTCGAATGCAAATGCCGATTTTACCAATGACGATTTTTGAACTTTCCAAGATGTAACTTTCAACGTAATGCTCGCAAACTTCTCTACCTAAGGGCTTACTAGTTCGATAATTTCAAAGCAGGTAACTAACCGGCACACTTAAAACATTTCAGACGAATTCAAATAGGTACCAGCAAAAGTTGCGAATCTCATTTTCCCATTTCAATATGCGAATCGGAAATATATTGAACTATCAAGTACTGGATCTGCCAATTAAACTAAAACTATCAAACCATCTATGTAAGCACTTTGATGAAACTCCTATAGTTACAACAAGTTTGAACTGTTGCTTACATTGCAAACTGAAACAACTTTGTTCTGGTCGAAGCTGAAACACGACCCCTCGTGCGTAAACCACATCCTTATAACAACACAGGAGTTAAAAAAATATGATATGTATGCTTCTATAAATATATTACACCAATCAGACAATGAAAAACCGAGATTAATTTGAGAAATAGAAAAACATTTTCACGGAATTTTCGTCGCTTAGCTCGTGAGTCATACGTATCAACGACAGTGAGTAATATGGTCTATATTTTTGAGAAAAATATTGTAAAGTAAGGCAGGTACATGTCATCGGCATCGCGACAATGTGCTGGTCGGGTAAAGTGGCGCTTGGATGTGAGATGTGACGGTTTACGCGCCAAGACGCACGCGCAGTCCACGCCTCGCCTCGACCAATATAAACGTCGATCGAAATTAAAACATAACGAGAAAGTATGCGCGAGACTTTATCTTATTACAGATGTGTTCCAAACATCTGAATTTGCGCATTTCACTGTGGTGACCTCGTGGAGTGAGTGCACTTAGTGAACACATGTGACGTGAAACTGTGATCGTGCTATTGTTCTCTGTGATACATAATTCTGTGATAGAAAAGTATTTTGTGTTACGCTTATGGTAACGTATCAAAATCGTTGGCAACTCACGCGTGGGCAAATTGGTTTATTTCTGTTGGTAATTAATTCTTTTCAATGAAAGTAATTGACTCTTTGCGATAGAAATACTTTGAACCATTTAAAATTAGGCTTGAGTAATGAAGTCTTTAAATACGTAGTAATCGTAGTAGGTTACTACGATTGCTGGGAAATTAATTACTTCATAAGTTTGTAAATACACGAATATAATGTACCTTCAATTAAAGAATTCTTGACGCAAATATTGACATGACTGGATTAGAGTAGGTACCTATTATTGATAAACTTTTTTTTTTTCATGGTCGTCTTTATTGACCGTCCATTCTGTTCCAGAACAGGAGTAAAGACATAAAGACTATTCTTTACGTAACTCCACAAGGCCTTGGGCCTATAACAAAGAAAGGTGATAGAGAATGTCAACCTTTATGGCACAATTCTGTTTTATCTGATTCTTTCTCCAGATTTTTTGACATACACTTTTTTATAAAACTTTAGCAGTAAATTATTTTTCTTTATACACTTTTTGCTGTAAAGTTAGTCCTGCCATATGAATAAGACGTACTTTTGTGTAGAAACTTGTGTACGCGAAAAGCCATTATTTACAATAAATTCACAAACATTTGAGGTCGTCATTACCACCTACATATATGATGCCGTGTCCCAAAATCGGTTCAAAATATTTCAAAAACGATGTCAACTTGGATGACTAACTTTGCCTTTGAATGGCAACAAAAAAAACTTGTATTCAGTTATATTTCTCCAAACACAAAGGCGTATGAAAATTGCCTCGATTTTTCGCAGTGCAAAACAATGGTCGGAAAATGCTTGCCAATTTATTACCTGAAATCTACTGATTGAAAAAGTTTAACGTGAGCAAATGACCATAAATTTAATTCTGAAAATGTTCGTTACAGGACATGGGTCCCCATTCCCCAAACGGTGTTGGGGGAAATTGTCATGCGACCCTAAACAGACTGATTGGTAACAACAGTTCGTTATTATTATCAAACAAAGAGATCTGTCTTGACCTTGTCTTGTCCTTGTCACAAAATCCCTTACGTTTCGGTTTTAACGAAACCCACTAGAAAAGAGGGGGTCATCTTTTCTAAGCTGGAAACGACAAGAAAGTATTTTTTCCCTATTAAAAATCACAATATTTATTGGTTTATTAATATGGTTTGTCGTTTACATATTTACATTAACATCCCACCTTCGGCCTTTTCCTCTGAAGGAGTTGGCAAAACATAACACTTATAAGTAAGAGAGTTCGGTAAACTAGGTCCCTTGTGATTGGGGGTGACTCCATAACCATTAACAGTATATACGGCTAAAAAAATCTATTCGGTCTGTCAGTTAGATTATCAAAAAAAACTCATGTCATTTGTATTTTGTTTCTTCGTTATTTGACACCGACTTCCAAAATTAAAGCTATTTTGCAATTTTTGGTGTATTCTTTTTTGGAAATCGGTTGTATTTTTTGTAAAAAAGTTTTTATTTTTAACTTTTTAGTTGTTATACCCGAGAACTTTATACTCGAATCGAAAATCGCAATAACGTCATTTGAGCATAATTGAAGCAAACCAAAACGTCATCGCTGTAGGTATACATATTTTTTGCATTTGTTGATTTTTTCAAAAAACGTTGAATCTATTTCGATATTATATGGGACCATGTCTGAAGTATGACGTACCAAACAAAAAACAAATCATCATAATATATTCAAGCAAGGCAGAGTAATCGCGTAACAAACATAGAAAAAAAAAACATACAGACAAACTTCCTACTTTCTGAAGTCGGTTAAAAATATTGGAAACGTATATTTTTGTCACGTAAACAAACCTACTTCAAAAACGTACCACTTTTAACCTAGAAATGACGTACCAAGCAAATCAAAGTTCTGGGGGGGGTCTCCAGAACTTTGATGCGTTTTATATTTATCATTTTTATTGGTTTGATAAATATAAAAGTGGCGCCAGTGACAGGAAAGTTGAAAGGGAACCGCTTGTCTTGGTATGGTCATGTGAAGAGGAGGGATGAAACACATGTAACTAAAAGAGTTATGAATATGAATGTGGATGGATGGAGAGGAAGAGGGAGGCCAATGAAAGGACAGATAGTTTGTGTGAGGAGTGATATGAAAGAAAAGGGAGTTAGTGATAGCGTGACGTCTGACAGGACAGAATGGAAGAAAAAAACGTTTTGCGCCGAACCCAAGTAATATGAGATAAGGGCAGGAAGATGATGATTGGTTTGATAAAGCAAAATTAAGTGTCCAATATTTTTTGATAATGTAACTTAAGGACTAGTAAATAAAATTATTATTACTGTACCCAAGAATCATCACTATTCGTATCAATTTAAATTACTGCCGAAATTATCAGCTAAGTTTGACAGGCAATTTACTGTATATCGAAATATGTGTACTGTATAATGATAATGCGTTCGTTAATGTAATCAGGCTTTATGGCCCGGCCATAGCCTAACTTGCCATATATCAACAGTGTTCAACAGATAATTTATTACTAGCTTAGTCCCACCACAAAATGTAATAGGAAACAATAGACTTTCAATACGCTCACTAGGTAATTAGTAGATTGGCGCGTATTTGTTGTTTCTAGGAAAACTACCAAATATAACATCCGAATCAAGAGAATCAAATTGACCATTGTCGTGTTAAAACCTTTTTTGTAAGCGAAAACTACTATTCTTCCTTTACAAGGTTACTTCATAGTTACGAGAACGTACACTTATGTGTTATGTCAATTTGTTGCTAAAGAATAGTGTGATGTAGTGTTACAATGTCCAAACTAGTGTTTGTGCCAATTATGTTAACGATTGATAAATGAATACTTATCTAACACAGAAACATTTTTCTCGTGACGTAGCTAAGTACTTTATTTTTTTTATTTTTTTTAAAGTCTTTATTAACATGAAAGTTACACACTGCAGACAATTAGATCTTATTTAATTATGTACAAACCTAAATGTAACTAAGTTTAGCCTAAGAACTCTTAGGTACAAACAGGCTGGCAGGTTTTGAATGACTATTTACACATCATTTAGAAAACGTTACAAAAAAAAACATAGATTACATGTGTCAATTTATATTTATCATCCAATAAATTATGTCTTTCTTTCTTTAAAATAAATAGAGTACCTGTAGTAGTAGTATTCTAGAAAATCTATTTAGTCACCGTCCTTTGATTGCTTCATAAGTAAAAATTGTTAAGAAGTGGGATGAGTAGTGAGTGTGTGGTGGTGAGTAGCGACTCGAGTGTGTGTAGTGTGTAATAAAATAAAAGTGAGTAGTGTATAAGTTCGTAGTACTCGATATTGTAAGGAGGCACAAAAAGACTTAGTACTGACTTAAAAAACGCATATCACTATTTCTACGTACGTAGCTACTGATTGTACTTTAACGATTTCCAACACAGTTAAAGTACAATCAGTAGAAAGAATTAGAATTAAGGAACAAAAGTTTTACATCTAAAATCAATAGTGATTTTAGTGCAGTAGGTAATAGTACCTACTACATAAAATATAGTCTCCCGCCGCGTCTGTCTGTCTGATCGCGAAACAATCAAAAACGAATGAACAGATTTTTATGCTGTTTTCACCAATTCACAGAGTGATTAATGAGGAAGGTTAACATTTATAATTAGTACCCGTGTGAAGCTTGGACGAGTCGGTGATTTTTTATACAGGGTGTAACGGAAAGGTGTGGTCATATTTTATGAACCGGGTTTGCCCATGGATATGAACAAGAAAGAAAAACTAGAAAATTCCCAAAAAATTTTTTATCAATATTTTTGGGGAAGGTAAAAAAAATATTAAGAATTTATTCAAGTTTTCTTGAAAAAAGTTGTTCATATCGATGGGCAGATGCAGTTCTCAAAATATGACCACACCTTTCCGTTACGTCTTCTATAAATAATTTAATCATATTATTTTGGATGGTCCCTACGACTTTTAATACCATGCATCACTGACGGCTTAACTTCGACAACTTTAATCAAAAGTATCATTATCTCCTCTTATAAAAGTAACTTAACTCGAAAGTTGAAATTAAAGTGTGTAAAACATAGATAGATACTAAGCTAGGGTCATTACAAACTAGACAAAGAATTAACGGTCTAAACTTAGTTTCATGCAGTGAGCGAATGATGGTCATTCCTTATTTGTAATGAAAACTTTCCCTGCAATAACGTAGATGCATAGTAGGCCCATGCTACCTTCAAAAAATCTTTTTCTTTACCTAATTATCATAATTTCTACACTTTGAAATACTTGTATCGACAAACAATTCAAATAAGCTTTCTAGGTCATATTTCTGAATACCGCTGCCAAAATTCCAGTTGTTTTTATACAAAATGTATGAAATGGAATTCGTTATAATAATTCAAGAATAACCCGTAAATGCTTAACCCGTTTATTGATAAAGTAGTCCCACTTTCTTGAGAAAATATTTGTACAAATTCTAGCTAGACGGTGATGAAAACAAGCCAGTTGAAAGAAGCTAAACAGTATTCAATCATTACCTATCTGTCTGAAAACAATCTGCCAACTGTACTGAAAAAACATACTTGATTTGTGAACGTGGTCAACATTGGGTTTGATAGAACGTAAAATGATGTCTGCGTAAAGTTATGGGAACTACATAGATATTTAGCGTGAAAATCTGGTATTCATTTTCATCATTGCTAAGCTGGCGCTTGACCACTGTCTCACCTGATGGTAAGCGATTATGTGGTCGACGATGAAGCACACTTGCCTAGAAGTAACCCATTAACAGTAACTCTTAACTAGCAGTTTCTTTAATTAACCTTGTGCTCTTTATCGGGTCTTTATTAGGAACTTCTATCGGGTGTGCATTTTTTTTTTGTGGGGTTGGAAATCATCCAATGACATCTCCCGCTCTGGGTGGAGCGGGAAGGTGTGTCAGACTCTTACTAACTAAAACCCACTCCTGTTCCTTCCCTGCCTGAGTGCCCAGGGGTGCGGTAACTCTGTTAATAATTTATCCGCTACCCCTAGGCATGCAGGCACCGACCACAATGGGCCCCGTCAGTCGTGGCTGACAATCATCTCTCTGAGGCGCGCGTGGAACACTACGCGCCGTCGACTCATGGTCCTGGTGCTGATCGCAGGCCCGGGTCTACGGTGGCCGGAGATCGTCTCGCGACGTCCTACGCCCAGTGCCTCTCCTGCGGTGGTAGCGGCCGGGGCCGTGAGGACCACTCCGTCGAGCTTCCCTCACGCGTCCCGCCTCCGCCTTCGCGAGCATTATTGCTTCGCAGAAGGAAGAGACTGCTTCCCATTCTCTCTCGCTCCGTACCATAGCCTGAACCAGGGCCGGGTGCGAGAGGTCGCCGCCACCTATCGCATCCACGAGAACACAGCGGTGCTCCGCCCAAGCGGGGCAGACCTCCACCGTATGCTCCACCGTGTCCTCTGGGCGATCCGCGCAGTAGTAACACCCGGGCGTTTCCTCCCGCCTTAAACCATTTACGGTGGGGACCTACGTCAGGTGGAAGTTGAGGACGCCGTGACGCCTCTCCAGCCACTCCTCAAAGAGGGGCACTACCACCGCAATGGTGGCGTGCCCAGCGCTGGGTTGCGACAGTCGCTGTCTCCATGTCGCCATAAGATCCTGCTGGAGCTCCGTCCGCCAAGCCGCGAGGAGTCGCAGCAGCGGAGTTTCGCCCCGGCGTTTGACCTCCTCGCGCCACTCCCAGAGCAGCGCAAGGACCTTGACCTCCAGTTCCCATGGCGACAGTCCGGCAAGGAGGCTCGCCGCCTCACAGGAAACCGTGTGGTATCCTCGGATCAGCCGAATGGCCATGACCCTTTGGGACGCGTTCAACCGGCGAGCTGATCGCCGCCTAAAGGAACGTGCCCACAGCGGCGCCCCGTAAAAGGCCATGAACTGCACGATCCCCGCGTAGAGCCTCCAGCAGGAGGCGTTTGAACCTCCCAGATTTTGCAGGAGCCGCTTCAAAGCAGCACTGGCCCGCTCCAGTCTGGGAGCCAAACGTCGGAAATGCTCGACGAAGTTCCACCGGCTGCCGAGGACGAGTCCCAGGTACCTCATCGTCCCCTCGACGCCGATGTGAACTCCTCCTACCGTTATCAGGGAACCCGACGGTGGCACGTTCCGAGGACCATGAAAACACATGTCCTCGGACTTGTGCAATGCCACCTCGAGTCCCAGTTGCCGGATCCTTTCAATTATGACCACCATGTACCAGTGGCGCATCGCCATACGTCTAGTCTCTAGTGGTTCAATGATTGAATAGACTAACTGATGGACGCACACTCCCCGAAATGTAACCGATAGAAAACCGACAGGGAAGAGTTGTTTATTTTAAAGACCTAATTACGACTTTAGCTTCGAAAATTGATTAAGGCTCTTGTTCGTATCTGTCAAGCCAATCATCATAAAATCAACAGAGTATACTAGTAGTAAAGCTTACTTTACGAAGGCACCGTCTGAACAAGACAATAGGTTTGCCGTCCTACAATTGACCAACGTAGATATTTCCATCTCATTGTAATCTTAACCTTGGAGAAAAACAAAATGTAGATCTTCATACTGAAGGCTGAAAATAGTTTGTGAACTACACAGTGTTTTTGTTTTCCTTCCAGTCGGCAGTTACCTCCGATTTTATAAATACCAAATGATTTTCGTTTGAATATTTTATTAGAGACTACTTATAATTATTCCGCTTAAGTGATTCGAAGTTTCCTTCACACCTACTCAGTTATCTGGCCAGGCTGTTAGTGAATATAAATCGTTCTTTAACTACCTTATCTACTGTAAATTACGACACAGATTTGACCTTTGATTTTCAGTTGTCGTAATATATTCAAGTAGATATAGATACAAAAAGGCTTTCGAACTTAAAGCTTATTTCACTACTACAAATATACCTCTTTTCCATTTTTTTGCAATCTAGCTAGGTATTGGAGGTAGTGAAACAGAACGCTATGGCAAACATCTACTAATATTTATGAAGTTTCTTTAATCGGGACGAACTATGGAAAAAAAATACTCTAAAAATTCAAATCGACTGCATCTTTTTTAGCTACTAACTTACCACCTTTCATGGTACACAAAGGATGCGATGCTAGAATCTATCAGCTTTATTTATAAAATTTACTAACCACTGGGTCTACTCCGAAGTGTTTTTACGAAGTATCGGCCGAATGTTCGGACATATTTGTGTGAAGTGTAGGTATGGCTAACCATACACACAAACACACACACAAATCGACAAACCCGAATGCCCGAAAAAAATTAATGAATGAATGAATGAATGGCCGATACTTTGTAAAAACACTTCAGAGTAGACCCCCATAATATGCTTATTTTTAACACTGATTAGTGGATTCTAAAATCAAGATAGCATCCATCTCATCCATTAAAATCAGCTGTCCATGGGAAAAAACCTCCTTAAAATGATTAGTCAGCACTTTACTACCCACATCTACCCTTCTTCCGGGTAGAAAATGTCGAATTAAGAACCTGCTAATCAGTGTTTAATCCGTCAGGCCCCGGCATAACAGACACAATTAAAAAACAATGTAGCGTCCTCGATGTGGGGCGCGAAGTCCTGACGGGTAATTAATCACACGATTAATTTATTTAAGAATAAGATCCTATTTGTGGAACAGAAAGTGATAGTTAAACGTATTTAAATGCAGGAACACAGGTAGATTTTTTGCCTACACCATTCCAAAAAACTTTAATATTTAAACTTAATTGTAGGCATTCTCCATGTTTTGACGTATGTTTTGTCATAATTTTTTTGTAGCCATCAAAATGGCACTTATAAGTCAAATGCTTATATGCTTAATGGAACAATACAAATTTTAGGAAAATATAAATATTGTTTTTAGAGCAATAAAATACCATTTGCAATATTGCATGCCATTGTCATTTTCTAAATGTATTTTGGTTATTGTTGCCAAATAACTTTTTTTTTTTCATTCATACCTGATTTGAACCTCGGTCAACGACTTCAGAGGTTGAATAGTTATGAATGGAATATCTTTCATCATGAATTTTAGCTAAGTTCTTATTTCCAAACTAGCGCTGCCGGCGCAGGCCCAGCCGGCCGGGGCTTCCACGCGGGCTTCACCCGCGTGTCAAAAATTGTCTCAAGGGAACTGCAAGCGAACTCCCCTGATAAAAAGTAGTATCCTATGTGCTATTCTAGACTATAATCTATCTCTGTGCCAAATTTCATCCACTCTGTTCAGCCGTTCTGGCATGAAAGTGTAACAAACATCCATACATTGTCACAAATTTTCGCATTAATAATATAAGTAGGACGTATACTATTACAAAAATATGTAGTCAACAGCTCTTAGTCTAAAGATTACCTTAATTATATTTGTCACAAAACTACTTTTTAAAGATGGTTGTGCGGGCACATAACGGACTCAGGAATGCCACTTAAAAAAGCCTTATGGGAAAAACCAAATAACAGTTTCCCGACTAAACATCGTTGCTTAACTTTTCGGGAACATAAGATTAATGTTACGTTTGCGCTTATGACTTGTATAAAACTAGTACTTACATACTGCGTGGTAGGGATGCATAACATACAGGTGTGCCAATAATAACAATATGCTATAATGAAGGAGTTTTCCAAGCGTGGTGATTATAATTTTTTTCAGGGCTGTTTATCGTAGCTAAGAAAAGCCCCATTTTCAGCAGTCAACGATTGTGTCGTCTAATGTGTTAATGCCTTGACATAAGCCACAAGTAGCGCAACCTGTCATTTACTCGTATATCATTTGAAAGCCCTAAGGAACTACGAGTATATTATCTCAAGATACACACATCTCTAGATTCATCCCTTTTGAACCTGCATTCCAATTGCGTGATACGCTTTCAGTCACAACCTGAAGAATTTTGAAGGAAATTTCGAATCCATTGCTTCATATGGTTTAAAATAATATACTCGACGATGGAAACTACGCAATGAATGTCGTTATATTGTCAAATTGAAAATCATTTGTGGTCATTGATTGTGTGAAGAAATATGCTGCACGCATATTATTTCTTCACACAACAAACAAACAAAGTAAATTTCCATAAAGCAGGAGGATTATATAAGCTAAATTTAGGATGTTCTTTTTCTAAAGCCACTCAAAGTCTGACAATATATCGAGATATAAGTAAATCTTTATCCTCAAGCTAGAAACACGTTCTCAATAACGTGCCTAACTGTTATGTTTCTCTTACAAACATAATGGGCGACAGCAAGTATTGTTGGTCAATAATATTTGACTTCAACATAGTATACTTACTATGTTGAAGTCAAATATTATTGAACTATAGGAAATGCAGCATAGTTGGAATACCATTTAGTTTCTTGGTAATAATTTGAAGTAATACTTTTAACATTTCAATTAATCGACAAAGTCCAAAATCATGTTCGGACTTATGGTGCAAGTTATGATTTACCTATGTAATCGAACCGTATTTCTTTCTTTAAAACAATTTGTAAAAAATAAAAACAACAAATAAAGAAACATAAAAAAAACCGGCCTGGTGCGTATCGGACTTCGCATACTTAGACGACGGACAGACAGACAGACGGACACATGAGCGACAGCAATAGGGCTCCGTTTGGACCTTCAGCTACGGAATCCTAAAAACATAGTATGAAATATGTGTACCCATTCCAAATTACCTATCCACTCTGGGTACTCCAAATTAACAACATGATATCGGAACTTAAAACTTCGTGTCACATTTTCATAATGGTCAGACAGACTGACAGACACATACCTAAGGGTTCCGTTTTTTATTCGGACTTTCGGAACCCTAAAATCAAAGCATAAACTGTTAAGGTAACTCAATATTTCAATCAAATGCTATGAGTATTTTGCATAATATTACTATTTTGATGATTGTTTATGGATTACATTTCTGCCGAAAAAGTATTCAAAATTGTTTTTTTTTCTCGAGAAAATATCAGCAGAAATGTCAAGATATTACAATTAGTACTCATATACAGGGTGTAACAGAAAGGTGTGGTCATATTTTAAGAACCGGTTCTGTCCATGGAAATGAACAAATTTCTCTAATAAAAAAAAGAAAATTCTCAAAAAAAAATTGGACTTTCCATACAAAGGTATCATCAGCTGATCAATACTTGTTATAGGAGGTAAAAAAAATATTTGAGAATTTCCTTAGATTTTCTTGAAGAAAGTTGTTCATATCGATGGGCAGATGCAGATCTTATATTATGTTGTGTTCTTATATTTATGTTATAGAATAAAAAACATAGTCATGCCTCTAATGCTATGTACGCCGATATTGTCATTTAGGTACATCAGACCACCTTTAGAATAATGTTTTATTTTTACGGCAAATGTGTATGATGTGGCAGTACTATAATCTAAATAAATAAATTAATAAAGATAAATGCCCTTGACATTCATAGAGATATGCGAATATTCCAAATTACCTGCAGTGTCCCAAATATGCTGCCTTTGTTTGTATTTATTCTGTGTGAAATGTAACCATAATGTAACAATAGTTTGTTTACAAAGTCGAACTTATGACTCGTTCCGAAATAAGACGACCCCTCTAGGGGATCAACTAATATGTTTTGGGACCTATTTCTCGTTTAGAATATCCTGAAATCAAAGACTGTATATTTTAGGTACTTAGATAAACATAAGACCATGAATATTAATATTGTTTTGTATCGTAATAAGTGCCTAATAATAATAGGTGAATACGAGATACCTACCTAATTATAATAATTTAGCAATTTAGAAGGTGAGTGGAATTTCAGTGGTTTCCAGCTAATAATACCTACGTATTTAGGTATAAGCAAACTTAACAACGCAAATTGTTTTCTGTTTTCCACGAAAATGTAAACAGTAATTCGTGGAAATTTTACAAAGGATATTTTAGTAAAATTTGCTAAGCTAATTTGTCCATAATCATTTTTTTAGAAAGTGGAACGTTGCCTGATTTTTGACAGTGGTTTTCAAAGTTTATAATTAACATCCAGCGTCAAAAATCAGAGCATAAGAAGCATTATATTGTTCAGTCATACTGTCAGTATGTATGCCAACAAACATTATTTTGCTACTGAATAAGATACCACAAAATACTTTTCTCCAGCCAAAGTTTTCTTTTTTGCAAGCAGTGTTAAAATGTAAAGCGATTTAAAACAGCGACATCTAGACTTCAGTGCCAACACCTCTTGCCTCGAAACGAACCAAGGGACTATGTTGCCAATCGCAGAGACGGGTGAGAGCGCCACCGCGCGAATATCGATGAACGCGCGTCACCGGCGAACCCGCGACCGCGTTGTGACGGCTGAAATGCGCGCCGTACGACGCCGGCGGGGTTGGACCGTTGTGGGCTCGGAAACTAGGTAAGTAAGAGCTTCGGCGCTAGATGCCGCTGTAACCAATTTTCGCAAAAGGAAATTTTATTGGAAAATATTTTTATAACAATCCAGATATTTATGTCGGACACCTGAAATTAATAACAGTAGGTATTATAATATAATTAATGAACAAAAAAATGTTTGAAAAAAGATTCTCACAGGAAAAATAGTAACAAAATGGAGCCCGCAAGCGAAATATCCAATTAACTTTTAGTTGTTTATACATAAATAAGGCTAGCTTATTATAAAACGGGGCGTGAGATAAATAGGTACATCGTTTTTCTTTATCAACGTCCGAGTTTATCTTGAAGTAACTTTCGGTAGCGCCGTAATTGGCAATTAGTTGGGCCCAGAGGCCATGTTGAGCACACTACAGCAGTTTCATCCGCTAAATGTTTATTTGAAGAAGTCTTACATCGCGTGAATAAGTAACCTGGATCTTAAATGTTAAGGGTCTTTGGCTAAATGGGCCGTGTATAATTTCGATTTGTTTTCCTGTTTTTATATTTCTCGATTTCTTTATGTTTCGAATTAGGTAACGATTTGGAAAGTTCCTTTTTGTACGGGGTCAGTATTTTATCGGATTCCCATAAACAAGGGGTGCCCTAATTCTAGGTAGAAGCAAGGATTGTTATTCTCAGCTTCTGTTCATTTGTTTTCATTATCTTTAGTGTTTGCCATAACAGTCTGAGTCCTACACGGTTCAGCGTAGTTTGCGCTCAGGGCAATACCTACACATGCTTGCGCAAAGAATATTAAGGCTAATATCTTAGGGTAAAGGACCTAGATGTTTGCTGGAAGATCATCTACATAATTTTCAATGAATTTGCACCGCTCTATGATAATATTAACGATGAAATGAAAATAGGGGTTTTAGAGTTTAATTAATCAAGTGTTGGGGCAATGATTATATATGGGTTTGAATAGATAATAATGCGTGTTCATTATTAACTATTAAAACTTTGGGATAATAATCCATTTTTTCGCTTTGAAAATACATAGGTAGATAGTTAGTTATAGTCTCGCTAAATCTTTTCTGAACCTCATTATTATATTTATTATTTGATAGAATACTATCAAAAATCTAAGAAAGGCCGAAGTTATTACACGCATTACTTCACATAATCTCAAAGGATTTGGAGAGATTTCTTCGCCATAAAGTCGTATGTTCACTGGCGCCTGTCTAATACAAATATAAATGGATTGAACTTGAAACATTTATTTATAGTAAGAATTATAGACTAACTTATACTAAAGGAATAATTATGTTTCTATAAGTGCTCAAACGAGAATACTTCCATCAATTTAACTACAAATTAGCGGATTCTAAATTCAAATTCTCTGTGGAAAATTTAGAATTCAGTGCTTAAGGTGGAAGCTAGCCGCGAAATTCAAATTTACTTGCGTTTTTTGCAATTTGCAGATTGGTGTCAGGTTGTATCTTGGTCAAAATTTGATTCGCGGCCGTAGCAAGTATGTATTTATAGAATTATAATCATTAAAATCATCAATACAACTCCTCAGTTAGAAGTGATGCCAAATGTAAGTATTTCATGAAATCATGACATTTGGCATCAATTCTAACTGAAGGAGTTGTATTGATGATTAAATTAAGCAAAAGTGTCAAAAACGGCCGATTTTGGTACTTATGCTTACTACTTTGGATATGAAACACTTTGGAGTCCTGTTTCAACAACGTCAAAATACCTTAAGGTCTTTGTAACAACCGCAACATAGGATTTTTTAATCTCTATTTTCTACGCTTTGCTACGATTTTTTATTCAATGAGGGCGCCATTTGGCGACTATATACGCCTTAAACTATCATACGTTTATTTTTTTTTATAAATTCTAATTCCCATTTTGTTTCTATTCGCGTTATTCTAAAAAATATGCGGACTGGTACATGATGACAATCTGAGATGACTTATGATTTTTGATACGACATTGTAAGTCTTTTAAGCTCTACCTCATCAGAGATAGCTGCACCATTACCAACTTTTTTTTAACACCGTAAAGATTTCGCGCCATTCAGTATTTTAAGCATTTTTACATACATAGAAGAATAACTTCAAAAGCGCGTAGTGAAACTTCTTCATTTTCCACAGAGTTTATTAAGTTTTCACACATCGTGGGTTTTTGGAAAATAATTAGAAGAATAACTTCATAAGTGTGCGGTGTAACTTCTACTTTTTACGGAATTTACTAAGTTTTCACAAATATATAGCTAGTACTATAGCTTCTGCCAGCGGCTTCGCCCGCGTGGAGTTAGTACTTCCCCTGTTATAAACTTTCGATCCCTTTTTCACCCCCTTAAGGGTTGAATTTCGAAAAACCCTTCCTTAGTGGACAGCTACCCTTCACAAAGAACACATCCTATATAGTCTAAATTTTATGTATCTAGGAACAGCGGTTTAGGCTATGTGTTGATATATTCAGTCAGATAGGAATTTTATATACACAGATGTTTTGAGTTAAATGTTTAAAATTACTCTATTCAATAATTTTTACACAACTGCATTTATCTGTTTTACCAGTCGTAACTGAATTGAAAACCTAAAAGGTAAGGTAAAACAATAAATTGCGGATACAAGGAAACGTATTTCTGCGAAAATAAAGAGAATTGAAAACGACTCGAGAGAATCGAATTGAATAGATTTGGAAAGAAGTTTTGTGTTAAACTAGATACTTTTTAAAGGAAAGGAAATCCTATGGGAATTTTAACGTCTAAACTTTAAAGTTGCTTTTGAAAGAAAAGCTCTTTTTACCTGTGGGTGGGAATAATGGAATCGTCTAACAGATGATAATGATGGTTATTTCTGTTACAAGACAAGTTTTCATGAAAATTATAAACACAGGCATAATCATCCTTATAATGTTCCCGTTACTGGGACTCCAGATTTCTCCTAGGAGAGGAAATGGGCGTAATCATCCACCACGCGTTCCCAGTGCGGGTTTCTGCTGGATGTCACGTCTTCGATTTTTTGTAAGGCAACCAGCATGTTCTAGAGACATACAGGTTTCCTCACGATGTTTTCCATCACCGTTTTGAGAACAGTGGTGATTAAATGAATTACACAATATAAAGCACCTACCTAGGTTTGAACTTTCATGGTACCTTTATCTTCGGCTCTAACTACAATAGTTTGAGCTGATGGTAAAGGTTCCATGAAAATTACTTACGTATAAAAGCCGAACTTCAAAAGGATTTATTATCATTTGGTTGGTACATAAGCAACTAAACATATTTTTTATAAAATCAGCTCAGAGAAGAGAAGTTATTATTAGTTCTCAGTAGCAATCTTGGTTACAAATTGGTCGAAACCAAATAAACAAGTTATTTCATTCTATTATTACAAATCAGGGCTCTATTATTTATTCATAATAGCTGGTTAGCTTTCAAAAAGAACTAAAGAAAATGAAAATGCAGAACAAAATAATTCAGGAATACCAAGTTTTCAAAATACAATTCAATAAGTCAGATGACCGTCAAGGGGAATAGAATGGCGGCTCAGGGGAACCATCATTTATTAAAACGCTTTATTCAATTCCGTAGAACACTTTTCTCGTGTTTTCAAAATTGTGTTTTTAGGAAAAGAGTTTCTTCTATTTTGATTAATTACTCTTGGTTGCGGGGTTAAAATATTAACATAAATTGAAATAAATAACGAAACTATGATTTAGATACCTACATAATTTTGCGTAAGTGTTACAAACGATTTCTTATGCAGCCTTTTCTGTCCTACTGCTGGACAAAGGCCTCCCTTTTTGCTTTCCATTTCGCCCGGTTTTGGGTAATTGTGGACCAATCCTGTCGATTGGCGTCCAGCTCGTGCTAGCAAATGCAAATAAATAAAAAATAGAGAACATAACTAAATTGAAATTTTTTTAAATCTTCATCTTCTTCTTTGACCTCTCCTGTTCCCAATATTAGGGGTTGGGTCTCCTCACTATTCTGTGCCAGGTTATTCTATCCTGGGCCGTCGACATTTTGTACATTTTGGACCACCAGATCTATGGCGGACGGCCTCTGCCTTTTTACCCGTCTGCCCCAGAAGGAGGGTAATGTTTTCGAGAGTATGTACCTATGTATGTATGTATATGTGCGTACGACTATTTCTTTGGCACGCGCTGTAGCGGCATGACGGATTTTAGCACATTAGGTACGAGTATCATTAGATTGGTCTTAACCGCCGAAGTGACATAGGATATTATGAATTTAAAGAAAAATGGCGACCGCCATTAGGTAAGTGTAGTCATATTTTTTTGTGACCTGGTCATGTGAATTGTGAGTGAGTACCTTCACTAAATAAAATTAGGAAATAAAAAGTTGAACATTTTCAAAAAACCGTACTGATAAAAAACAACTAAAAACGTTCCAAGCAAGTCACTTTTCAAGCAGTCTTTATAGCTACATATTCATGGCTTTTTCAAATCAATTACTTTTTAAATCACTTTCGAATAAATTATAGTAATTCTAACCACTTTATTTATAGTAATAAAATCCTGTAAGTTCTGTAACCGGAGAAAGTAAATTGATTAACAATCAGTCAATCAACTCAACCACGGCTTCTGAAAGCATTTCCAATTAGAACTGTTGTCAAATCTCTTGTCAAGTGATTTGATTGGTTATTGTTATTAATATCAATCAATCGAAACATCCAACAGGAGATTTGGTGTCAGATTTTATAATGAGAAACATGTATACTCTATCAGGAACCGGAAATAAGGCGCTTGTCAGTTTTACGAAATAACTGTCACTATAACATATTATAAAACAGTGTCCCCTGCCGCATATGTGATAAACCCAAAAACTGTCGAACGGGTTTTCATGGGGTTTTCAGCCATTGATAGAGTGATTCATGAGGAAGGTTTAGGTTTATAATTTGTACAGGTACAAAGCTGGGACGGGTCGCTAGTTTTAGATATTTAGGTACCTATAATAAGTTTATTTTTAAGTGTTTTGTAACTGAAATATACAAACGAAGATATACAATTATATATTAAGTTCAATATCCCAACGATAGGAATTGTCTTTAACTAGCCGAAAAGTCTTTCGTCAAAATGTCTCAGTTATGGTAATCTATTAAGTGTTTACAACGCTCAAAGACTGCAGGTTATATAGTTTGGTAACAGCACCAAGTTTAGGCTAGTTTTCACCTCACGGGTAACATGATTCTTAGTAAGTAAGTATGTCGTTTAGTTTTAGCATTTTTTACTTTGTTACGCGTAGCAGGCCTACGTGTCGTAGCAAGTCTACGCGACGTAGCAGGCTCATGCTGTGTAGCACACTACCGCATAACGAGAATATGTTATGTGGTAATATCCAAATCCTTCGAAGTTACTTACACAGCTTATATCTAGGTTTTCAAAAATGTATAGTAAAATTCTTAGTCCTAAAGTTGCAGTAAATGTTTAGTGAGTGTACCTCCACTCACTAAATATTATTCTCTTGGCTACCAAGGATTGAACAATTTATTTCTGAGCTGAAAAATACACACAGAGTAAAAATAAACTTGTTTATCAGAATGTACACAAACCGTAAACAAGATTATGGAAACGAGACATTTAATCATTTAACTGAAACATTGTTTTAACAATGCAAGTTAATTCCGTTACTACATTATGTTTAATATGTTTCTATGGTCAGGTCTCAGGATTTTTGACCGTTGGAATTTCTACAGCATTTTCGCAAAACTCGGACTCTGAATGAGTAAAGCCATAGTAGCAAACCTATTGGTTTGTGTAATATTCAAACATTGCCTGCTAATCTTAGCTGATAGCTAAGATATTGTTCCACTTTTAAAACAAAGATTACAGAGTAAATTCACAGATTATATAACTTTATGATCCCTAGCCTATATAAACAATCAGTGAAAGCTATTTTTAGCAAGACCAACAAAATATAAATATTTTACGTTAAAAAATGCACCCACCCACGTCGAAATTGCACGAGCGTTATAGGCAAACAACCCCACCATACAATTTTTAAAACACACATGATCGTTACTGATTCCCGATAAGTGTCAATTTACCTACTTTGCGATGAAATGACTAAATAAATATGTAAAATAAATGCACTGCTGAAAATATTTGCCAGTGAAAATATGGACTACCTATACTGAATAATGTCGCCGCACGAACTCTGAAATTAAACCGCATATTTCCATTACAAAATGGGATAAGTTACAGTGAAAGTGGATTATTCGCAGTATAATTTTTCCACCAGCACCTGATTGCCACATTTGCACGAGATTTTCGTTTCGTAAATTAAACTTTTGCTCTTCATATAACCTCGGGATAATCCAAGTAAAAGAACCACGGAGATTTCTTTAGAAGGTTTTATATCGAGTCGGGGTTATCTTATCGTCTATTAGTTTTTATTTCACCCACTTTTTTTTTTAACCCACCATTCAGGAATAATTCCTAATGTGGGGCAACGTTTTTTTTTTTAAAAAAAAAAGAAAGAAAAGAATCTGAAAAGACGTAAGATGATGGTAGCGTAAAGTTACACGTGCACCTTATCATACCTTAACACATAATTAATTAATGCGTATAATGCTACTGCCACATCTAGGTTAGCGTTAACGTTAATGACAATGGCCAACTACTCGTTAATTAAGGCATTAAAAATGCGCGTTGGCTACATTTAGGTTACAATGCCGATAGGAGTTAATTCTTAAAGAAGTCACGCGTTAACACAATTTTTCCGAAAATTCGTTACAGCCGAGCGATTCTTATGCGATTGCAGCTTTGGATTCCAAAGGCACGGTTCTAATTGAAACAGTTCTAAAAACCCTAAGCTTTCTCCTTCGAACACTCCATTCTCGTTATTGAATGCAGTTCCCGCCTAAAACAGTTCTCGGTGTACGCGTGAGTCCCGCGGAATGACACGGGGCGTTAATGTAGCCAGCCAACATCGCTTAGCGCGCTGAACTACGCGCTAAACCCCTTTAACGCGTCAAGTCCCTCATTAGCAGACACAATTAAAAACCTATTGTTGGTGGCGACGCAGGGGCCTGACGCGTGCCAAAAACACCCGAGCTATAGCTTAACGTTTAATGCCATTAGTAATGCCGTTTGTAATTTAACACATTAAATCTTTGGCCACGTCGACGTAACGCCTAAATTAACGTGGTAATTTACGCGTTAAGATGCAGGTGGAGCCGTAGCATAAGGAAAACGAATATTCGAATTGACAATTCGCTATAGAATGAAAGCCGTAGCCATTGGGAGATATTGATTTCTAAGTAGGTACTTTGATCATTTTTATTTAACGGTTCATCTTCAAAAATATGACATGTTTTAGTTTTTAACTCATCAAGCATATAAACTCAGCATAATATAGCAAATCAGCCCTTTTTAATGTTCCCGCTGTTGTAACACGTGTGGACCGTAATCCACCACGCGGGCCCAGTGCGGGTTGGTGGATTTCACATATATTCGAAGTTTTTAGTTCTAGGACATGCCAGTTTCCTTCACCGTTACCACTGGGCTACCACTGCCCTCAATCAACTCAGCAAGAAAAGAATAAACATGTAGATTCACAGCGGTCAAAGCTCGGGTTGATATTCTAAGAGGTCATTCAATTTTCGTTAGTGCTTGGCATCAAAGCATAGCTGTTTACAAACAAGCAAAAAATAAATGCGCGAGTGTGTCGAAACATACGAAAATGTTCCATTGTCTTATATCCAATGCCATTCGGGGAAATTGAAGGCTATAAAGTATTCGGGGGAAAGTAAAACCCTACTCGATCAACAGCTGCAAACTTTCCCTGCAATGTTTTATCTTGTGGATATTACGAGCAGTTCACTGACTTGGTATTCTTTTTACAACGATCTTTTGTTTTAGTTTTTTGACACGTGTATTTCTGGAATGAATAGTAGATATCAGTTTTCTTGGTACCTACTGGTACCTGGTTTTAGTACGACTACGCTACTAGTACTACTACTAAAATACCGAATGGTATTACCGTCTGAAGTGGCAAGTATATTTTATATTTTAACAGTACCAGCTCAAGAGATCTTATGGAGTACATTCTACCCAAAAGAATATAGCCTAGAGGTTTTTCAACACTACGAGTATTTACCAAGCTTTTGCCTGACCTGAACATCAAACCCTAGTTTTCAGTCTCCTGAGCCACACTAATAAGGTGAAATGGTGAGATACTTTTTAGAGCAAGGTCGTTATCAAAATATGGCGGCTTTACTGTATCCCTGTTCAGGTTCTACCTATTTGTCGTATGGGATTAAAAGATTTATTTGTTGCGCCGAAGGGATTATGGGATTATACAGGATGTTCGTTTAATGGACTTTAACCGTACCGTTTGTATAGCGATATTTCAGTTTATGTTTGTTTATTTTTAGAGATAAAACTGAAAGAGCTGAAACACTTTATTGATTCACTTGTCTCCAAAGGGTAGGTCTAATAGAAAAACGTAGATATCATTACTTGCTCACCATCATCAACACTTAATTACTGACAAAAAACAGGCTGGCCTAAACTGGGTAATTAGTGAGTCAAATTCCTCTGCTACTCCAGTGATTGTAAGAGTGTTACGAGTGTAGGTACTCAAATGTTTGTTGTTAAATAAATTGAAAATTAAATAAATTGTACTTGAAAATTTTTCATTCATGGATATTTTCTTAAATACTGCGCTGGTGCTAGTGATCTTTTGAAGGACGCGAAATAATACCAAGAATATAAGATCTGTGTTGGTTGAAATACTAACCTATACATTCATAATTATATCTAACGCCGCTTGCCTAAAACCGTCTAGTCCACCCAAGATTCCACAGCCAGATTACTCAGCCACAAACATAACTACTTCAAATCATGAGTCAAACGCGGAGACATTCGCATTGTCATACCTGACGCGTTTCCACGAATCGTCATCACACGTTTCAGTGGTTCAGGTGACGGACGATAAGCTAGTGCCCCGGGCTTTGGCAGTGTGCCCTCACGGATATAGACGGAGACATAATTACGTCGTATGCCGTATCGCGTGCCCGCTTTGAACTGATGGTTTAGTGGTAAGAGACGCGGTTAGAGAGAGAAAGAGAGAGAAGCTGTTATTGAGAAGCAAAGTTAATAATAATTAATAATGGGGGAAGTATTAATTTCACGCGGGCGAAGCGGCTGGCAGAAGATAGTTATATCTGCGTAATTCATACTGTATGGTTTACAGGAGCTTCAAGAAGCAATCAGAAAGTGATCGATCGACAGTCAATATCAGTGATATCGTTCGATGGATGACATTTTGAAACAATGAACCCTGTTTCAAAATATCATCCATACTTAAATCTATTTAAATCCATTTAAATATGAAGACACTAAATAAATTAGTCAACTTCGATTGACCATAATGGCTGCACCACAGAGAATCTAGGTATCACTGAACGGTCGAAGTCGATCGACCGCAATCTAGTTCCACCTCGTAGCATGTTCCTACTATTGTTGTCTTGCTGTGTGCATAAGCTCAATTAATCGCTGTCACTCCTTGTTGCCTAAATATGTCAGCTGTCAGAACTCCATTGTTACAGACGAATGCACTGCTTGCTTTTAATTAAGGTTGTCTGTAAGAAAAGCTAACATGTCTCAAGAAACAATTCTGGCTTTGTCTCACAAATTACACACATTAATATTCAATTTATATGCTCATTGAATCTGTTCTTTATGGCAACGAATCCCGAGCGACCCTCGCGGCTAACGGTTCAAAGATACAGACGACACATTAATATTGCAGTCTTTGTATTGAATCCAGAATCCATTCCGATCCAATGTTTCTAGCACTCCAATAATAAGTTTACGTCAAAACCAATATCAGTTAGTGCAATTATTCGAAGCACGAAGTTATGCCTTCAGATAATTATACTAAAACGACTCATCTACTGTGTGATATCGAATACACAGGATCGAATAGCTTTTGCACAAATTGTTTCGGAGGTCGCGGCCAAATTGGCAGTGAGTCACTACCTACCTTCCTCCGAAACAGAACACAAAAGTACAATCAATACCAAAAAGCAGACATCCGAAAAATTGGCATTCTGTGTGACACTATATGGACGCTTTCAATATTGGCGACTGGCATTTGACAATTGGCAGTGGTCTGTTGCTGTCGATGTGGTCAAGCGGTTTCCGCGCTGCATTTTATGAACCAATTTTAAGGCACCCGAAGTTAAAAGCGTTATTCTCTAGTGCGACTGTACATACCAAAGCACACATAAAACATTTACTAGCTTAATTACTCCGTGGCTCAGTAAATAAAGTGTTCATCAACATTAATGAGGCGGTGACGAGCTCAATTAGTTACGAGCTAAGGCTAATTCGACGATTAGTATTGTTGCGAGATGATAATGATGAGACGTACATATTGGCAACTAAACTATTTATCCGAAGCGCATGTGCGCCTTGTTAGACGCAAACGCGGACAAGTTAAATCACCCCAGACTGGTTTGAATGTGCATGCAATTGATATGTGTTAATGTATTTTGGAGACAAGATTTACTGGCACGAGTCACCACATCGTCTGTTAGCGAAATATTCCAAAATTTCAAGAAATAAACCGAATTTTCCGGGCGTTAACAAGATTTGGGCGGACTGAAGTGACAACAAGCTGTGTCGTAATTGTTTCAGCATTTAATTTATCGAAAAAATCAATCCTTTGTAACTTTAATTTACGTATCGAAAAGTTTTTTACAGGCATCTGATATTCAAAATCAACTTTTACCTTTGACATCTGAAATACCTCGTGGGTCCGCTTTGGACTAGTTGAACTGTGGGTAGTTGCATTGCCCCTTTTACAGAGAGATATAAGTGCAAGGCATGGCAAAGGTATGCCTGTAAATTCATAGGATCACAGTCATGCATGCTTTCAGAAAGAGCTTTGCAACTATTAGCCATAATTACATCCACATAGTATGATCTCAAAAGACAGTACCATGAAACAAGAATTCAGAACGGCAGCAACACTACAATGTACTATTTACCAACAAGATCACTATGATTATTCCACATAAACATCTGACTCATATCTACCAGCGATTTAGTTTGAAAAATAAATAAATCAGACAACGGAGTCCGCTGTTGAAGATATTGTAGGCCTCTCCCAACTTACGTACCAGTACTTTACAAATAAATAAATCATTGACGTTGATATAATGATCGAGGAACAGATTCGATAAACAATTGCATGCGTACGCGCATACGTCATCACGTCTTGGGCAACAAACTGAATACACATTTCATGAATTAAGATCATACTATTCTTTCCGCATTCCATTCCAATATGTTCCGCCTAGCAATATAACATAGTTTTTGCAACCTAATTTAAAAGTTGATTGCACTAACGATTATTGAATACTATAGATAATAAACTTTGCCTCAAATAGCGAAATAAAATTTCTGTTTCATAATGCAATACCACGTTACTTAACCAACTAAAGTGCACGAAACAGATGTATATATTCCCCTTTTTCAGAGTGTACCTTATAGTTAAAGTTGTTCATTTTCATGAGTACCTACTATACCCCTTACAAGTTTTCTCTACGGAAGCTCGGAGCGCTCGGTGTCATAGAAAATATCTTACGCACAAGGAAACAATGTGCACGTGAATCTCCAAGAACAACCCGGAAAACCCACATCAAAGGCCAAAAAAAAAATACCCGTCTTCGTGAAATAAAATATCTACATATAACTAAAGATTTTAGTCACTCTAATCTCAACTAATATTTGAAAGGGGTAAAATTAAATGTTTTTTTTGGAGTGGTAATCAATAAAAATGGTAATCTACTCTGAAATAATAACAGTAAAATAATTTAGTAATTATTCACGTTTGCCACAGACTCGCACAGCACAGAGAGCTAGTTAATAAACGTCATTCGCCAGTGACGGCTGCGCACGATTGACAGCTGTCTACCACACGGCTGTCAGTGCTGCTAACATTGTTAGCGGGAGGTTTTAATATATGATTATTACCAGTCTGCTAAAGCGAGGCTAATTAATTGTTTGGTTAATTTGTAAAATGACGCGGTTTTAACTATAGTCTTTTTGGTGAAAATAAAAGTGCATAGCAATGGTCAAGTTGTCCAATTAAAGTATCAATTTCTCTAACTTGACCATTCCTGTGCACCGCGTGTTGTTTTTGTATAAAGTTTTTTGTGTTTGATTGTAGGTACATCATTTTTACTACAATAAACAATTTACTAGGTATTATTTTATATTTACCAACTTTGTGAAGAGCTGGAGAGTTTTTTTAGTGAAAATCTAAATAGCAACGAATGGTAGGTGAATAATTCATCATCTTATACTGACAATAATCTCTGTAATAAAAATATATCTCTTCTAATCAATGCCTCTTTTCCTTTAAAATTCTTGTCTAATCATCAAACCACGACGTATTACCATTCATTCATTAACAAGATGAATATGATCTTGCAAATAAAAATATATTTCACTCACAAATTAGTTGAAGGACTGTAAAGAGGGTGACATTAAACGACAGGGCTGTCCAAGACAGGCTATTTGAATCCTGCCCCAGGGATCCAACCAATCCTACTCCTATTTACATAGCAAAGTCTGAAAACATAAATTATTTAGCTCATCAACACTGAATTTTTATTTGCAAGACAAGACAATAGTCGCTCAATAGCTTTGAATGAATTATATATTATTACGAGTATATCTTAGTCTTCAAGGAAAAATATGAGGAAAAAAGAGCAACCTGCAAATATGGCTCGACTGTGCAAAATAATTAATAAATTATATTCTAAGAACGGTCTCCTAAATTGGATGATATACAATAAGAGGCCATGACGGAGAATCGATACTTTAGTCGACGGATTGATCTATTGCAGTAATTTTTTAATAAAAGATATATGTTTATAGAATAACCTCTATAAAGAATAACTCGAGAGGAGGCGTTGATCTATGTTAATATATGAACGCGTATCGCAATCTCATGAAAGACAAAACCGCCGCAACGAACTTTATCTGACCCTTATAAATTACTCGAAAGTTCGAAGCTACAAAAATTCCGATCATTTTTCCAATAAGTTTTGTGACCTACATCTGTGACGTCCGGGCAACCCGGGCAGGTGGGGCACACCCGGGCATTTGTTACTGTAATGCCCAGTTGTCAGTGTTATGCCCAGGTGTCGGTAAATTCATACGAAAGCAAAATACGATAGGGAAAGATCTGACGCCAGTTGTCGAGTTTTTTCTAACCCAATACCTATATTAAAATGGATGTAAAAATTCCACTCAGAAATAATGAAAATCGGAAGCAAAAATACAAGTTAGATCTACGTGATATCTTTGGTGTAACTGTGATGCTCGTTTTATTGCCAATGATAATAATGTCAAGGCCCTAATCGGCTTAAACACCGCGTTTTAGGGTAACTGGTCATTGCTGATAACATACATTGTTTTATATTTCAGAATTTAACACTTTACCATTAATTTGTACTCTCTCTTATTAAAATAAGGTTTTTACTCATCATAAAAGACTGTAAGGAAAACAAATACATTTTTACCTATTGTTTTTAACACAAAAATCACAAAAAAGTTGGAAAGCTTTTATTGAATGTTTAATTTGTGAACAACAAAAAAAAAGTTTTCATAGTCTGCTTGGAACACTAGGAAAATTTAATATATACGGTTTCCACGCTCGAGGAATCAGCCCATTTATGTATGTAGATTCAGTATTTATCTAAGTTGAATTTGTAGTTCGAAAACTGTCAAGTTGTTTTTCTTGCGATAACGGGCGAGCCTTTTGTTCTTTAGAAATGCGGTGTTAAATTAAAATTGATTAATTGAGTTTATAATCTATTGAGTTTATACCCCAGATCACAACAGTAGAAAGTGGATTTAGAACTACATACTAATTATGTTGATATTTAAGTGACGCAATATACAATTCTGTAACAACTAGTATGAACAAGGACCAATCCTTCGTCAGAAAAAGCTGTATTTAGTGTTAATAGTTGTACCTAAAATGTTTTGTAAGCTGCTGCAATAAATACTCGGATTCTTTTGTAAGTGCTTTGGAGTACTTCGACTAAATCCTACAATTAGTTGCAGTAAAGGAAGCGTATAGTAGCATTCATCTTGAAATACCTATTACGACTCCTACACACCCCTAACATCGGAGCGGCATAGTTTTTCCCTTTTTATGCGGGACAGAATCAAGATACAGATACCAAGTCTGAGTGCGGTGCCCAGACATAACTCTCATACTGGAATGCCCCAAGTAGCCATACACCTCCATTAGGGAGGACCGGATGAACGCTACCGACGCTGCAATCAATGCGGCCAGCTTCTGTGCCAAAGTATTTGAAAAATTAGGAAACCATCGATCTGAAAGAAGAAATAAGGGACAGAATTTAAGTATGTTAGGATTGTAGGTACTACTTGTGGCTTTATGTAGTTTCTGCCTACTCCAAAGGGAAGAAGGCGTGAGTTGGCGTGGTATGTTAGGTAGCAGTAAGCATTTCTATTTTGAAATCTATACATCCTCTCGATGACCCCTTCTCACCCCGTAAAACAGTTCAACGAATTTGTATTTTTAACCGACTTCGAAAAAGGAGGAGGTTATCAATTCGGATGTTTGTATTTTTTTTTTTTTTTTTATGTATGTTCGGGCATAACTCTGTCATATATTGACGGATTTGCAAAATTCTTTTTTTGTTCGAAAGGGGTTTATTTCGAAATGGTCCCATTTAAATTTCAAAAAGATCTGATGATGGGTTTCGGAGACAGACAACGGAACTCTTCAAAAATTGACAGCAAATCAACCGCAATTGCTGCTATCGTCTATGAATTGTTAACACAGTTTAATGGGGAGCCACAACTAAAAAGTGAAAAATAAAAAACTTTTTTACAAAAAAATAGAACCGACTTCCAAAAAAAGTGCAAAATAACTTTAATTTCGGCAGTCGGTGTCAAAAAACGAAGACACAAAACAGAAACACCGACTGCCGAAATTAAAGTTATTTTGCACTTTTTTTGGAAGTCGGTTCTATTTTTTTGTAAAAAAGTTTTTTATTATTTATCATTTAGATTTTCCGCTGTTCAGTTTCTGATTCTTTTGACGTGGATATTGATGTTGGTTACATGTTTTTGATTTTTAGCTTTCAAGGATTTTTTTTTGTATTTTCTGTAGCATGTAACTGTTTTATGTCCGAAAAAAAAATAATGTAATAGGATAAAGTTGGATTATCCTGGAATAGTCCAATATCCGGCGTAATTCAATATTAATGTACTAACTTTACAACCAACGTAACTAAAACTCTGTTATAAATAACTCAATAAAACAAACATTACATAAAGCTGTCAGTACCTACCATTAATAAATTTTCTCGCAATAACGTGACGAAAACGCACAGTAATCAATTTTTCGATCACCAGTCTTTTCGCTGCTCAAGCCCAAGCCTTTCATAATAGGAAGATTCAATACCTGCCAATATCGGAAAATAAGCAGAATCTGCAGATTATTACCCAAGAGTTTTCCATCACATCCACCTATCCTTATCGTAAAACAGACTGATTAAAATATGAAGAGATTTTTTTCAAACATGTAGAGTTATTTTTTCAGTTTATCAACACAAGCTAGTATATTAATTACGTACAAACAGGTATAAAAAAGCGGCAGAATACATTAAGCATCAAAAAAATCGACAAATCGCTATCATTAGTGCCGAGGCTGACGGCTTTGCTACGTTGAATGGCAATGCTTCTTTGGCCAAAAAAGGCCAACCCTCTGGTCACATAAAGACTCGACTAAATGCTTGCCGATCTCCCGGTAAACTTGATAATCTCCCAGACTCCATGGCCCTGTGTCATCACATTTGTCACAAGGACGCAGACGTTTCGAGTGCACGCAGTGTGGCACACTTTAATTATCGCTTCTATCTTTAACTTTACACTACTTATTCGTGATAAAATCTTTATAATTCGACTTCGAAAGACCTTTCTTTTTGCACACCCTCCCACAGTCTGAGAAATCACAGCCCTAGTGTTTTAACGAAACCGACTAAACATAAAATTCCCAATATGGTTGTCTATATCCGCCTTTTTACAAATAATAAAATGTCAGCGGCAAGTTCCATAGCTTTTCTTGACATGCATGAATGATGATGACTATTTTTGCCTTGACCTATCACAACACAGAAATAAAATTAATATGACTGATACAAAACATTCGATTTAATCGTACGAAGTACAATTAGGTTGAATGGAAATTGAAGACCGATGGGAAATTGGTTGTTAAAAAGTTAGTAGGTAATCCGGAGTTACTTAATGACGAATTGAATTTAAGCGAGTCGAATCAATTAATGTCATTTCTCCTTTTTTTAGAAACAATGTTTATGATGAATTTTAACATTCACGAAGCCGAATTGAGCCCGCGTGGTGTATTACGGCCCACACCCTCTCACAGAGAGGAGGCCTGTGCCCCACCAGTGGGGACATAAAAAAGGCTGATGATGATACGCGTTTAACAGCAATCAATAATCTTCCTCAATCCCTGGTCAAAGCTACTGACGATGAGGTTCAGCTTTGTTACTATCTAACTACTAGGACACCAAAGTTTAAGATAGTTAAAAACACGATAACTCGTACACTATCAGAATTCATAGACTCTGCTAAGTTAGTTCATACCAGAGACTCCGTTCTATGTCTCCGCACTAACGACTCGAGTGTATAAACTATTAACTTTCTTAACTAGTGTATTAGATAAGTCTGAACTTCTGTAAACTGTTGTCGGGGTGGTTCATGCGCGTCGCTCCTTCTTCTTTTCGTTTTGACGGTTTTTTTTAAATCATACTGTTTGAGCCCAGTAGGTGGCCACGTTTATTGTTTCGTCCCACGCGTTGCTGGAGTGCCAAAAATTGTGTTAACGTTTAACTGCACCGTAGAAGACCTGAGTGCAGTTAAACGGGCATTCGTGACACTCCAGCAAAAGGGTCAGTCTGCGCAGGAGCACCGCACTTGCACTGGGTGTTTGAGGGATCAACTATCCTCCAAATTAACGGCTTCTTACTTACTACAAAAATACCTTTAACTTACGCAAGATTTTTGCGTGAGATAACGTTTGCAAATTTTAATAAGACCTATTTCACTACAAAGTATGGTTTCGAAAAGAGTTTGTAATAACAAACAATTACTGACAACACTTGAGATAGTGACATTTGAATCTTGCGTAGGTAAGTAAGTGCTCCCCCGGTGTATTTATGCTCGAGACCACACCTACTGGTAAATAATAAAATCGTGCATGCATTGACATACTTTCAGTGACAGTTTTGCTTAGGATCGAACACCCTCGAATACATTATAATTCAATGCTTCTATCTACATATTTACTCCATTTCTTCAGTTCATTGCACTACTTCCAATCTTTTATGCTGCCATGAGACTTGTCATATAGAAATGTGTATTTCTATTATGCTCTTTTAAAGTATTCCGACCCTGATTTCTAGAATTTGTAAATCGTTTGTATAACTTTCCACTGAAGTATTTACATACTTTACTGGATTACATAATTTAATTCCCCTAAGCCCGTTCCATAATCGGACCACAAGACGTACTGCGATGCGATGGTGGACATCCCACCCACACGCACAAAACGTTTTGAGAACACATTCATTGTGCGTACAGCTAGGGAGTGGAATTCCCTGCCGGAGTCTGTGTTTCCTGATAACTACAACCTGGGAGTCTTTAAGTCAAGAGTGAATAGGTTACTTCTAGGCAAGCGTGCTCCATCTTCGACCACATCATCGCTTAGCATCACGTGAGATAGTGGTCAAACGTGTGCGATAGGCACGCGTTTGACCTTTTACCATAAGTAACAAAAATTAAAAAATAATGAATATTTTGTTGAGACTTGTACCTAATTGTTTTCTTTTAATGTTTACAAAGAAACAGAACCCAACTGCCAATTTTCTCACGGGAACCGTAAATTGAGTGGAAGAGCTTTTCAAGTTGAAAGGTAGGTACCATTAATTGAAAAGGTACAAACACCGGCATTAATCGGGTACCCTTCAACTTCATTAAAATGTCTAAAAAGAGGAAGGAATCATGTAAATAAAGCTTAAATGCAACCTTCTAAAAGAGATACGAGTAAGTACCTAATCTGAAAACGATCAGATCGAAATCTTTTTAAAATAAAATTTCCAAGATCCTTAAAAGTTTCAGGTCATCACTAGTCATCAGCCTCAATTGCTGTCTGTCTGTCTGTCACTGCAATCATCCACTTGTCTCTTTTTTTGATTGATGATCTTTTTATTAACTCCTTAAGCTGATTTTTCTTTGGAAAATCAACCTATCTACATATCTGGTGGGTACTTATGCCAATATTTTACTGTTATAAGCCGTCTGTGTAATATTACGGCTATCGCAATACCGCCTTAGGTTTTAAACAACAGTCTTGGGAACATTTAAATTCTATGGCGTACGAGTACCTTCGTACAAAGGATGCCTGTTAAACGAAAAGGTTAAGGCACGGTGAAATTAAAATTAATGTAAGTACTAAAATCAGGAAGTTAATAACCCAAAACTTATATATTTATGTCTAAACTTTAACTAAACACAGCATAATATAATGACCATACACATAAGCTCTGGTGGAAAACTGTTTCCAGTATATCTTATCAGTGTTATTTATTACTGTTTTTTTTATTATCATGATAACAGTCGGTAGGTATATGTACTTAAATACCAGTTGTTTGTCGATGTTCAACTGTTATCTATCTCTGCTACCTATTTGAATGTAAGCTTGTGTAAATGATAAAATCTGAATCACCAATTTGAGTATTTGTTTTATTTATAGGTAATCTGTTTGTAAACATGATTCATTTTGTGATTGTGTAGGATATGCAGTAGGATATTCTGTGTGTGTTATCATTGACCCACAGTGGAGGCCATCAAATATTGTTGTGGAAACTAGATAGGCAGTCCACATTAAATTGTGGTATTCAGCTGTATCCGTTTAAACTGAAATCCAAACCGAACATACTATACCATTGGGCCAATTTTGTCTTTAATTGAATAAATTATTATTATTATTTCGTTTATTCATTTGTATAGGTACATATTAAATTATATTTTTAAATATTACAATTAAAAAAAACATAAAAATATAAAAAATAGTTGCCCGCCGGTATCGGGGACAGGGTCCAAGCTACCGGCGGTAAGGGCTCCAGAGAGAGAAACCGCCTAACAATGCGAGCCGTGTCCAGAATTACAGCTTTCTGAATTAAGCACTTGATCTAGCCGCCTAACGAGAGCCTCCAGAGATGTTGGTCGAGGCTCGTGGCTATTAAGCCATTGGCTGACACGACTATCGATACAATGATCGCTGAGTCCACATCCCACATATCGACAACCTCGCGAGCCAAGTCAATATACTTGATTTGTTTATCTTTCTCGGCTTTCAGGAGGTTCTCGTCATGTTAGACGGTAATGTCAACAATCATTGCACGCCTCTCGATTTGGTCCACCACCACCCCACCACTGGCTTATTAGCAACAATATTCCTGTCAGTGATGATGGACCGATCCCAGTACAATGTGATATGACCATTATCGAGAACTGGGTTGGGCGCATACCTATAGTACGGCACTTCCGATTCTACAAGAGAGTATTTCAGAGCAAGTTGCTGATTAATAATCCTGGCTACAAGGTTGTGCCTATGCAAGTACTCTCCGTTAGCTAGACGAGAACAACCAGATACAATGTGGCGAATTGATTCACCCGGACGGTGACATGCCCGACTGATGACAACCGTGCCGTCCTTCCATTTACTATAATTATGGAAAAAGCTAGGCAGATAGATTTTTACTGTGCATCCCATGCACCCCATGCACAGTAAAAATCTGTCTGTCCTAAATCAGTAGATACTGGGGGAGACAAGATATCCAAACCTTAGCAGACAGCAGGCTGGTCGAGCAAATATACTTTTAAAAGATTATATTTGCTTAACCAGCATATAAGGTTTGGATCTTATGCAACTCCCCATGGACGTCACAATACCTAGTGTTATTACCAACTGCAATCCACGCAAATCCAGTCGCATTAACATAACACCAAACGAGTTATGTATCTTCATACACTAATTAACCACACAGCTAAATTAGCCAATATAATTTGCGACACAAACCGCAGTTCAACTAGTAATTGCCTAAATGTCAAGCGTAAACGGATCAGCTGTTAAAATGGAATGGGAAGGGAATGAGAGGTCAGTCGGCCCATTTATTTTTAAAAGGATCTCGAAAATATGGCATTGTTATACTCTTTGATGATTTTAATAATATGAATAAGTAATAGGCCCTCTAATTAGGGATTTACGAACTTTGTGCCGGCTCTAATTTGGGTCCGTTGCGAACATTTTTCTGTTCTTTCATTACTTTATGTTAGGCTGTAAAGTTTTATTGAACAAAGGCCTCCAATTTCGTCAGGCTTAACAGGTGGATTTTTCAATACTGAAAAAAGAGACAGTGACTTTCCATTCGAATTTCTCACAACGGCCCAATGCGGATTGGTATGTTCCATCTAACGAACATACCAATCCGCATTGGGCTTAAAGGAAGGAAGCATTTCTCCGTCATTTTTCTTGTAAATCTTTCGCTGTTAAAAGCCTCCTCTTGTGTGCAAACATCAAAAGACGAGGGGTATTTTAATGTTGTTCGATAACGTAAATGTTTACTCACTTACTACGTATCTAATTTAGTAAACGAAAAATAGCCAGAAGCTGTTGACATCAAAAAAGTTTATTTTGCCAATCTTCCAACTTTACTTAGTTACACGAATATTAGCGTTTCACACGAGCTATTTCAATGCGATTGTGAAAATGCAATGTTTATCGACAAACCACCGCCAATCCTATTTAAAACCGGTAGGGACTACCAGTTTTCTTCTCCTAAAATTGTTTGTCCGAAAATCATTATCCTTAACACGGTTGCTATAAACTTCACTAACCATAATGTTCAAAAATTCGAAATTTTGTTTTACTTAATTATTTTTACTTCTAAAACTATTCTGTCATAATATCGAGTACTATAATAATTCAATTTCCTAATTTTGAATGTAACAAAGTCGTATGTCCTAAGTATTGTATTATATAATGTGTATTATTCCGAATGTTCATTTATAATAAAATTATTAGTCCTAAAACATTTTCTTGAATTTAGGTTTTAGTGACAGAAATGAATCGCTGTAAAGCCGACTCCACGCAGTCTTTTTTGCCCTACCCCTAGAGTGTTATTTAGAATCGCGTAGGCGCGGAGGGGCCAGGCGGCCCGCGAGTTGAGGAGCAGGTGGTTGTAACACTCGCCGCCGCGGCTAGGGCTGGCGGGCTTGCCGGCCAGCAAGACGAGGCAGCGGTGGTGAGCGTTACAACCACCTGCGACGATAAGCTCGCGTGGGACCGCTGGAGCCTCGCAGTGCCGGAGCCGTGACAGAAACCATGCCTGTTGCATGTTGCATGCTTGCTTGCAAGATGCATGCGTGCTTGCATGCTGCATGTTGGCTTGCATTCTGTATGCTTGCTTGCATGCTGCATGTTGCCTGGTTAAGCAACCAAGCATGCTGCGTGCTTGCTTGCATACTCATTTGCTTGCTTCATGCTTGCTGCATGCATGTTGTATGCTTGCATGCTTCTTATAGGGAAATAAAAACCACATGTTCACAATTAACTGTTTTATTGAGTGATGTATACATACATGCGGCGCCGGAGCCGTGACAAAAGTCATTTATTGCTTTTGCATCTTTACTATTTATGTATTGTATCAGTTGGATTTGGTAAAATAATAAACAATTGTAATACAAAATCAGATAATATTTAATTACAAAAAAAAATATACATAAACGTAGATAAATTAATTCCTTCATTAATCATTTGTAGACCAATTCTAAGCTAATTTCATAATAGAATAGCTCTATAACTCGTATCTGCGTAACACCTGAGAGATGTTCAAAGCAAAAGTTTTGTTAGACAAAGTTTTAAAATATTATTAGGATAAACAAACGTTATATAATTTAAATTTAGGACTTATAACTTTTATGGAAAACGGTTTTAAATCTTTTGTATATTATTATTTGTAATATTTATGACAAACGGATTTATGGCATATTGTATTTAGGGATTTCAATTTTATGGCATCTGATATTATGTGGCATTAAGTTCGGGCTAATTATCATTCGGACAAATGATGATTAGGACAAAAAAAAATATGGCACTTTAGACTATGGATAAAAAGTTAGGTAACACAAAAGAGAATCCACTGTCATATTGAGCGTTTTCATACAATTGCGGTCTGTGAAATAAACGCTGCGATGCCAAAACAAAAATCACTCTGAAAAGGCTCTATTAATATCTTACACAAGCTTTCTTTAATGAAATTGTTTCATTATGTTATTTTAACAAATTAAGTAAAGTAAAACACTGCCTTTGGTTCCTTTAACGTGAAAGTTGATGTTCCTGAAAGTTTCAATTTCTTGATTCAGTTGCGAGCACAAGTTCAAAGAACTTTGCGAGAAGGAAACATATTCTGCTTCATACAAATTTTAAAATAATTATAAAAGGAAAATTTTAAAAGCTTCACTACAGGAGCAGGTTTTATGAAAGCGAAAGCTTGAATAGATGTTCAAAGCTTTAACATCAGTCCTTCATAAAATTAGTTGTACATTTATTAAGTTTCTACCTCGCTTCATAAACCTCCCGAATGTTATACCTAATATTACATTTTAATTTATTAAGTATTTATTATTTAGGTACTTTATGACATCAGGACCAGCTTAGACCCACCAAACCAACGATAGGGATAAGATAATTGGAATAGGTGAGGCCTTTGCCCAAAAATGGGTACCTCACTTGAAAGTAGATAGTTAAAAAAGAAACTAATATTAAATTAAATACAATTATAAATTAATGTTATTAAATACAAATTCTATTTAATAGGAACGTTATCTTTAATGACTTACTTAACTCACTAGGTTTATACCTATAATTATAATTTTAAATACCTACTAAAGGCCATTTATTTGTTTAACAAGAGAATATAACTACAATATGCTAATGTACAACTAAATTAAATGATAGGGATATACACAAACTGATAATAATAACATGTAGGTACGTGTGAAAACAACTTTGGGCATCAAAATATTCATCCACATCGCTGTCAATGGAAAAAGTACACTGAACGCTTGCGCTGGCAGCATTGCAACGTTGAATAGCAATGCTGATTCGTTGGCGAAAGAAATACCCCGTCCTCTGATCACCTGAAGAGTCGACTAGGCTAACTGTTTGCTGATATCCCGAAAAGCTTGATGAGCACTCGGACCCCATGACCCTAGTGTTTCAACCCCAAATAGCTCAAACATGTAACTCCCAATAAGGTTGTTATATTTGCGCCTTTTGGGGTTTTCTGTTGCCCCTGCAACTAATGTAAAACTTTTAGAACAATTACCAGGTAGACCGCTGTTCACTACATCCATGTTTGTATTGCCTGCAAAATATGGTTTCTTATCATTAAAATCTATAATTATCTAAATCTTCTCTTATAAAACAAAGTCAGGTTAGTTACACCATTTATAACTCAAGAACGGCAGTGCTGATTTCAATAATATTTGATTTGTTGGATTTGTCTCCACCCCGAATAGCAGAATAACTATTAAAACATCGAAAAAATCACGAAAAAAAAAATCATTTTGTCATACATTTTGTATGGAACGGATATTATGTTCGTTGATTCTGAGGCGGTACGAAGTTCGCCAGTACATATGTTATCAATGTATAATATGCAATTAGTGAGAAATAAAGGTCGGTATTATTTTGTTAATTAGTCGAACCTTAAGCATACTTTCGTACACTGAAACTGAAACTAAATTATATTTAGTTTTCAAACCTAAATAAATATCGTATAATATTTAAGTTAGCACTACCTGAATTGGTCTACCTCCACAAAATGCAAACGCGCTCTAAAATACCTTTATTTTACCGCTCTAGCCACCTAAGAGCAGTGATGACCCAGTGGTAACGTAACGTAAGTGGTCGTGAGTTCAGACGCAGGCAGCTTTACTTTATGTAAATTATTTTCATCACCACTGCTCTCAAAACGATGAAAGAAAACATCATGAGGAAACCGACATGTCCTAGAATCAAAAATTCGAAGACATGTGACATCCACCAAACCGCATTGGGCCCGCGTGGTGGATTACGGCCCACACCCTGTCACAAAGAGGAGGCCAATTGGTGGCATTAACTCTGGGATTGAACTAAAACAAATAAAACCAACAGCATCAAGACTATTTGAAAAATAACTTGTTTGGATCTTTTCAGTTGTTATTTGGAGTCGGGTTTTTTGATGTTTTTTTTTATTTCCAACATTTTAGTAAGGTATATTTTAAAATCACTTCCGTATGTCCTTTATTTATATATATTCAAGTCATATAGGCTAGGTATGTCACTTTGGTCAAGACCAAACGAATGATACGTCGTTTGTTAAAAACCATCCAGATTTTTAGACTATAAATATGGCGTGCCAAAGAAACAGACATACCTACACACATAATCTCGAAAAACATTATCCTCCTTCTGGGGCGGTCAACGTTATCATACAAAAATGGCAGCGTAACATAAGTCAAATATAAAGCAACAAGTGCAGGTTCGACATAATCGAATTTCGGAAAGCTCCCTCTCTTACCAAAACATATTGAGAAAATCTATCCAACAAATTGTTTCCTTATCTCTCACATCCTGCAGGAGGTTTTTACTGAAATGTTACTTGTTAGTATCTATATCGAGCATTGATAACTACTTAGAAATCACAGAACCTCTTAATTGCAATAATCATGATAGTGACAGAGCCAAGTTTAATCATAATAAAAAGATCTCAGTGCAAGCAAATACCTTCCTACAAAATGACGCCTAAATATAGCAACACTCCAACAGTATATTCTAAAAAAGGAAATAAGTATCTAAGAGTCTACCCACACAATCAACACCTTTACGCTACCAAGAAAAACAACTTTACACAACTAAGAAAAACGATCTGAAAAGAAAATAAATGCGATCTTCTTTCCCAGCTCCCAAGTTGTTACAGTAACATTTGCTTGAACTATCCGTGTGGAAAGACCTCATTATAATGAGTTTACTCAAGGTAGTAAATCTTAGTTTATCACGACGAGATTACCGAGAGCATCTTGCACGTAAGCTCAGCTGAGTTACTGTGTTTGTAAATAACTTATTACACTACACCAACATCCAATGTATTTCAAAAGAACTAAGCAGATACTTATTACCTTCCCCGACTAGTTTTCAATGGATATAAGAAAGCCTTTTAGGATTATCTATGCCAAAATGGATGATAGATTCGATCTACATAAATACACCGGCAAAACTTGGATTCCGATTACGCGTAAAAATATGCCAGTCAGAAAAATCCATAACACGTGTGGGTGTAAGCTTTTCTTACAGAAGTTCCAATACTAGGAAATTCTGATAAGTTCAATGTCTATTTCCTCTCTTCACATGCTATATATACATCAATACATTTACATCTCTCTATAAATATGTAAATTTCTTTTTCAGGTAAGTAACAGATACCGGTAATTAATCTTCGGCGCTTCACAATCAATTACTGCAGTTGACGTGAGGGGGCTTCACCGAGGTAAGTACCAACACGATTTTCAGAATGTCTCATAAATCAAAATATGTCTTATACCTAATATTCCGCCGCCATTGATAGAACTGATACTCAAACGTCAATCAAAGTCCCAGAGAAGATGGCGATGTCTATATATTGCCTTAGAATGTGAATTTTACGTTTTATTGCCCTAATAAAACATACTGCAAATCGAATTCCAATAACGGGTCAATTTCTTTCCGTTTTTAAGGCGCACTTTCCATGTTTTCTAATGCCTTTTCGTCATATTTGGCCTATATACTTCAGCTTAGGCATTTTTCATTTGTCGGTTTGTTTCAAACTCGGTACTTACGTTCAAGTTGTCACTTATTTATACGTTTTCCTTTAAAGGGAAACGGGTTTTACTACGGAAAACTGGACCCAATAAACCGACACGCTGAAAAATGATAATGGTTTTGGGATTTTATCGTGGACAAAAAATATCACATCGAAAGTTGGTTTTGTGCATTTCCAACATGTTAATCTTTTACGTTACGGAATGAAACAATTTATTTGTTACGTAAAACCCTAAAGTATTTATGGGATTGTTGTTGGACCATTTCCTTTCTTGCGGTAGACGGCGATAAAAGTTGGTCTCACTTGAGATTATTTCATTTCATATGCGAGTCTGTGTTCAACGCAAATTGCTCGTAAACTCGAACCATTTACGACAACCCCAAGATTGTGCTAATTAGTTAGCAAAGCTCTATCTTCGTACGGAAATGTCATCATTACGAAGTCGTCATGTTTTAGGTCACGTTAATATTCCATATGATGTACGAAAATGTATTTGGCCTCGTATTGTTTCCCTTACTATTCCGCAACCCTGTGATTATTGTGAACCTGACCTTTCCATGTTTCTGTATGATATAATCTTATTCCGTTGGATTCTCTTTTTGATAATGACTCGAACAATGCAAAAACTGTGACAGTCGAACTTATGTAGCAGTTTTTTGCACTTTATATACAAATGAATATGATTTCATGTATTTGATAAACAATGCTAGTTTCTTATTACTAAATCACGGTAACTTAAATAAAGAAAAAATAAATAATAATAATAATATTTGCTGTCGACATGTGGGATGTGGACTCAGCGATCATTGTGCCGATAGTCGTGTCAGCCAATGGCTTAATAGCCACGAGCCTCGACCAACACCTCAGGAGGCTCTCGTTAGGCGGCTGGATCAAGGGCTTGATTCAGAAAGCAGTACTTCTGGACACGGCTCGCATTGTCAGGCGGTTCCTCTCTCTGGAGCCCTGACCGCCGGTAGCTTGGACCCTATTCCCGATACCGGTGGGATACTATTTTTTATATTTTTAAATGTTTTTTTTTATCCTTTGTATTTAAATATTTAAAAATGTAAATAATATGTCTATAAACATGAATAAACATAATAATATTCCACAACTATCACACAACGCCATCTAGTCCCAAGCTAAGCAGAGCTTGTGTTATGGGTACTAGACAACTGATAAACATACTTATATAAAAAACAATAACAATAAAGAATATAATAAATAAATAAAAGGGCAAAAAAAGTCTTCAGGTTTCCACGGAGAAGAAAATGTAAAGTAATTTTATTATTAATCTAAAGAATAACAACTACGCAGTAGACTGAATCTATTTGAATAAATGTTTTCACATTTCACTGTAATACGATCACTGTTTCTGTAACATAATATGTTTAACATGTAGGGTTTGTGTGTCATGCTTTAATATGTAAACATATCTTCTAGTGTATGATATTTTACAATACCTTGCTAGCCAAACACTGCAGTATTGTTGATTAAATTTTGCTCGAAATCTGCATGAACTGCAGCTATCATTTGGAAATTGTATCCTGAAAATTTTGAATAAAGCATTTTGCTATCAATGTAAATATATTATTTTATGTTTACAACAAGCACCAATTCATATGCCAAGCGTGGTGTTTAGCATGTCATTATTCCTCAAAATAACTTGTGGTGATATTTGGAGAGACCCATTTCGGACTTGTCAAATGTGACATCGGAACAGAAATGGGCAGAACCATGTTCTAAATTAACATGTCGACAATTAATTAACTCGCCTGCTACTACTCGTCGTCTCTTAATGTCTTTGTTACCTTAAATGTCTGAAGGAGGAAAAAGACTGACTAATACCTATCTGGGAAGCACGCAAACTTTGAAGATATCAATTTCTAGAAAGAATTTTAAAAGTTGGCAGACTTCTGCGTTGCTTTACCTATTCAAATATAAATAAATAGCTCCCCAGAATAAAGAAATCAAATCAAAACAGAATTTTGTATGGATTTCCATGTACCGCCAATCCTTCCGATGTCTCGATGTATATACGCTCCGTTCGCAAATACAGGGTCGAACATGACCTACACTCATGTTTCCTAAACAGCAGCTGTATATGTTAAAGATACCAAATTATACATAGAAAGACAATGAACTTTCATATTTAAAATCTGTACTGCTGGTTTGTTTAGTACATTAGAATCCTGAGTAGTTACGACAACATCTTGTGAACAAACATACCCAAATATTATGCGCAGAGATTTTAGTTTAATGTTTACTAGTTTATACACATCTGTAACATCAGCCTTTACAATTAAAAAGCTAAAAAGCAAATACCTTTTTCATACAGAGAAAGAACGAGCATTAATCACCGAGCTTGCTCTCTGCGTGTTGACAATTTTAGACCATTAACTCCAGGTTTCTTCACAGTAATTAATTCTGTAGTTATGAAATTTTTTGTTGCCTCGGGCCGTACAGTATGCTTGTACCCACTATAACCACTATTTCCAACGTAAATATTGTCTAATTAAAAGGAAAGTCTTATCGGGAAAACTTTTTTTTACTTTCAGAAGATATTTCATTTCATTTATCAACTTCACTTCTTTTACGTTTCGTACCGACGTAATAAAAAGATTTTCATCCTACCGTTATTAAAAGACCGCATATTGTAATCTCAGAGCGATTATTATACATAATTAAATTAATTACTCTGAGATTGTAATTAAATACTGGTCGGTCGACTGTTTCACACAATATGTACCTACTATTTGAATTCCTAGTGTGGGGCTTTTACAAACAAATTCTAGGAAATCAGATAGAATGATGAAAGGTTTCAAAACACATTTTCTTCTGAAACTATAATTCTCTGAAACAATTTTTTCTGAGTGAAATGTGTTTTGAACTGAACTTCAGGGATGCTTCAATTTGGAAATAAATTCCGCTCCATTCAACCGATACGCCTACGTTCTCCGAACTAGACATTGGAATATTGTAGTACCCAAAATTAATTGATGACTACTGCATTTGTATGATTATCAGTCTAATTTCAAAACTATGCTAGGGTTTTGGTTTAAGTCCTATGTATACCACCATATTTCACGTATATCGCTCTGTTTCTGGGGTGGTTACGTAGGTAACATCTTTGTCTCGTCTCTGGTATTGTAGAGTTGGCGATGAACACTTGCCATCAGGCAGGCAGTCGCACTTTTTTGCCATCAAATAGGTAAAATAAAAATAAACTGGTCAAGAGCGAGTCTAGGGTTCCGTACAATATATATATGAATATTTTGGATGTGTTACTTAATGTACAGTTGCAGTTTTTTGTCAGCGCCATCTCTTGTACGATAGTGGAACTAATGTAATTTTTGTTAATGATTTCTAAAAAAGTGTGATAATTAGAGACTTTGTATTATATTTTCTGTAATCTTTACTTATACTTGTATTACATGTAGACCCTTTCCTTCCTTCCTTTTTTTTTTTAATCTTTATTTATTTCAGGGATTTTCGTACACTTTGTGACGATGCCAATCCCATCGTACAGTTACGAATACAAAACCACCAAAAAACTTAATATAATTTACTAAGTAATTCTAATATCTTAAACAAATGAAATTCTAATTTCTTATTATAAATGAATACGAGTACAACACCTTTGCTGCCTCACAGTTAGGCTTTGCTAAAATACCGTTAAACACTCCTATATCCATTGTTGACAATTTTAAACAGTTCAGTAACATGTTTCTCTTAGTATTGTAACGGACACATTCCACCAACACATGCTGTACCTACGTCTTCCTTTTTCCCACAAATCTCACAATAAGGGGAGTCAGATTTTCGCATAAGGTAAGCAAAATTGTTTAGTGGAATATGTCCTGACCGTAAACGATGCGCAGCGACAATTTGGAAGCGACTCAGTTTTGATCCAGAGAACCAAGGTACGAGTATATGAGGAGGCTCACACTGTATACTTTTATACCAGATTCCTTTTGACTTCGATCTCTCATTAATATAGACCAGGGTCGATAATTTTTAAAACCAAAAAAAATAATAGTAGAATGAAACTCATTAGAAAAGGAGGAGAATATTATAAAAATGAAAGGAAAAATAATTTACGGGCGATCTGAGGTCGGGAAGGGGAAGGGGGTGAGTTTTTAAGGGTAAAAAACGGTTTATCTCGATTTCCGGCAAAACTAAAAGTCCTATGGAAAAAAGTCAAATGGCAAAGTTGTAGGTAATAAAAAGATCTAAAACTTTTGCATTTACACTTTTTTCACATAACCTCAAAATTTATGTGAACAATTCAAAAAAACAAGTTTTTGGTTTTTTATTTTTATCTTTTACAAAAAAATTTTTTTTTTCACGAAATTTGGTGAAAAGTTACCTTTTTATGTCCCAAATACGCTGTAATTTATTTGATTAGAAATATTTATTTTTTCACCTTATTTTGAATTAATATCGAAAAAGCACCCTAATTTTCAATCGAAAATTCGCCCGTCAAAATATCAGCTTTTTTCAAAAAGTTGGTGTGCTTTCTGTTTGTTGAAATCTCTACTTACCGATGGCGAAAAAAAAATTTTTTACTTCAGTAAATCTTCTCAGAAAATGCAAAAAATCGAAAAAAACTCGAATTCGAATTTTTTTTTAATTATTATATACAATTTTGAGCTATTTATTAAAATTTACACTTTAATTACTCGAAAAACGTAAGATTACATGTTACATTGATAAAAAAAATTGCAAATCAAAATATACTACTATAATTAACAAACAAATAAGTTAATAAAATTAATATTTAATAAGACATCTACAATATTAGGAGAAAGTTGTAGAACCTTCTTTAAATTATATGTGGAGGCGTATACTTTGAAGACTTTTTTTTTTTGTGGGGTGGGATCATCTAATGACTTCTCCCGCTCTGGGTGGAGCGGGAGGGCGTGTCAGACTCTTACTGACTAAAACCCACCCCTGTTCCTCCCTGCCCTGAATGCCCAGGGGCGAGGTAACTCTTCGAATTTATCCTCAACCCCCGGGCAGGCATCGGCCATGACGGGCCCCGTCCTGTTTGCTGACAACTCTTTGAGGCGCGCGTGGAACACTACGCGCCGTCGACTCTCGGGCCTGGTGCTGATCGGACGGCGAGCTACCCATAGTTTTAATGTAGATATAGTTAGTTAAGTATTTTATAAATATGTAATTTTTTTACTCCAAATACTAAATTAAGAAATTTTACCATTTTGGCACGGAATCTTAAAAACACGCTGTAAATCTAAAAAACTATAATACCCACCACCTGCGCAAAAACCACTGCTTGATTGGTGGTTAAATCAACCAAAACTGCACGCAATACAGTCTTGTAGCAGAGGCAAGTTGGTTGCACAGTAAACCTGAAACACCTTCAGCTAATGATTTATGTATGCATGTGTAGCTGGAACGTGCTCCTGTGTGCGTTCATACGAACGGCGTACACTGCTCACTGAGTCTGACAAGCATCCCTTATTCAATTTCTCTATCTAAGTGAATATTTCAGGGTTCTTGATGCCTATTTTTAGTGTTGAAGCCAGGCGGTTTTGTCACGTTTCTTGTATATGATGGTTGGAACCTTTGATGATGCATGCTTTGCACGTGGTTACTGTACTTGGTAGGTACTTATCATCTCAGTGTGGTTGATATTACTTATCACTGGATGTTGATATTAAGTCGTTTTTAAGTCACCTTATTTTGACAAAGACTTGCTTTAGTATAGTGACACGATAGTTCCATGTTTTTACTTGAAAGAAGTTGTAAGCATCTAATTTCAAAACTACCAACAAATACATAGAAAACTTACTAAAAGAATAAAAGAAACACATCCATTATCGGTCACGGTATCATGCAGAGTGCAAAGTTAAGTTCTTTACGAGGACTACAAACTGACTTAGTTGCATGTAGTTATGTATGTGTGTTTATAGGTACCTACTACATTAATACATTGTTCATCATTATCGTAACAAGAAACGTAGTACATAATTCAGGGAACTTCATAAGACAACAGTTTGCAAAGATTACCTAATTCCTATCAAAGGTTACATCTAACATCATACATAATTAAACAGGCTGTAGTTAAACACAGATGAGAGATTTTAATAAGTAAACAAAAAAGAGAATGTTGAACTTAGTTTAACATGTTATTGTTAAATTTCAATAGTTATTTTTAATTAACAATAATAATAAGAAATTAGAATAAAACTTGCACAATTTGGTTTTGCTCAAAAATATTTTCTTTAAAGATTTGTATTGAAGAAAATATTTACAGCATATTCTCTTCAATACGAATGCTCAAAAGCAATATAAATTCAGTAGTCAGTTATCATATTTACCCAATTTCTATAAACTTTTGGAGAGGGCTGTGTTATGACGAACGTGTGGCTTACGAATACGATATGAGCCACGAACCCCTCACTAGCTATGCACAAAGTCGATAACTTATTACTTAGGAGGAATATTTCTAACTCACGTCAATACAGGAACTGTGTGAAAGAAATATTCTGTTTCTGTTCAAGTTTCTGTTTGCGAAAGAGGAACTGAATTTTTTTGTGATATGTATTATGGTGGATAGACCATTTCATGTTTTTATGCAGTTGATGAGATGATGAAAGAAGCAATGAAAATATATTTCAATTCGTTATCAATGAAAAGTTTTGTTTCAACTTCTGAATAATTTCAAATAATTTCATTTATCATACTGGTACTCGTATTCCAGTCAAGAAAATGAAATTGAAAGATCTGTGAGTAATTTGTTTAAGTATTGAGTTTGTTTGACTGAGCCCTGTCTACAGCTGTTGAAAGTTGGATACGAATCAATCCAACCCTTTAATTATAATCAAAACAATGAAAGCAAATTCAACTTGTTTTACTTTCGAAATATTCACATTGTTGAATGTAAGCTTAAGATTATCCCGATCGAAGCTTTGGCCTATATTCAATTATAGCAGCGACAACAAAAACAAATATTTTAAAATGTGGTGACTCTTAGCTATCGCACAAATGTTATGGATCGTGAATAGGATGAGCGCTGCGGTCGCGTATCTCAGCACTCGATTAAAAATAGCTCAAGTTTAATTTAATTGAGTGACACTTATCGGAGATAATTCATGGGATTTAAAAATCGTTATCACTGGAAGTGCATAGTGGTGGCGCGGCCCGCGGCCGATAAGCGCAGGCCGCGCTCGGCGATGGTGGCTGTGCTGCGGCCGCGCGGCGGCAGTCACAGTCGGTTGGCACGCGCGGCCACACGCGCCTTCCGCCGCGGGCCCCCGCCCCGCACCCCCCGCTCCGCGTCGCACACAGGTAAACAAACAGTGGACCTCCTCAACACACTACATACCTAGTACATCCTGACACCCCTCACCGATCCCAGTTCTAGTGCTCGAACTTCGTCTCCGCAAAAATAAATAACATCTTATTATCTATTTTAAGTGCCAGTTGCAGGTTTGGATTGTTAACAAAAATTTACAGTGTTTTGTTTTCGATGATTTATTTTTGTAGTGCCAACTGATAGACGTGTATGACATAATCGACAACTACAAATAATTCAGGAAGATGGCTCACCGTAGTGCGTTCTAACAAATGTTCTACTTACTACCTAATTATTTAACCGAAGGAACACGAGACACGGTACCTGCGAGCAAAACAAGACATGGATGACCAGTAAAAGCTGATCGCAAGTTGAAAAGATTACAAGGGATTACAAATTGGATCTCTAAAGATCCAAAATTTAGGAAAAACGTAAAAAATAACATCCCCAAAATGACTAACACAAACTCAACGTAAAAGGATAAATTTCTTCGTAACTACTGCGACAAAGGTAGAAGTTAAGTGGATTTCGTTTTGTCACAAGACTAAACAACCCTCTTATCGTATCGGAGGCCTTGAGATGAGCCTGAATCCCACCTGCTTATCAAGATTAATGAGATGTTACGTTGCGATAACAACACATACATAAAAACGTTGCAAACAAATAGTGTAATTAACAATACACAGAGAATACACAATTTGCACATCGCGTTTATGTATTTACATGCAACATTCAAAGGAAAAACTACAGCAAGCAGAACACAAGAATTGTCAATAGAAAGCAATCATGTGACACTAGTCCGACCATGTGTCGTGACTGAGGAATTGACAATACAAGGCGAAAGCCCCATACATTGTAATGATAAGCATCAAAAGACCTGACCATGTCAAGAAAATTGCTTTTAACCGAACCAATTGCTCGTAGGTTCAGACATCAAACTCAAATATCTTGTTACTCAGAGGGAATGTAGAGCAATCAGTGCCGCAAATCTCGTCACACCGAAAGGGTTCTCACTCAATAGTGGATCGGTTTTCGTGAGGTAATTTGAATACGTATCGAAACCACCGCCGGCTGGAATCCTCCACACAAACTTTGCGCTCCACTACATCAATAATTGGCTGACGGATTTCATATTTGCAATGGTGAGAGCTAATGACTTCAGGTTTAATCTATTAAGTGTTCTCAACTGCGCTCTTTGTTTGACTCCTCTAGGGACTAACATTCCAAATTGCCTCCGTTTTGTCTGTTAAGTAGGTCAAAGATAACTCATAAATTTGAGGCTTAATTTTTTACCTTATAAGCCAGCAACGACTTTGGGATTAGAGGACAAAGAAGAGTAATTTTTCTTTCGAACATCTAAAAGATGAAGGATTGGATGTAAATCTGTTGTTTACTTGTCCGTTTGATCTTGTTTATCATTGTTTTGAAACATACTGACACGATCGCCAATGAGAATTAGAACTGATAGCATCGATTGAATTCACATTAACACTAGTTTATATTCAGTCTCAATATTTGTTATATTAACATAAATAAACAAGGTTACTGAACAATACACTAATATAATCATTATAGCGGTGCGATAGATGGGCTATCGCTTAATGCCTATTAATATTCTCAAAAAGCGTTTGGTTCTTCCTAAACGTTGGCAGGACGTAGCTGATTTATTGGTCGTAAATTAATATTGCTGGTAGTGTTAGAATCGTAAATTTTATTATTGATAGGTGAGGCGGTTGACGCGTTTAACCTTTCCATAACTGCGTCTAGACAGCGGGATCAAGCGATAACACGTTGACTTTGTCAGTGTTTAAGTTATATTGTTCTGTTTATCTCTGTTTCAATATAAAAACTAAACAATTTAAACCCATCTTCAATCAATACACCATTTCCTTCGCGGTCACCATAGAAAAATAAAAATGATTCTTGAAAATCAATGATAATAATTTTATTAAGTACAGTCGTACCAAAGTATTACAAAGTTTGTCAGTAGCCATGGCAGCACGTGAAATAAAAACAGCTGTTCGGCCTTGGCACGACACACTCATCTTCCATAATTCTTAATTTTTGGCCACAATACGAAGACTCAGTTAATTTAATTTTAACGAACATTTAGAAGAAATTATAATTTTTTTGACGAAAAGAAAGTGTACGCTGCTGGCTGCAAACAAAATACAGTTATTTCTTCAAATTAATTTAGCATAAATACATCACAGTGAAAGCTACTTAGATAAATAATTGCAAAGGAGTGAAATTAATTGTTTTCACTTGTCATGTCTTTTGGGACTCCTCTTTCATTCCCTTTCCTCCATTGTGAATGAATATTCAAGAACTGTTTTACGGTACTATTGCTTTAAAGGCAACATTTTTAACGTAAACATTCAAAATAAAAGATAAACCCATGTTATTTATTTACTTATGTAGGTCCGAGGCGTAAAACACATTGGGCATCGACAAAATCGACCACATTGCTGTCAACGGGAAAAGTGCTCAGAACACTGGCGGCAGCAATACCTAAGTTTTGGATAAATAGTTTATTCGATAAGGCCTATCCTAATAATATTTTAGCCTTATATATATTTGGCACGTGTTTTCTTTCGATTCCAAAAAAACGAAACAGAATGGCATCAGGACAAACAAAGTCATGTTCACATCTATCCAATTACTAACTATATTAACAAAAAGGTTAGACTACAAAAAACTCACATCACAAGTTTTGATTGTACCTTTTTTTTCTAGACGAAACACAAAAACACGAAACGAAAATCTTGTATAAAGTTATTTGTTTTGTACACATTTTTGAGATTGTATTTTTAACCAATTTAGTTTGCACATACTTTGAACAGTAACTTTTCAATTTACATCAGTACATTTTACTATTTTCCATCCAAAAGAATATTTCATTTGCCTTTGTGCTAAGAATTTACCATACCTACAGTTAAAACACTAGGAAGTGATGACGAGCGCGCGTTTTTGGGGGACTGTCTTTATGGAGAACTTAACTTTTAAAAAGTGCTGGCTTTCAGCCTAATTTGAATAAACGACTTATGGTTTTGATTTTGATTTAAGTCTCCTATTTCACAAGAGATCTAGCACAGCGCCTTGAAGGCCGCCTAAGAGGAGAATAATCACTTAACTTTGCTTACTCATTCGCCTTTTAAAATACACAGAGCACCCCTTTCTACTGAATCTATCGATAAACTCACTTTATAAATGATGTTATCGAAGCCACTAACCTAACCAATATGCAATTACGTTGATGCAAAACGTATCTTACATCTATGGTTAATAGCAAATTAGTTGAATTCATAATCGCGATGAGGATATATTATGTATTTTACAACATTGATAAATTTATTACATGTATCGCTATCTGCATTACGTGTCTAAACATAGATTTGGATGAGTTTAAGGAGACGAAATTTAGACAAAATATGATACGTGACTATAGCTCCGAGTTATTTTATGATAGTCCCTCTGAGCTAACAAGCGTCTGACATCGATATTGCAGCCCTTTCAATAAAAAAGATATTTATGGTTATAATTTATGCTTATTAGCATTATTGAGCAGTGAAAAACCTTGCTGCCTAATGTTCTTGCTAATTAATGAGTTTCTCCTCCACAAAATACTTTCATTTTTTGTATCAGGAACATAGTAGCTAATAAAGTAATTTCTCCGTAAATAATTAATTATTTTTCTCGTTAATATTTATAACATGAATAACTCTAGATCCTAATCTCAATCGTAGACAGACCGCGTGACATAGCTTTTTCTTAACGTAATCCTGAGGCTTCAGATCCTTCGTTTATCACCGTTATCTAGACTTGTGTCTTCTCATATAATGCCCATGATTTACCTTAAAATGTGTGTAAAACTTTATCGGTTTTTCTGGTGCATAAAACATTATCCGACATAATGTAAAACGATTGTATTCAAAGTGTAATTTGAGCCACAGAGGATCAATCTCGTAATTTTCTTAAGTTCGATCAAATAGGTTTCTCCCACACAATACATATTAAAAAAGTTTTCTCAGGCTTCCTCAAAGGAGAATGCCATCACTACCGCACGCAGACCGCATTTGTGTCAAAACAAACAATAGGATTGCTCATTTTTCGCATTCCCCAATAGTTGGGAAGATAAATATCTTCTGAACGAAGAGCCTTTATATTGTTATACACCGTAGTCCTCAAGGAATGTATTACATACTGATACGTAGCCTTTTCAGGGTACGATTATCGGTAGGTATACAATTTCAGGTGTGTATTATGTATTGGGACATATACCGCCACCACGCTTTATTTCTTTATCTCCTCTTGAAAGATTATTTTCCATTCATATTTTTATCACTCTGCTTAAATTATCGTAAGTGTTATCTCTGTGTTTTACGCCAATATTTACGTGACATTTCTCTCGTGTCTACGATACATAATTGTACGGATACTTTGCCGGAGGGCACAAAGGTATGAAAAGCAATCCTCTAGATGAGTTTTCACACGGGTTATGGCTTTCTTTACCTTTAACGGTTAGTCTATTCCATTTTCGAGACTTTTTATCGCTTCAACTTACCATTCAATCATTGTATTACAGAATAAAGTAAACAGTAACGCAGTTTTTCGTCTTTTCTCAAACACTTTGCTCTACCAAAAGAAATAAACTTAAATAAATTGCAATCCAAACTGCCGAACATTCCCGATGTAATTTGTTCTACAAGTAGATTTTACTTTTTTCTCGAAAACGGAGCGGTATAGGTCGTATTTTAATTAATGTAATTTTAATATAAAATTGCTTTAGATACCTTATACAAAATATTTGGCATTTAGAAAAATGCGTACCTATTAGATAATTACTTCACTCAATTAATTGTACAAGATTCTATTATTTATTTTGGTGAAATACCTAGTAATTTTGTTAACAGTATATTTCTGCGAATTTAAATGCCTTTACGCATTTTAGAATCGTTGCATTGCCTTCGTATTTTATTGTAAATAAAAATCTCTGCCAAACAATAAAAAAATAATCATAAAACTATAAGAATGTAATGACTGAAAATATCATGTTACAAGCGTAAAATCCTTTTGTCATCGTCCCACCATTTGTCACAGTTGCTTTCAAGTGTCATTCTTGAAAATATACCGCCATCGCTGAAATAACCTTGTGAATTAATACTTAAAACTTATACGGTACACCATTTGGCGTAGAAACGTTTTATTTATTCCGTCTAAAATGATATGCTAAGAATTAGAGTTTAGTTTGATATTTTCATCTTGCTGACGGTTGTAGTTCGGGTAAAAAAATAGTTGTCTTATGCAAGATCTTTTTGTTAAGAAAATTCTCGATGCCATAGAATTTTAAACACACAATTCTGACAACACTAGGTAATGTGGATAACATGTATTTATATTTTACCCCTGGCAATCCTGACAAACACATGTAAATGAGGCTGATTACCAACAATAACTGTATGCTTTTCATTACCGCTGCTGTACAAAGAGCTTGTTAGGTTGTATGGGGACTTTAATGATATTCATTTTCACGTGGTTTTGTCGTTTTGTCGTTCGCTAGCCAAACCGGCAAAGAAAATGAAAATGCCGAATCGGTATCGTTGTGAAGTGAGTCGTGATATCTCATTAGACTTTATTTAACGCGAAAAGAAACTCGTTTTGCGAGCTGTAAAAAGATTCTGACCGTACATACATTCCTTTTGTCATCTAGGGTTTTGGAAAAGAAATTTCTCATTTTACGTCCGATGGATGGACATCGGGGCAAGTATTGACATGCTCGTATTTTTTATCACTTTCCTTTTCTGGTCAATTTCCTTTAATACTACTAACATCACAGAATGTGGACGCTCCCCGAATTTTATGTTTATTGTTCTTCACGCTCAAAGATGAGTCATGGAGAACAAAGTTTCTTAGTCAACAAAAACACGATGATAATATATCGTAGTAGTGTGAGGTAAGATTTTTACAGGTGTTATAAAACCTCACCTGTTCATACATGCGCTGACCTTACTGCGATAGAAGCAAGATAGTAACGTGACAATAAATAAAATAGTAATATAATGAAGGTAGGTTGGTCGCGGAGAATGTTAGCGACTCTTACTTTATGCGCATATGATAATGACTGACACGGGACGCTGATCGCCATTCAATGCAAATCACGACATTATCGGTATTCTATAATTCAGTTAATTGTGACAGCGAACGCTTCCGTCCACTTCGTTACTATAATAGGTAGATATAAGTAATAAATTCGCAAATTATCGTCACAGTGGGCAGTTAGCGAGATTGCTTTCGAAAGTCTCGTGTGTGTCAAGGGACAATAGAACGTAAACAGTATTGTAATAAAACAATAGGCCAATTTATCGTGTCTATATACTTGCTAACTATAACATGAAGATGTGTACGTTACATCGGTTGTGGATTATCCTCAAGAAGTACTTATTTGAAAGTACCTACGCTATGCCCAAATCAAAAACAATAGTTAAATAAATCGCTGCGCATTGGGCAGTCAGTGTAAATAAATGTTCTTGACTAAGCAATTTCTACTTAAAATAACGCTATAAAATGTTGATTATCCCTATGACTCTGCAGTTTTTTTTGTAAAAGAAAATCAAGACTCCAGCGAAAGCGATAAATATTGCTCAGCAACTTTCAACTTGGAGTCTCCACCCAATCTATGTGATTAAATTTTCATGAGCAGGCACTAAGTACCCCAACAGAAAAAACCTAGTATATCTAAGAGCATTAATGAACTAAGAACTACTTCGAAGAGATAGGTAAAAGTTTCAGCTTTGATTGTAAGCAGTTTATTACGATTTGAGCAAATCTAGTCGAGTCAGACGGCAAAACATCAAATGGAACTGCCATTTTTCTCCTACAACTCGCAATTTGTTTAATGGCTCTGACAAGTTTTGGCTAAATTCATCGATTGAGTCATCGGCTATTTGTTTTCGATTTCATACATACCAAACGTACACCTGCTGTGTTTCAGTGAATGGCAAATATAAATGTTCTTCAGTTGTCAGTAAAGAAACGTCGTAAGACACGTGGGTCAAGAATTGTAAAGGTGATTTCTTCGATCAAAGTATATTTTTAAAAGTGTTGTTTCTAATTAATTTACCAAAAATCTTGTCTAATTATTAAGTAGACACATATTAAAGCTATTCGCATTTTAAATTTCTCATCTAATGACGCTCGTATTTTACATAAAATGTGTTTCATGAACGAAATATTTTTTTTAATTCCGCAGCCCGCCAAAAGCATCCCAATTAAACTAACATTTTAGTTCTAGTTGAACTTCTACAGTATTTACGTGTGTCTGCAGATATTTAATTCTCCGTCTCAGCTTCTTTCTTTGCTGCACGAAGGGATTAATTAATTATTTTTTACGACGGACCGAGTATGTAAGGATATGTCTGTAGGCTCCTTATTGTGTCAGAGATTCGCAACCCTTTGTGCCGTATCTCGATTATTTCCCGGGAGAATGTAACTTTATGCATATTGCAAATTGACTTCCCTGGATATAAGGTTCTAAACATACCTTAGATATTTTTGTGAAAAAAAATTCATATTTTTCACAACTAGGCCAGAGTGAACGATCTCGGTTTAGATTTTGATGATTGAAAACTATGCAATAAAAACTTTTGATTTAACTTTTGGCACGTTTATAAATACCTACTCAATTATTTTTCTTGAGATATTGGAAGTACTTATATAGCTATGGACGTTTATATTTCATTAGCGACCCGCCCCGGCTTCGTAAATTTTCATAAAAAACTTGTCCTGACAATTACGAACACAACAAAAAAATAAAATTTGCCAAATGGGTAAGGAAATAATTATATTCTGCAATTGATTTTTATTAAAATAGATTTAGGTACTAACTGAAGTTGTTAAGACTGATGAACAGATTATAATCATGAATAAGATAGCAGTATATCATCTGAAAACTGCTCATCTCTAGCGCAACCTGCGGCCATAACAATATCCAAAAACTAGTATCCAGTATTTGAAAATAATAGAGAGGAAATTTTTCAGGTAAATAAGGTTATTTTCATATCATTGTAATGAGAACAGACATAATAATAAAAATGTAGATCATGTTTTTACCCGAAGTATTAACGAAATTCTAACACAGATATTTCGTTCATTGTCAGACACTGTTGCTGGGCCAATTAATTGGATTTTGTTTCTCGCAATAGTTATTTCTACCTACTATTGTTATTATCCGACGATAGGGATTGGCAGATTTTCATTATCACATTAACGATGAAGACGTAATTTTGTTGAGATTATAACATAGTTATATGTTTATTTGGTTATCCAGGAGCTATTAAAATATTTCTGAATAATAATGACTACTCGTATGCATGAAATACTAAGCCATAATTCTTGCTCTACGTAAAAAGTTTTACAAATATATTACTACCTACTTACATTTTATTCATTTTTGACCTTCTATTAACACTCCACCTAGACAAACCATTCGAATTCATATGTTTCAAAATACCTCACCTTAATTAAAGTCACAGTAACGCTCTACTGGGCCTAGGTTCTAGGTAATGATTAAATAAATCGACGATCTATTCTAGCTGTGCGGTGAACCCCGTGACCGGATCATTCTAAGTTAATCTAAAGCTCAACATGCATTCAACTTCGTCCGGTCTGTTATCTCGACCACTAGATCAAATTTCTCGGGAGGAGTCGTAAACCTTCATGCGATATACCCGGTATTAAAGCTACCTCACCCAAACTAAGCAACTATGCGACATTGATGGCCCATAGTGAGTTTCCTTTTTGCCCTATCTACATCTAAACAAGTTTCCATGAAAATTTCAGTTTGCTCGTCGAATCGATAAATGACCAGGCCAATTTTTTGCGACGAAACAGTGTTACGAGTACGTGCGCTGGCTATGTTCTGGTTGAATTAATCCTCGTTGAACGAAAAATCGTACTAAAAGGGCAGACAAAAATAATCCTACCTATGAATCTGTGAGTCTAATGGTTGGAATACGTGAAAAAATGGCATAAAAAACGAATGGGTCTGTGCATTGGAGCAATACATCATAAACTGCACCTCAGAAACTTTTTTGCTTTAGTATCTTTGACCAACACTGCGCTCAATACACGTGAAACTTGAAATAGATATCGCACACCTTAAAAAGCCTAATAGAATTTCCAAATCCGTAATGTCTACCAAACTACCAAACAAAGGCTAATTGAAAAACGTGGGCAGTACCCCAAGATGCCGTCAGGAATAGGAAAATACGATCACTTAAGACTAGCAATGTGTTTTCTCAGAGCAATCAGCTCTTCGCTAAAGAAAAACAAAATAAAAAAACAGAATTGTATTTAGGTTTGTTTTCTTACAATTCCCGAACAGAACTGAGAATAATACAAACTTAAAAAACCTTCCCCAAATAAATTTAGAACTGTTTCAGTTTGTTATGTACTAGTACAGACTGTTGTCAACATTACCTGACCCACCCCAAAATCAAACGACTTTGGACCCTCTGTATGTAACATTAAGGTTTATTTAATTTATATGAGCTTATCAGACAACTGCTCGAGGATTTGATGACCAAATACAATAATAATATAGACACGCAAATTTGATCTTTAAAACGTTAGCATTAGGTTATATTTTATAACTATTTGTTATAATATGATAAGTGTAATAGCTTATTTTAATGATAGTGGAGTTGCCCAAGCGTGTAAATAGCCGTGGGACTCTGCGGGATGCTGGACGGTGTTACTGCCAGTCACTTGGATTTAATGCTGGCCCAAAATTGCCTATATTTGTCCGTATAACTTCAAGTTAGGAGTGGTTGGCAGTAGACGGCGCATGTGGCCCTACCCACAATTTGCGAAAACAAGTGGTACCTGACTTTCCGGGCTGTTCTCGATGGATGCACGTCGACTTGCCGACGACGAGTGGCCACTCGTTCTCTTCACACCAACCCTCCTGGCTGTTCACTGGTTAACGGACGCGGTAAATATGGGTTATTTATTATTCCCGGAGGATCCCCAACGTTTACGGGATTTACTCGGGATTTTAGCGTATTTGCGGGGACGATATTAATTTAAGTAAAGACATTAATTTAGTCTGCGGTGAGATGCGCGCTGTGCCTCGCGGCGTTAGACACACACTGAATTATCTATGGTTGCTGCTTTCTCAGATTGCCTATGGCCCCGTAAAAAAGCCTGTTACACACTCGACTCGCAAGTCAGAGCAAGGCACACACGTCGCGATACCACCCCCATCCAACTTGCAGAGTGGTGGCAACTCGCCACACCATGCTCCCCGCCTTGAAAGGTCCAGGAGCTTTCAAAAGCTGCTAATCTATGCGGAGCGAGTGAGGTTCAAGAAGCGGTGATGATATGTAAGCATTAACTTGTTGAAGAGCTTTGAGGGAAATCCAAGCAGCAGTCCGAAACACCATCGCATTGATATAATGCTCGGGAAAAATAATTATCAGTGTCCTAAGAATGAATTGCGGTTCGACTTGACTATGGTAAGTCGAATAAACTAAATTACAACTATGTAATGGCGTACCATTGGAACGTATAATATGAACCCTAAACTAAATTAAACTAAATTACGTAGTAATAATAATCTATTGAGTTGGCAAAGGATACAACTTAGTGACAGGACGTTTATACGTGCCTGACGCGGTTTTTATTGAAGCGACTCGAATTACACCATCCGATCCCGGAAAAACTTCCTCTATGATACCCAATGGCCAAGTCAATGGAGGTACGTTATCTTGACCCAAGAGAACGACAGTACCTATCTCTATAGGGCGATCGGGAGTGCACCACTTCTGGCGAACTTGCAGCGTGTGCAAGTACTCAATTCGCCATTTATTCCAGTAGGATAACACAAGTTGATCCAAGAGCCTTTTGCGGTTGTTTAGGTTTATGTTTTCAACAGAACTATGACTATGTAGTCTGTTTGTAAATTTAAGAATGTACATTAATACACGTAACAATTTATTCCATGAGCAAACACGGTCAGCTATAGTATCTAAAATACGCGGTTCAGTATTCGAAGTTTCTACAAGAAAAACCTTTGATTTAAACTCCGACAATGTTTCACATTGAGCAGGAGCGAACTTTAAAGGCCACTCGCTCATGGGCTGATGAAGCCATGTGGGGCCGTTCCACCAAAACGAGTGTCTTATTAAATCCGACGGCAGCATGCCGCGAGACAGACAATCGCTAGGATTCTCTTTCCCGGACACGTGACGGAAACAAGCGGCAGGTAAGTTTTCCTGTATTTGAGCAATGCGGTTGCTGACAAAAATAGACCATCTATGGGGAGATGAGTGGATCCACGAGAGAGCTATGGTGGAGTCCGAGAAAGCGTGGACACCTGCAATGGGTACACGAGCGGAAAGTTTTTCCTTGACTACGCGAACAAGTTTAGACAGAAGTAAAGCGGCGACAAGTTCTAATCGAGCTAGCGTTGTTATTTTTGCGGGGGAGACTTTGGACTTTGCACATAAGAGTCGGACAGTGATATCACCAGTAGGGTTGGTAATGTGTAAATAAATACAACAGCCATAACCAGTAAAGCTGGCGTCGCAAAAGGCTACGATGTTCACTACAGCTTCTCTAAAGACGCCAATGTGGCGAGGAACCTTTAGAGAAGAGAGTGAAGGAAAATCGCGCGTAAAAGCGGCAAACCGATTTGTGATAGATTCCGGTGGAACCTCATCCCATCCTACTTTAGCTAACCAAAGTTCTTTGATTAATACCTTCGCGTACAGCACAACGGGTCCTACAAGGCCCAGTACGTCGAACAAGCGGGCAACTAGCGATAGAATCGCGCGCTTCGTGCATTTATCATCCACGGCGATTGTTGTCAAAGAAAAATAATCATCAGCGGGTTCCCAGGTTAATCCAAGGATTTTGAAATTATGGACATCATTATCCATGCCAGAAAAATTAACTGGTAAGCGGTGAGACTCTGGGAGAATCTCTAATAAAGCGGGTGAATTGGTAGCCCATTTGACTAAGTCAAAGGAACCTACCTTCATTAAATCAATTAAATCGCGGGATAGACGCATAGCTGTCTGTTCGTCCGAAACAGAGTAGACGTAGTCGTCCATGTAAAACTGAGTTTCTACCAATTTAGAAGCCTCAGGAAAGCGGTCGCTTTGCTCACACGCCAAGTTACGCAATGTGCGCATCGCTAAATAAGGACTAGGTTTTAGTCCGAAGGGAACGCGGTTAAAATGAAAGGTGCAAATAGGCTCACCTTTGCTAAAACGATACAAGATTCGTAAATATTTGCGGTGGTGCTCTCTTACACCGATACGTAAGAACATTTGTTTTATATCCGCTGTCATCGCGACAGGGAATGTACGAAAATCAAGTAATAACAAAAACAAGTCTGCTTGCAAATTAGGTCCGACATGCAAAATGTCATTGAGCGACAACCTCGAGTGAGTCATATAATCCGCGATAGTTTTATTATTATTCTCGCGTAGGGTCATTAACGCAAACTTACGCTCAAGCGCAAGTGAGCGCCTAGGGGCGTAGCCGTGCGAGCTACCTAGCCCGCCGGGTGAGCGCGCAAAAGGCAGATCGACAAAGTATCTGCCGTCTTCAAATAAGACTGAAGAATTAAAATTATTTTCACACTCTAATTCGTGCGGACCTGCAATAACGGAACGCGGCGCGGCGCGGCGCGGCGCGGCGGTGGCGGCGGGTGGAATTTCCTCTGGCTCAAAAAACTTATGTAAATTTGACTCGACTTCAATGTCGGCCTGCGCGGTAAACGAAGATGCAATTTGTGTCACATCACTACTACAACAATCAATATCACCCATAAGTACATAACCGAAGCTAGTCAGTACAGCAGGGGGCGCGCGGGTACCTGAATCGACCCTGTCTCCCAGGTAAATAAAGGGGAACAATTGTGCTCCAAGCACGACGTCTACCGTGCCCGGCACGTTCCAAAGCGGATCAGCGAGCTGCAAGTTACTTAAGTATGACATGTTATCATTGTTATGTAACCTAATTAATTTCGCGGGAAGTCTATCTGTAATACAATCAACAACTAACGCTTGTATCGAAAACTTCGTATGAGGGTCAAACCGAGATTCTATGTTGAGATGAATAAAACCGTGTATTGGTTTCGATGACATTCCAACACCTTGTAAAAATGAATTGCGTAATTTAATTATGGGTAAGTTCAAACCTTTACAACAGTCCACAGTAATTAAATTATTTTGCGATCCGTTATCTAGTAGGCACCGAACCACCTCCTTATCTCTGATGTCGCTATAGTATGCATATAACTGCGCGGTCGCTAGCAAAATGGTTGACCCAGTTTTAACAGCTGTAGTGAGCGAAACAGATGTATCCTTAGTAGGCGCTTGCGGCTCGGGCGATAATGACTCATGTTTTTCTCGGAAATGTAAGAGAGAATGGTGGTTCTTCTTACAAATTTTACAAACGTTACGTGACTTACATTTAACCAAAGAATGGGATAGACTTAAACAGTTTATACAGCCACGTTTAGCTTTAATAAATTCAAAACGTGCAAGCGGTGTACTAATATTTTTAAACTGCGGGCAATCGAACAGCTGATGTCGTACGTCATCCTTATCGCAAAGCGTACATTTGCCATTCGAAACCGGTTCATTACGCGATACGAATGACTTAGCGGTGTTATTTTTTGTTTGATGATTAACTGAACTAGACTTAGCGCGCGGTTCCGTCTGTAAATTATTACCGTATGAGCGCTGCAGCACTTTAACATATGCTTGCATGAATGTTATAAACTCCGCATAGGAAGGTAATTCTTTTTCACTCACACGTGATTCAAACTGTAAGACAGTTTGCGCGTCAACCTTTCTTAAACCACAGTGTAATAAAACAAAATCCATTAAGTCTGGAATGTCTAACTGCTTCAAGGCTGCGACGGACGCTGAATATCGTTCCACAAAAGTATTGAGGCTCGCGGCATTTCCGGCGCATTGTTTAATGTCCAGTATATTATTGAGATAATGAATCCCTAAACTACGCTTATCTTGATACCTTTTTACGAGACTGTTCCACATAACGTTGTATGTATCACCTGTAGGAACAATGCCCGCGGTCAGCTTCAAGGCATCATGAGTCAATTTACTGATCAAGTACTGGACACGCTGCGAGTCAACCAGATCGGTATTTAAATGAACATTGCTTCGAAACATTTCATAAAATATGGGCCAATTTTCCGCTTTACCATCAAACGTTGGCAAATCTATGGGCGGTAATTTTATCCGAGTACCCACTTTGTGTTCCGATGTTTCGTTTTTCGAAAGTATGAGATTACGTTTAAATTTAATATTAGAATATAAGTCTTCAATAGAATATAGACTCGAATAGTCTGGTGCGGTTTGGTCAATCTCGAATTGCAATTCATTCATTTGTTCTACTATTTCCTCAAATTTGTTATATTGCTCAGTAATTGTTTCTGACTGCGCTAAGAATGTCTCATTTGAACGTGAATCATAGTTCGAGATGTTTCTGGAATCATTATATATGCGATTAACTCGCTCGAAAATCATTTGTTTTTTAGCGGTAAGCTGAGCCAATTTAGCTTCTTGCTTGCGGGACGCCATTTTGGGGCACTAATAAAGTTATGTGCCTACCGTAATGACTTGTACTTAATTTGTACTGAATTTTACTGATGCCTATCCAGGCTCGAAAGGACCATCAAATGGAGATGGTCAGGCGTGATTACGGCCAAACACTTGTATTTAATGCTGGCCCAAAATTGCCTATATTTGTCCGTATAACTTCAAGTTAGGAGTGGTTGGCAGTAGACGGCGCATGTGGCCCTACCCACAATTTGCGAAAACAAGTGGTACCTGACTTTCCGGGCTGTTCTCGATGGTTGCACGTCGACTTGACGACGACGAGTGGCCACTCGTTCTCTTCACACCAACCCTCCTGGCTGTTCACTGGTTTACGGACGCGGTAAATATGGGTTATTTATTATTCCCGGAGGATCCCCAACGTTTATGGGATTTACTCGGGATTTTAGCGTATTTGCGGGGACGATATTAATTTAAGTAAAGACATTAATTTAGTCTGCGGTGAGATGCGCGCTGTGCCTCGCGGCGTTAGACACACACTGAATTATCTATGGTTGCTGCTTTCTCAGATTGCCTATGGCCCCGTAAAAAAGCCGGTTACACACTCGACTCGCAAGTCAGAGCAAGGCACACACGTCGCGATACCACCCCCATCCAACTTGCAGAGTGGTGGCAACTCGCCACACCAGATAGAGTTCAAGTAATTCTGGTATCGTGGTCTGTGTGTAAGACTGAGAAAAACAAGGTTCCAGATAAAATCCTGCGACAAAGATATTGTTTTGCTTTCAATATAGAATTTATATTCCAAAACTATTTCTTGTATTATTTTAAAGAACTACAGACTATACATAAACTTTTTAAAATGGTAATATTTTCACATAACTTGTAATAAGTGGGTAGTTGAAAAATAAATATTCGTATTCATTATAAAGAACTGTGAACTTAAAGTTTTTTAAATTACCCACCCGTTTACAAGATAAGTTATTAGGCGAAAATCATATTGGTCGTTCTTTAATATTGCAAACAATATTGTAGAAATGAAAACAAATTAAAAAAGAAACTGATGTATAGGTGGACTGTGTTTTCGAACCCACAAGCTGTTCGTTGTCAATCCAGCATCAAACCGCTAAGCCACAAGAACTTGTTGGGATACGCGAAATTAAAGAATGGGTTGTAATTATGTAGTGTGACTTAAACGCTTTTTAACTTTAATGTTTACGAGATAATGATTAAAATAGCTTAACAAAAACATATATAATGCCGGTGGCTCCGACTATGTTGGGTGGGTTTACCTTAACGTTACGTGTTAAAGATCAAATTTGAGTGTCTGTGTTATTATTGTATTTTTGTTCATCGAGTCCTCGTGCACTTGTGTGATAAGCTCATATAAATTAAATAAACCTTAATGTTACAGGCAGAGGGCCCAAAGTCGTTTGATTTTAGGGTGGGTCAGGTAATGTTGACAACAGTCTGTACAAACTTAGTTTGAGTTAATAACTTGTTCTATCTAAATTACATCCATCAAAATATTAATATTATTTTATATCCTCCATTAGCCCAGTCTCATAGCCATGTTTAACGGTAGACGGCGTGCTAAATGCCCTTTAGTGTTTCGTTTAATTTTCTACATTACAAACTGTGATCCCAGACTACAGACTTTCTCCAGGAGTTTAGCTCGGCTACAGGTTGATGTATTTATGACGTTTCATAATAAGCTTTATCGGTCAAAATATACTTAGGTTACCGCGTAACATTGTTACCGTTTGCCAGTCAAAACAACGTCACTCAATACCTATACTTACAACCTTTTTCACACTTGTCTGAATCCTGTGACCCCGACTCAATATTCATGTCAAGTCTATTTTTGAGCTCCAGCGCAAAACTAAAGCGTCGGTTACGGCCAAGTAAACCTAATATACATAGGCGGTACCCGATTTTGTCGTGGCATAATATTACAAAATATAAAATGTGTCACGAATACCTAACGAAAAATAATGAAAAGTCGTTTTTTTTTGGTCATAATTTTTCATGTTTAAGACGTCCGTTGCTGGACACAGACCTTTCACAGACCAAGTGTCGCCACATGGACCATTATTTTATGCGGCGGCCTTATTCACCACTATGAATCAAGTATTTTTCGCCAGTTATTTACTTATAATGTCTGTATCTAGCGCAAATCATAAAGGGCCACTGATAGGTACGGGTTACTACTGTGACGTCAAACCACGGTGAACACGTATGCGACAATGATTTATGTAAATGTACCGCTGCTGCATGTTGACGTTATGTGGCCAGTATGGCGACCTACTTCATAGCTTTACCAACGGTGTACCACAATATTGATGGAGCTCCGAACTATTGTTTGGAGGTAGAGACTACATAACAGCATTTCAATCCACATTCTCTTTAAAATATTTAGCCAAAGCTGTATACGATATATGTATACCTGTATATGTATAATAATGTTTCAGTTATCCGTTTTCCAAAATAATGTACCAATTTATTCATGAATGTAGGCAGCTGTATGTAAGTACTGTAAGTTACATAGGTATATTATGTTTCTGTCATCATCATTATCATTCTTCGGTACAATCAACAAAAAATCAATCCTGCCTTGTTGTTAACTGCACTGCTATCTCGTTAAATCATTTCAACGAATATTTTCATTGAAATGTACCAACGTACTTTTTTGTAAACTAAAAATTTGCCTATAGGTAAGTATATCGATTTCACATTCTATACCCATTTGGCCGGGTTCTACTAAACTCATGAAACTATACTGCCTCTTACTATAAAGGTCCTAAGAGATTGTTCAAACTAATCCGAACAGGTAGATGGATTCCGGTGTGGTTTGCACGACCACATGAAACGTTCATGAACGTTAATAACATAATATAACAAGAAGCTGTAGCTTATGAGGAGCTCGTGGCTAAATAATAACAAACGCATGGACCGATGTCCAAGGTTAGACAACGCTTGCCGAGGTCAGTACGTGGATTGGTGACCATCCATAACATAGCGAGACTCCTCCCTGGCTCGACATTAAGCCATTGGCCTCTGTTGTCATTAATAGATCTTTGAAAGTAGTCAGAAACCAGAAAATCTGACACCAGGGCCGGTCGTCTCGACATTGATAGCGAAACTTATGTTAGCTACCGATAGCTAAATTACTAGCCGATAAAAAACTCCCTCATTGTGAGGAAGAATTTTAGATCATAACCTAACCCCAAATGTACAGAGACTGCGTAAATTTTAAATTGCAAGAACTATATTTCATGAAAAATTATAATTAATTTAAATTTTAATGAATAACTTTTACCACTTGTAACAATTAAATTAACATTAAAAAAACTTGAGAGGTGTCAAGGGACACCCGGATGGAACGAAGTTCCTTTCGATTAATTAGTGAAGGAATTGTAATATAATTTTTTTATTTTTTTATTTATAATATTTTTTTTATTATTAACTACGCACACACGCACGCACGTAAGAAGTTATACTTCATCATCTCATCTCATCTCATCTCATCTCATCGCAGCTCAGCTCAGCTCAGCTCAGCTCAGATCAGCTAAGCTCAGCTCAGCTCAGCTCAGCTCAGCTCAGCTCAGCTCAGCTCATCTCAGCTCATCTCAGCTCAGCTCAACTCAACTCTTTAGCAATAACAACAACTATAACAAATAATGTTTGATAATGCTTGATCTGCTTGCAAACTTTGTACCTACCCACCAAAAATACAAGAAGTTTTTATTAGATTGTTTTTCCAACACAATCTTTTTGGATAGACAGCCTCATTAGTGTCGTGACAACTTTTCGTAAGAATTTTTTCCGTCTAGCCCGCTCACAACGCGCGATAAGGAACTTCGTTCCAAAAATATTAAGACATTAAAGTTTACCTCCTTGCAACATTAATTACTTAGCGAACAAATTTAGTCGTTACGCGATCGTTAACTACGTCGAGACTGCCAAAAATAAAAAATAAAAATAATGTAAAATAAAATAAGGGCCCAGTCTTCACAATTGTGTTACCGAGGCTACGGAGGTCAAATAGTCAGTCGCTCTGCCAGGGTCGCGGGAGTGTTTGAAAGAGTCCCCGCGGCGCTGGCACAGGCAACTGTAAGAACATGGGTGGGTTTTATTCAGTAAGAGTCTGACACGCCCTCCCGCTCCACCCAAAGCGGGAGAAGTTATTTGATGATTGTCTACTCTAAAAAAAAAAACCAGCCAAGAGTCGGACTCGCGCGCAAAGCTTTTTTTGCAGTACCTCCTTATTAGTTTTCCTGTAATCTATTAGTATTAGTAGAGTATATCTATAGTAAAGAACTACGTTCTGTATTTTTTTCAAAATTTTAGGTCCAGTGGTTTCTGAGATAAGGCGGAATGGTTATTTTTCATCTATTCTCTAAATAGAGTATGAAAAAAAATACATCCGAGACCCTGACAATATGCCCTTTCATTTGATATGTCGCACAACACAGTTTGAAAAACTTTATTTTCACCCCAAAAATTACCCCCATAGTCCAAATTAATTTATTTATTATTTAGGGTACACGTCCGTATTTGGGTCACAGATATTCATGTGTGTACCAAATTTTAACTCTATCGATTTAGCAGATTCGGAGCAAATTGGCTGTGACAGACGGACAGACGGTCAGAGAGACACACGAGTCATCCTATAACGGTTCCGTTTTCTCATTCGGACTTTTAGAACCCTAAAAAAGAGGCTGTCGCGCCATGTAAAATACTGATAATCAGTTGCACCCGGCTAGACTCAGAAGCCGACTTCAACATAGTTGAGAATCGGTTAGACAGATTGAACAATAAGCTGTAGTTCTGACAAAACTGGCCACATTATAATGTAGGTATATCCAATGTAATTACCTATCCAACAATGGATAACATTCCATTACGATCGCAATTAGGTATTACGTATAGATAATGAAAATCTTGATCTCTGACACGCGCAGACGCTGCAATCTCATGCACGTAACATCCTCATATACCTATTATACTAATCTTTGATTACCTATATGTAAATATAGTACTCTATAAGTCTTGTTTGTATCAATCGTAGTGTTTTAGACACGTCACTTACAAAAATCGATAGAAAACTCATTTGTCAAAACAGTTGGGTTAGAAGTTACCCAGCAGAGATGTAATGTAGCATAGAGCATTGAGCGTTGAGGAACTTTGCCTTGGTTTAAAACAAGTTAGGACACATTTTAATCTGTGGAAACGCAAACAATCTACTCTGCAAAACTTCACGCCGACTGTTGACGCAGGTTAAAAACTTCGCTTACCTTTGTTATAGTAAAGTTACCTACCTACTGTTTCTTTTAAAATTTTTACTTTTTGAACTTGAAAGCTAGTAACTTTCCAACTGAGTGTTAAACTTTTCTGAATAGAGGCCTTGATAACTCTGCCCGGGGGTTGAGGATAAATTCGAAAGAGTTACCTCGCCCCTGGCCATTCAGGGCAGGGAGGAACAGGGGTGGGTTTTAGTCAGTAAGAGTCTGACACGCCCTTCCGCTCCACCCTAGAGTGGGAGATGTCATTGGATGATTTCCCACCCCACAAAAAAAAGAAGGATAACTAAGCAAAAGTTGTAGGTAAGTTCTGATTTAACCTTAGTAACTTTACTAATCTTCATGTTTTCGTTCGTTATTTCGCCAAAGATAATATCTGTGCGAAGCGCGGGTAAACAAAAAAAGACAATTTTATTCATATTGAAAAAGATTTTTATTAATGTTAAATATTATTACAATATAATTAAATTCGTAAAAATTAAATATGTTCTCACAAGTATCTAACATAATATGAAAGAAGGTTTTTATAAGATATTTTTAATTTCGTGACTTATTATTGGACAAGTCATCACTTTATTTATGTCATGAATGAATCAACGCTTAAATGGCACACAGAAATTAATTCATGTCCGCAGTTTTGAGGCAAACGGACTTTTAATTAATCAAATTGTGAAGCTCATTAATTATTGTAATTTAATCAGTGGCACTTGGAATGAGACTGAAGATTTTGAGTATATATTTGTTTTACATATAAAGTTATTACAAAAGAAACATGGCAACATACTAAGAATTTGATTGTTTGCATCATTCATCATTCGCCTGCTCTTATCCCAATTTACTTGGGATCGGCGGAACATGTCTTTTTCTTCCATACTCCTCTATTAGTCATCTCTGTAGTCATCCCCTTTTTACCCATATCCTTATCAGCCTTTTAATGTCCCCACTGGTGGGGCACGGGCCTCCTATCTGTGAGAGGGTATGGGCCGTAATCCACCACGCGGGCCCAATGCGGATTGGTGGATATCACATGTCATTGAAGTTTTAGTTCTAGGACATGCCCAAACCCTCACGATGTTTTCCTTCACCGTTTTGAGAGCAGTGATGATGAAACAATTTACACCAAGTAAAGCGCCTGCCTGAGTTTGAACTCATGACACACAACTTGTAAGTCGCGACCGTTACCACTGGGCCACCACTGCTGTCTTTTTTTTTGCATACCAAAAGCTAAACTATTTTTTTTTTTTTTTATAAAACGTTGCCCCACACTAGGAATATTCCTGTATCGTGGGTGCGGTCACAAACATGCTTACATGTTTGTGAACAGTATTTCTTCCAGCTCATATTAATTCGGCGTTCTACCTCTTCTTCTTCGTTCCTATCTTCGAATGATATTTCTTTTCCTAGATATATGTATTTAATTAGCGAGCATAGCTTAAACTTATTTAACTCAGCTTTTGTTCGACAACCGGCTTAAGTAGGTACCCACCGGTGAATAATATGAACCTAAATGATTATGGTGCACCCATCCGTTGAACCTTTTCCGAACTTTGTTGGTGTTAACATCTAGTCAAACAAATGCTATTGGAAATCAACATTTTAAACACGGAACGACTGATATCTGATATCTACTACCCAATTACTGAGCAATACCGATAAATATTTAACTGACAATTTATACCTCTATGAATAAAATGTTCCCTGTAAAATATTTTTATTTATTTATTGCACATTCACCGCCAGAACGTGATAACTGTTCTAGATATTCGTGTGACAACTGGTAGCAACAGTTTAATTGTTCTTTGAAACACTAAGATATCTTCCTTAAATGTGTATAAAATAGCCACCCATCTTGGACTGACCACGGCAATCGCAGCTTAATCTTGCTAATCGTTTGACCCAATTAGGTAGGTATTGCTGCTCAAAATACATCATCATCACTCTCTTGCCCTTATCCTGATTTAAAACTGGACGGTACTGTTAACGCAGTGGTTGAGTTATTGGCTGCTGCGCTGCGTATCACTGGTTCGTTTCCCGCACGGCAACCACGATACAGGAGGAATGCGTAGTGTGGGGCAACGTCATATATTTAAAAAAAATGACTCAAATCTTCTTCCATACTTCTCTATTATTTATTGGTTGTCATATCAGTAGTGATATTGCTCCAAAAGCTTGTCCAATGTCCATGTTGTAAACGGAAATTCAAGTCAAAACAAATTACTTTTGGTAGTACCATTACTTACCAGAGTTACTGTTGATCGTAACTATTGTTATATGTATGCGCCCACACGCATTGTTTACGGGCTAGCTGTAAATCAGGTGACCTGCACCAAAGGAAATGTCGAAGATATTTGGAACAATCTACCCACGTTAACACTGTTAGTGCATGAAAATTTGAAAACCAGACATATCACGTTTTGGGTAAAAGTGAGAAGCAGACAGTTCACGTCATCACAAATCAACACCTTTTTCAAACCAATTTTTTAGACGAAAAAGTTGGGAATCCTAAAATATCTTAAATTTATTATCTGTTTCCTTCACTTGACTCTGAAGTCAAGGTTTCGCTGAATCTTAAGCAGCTAAAATATTATCTTCAAACCACTCATAGCTGCATTTGATCTTCCAACCCTCCAACCAACCTTCCAACCTTCTTCTTTCTGATTTTAAAAAGAAGAGCTCCGTTTGCCCAGGAGGACCTTCCACGTTTTATTTTAATTAATTTCATAAGCAAGCGTCCAGTTTATGATAGAATTTGCAGGATCAAAGAACACCCGCTAGTAAAACAAAAGAAAACTGCTTTTTACAAACAATACAAAGCGTTTCGGAACAGAATACTGAAAGAACGTTCGCAATCATATTAATTAATTCCACAGTATGGAATTAAAAAGAAAATGATTGATACTCTACCATCCATTATACGTATTAAAATCGCTTAACATAACGTAAATTTTGCTGAAAATGAAGAATTTAAGATTCTCTTGTCTTTAATAGTTTTAGTTGAAGCAAAAAATTTCTATTTAAATTAAATTCTAAGAAATGAAAGCCAGTATTACTTTACTTGAGCTAGATATCTAATGAACGTGTATTAGACAGGTTTCTCTTCTCGAAAACTGTAAAATGAAAGCTCGTCTCGAGCTGAACATCTTAGATACTATATTATATTCTAGTTTAAATAACTTTATCCCAGGAGATAGAAACTTTATTGCTGCTATGCGGTCTTGAGGGGAAAAGCTGATCTAAATGATTGACTATTTGCTTTAACGCGGAATATTCAATTAATATCGACGTTGCTATCAAACTCAGGATATTAATAGTTAAATCAATTTAAATCACATCATCCACCATCCACCACACAACAACCACACCATCCACATACATCACACTATCATCCCCACCAGGCTATCAGGTAACAACAGGTGAGATTGTGGCCAAGCGCGAGCCTATCATTGCTAAATAATAATAAATTAATGGGTTATTTAATTTAGGAAGATTAATGTTATTTAATAATACCAACATGTGTGTGTCCTTGCAAATATTGGGATAAGGGTAGGAGAATGATGATGATGTTTCTTGCTCCCTCCATTTAAGTTTCTCAAGGTAACTATTATTTCACAAAATAGCTGACCCGACAGACGTTGTACTGTCTTAGCTATGAACTGTCAAACGCGCGAAGTTCAAATAGTCGTTAAGTATTTTGAATTTTTTCAATTTTCTGCGCTACTTTCATATTTTTTTGTATAAGAACCTTTTCCTGACAATAACAAACTCAATAAAAAAAGAATTAGCGAAATCGGTCCAACCGTTCTCGCGTGATGCCGTGACCAAGGGAAATAGGGGTTCATTTTTATAGATATAGATTAGAAAAATCAAAAACACTTTCAAACATCTAGCTCTTTCTAAACTCGGAACATTAAAAGACTACCACGACGTCAGAGCTCATCGTTTTCTAGTACTAAATCTGCTGAAAAGACGAAACTCAACTAACTTCCCAGTAATACATTTAGCTCGACCAATACATGTAGGAGCTATCAATATTACGGCACAGCTGCTGCACACATTCGGCCTAATGAATGAGATCGGTTACTCATTATATTGAACGGCAGACTGAAAATGTTTCTACGTGACCTATAAATATGGCTATACCCAATACCAGACTTCTTTCTTTGAAACAAAATAGGGATTTACTTTTAGATATGGAATAAAAAGTGTGAATTTTTACTGATATTGATCTGAATAATTCAATTTTCTTCTTGTGCTTGGGAACGTATTTCAAGTCTGTTTAAATCGCTTTCAGCGTTAAGACCGCATAATTTAGTGTTGCTAATCTGAATTTCACAATAAGTACTTATAGGTATCAATATTATTAGGATAATGTATAACATCATAATATTATAGGTGCGTTAGAATGCTTATTCAATAAATATACCTACTCAATAAGTGTGTGATATTATCACTTCTTACCAACAGCTCGTTTTTGTATTTGGCAAGTCAAATAGAAAAGCCATCTGCTTTGAACCTAAAGATTACAGTTAAGTGAAAACGTGCAACATTGTTGCGTCACCACTATATAGACTTGCTTTTTCAGTATCTGTGATCTAAATACCTGTGTGTACCAGACACGAACGCTTTTACGTCGTTAAGACAGACTGTTCTATTCAGTCTTGCTATTCCAGTCGTACTGTTTACTCTCAAAGCTTTGCCTAGAATGGCATGACTTTCTATCAAGCCTTAGGTTAATGCAAGCATTAGATAATGAATTGGCCGTATGTTTGGCTTGCTCTTTAAAGGGAACCAATTTTGGTCGAAGTATACAATTTGGCTTCCTAACAATTTTTGACGTATTTTCATGTTACCGATACGACAAACCTTTTTAACTTAAAGTAATTGGCGTAAGAAATGACTTCTCTTTAAAATTGAGCCCTTCCTGGAAAGAATACGTTTTTATTAAATAAAAGGTCAGTGCCAATAAACATGACGTGCTTTGGCGTAAGTATTTAATTTCTAATCATATTAATTCTGACTTGAAATTTTTAATGTATAGAACAAAGTGTTTACATTAAAAATAATTTTGCGAACATTAAAAATTACAAATAGTTCTTAAATCCGAATAAACAACGACCACTGGAATGAAAAAGCAATTTAAAAGTTGTTCTTAATGCGAAATTAAATTCAAACAAACCGTTCATGAACATGCCACAGTGCCACAGGTAGGTAGGTACTGCTGTTTAACAGCTGTCCAAATACAATAGTTCATGAAAAATAAACTGAACTTTCGTATGTTTTTATAAATGCAGCACTCTGACTAATTTATAAAAACATAAAGGATTTAAAGCCACTTTACCGTTACTATGAACATTTGATCTAAATCCCAACGCTGCTCAGTGGCAATCAATCCGATTAATTTTCAAACGGTGTATATCGGTTCTAGTGCAAAGCTTAATTTATACGGGGCGGAGAAATGAACACGAACGAACGAACGAAAAAGGATCTTGAATATTAAAAATTGCAAGTTACACTTTCTTATATCAGAACTGCCTTTATAAGGGAAACAATGCTTTTATATTCTGGGTATGGCACTGACATTCAAGCGAAAAAAAACCTTTTATGAAAAGGTGTTGTTTTCGTTGGTATGCCGCACGCACGGCTATCGGTAAAGCCGAAGTTCTCTGTGATGAAAAAATATATTTTCCACGTATTTAGGTTCCTGTGGCGTTTGATTCTTCCGCCCTGTATAATTTTAATTGAATGCAATATGGCTGACGCGATGGGCCGAGCTCGGACCTCGTTAATCAATATTAAATACATTTACCATTAATCGACCAGCTGATGAGGAAGTGACTCGGATTTAGGCCTCCGCTTCATTATGGAAATTGCTATAAATAGCTCAGTACTTTATAGAGTAAAACTTTGAGTGGATAAGCTTTATCGCAAAAGATTGTTGTTTTATAAAATAAGAAGAAGATTTATAACTAACACAGCTCTATTTTTGTTTTTTCTTTCAAACAAAGAAAATATTTACCCAGATACCGACTGACCTTTATCTAATAGTTCCCCACTTCGAGAACTTTTTATTACATTGGTCAAATCAAACTGACAGTGATAATAGGGTGGCAACACAAACACGGAAATTTCACCCCCTGATTTATAAGCAAACTTGGATAGACAATCAACCCTCATGCCTGTCAAACGCTGTAACAAATAGAAGACTCACAAACCGAAACGATTCGTTCTTAGTGTTATCCGTCGATAAATCTTCAATGATTTATGGGCGACGATCGAATCGTAGGTAATTGAGGAAGGTATCTGAGAAGTTACAGCCAAACGCCTCAACACTTCAACTAAAGTCACCCCCAACCTTTTCGCAAATCCAATTTGCTTAGGTCAAGTTCAAACTCAAAGACATGTGAGGTTAACCACAAGAAATTACAAGCGACTATTAGAACCAATATCAGGGTACGTAAACCACGAAATGGGTTGGCTATACGCTCGGGTGAATCTAGTTAGATCCGCCTGTAGCTATGTGCAGCCGCGCTTTAGCTTTTAGCGGTAGCATACGGTGCCTGTAGATACAGCGTGCAACGAACCTAGATGAAACCACATGATTTAGCTCGATGCAGATCATGGAAAAACATAGGGGCAGAATTACTATAACATAACTTCACGCCTGTATTCCACGAAGTCTATAGTGCCGTACTATAAGGCACGCAGAACCATAATCTATATCTATCTATTTATCTTCTATATATGTATCTTTACATATAAAACGTCGGATTAGTTTCATCATTTATAACTCAAGAACGGCTGAACCGATTTTAGGAATCTTTGATTTGTTGGACTTGTGTCCGCCCCGATTAGTAGAATAAAAGTCGAAAAATTCATAAAAAAATATGAAGTAAATCTCATACATTTTGTATGGAACGTTTTTTGTTTATTGTTTCCGAGGCGATACGTAGTTCGCTGGGCCATCTAGTTACTACACAAATCGTCATTCTCATGCCCTTATCCCAATTTATTTGGGGTCGGCGCAATATGTATTTTTCTTCCATACTTCTCTATTAGTCGTCATCTCTGTAGTCATCCCCTTTTTACTTATATCCTCTTTCACACAGTCCATCCATCGTTTATTTGGCCGTCCCCTACTGTAATAGCCATCCACATCCATACATTACATAAATCAAGCTCAAAAATCACTTATAAGAAAATATGTTAAGATAAGTAAATTTTACATAATGAGTCTTCGCCGTCGGTCCATTCTGTCAGCCAACGGAGCCCGACATTCTACACCTTTCCTATTCTAAATATGAAATAATTGTTATAATAGTGTTTATTTCATGATGTGCCATTAACTTTTAAATATCTACTAAGCTACTGGCTGCTTCTATAAAACACCCACATTTAACCAATTCCGTTTTTGCCCAGTTTAAGTCAAAAGCCTAACTATTACGTGGGAGGCAGTCTATCTAGTGTAGAATAAAGTTCATTCTACATAGTTGAGGTGTATAAAGCTCATATTTAAATGAAACAGTTATTTATAGCCTCCTTGGTCTCACTTGGAATCCTAACGTCCTTATCTTTGTCTGAGCCCCATGAAATATTTCTGTCTTTCTCTTGGCTATTTTTCACACATTTGTTATTTCAATGATACACGTGTTGGTTCATATTTCGTAAAGATGATATTTTTGGTATGAAAACTGTTTTTACCTAGGTGAGTCAGGCAATCATTTTAACGAGATTATTGTTCGAAAATAAACCATACACAATTTATTTTCGTTCCGCTTTAAGCACGTAAACATTGCCGTAACTTCACGAATGGCTTATTCTAAATAGTTCCGGTATTTGAATTGCCCTACGGTATTTATTGGGTCCTAAAGTGGCCTTTTCAACTAACCTGGCCCACAAACCGAAGTCAGAGTCTCGGAGGTCGTTCGATATTTATACTTAATGCTCTCAAACTCCCGACTGGATAAAGGGTTTCATTACACTAATTTAAAGAATATGGGGTTATTTAAATGTTGGTACCTACCTAAATTTCTATACCTGAACTACACTTTAGTTTAAAACGCAGTTAACGACGGCCTGATTAGAAAATAGTGGACACGAAAGTTCACCTTTCCAAAGAAATTGAGAAAAATCTCCAAAACTTTCGGGTGTTTTCAATTAATTTAGTTACGCTAGAATTATCTACAATAACAGCCAGCGTTGATTTAAACCTTGAATCAAAGTCCCAAATCATTTGTCAATCTTATTAAACTCGAACCTAAAATTACCCTGTACCTATACGTAATTACAACTACATAAAGCTAAGCCTAATTGATAGGTAAGCTGGTATAGGCCAAGTTCAGGCGCGCGGCATCCATCAAAACGTCGCTCCGATAGCGCAGAACCTTCGCCCCAGTGATTTGTGGTTGAACGTTTTACTGCTAATGTATAACTTGCCTTACTAAATGGTATATACCTAACTAAGTTAAATTAGGTAACTCTTGCACATAATAATATACCTACCAGCTCGTGAAGCTTTGAACATTATTTAAAACTGAAATTGATGTTTTCAATCGTCTTAATGTGGGCAATTCAGATATTTACGAAAAAATGAAAACTAAATTGACTGACAGGATATTATTATTATTACTAGCCCGTACTGTCCCACTGCTGGGCAAAGGCCTCCCTCCATTCCTTCCAACGGTCACTGCGATTGTTAAGGAATACATCAAGGATAAGTAAAATAATAATACATTACATCACATAGTAATGCTTTCATGAAAAATATGCATTTAAAAAACGAAAACCCCATCCAAATCGGATCAGTAGTTTTTGAGAAAATCGCGAACAGACAAACGTACATAATTATGGGTCGAATTATTTTTAAAAAAAAACTTCCTTTTTTTACCCTAAGGGTCCAAACAGAGCCCTATTGCTGTCACTTACGTGTCCGTTTGTCTGTCCGTCGTCTGTCACGAAATTTTGTTCCGATGAGTTTTTTAACTTCCCATTGACCTACGAACTTGAAATTTGGTAATAGTGTTAGTACAATACGTACTTTCATTTTACTAACAAATACCAACATATTGAATTACAATACGTACTTTCATTTTATTAACAAATACCAATAAATCAGATTTTTCATTGATAATTCCCTCATTGGGTACGGAACTCTAAATGTGTGAAGTCCAACTCGCACTTGGCCGGTTTTTTTGAAGTTGTTTATAAAACCAGGTATATGAAATGAATTACCTACTATCACAAAATATCTATCTGAGAGCTTTTAAAGAGTTTTAATTTTCCACTAAAACTTTTAAAAGAAAGTCCCGTGACACATTATTTTAGATGATGATCGATGATCTTAAGATTGTGACACTAAATGTGATTTATAGACAGTATCTTTGTCTCGGATCACATCTTGACAAGAAAAAAGCTCTCTTTCATTCATCTAGAGAAAACTTTGTTGAAGTTGGAAATGAAAATTCGTTTTGAGCGACTCTAAGTTTGGCTTTGACAAAGTCATAGGTACAATTCATGTTACTATGAGCTATCAGAATTCTCAGCTCTCTCTCTCTGCGTCTGTCTGTTTTTTCGCTAATTCCTCCGAAACCACGCAACTGATTTTTATTGCGGTTTTCACTTATGGAAAGAATGATAAACGAGGACAGTTAGTGACGTGTATAATTTGTACCCGTGTGGAGCCAGGGCGGTTAAAATAAACCAAAAGAAGTCTACATAATGCCTTATCCATTTTTTTTTTTTTTTTTTTTTTTTTTTTTTTTTTTTTTTTTTTTGGGGGGTGGGAAATCATCTAATGACTCTTTCCGCTCTGGGGTGGAGCGGAAGGGCGTGTCAGACTCTTACTGACTAAAACCCACCCCTGTTCCTCCCTGCCCTACGCGCCCGGGGGCGAGGTAACTCTTTCGAATTTATCCTCCACCCCCGGGCAGATGCCTTATCCATATGCAGGCCGTTGTCACACTGTTAAATTCGACTTGATAATACAATAGGCCGCTGACGTATCGACAAGCTTCGGATAGATCGGGCGTGACGGAATTAAACCGATTTTATTTATTGGTCGACTACGGAACGATGTTTATTTATTTTATTCGAAACTCTAGCACCTTGTACAAACTGAACGAAGTAAATGTAAATAGATGTAGCGCAATAGAGATTACATTTTGATATACTTGCTGTTGAAACAATGTTACGTAGTGATTTTGTTATGAGAATATGCTTTAAAATTTCCATCCTCTGATGTACTTCAAATAACATCTCTTAATAATGGTTTCTTATATCACTACATAGTATAAAACAAAGTCGCTTTCTCTGTCCCTATATCCCTGTGTATGCTTAAATCTTTAAAACTACGCAACGGATTTTGATGCGGTTTTTTTTAATAGATAGAGTGATTGAAGAGGAAGGTTTATATGTATAATTTGTACCCAAGCGAAGCTGGGGCGGGTCGCTAGTCATTAATAAAGCTTAATTTTTATACAGATAATAATGTAGCAATTAAATCATCGCACACTACACTGGTCGTTAATCACACTGAATAAATTACACAACCCAGATACTCGTACGCAAGCTTCGTAACAAGCACATCATTATCGCAATAATAGCTATCCTTTTAATAACAAGGTTTAGTTAACACTGACTAGACGTTCACAAGTAACCCCGGAGTTCTTTTATTTAATACTCTTTCTTCTACAATATCAAAGTTCTCTAGAGTGTCTGATCTTAAGAAGATTAGCTAGATAGGAAAGGTTCTTCTTGTGCGTGCAACTCCCCTTAATTGAAAACGCTTAGTTGTATTCTTTTCTTAGACCGCTGGAGGCTACTGAGATTCTGAACGGAAAGTTGGTTGTAAGAATAAAAGAGAAAATCTAAAAGGGGAAATTACACAGGTATTTTTTCGAGGGAACCGCAAATTAACATCGGATATTAAGCATTTGAAGCTCATAGAGCGGAACATTTTAGTCGTGTTCCTACTGAAACTAAAAGTTAGGAAAACATTCAACTGAAACAAACAAACGTTAAAAATGTTTGCGATATTAAACTACTTGTGGGATAGAGTTCATTTCAACTTTTGCCATAATTAAGTTGCCTGCATTGGGGAGCTTTATTCTCTTTTTTAAGCGTATTTTAACGTAACAGTATTTTGTATCGTCATGACATGGCTAAAGGAAATGGACTGGGCTCGTAAACACTGCCCGGGGAATGTCCGGCAGGGCAAATTAGCTAGAAGCAAATTGTGTTGTCATAGTACAGAAATGATGGGCATGTCTCTTGTTTGTCGAAGTAACAAAAACTAACTTGTTTTAGTGAACAAAATCATGTATACTATGTTCCTGCGATGTTTTGTGACTACCGAACTCAGTCTTGCCTAGCAAAAAGTTTGAACGAGTTCTTACATAGAAGGTACATATGCATACGAATATGTATATCAAATGGGTATCTTATGTTTTATTGCATTTTTTTTGGTACCTATAGGTATCATGTATTGGTTTACTGCGAAGATAATCGTTATATTTAATAACTGTTATACCAGAAGATCCAAACGACGTGCGTTGTGTGTAAATCGCCAAAGTTTCGTTTCGTATTTAGTGGTCCTGAATGTTTACTTCTCTCAGGGGTCTGCTGATGTATTAGCAGTCTTACCTATAGTAGTTGCTTTATTATTTATTAAATTTAATAATGAACCCCTCTTCAGCAAGCATAAGCATAAGCACAAGAGCATCTTCTTGTGGTACTTATGAATTTTGTGTTTTTTAATCACATTGTATCTTAAAAAAACTATTAAACATTCCCTTTAGAACAAAATTTCAGACATACGTTGTAGTGGGTAGGTTTATGTCGAGATTTTTTTCTAGTCCAAAATTTTTTCACGCCATGAAATATAAGTAATAAGGCATCAGAACTGTTCAACTTATTACAACAACTTTAATAACATGAATAAACAGAATAAATAATTAAATTCTCTTCTCTGTGATGTGTGGATTATAATCATTTCTACTTTATTTTCTACATTAAATAGTTAACTCACAGCAACTGCTCACTTTGGTTATTTTAATGAAATATTTGAAATAGGTAGGTACTATAGGGACCTGGAGCAGCTTCTCTTAGTGCTAGGTCCCTGGAGATTCCTTTCAGGTTCCTGGGGGTTTGTCTTACTCGCTAGCGGTGCGAGAGTGTGGTGTATAAGAGTGACTGCTTATGTGTGTTGTGTTATAAAAGAAAGAGGACTGGCACACTAATACGTTATATTGAATAATCAAATTAATACAAGTGCCCTCTTCGAGCGGGCTAGGAGAAGTCCACCCAAAAACTAAAGTCTTCCTTATTCTTCTTAATTCTAAATTCTCAATTGGCGTTCCAAGAGTTTCTAGAATGTTCCAAACTTCCAACGTGCCAGTCTCCACCATAAGGTTGCCAACATAAGGTCGTCACAGTACCTACTGTAAAACTAAATGGATGGGAACACGTTGTTTCCAGTTAAATTGGAATTATCTCGACACTGAAGTATGTTAGCGTGTGTTCACCTTAAATAAACTGACCGGTATTCGAGTTTTAATGTTCTCGCATAAGCTTTTCTTTTACTTTTTACTCATGCAGAAGCACTTATTTATGATAAAATAATTATTATTTATTTTATTTAAAAATAGCAATATGAAAGCAGACAGTATATAAATAAAGAAGAATGCCAATTTTTCACTTGACTATGTATAGACATGTAATAAATCTTAAAATTCAGCTAATTGAATTGTATATTAATTACTCTTATCACAATGTTAAAAGAAACGCAGGCTTTTTTATTTTTATTTTGCTATATGCTTATTCTACGTCAATCGTAAACGTAATGCCATGTATTTAACGCATCTCAACTAGGTATACTTTTTTATGACGTTCCATTTTACACACTGCTACTTTACTTTAATCAACTCTGTTTCTGAGTTTTATACATTATTTTACGTCTTATTTAACCAGTAAATATTTATTTATTAGTCTTTGTTTATTACAGATTAATTAAAAATAACATAATAATGAAATAACTTAATCATGCAGTATGTAACTGAGTTCGAACAACTGAAACGGATTTTTTTGACATTTGACAGTTCTTCACTCAATTTATAGTGACAATCATTGAGAGTCTAAGCAGTGACGTAAAGTTGGTTTCAGAGAATCAACAAAGTAAAAAAGACGTTTTAGACCATAGCTAGGTAAGTATTCCTATTTTAGACTAAAACTCGAGCGTTAATAATTAGTTCTAGTACATTTATTTCTATATTACCTATTTTGAATCGGCAAATCCTAACCTAAAACACTTAGACACACAGACTATGACAACCCGGGTTGTCATCGGGCTTCTTCGACAACCCGGGTTTGTCCGCGGATATTAAGAGGTAGGAGGCTGGTTTTTTTTTGTTTTCAAACTCAGTTGAGTTTGGGATCCTAAGAGGTTAAATTTTTTTCCAAGCAAACGTTAACCTTGGGTTGTCGAAGAAGCCCGGTGACAGCCCGGGTTGTCATCGGGACTATAAAAGTTAAACCAAAATTACACCAAAAATCAAAAAATAACTTAAATTCGGAAGTCGGTGTTATATTTTATTTCTTCGTTATTTGACACCGACTTCTCCGAAATAAAAGTTATTTTAAAATATTTAGTGTATTTTCTTTTTTGGAAGTCGGTTGTTTTTTTTTATACAAAAGTTTTTTATTTTTCACTTTTTAGTTGTTGTGCCCCAGAACTAAAAACTCCAATAATATGGAACGTGGAATTTAAACATACTCGTAATTGGAGAAAACCAAAACGTCATCTATGTATACGTATTTTTCGTTTTCGTTCAGTTTTTCAAAAAGCTCTAAAGCAATTTCGATAAAATTTATATGGGACCACCTTGGGAGTATATTCTTTCGGATTAAAAAATAATTTTGAAAGTAGGTCCACAACAGACAGAAAAAAAAACATACATACCTTCGAACATAGAACCTCCTCCTTTTTCGAAGTCGGTTAAAAAGTAATATTAATATTGTTTGGTTTTCGTAGCGTTTAAATCGTAAAAATGACTGTATGACATTATTTTCTAAACTAACAGGTAGTCTTTCTACTATACCTTATAATATATACATAAACTTTCATTATCAGGTTTTTAAATGTATGGGAAGTGTGCATTGTTCTTTCTAGTAGAGATGCGCTGAGTACTAATTTTACCGAATAACCGAGTAACGAGAGTGTTACTCGATTTTATTTTTGCCGAACCGAGTACGCGGCCGAGTTACTCGGTTCACTACAAACGCTAGGAGGTGCGAAAACAAGTTTGTACAGGTTCGCGACGCGATACCGGCAAGCGTGGTGTGACCCCTCCTTTTGCCTCAGGTAAACACCCGCGCATCCTGTCCCGGCTGATGAGTCGTTTTTTATTTCACAACAAATAATACACGACACCCGTAATACACTAAAAAAAACATTGTATCTTTTTTAAATACCTACCTATACTTTTTTGATTGACTAATAAACAAGTATGTTTTGACGACATCTCTTAAACAGAGTATTCATCACAGAACTGAGTTATTCGGCCGAGTACGAGTATAATAAAACAACGAATATGCAAAGTACCGAGTAATAACCGACTAGGTACTCGGCTCATCTCTACATTCTAGTGATTTACTCATAACTTTTTCATCATCTCTAAAGGTAAAGTCCCTTATCACACACTTCAAGACCTGAATCTTTTTCATACTTGTATAAGTAATATGAGTATGAACCGACACGCAAGCAATATTGGTAAAAGCATTATACATCATGGCAGAAATCTCGGGAATGTAAGGGTAGCATTGCCCTACGCTCTTTGTATTGGGGCAATAATACCCGCCTATGTTTGATATCTGGAATACCTCGGAAGGTATAACAGACGCTTTAATATTCGCTTGGCAGGATATTAGAACTTCTATGACGTCAATTCACCCAATTTAGGCAAACGCCATCTCAAAAGTACTCCTTTATACTTCTGGATTAACCATATTCGAGATTGTATGTGTAAAACACGCACACTGAAATCTAATTTGGGCATCTCGGCTGTCGCATTCTCGTTTATATATATCGACAAAAAGTCCAACACGAGCCCGCAGTGTGCGTCGCGAGTCGACTCAAATAAGAAAAGTTAAGGAGAGGAATGGCGTCGCGAACAAATTAAACTCTGTCGCTAAAAACTTTACTGTTATTATTAAATCTGAATATGCGTTTGTATAAACACACTATGTACGTTATTTTCAACTGTAAGCTCCGTCGGGGTAATTACTGTCACATCATAAACGAGTATTCGCAAATACTAAGTGATAGTTCTCACTTGTAAACACAGGGAAGTTGCGTCTCACTATTTTACCGTAATGGATTCCCTTCTCAAGGTACAGGTTACCTAAGTAAAAAATTGTTTCATAGTAAAAAAAAGGTCACGAGCCTTATAAATCTCATGAGCGCGAAACATGTCATAATGTTTGTTCATTTTATTACAACTACAAATAAATGTTAAATGACATTCAATAAATCTAATAAATGCTTATTTGCCTAAGTTGTAACAAATTACCGTCGTGCGTGTACAAAGGTCAATCTTAGGCTACGAAAATCTTAAAAATTATACACCAAATTATTTGTAACTTCCTCAGAAAGTTCCATCATAATCTTTAACCTCGAAATTGTGCTTAGCACGCTACGTTTCACCTTGAAATGTGATTTTTATCGATACCTAGATGATTTTATCGATACGATCAGTGTAGAACCTCATCCTAGACGAGCAAAAGTCAACGTTTAGATAGATGTAAAAAAAATATGTAAAGAAATATTGAGGTGCTTATCTGCTAGTGAAATCCAAAAAAGTATTTTCAATTTACCTGGTTGTCAAGAGTTTGCCTCTCGAAGCGAGTGCGGCGTGAAAACTGAACAAGCTGTTACGTCCCGGATTTTAATAACTAGCTCCTTTCGTCCGAGCGCTCTATTCAAATTTCATTTCCAGTACCAAATTAAGCGGGTTTATCTTGCGAACTCTGAGTAGCAAACAGTAATCTAGAATATTCAATGGTTGTGGAGCTTTTGTTGGGAAAATAGGCCTCGTTTTCGAACATGAAGGCCGTGAAAATGTTCCGTTTTGCATGGGGAGATAGGCGGTGAATAGACACGCACGGGTTAGTCGTCCGTTACGAGTAAGGGGTGGAGGTCGGTGGAATTAGGTGGTAGATAGGCATCGAGGGACGGAAGCCGCCACCTTCGCGTGCTTGCATTGTTACGCTGCACTACGGGTACAGGCTTTACATTTTCCACGTTAGCAAAGGTCTCAACGCTACCAAAGGTCACGTTCCATAAAACATCACTGTTACAGATACGGCTTTCAGTACAGAATTGTATTTTATTTTTGTAAGTTTTTATCGTGTTTTCTTTTGCCAGTTTTTGTTGCAAACTTTGCGTTGTATTGTATTCGGTAAAAAGTTTTAATGAAATGCTGATGAAGAGATTGACTACTTTACGAAGTCCACTTATATTTTTTGTGCCAGGTCGCGAATAACTCTCTTTTACGATAGAACATCGATAAATCAATTTACATTAGTACTGTTTGAATTGCACATTAGGTAGCCTTAATGTTCGTTCTACCTTGTGAGTTCACATGTTTGCTACTTATCTAATCAGTGCTCCCATCGTGAAAGTCAAACATAGCTATCTTATCAAAGCAGATCGGAACAACACTTTTCCCTAAAGGTTAATTGTTTGGTAAGGGTTATTGGTCAACTGAGAGGCTTTGATGTATTATCGTATGCAAATTAGTAAGTACGAACAGCCCACCCGTCTGGCCGACATGCATGCTATTATTATCTGATATCAGATTACAACAGTTTCCTAATCAACAGCTTCCTAATGTTTATTAGGTAATTTAATTCAATTATGTTGGAGGAATATTGTTACTCTTTTGTTTCTAGTGTAAATGACAGAACTGGCTCATGGCCCCCAGGTTTAGGTTACTTACTAATGAAAATTGCAATACCTCATAAGCAACGTTATCATAAAAAACCGGCGAAGTGCGTGTCGGACTTAGCATATTTAGGGTTCTGTACCAAATGGAAAACTTCGAAGAAAAAATCATATTTTTCAATATATTGGTATTTGTTAGTAAAATATACGTAATAATAAACATTATCACCAAATTTCAAGTTCATAGGTTAATGGGAAGTTAAAAAATTGTTTCTTATAATATTTTGTGACAGACAGACGGACTCGTGAGTGACAGCAATAGAGCTCTTAAGGATTGGACCCTTCGGGTACGAAACCCTGAAAAACCTCCCACGTATAGTTTTTAGAATTTTTTCTAATATTGCTTTATAGATAGAGCAATTTATATTAAAACTGGCTGTCGTATTATCGTGTCGCACTTGTCTGAAGAAAAACTTTCAATTAATTCCCAATAAGTTTATTTTTTAACTTACAACTTAACTTCTGCTACTTGCAAAACTTAAACGAAACAAGTTCGAAGTTAAACTAACTTATTTTGCAAAATGGTTGCCAGTTCCCTGAAAGTTTATTCAGAGAAAGGAGTCGAAAAGTTTGCAACCCTCATGCTGTTCAAATTATAAGAAGCTTTATTTAGATATGATAGATATTTTTCGGTAGATTTCAATTCTATAAGTGTTTTCAGTCTTACAATACATTCAAATAAATTAATTTAACACTTTTTCCAGTAAATGGTGATAAATTATTAATTTCCCTAACTGTAGGTACTCATAAACAATTTAACACGTCATCGCTCAACGCCACACCAGCGACGCCGTGCAAAAAAAAAATATTATTATTCAAAATTATTCCACTGTTATAACTTACAATTTACATTTTTAAATATTAACATATAAAAATATTTAAAAGTAAAAAAATAGTAGCCCACCGGTATCGGAATAGGGTCCAAGCTACCGGTGGTCAGGGCTCCTGAGAGAGGAACCTCCTAACAATACGCGCCGTGTCGCGAACGAGAACGAGAGCCTCCTTAGGTGTTCGTCGAGGCTCTTGGATATTAAACCATTGGCCGTCACGACTATCGGCACAATGTCTGCTGTATCCACCTCCCACGTGTCGACCTCGCTAGCCAGATCAAGATACTTTGTTTATTTATCTTTAAAAATTATTATTATTAATATTGATTATTAAAAACCTATTGTCGCTTTACCGATCAGTAACGCCGCGGAACTTGACTGGTGGAAATTGTCGTACCTGCCAAAATTACATTAAGAGCAATAACATTGAGAGCAGTGGTGGCTCAGTGGTAACGGCCCCGATTTACGAGTTGTAGGTCGTGAGTTCAAACCCAGGTAGAAGCGAAACCCGGTGAAGGAAAACATCTTGAGGAATCCGACAAGTTCTAGAACCAAAACTTCAAAGACGTGACATCCACCAACCGCACAGGGTCCGCGTGGTGGATTTCGGCCTATTCCGTCTCCTAGAGAGGAGTCCTGAGTCCCGGGTCCCGGCAATGGGCACAAAATTTACAACATGGATAATACTGACAGCAATCATTTTTAGAGCAGCGATAGTACAGAACTAATACTCTTGAAATACATTAGGTAACACTTGACAGACAACATTCACGGTTGAATTTTGAAACAGATACTTTAAACAGCTGGAAATGTTGAAATAAAATTGGAAACTAGCAGCCGTATTTATAAAACTCGCCAACTATATTATGCTCAGTTTAACTATTGATTAGCGAATTCTAAATTCAAATTCATCATAGAAAATTTTGAATCAGTGTTTGAACTAATCACATGTATATTTTTTTTCTAAATAAATTTAAATAAATTTCATGATTTTTAGTGGTTCGCATCATCTTTTAACACTCTGAGGCTAATTTCTAATTCTTCATCATTCCTCTTGCCACTGAGCTGATGATATAACAATCCTTCCATGAAGTTCCCAGGATATTGACCAGTTGAGGTTACCTCCAATATTGTAAAGACGTCTTTTCGTCAAAGCATATTAAGTGGTATTTGTCACTAAAACCAGTTTTTATATCTGACTTCTATTGTTTAGGAAAGGTATGGTTTCCATCATCAGCTCAGTTTCATGATGTGATGGTTCCTAAATGCAAATACCTGATTCAGTTATGAAAAGTAAACAGAAACAATATTCGTGCCCAATTTTCGAGGTTCTCTCTCAATTTTTTCAGGATCCCATGAGCAAATCCTGATATCCTTGACATAGGATAATCCTTGAGGTATAGGGTATCTAAGAAAAAAAGAATCATCAAAATCGGTTCATAAATAACGGAGTGAGGGCCGAACATACATACAGAAACGCTAAACGTGCTTACAATTTTCGAGGTTTTCTCTCAATTTTGTCAGGATTCCATTGTCAGATCCTGATTTCCTTGACATGGGACCACCCTTGAGGTGTACCCTATCTAACAAAAAAAGAATAATTAAAATCGGTTCATAAATGACGGAGTGAGGGCTGAACACACATACAGAAACGCTAAACGTGCCCACAATTTTCGAGGTTTTCTCTCAATTTTGTCAGGATTCCATTGTCAGATCCTGATTTCCTTGACATGGGACCACCCTTGAGGTGTACTCTATCGAACAAAAAAAGAATAATCAAAATCGGTTCATAAATGACGGAGTGAGGGCTGAACATACACAAAAAAAAAAAAAAAAAAAAAAAAAAAAAAAAAAAAAAAAAAAAAAAAAAAAAAAAAAAACATATACGGTCGAATTGAGAACCTCCTCCTTTTTTTTCGTCGGTTAAAAAGTTGTGAAATCGAATTTAAACCAAGTTGGCAAATTCAGTACGGTCTATTAATCTATGGGAGCAGCTATCCAACCACTTTGTCATAAATTGATACCTTATTGGTTAGTTAGCTAACAACATATTATAGTAACCATATCAATATAACATTAATTTCTTTATTTTTTTATTAAAAATAGAGACTTGGCAATTGCACGCGAAAACATAATCTACATAAAACAAAATCTATCTAATATTAGCGCTTTGTGCTTTTATTTGTTTGAAAGTTCCTATATGGAGGACTATTTAAATTACTTAGTAGATTTACATTTTAACAGAATAGACTGACAGAGGTATCTGTGAAATGATTAAAATAATTTGTGCTGTACGTAAATACTGTAAACACAATCTGTAGAGTTCAGTAGCCAATACACAGAAGAATACAAATACGTGTCTGTAAATTGGCCTTAGATACTTACTCGTATCACCGTACCGATTGCTCGGTACCAAAGGCAAAGTCACACGCCAGACGGGTAATGGAGTAAATGACAGCCGGCTTTGAATCCACCTGTCAGTTACTAAACGCTTTGTAATCTCTAAAGTGAAGCACGAGAGTAAGGTAGCCTCTCTGTATAAATACACGGTGATCTGACTGCCTAGCCTTTTCCCAACTATCTTGGGGTCTGCTTCCAGTCTAACCGGATGCAGCTGAATACCAATATTTTACATGGAGCGACTGCCTATCTGACCTCCACAACCCAGTAACTAGGTAATACGATACCCCTTGGTAAGACTTCAATACACGGTAATATAGTTCCTATAGAGACAACTGGGTCTCTACACAAAGTAAAATTCTATCAGCGATATCGACTGTCGAAAAGCCGAGAATGTATAGAACTGACAAGTTTCGAAATGTCATGTGATCAATCCCAAACATTTTGGGTCATGTATTTATTTTTATCTGGACTCTACTTTTGAAGCCCTGAAGTATGAGAACCGGTCAGACCGTAATAGCATCAATTTGCTCATTCATTATTAAGTGGTTTCATAAAATTAAGATCTGAACCCACAAACAACCCTAACGCTGTTAGAAATTGTCTAGACAAACATGATAATGAGATTTCTAAAGACGTGCGTGTTCCAGAAATGTCAAATTACTAACTGTCAAACATTATTCTGAAAATCTCATGTTTTACGAGCATTTCTCCAGTTTAATGTTTATTATCTTTAGTTCTAGCGCTTGTGACATATAAATTACATCCTCGTTAACGACATCAATTCGAAATGGTTCATAAACTCTGCTTGGAACTCGAAGCATGTGGCTTGTCAAACTGATTTGAAATATAATATCTGACCGGTCATTAATAAACTCAAAATATTTTTTATTTTCACTTGCGGCTCTTTTATTTATTTATTTTATTTTTATATATTAACACTTTAGGCACAAGTAAAAAGCAATGTACAAAGGTGGACTTAATCCCATTTTCTACCAGTCGTAATTTTTTTTTTCTAAGTGGCGACATTGGGGTGGTGCAGTGACGAAACGTGGCAGGTGCAACTTGCGTGCAAGGGAAAAGGAACAAAAAAAAACAATAATAAATACATACATAAATCAAAATTAACAATATTTCGATCTCGTGCTGTCAAACCAAATGAATTAGTTTCCATTTTACTCCAAAATTACGAGTGATTTTATTCTAAAAAGGATTGATTACCTATATTTAGACCTGTGGCCTTTTCCCCGACTACGTATTTCGAGAAGCTGTAAATAATTCTTATAAAATACCTAAAACAATAATTGATAACAGAAGTTGACATTTTTTCATTGGGTGTTTAATTTGAGCATTCTTTTTATTGGTGTAGATCTACAACTAGAACTTATTTTGGTAATAATTTCTAAAAATTTCGCGTGAATAATGTTGCTCTATTGATATTTTGTTCAAAGCTCATACCCGTTGAGGTAGGGGTTCTATTTGAAAACTATCATCACTACGTAGATAAAATGCCATTTCAATGACAAGAGTTTATATTCAGCGGTGCGACCAGACAAATACTGACACAATGTGATAAAAATACCAATCCGAATGGTCATGAGTTTTTCCTGAAACAATGATTTCAGCAAATTCCTGTTTTCCATATATTTCGAGAACTTGTGGGTGTTTGATTCGCGGTGCAGCATTGATAAACTTAGTCAGAGGGAGCTTTGCCAATCATTATTCATAACGCCGTATGTTTATCGCCTCTCCATCGTTCGGAGTCATCGTTCGCGAGTTTCCTTCTTCTGACGCATATGGCTATTTTCGGCAGACGTTGGCAGTACAGCTTTCGTGGATTGGCGTAATTAATCTTACAAAAATGTTAAATTTTGACATATAAGTGTAATTAATCCTGTCTAGACATTTTAAATTGCTATCCGGGAACTATCTGGGCGTCCTCGGTTAGTACTTATGTAGTATGCACTTCTTTATAAGAATTGACATACATGATAGACAAACAAACTTATGGGTTATAAATAGAGTCATGAATCACAATATTTCTTGTCAAAATTAATTAACAAAATGGTTAATTTGCCAAGACAGATGTTGCGTATTATTTCGGTTGGTGTTTGGGGCGGGTGGGTCAGACGCGGTGCCACGTCGCCGCCGCCCACGCTGCTGCGCGTACGCAACAAAGCTTGCCGCGGGATCTCCCGCCGCTCAGTTCACTCGCGAGCTTGCGCAAGGAAACAGCTCCAGAATATCCCAGTATTTTAAACCCATAGTGCTGCACCATATTATTGGAATTTATTTACATTCTTCAATTTAAAAGGTACGAGTATTTATTTCATTTCTGTGAGCTCTGTTTGCCGTGTTTAATTAGCTTCTTTTGTTTAGACGTGAATAGTGTATACTGGTATCTTCAAAATTCTTAAATTTTACCTGGACTGGTACTGGACCTTCTCGAAAGTAATCTAGAATATCACGTGCTTTTTCAAATTATTAACTAAAGATTGAAATAATGAAAGATTGTTCCTCAATCCAAATTGTAAATTTAAGGATAAACAAAACTGTCGTGTTTCTAAACCATATAGATTTAAACTCAGAAGTGCTAATCTGAAACTCTCCTTCGCAATAGTCACAGAAAAATGTGGAATCCAGTAGACGTAATATAGGTCAAGTAAACTGACACAGGTATTCGCAAGTTTTTAATAGACACGAATTCCTATTGTTGAGAAGCTCCGCCGGTGAGACAACACAAGGACGGGTTGACTCAAATGACGCGAGACATTTACACATTCCTTTGTTAAATTAACCTGAAACTAATGTAGCCAATCAGGGCTCGGATTTGCTGATTTTTTGTTTTTAATTGGAAAAACTTAATAATCCGCAATGCTGCCATGATAAACTTGCTTTTCATAGTGGTTGTGAACAAAATAATTTGATAAGAATGTGCCATAATTTTCAGTACATAAAGCATATTTTCTGAAAATTGTGCACTGAAAAATTTCTTGTCATGGTAAATAAGAACCAGTTACCAATTCATATTTCGGTAGATTCATAACACATTGCAATTTCTTTTGTTTGGTAACCATCCAGAAGATTCCAGAAAGTGATTAGTTCCATTTTGAATTATCTTAGTAAAATAAAACAAATATAATGACTCAAAAATTAAGCTTGAGAATTCCAATTACCTACTCACACGACATTGTAAACACAACTTCTATGAAATCTACGTCCATATTATTCGCCATAGAGCTTTTATGGTTTATCTTAATTACCTCGAAGTTTCATTAATATTCTGCTTTATTTTTATGTCGGGGTTACATTCCATTGATTGGTATTGGGAGAAAAATATAACACTAGTCTGCTGTAACGAAGTCATACCCAGAAATTCTCTAACAACGTAAATTTAAACGCGGTCCAAACATTCCGTCTGGCGCTCCGCCAGCCAACGCTATCAATTTCTATCATACTGAGCTTTCTGGATTTACATGCACATTGATAAACAGTTTTTACATTTCTTTTGTCTTTTCATGTTTTTCGAAACAACATTAAACCGTTTATTTTATGGATTTTGTGAGAACTGAATTTGTAAACACGCAAACAATAACAAGAACCCAAAGAGTCATGAGCTTCAGGATTAGGAATCATAACCTCCGTTGGAAAACAATACAATAACATTGATTTTTCCAAAAATTGTAGATCATACCATCAAGATGTCTGAGAGCAAGCAACTCGAAGCCGGTCAGCAGCTCGTCAAGAGGACCATGGATGAAATGATCCAACAGAGACAGACCACTGAAAAGGTCACGATCCAAGCGAGACAGGAGTTCCGCGAACAGTACCAGGAGAGCTACGAGGAGGAGTTCGAAGAGGAAACCTTCACCGACCAGTACGGAAACGAGACCACGAAGAGGGTGGAGTCGAGCAGCGAGAGCAAAGAGCACTCCAAGAGCGCGGACGTGAAAGTGAAAGCCACCGGCCTCAACGCCGCGCAAGTGAAGGCTCTGACTGACTGCGCCAACGAGGCGGGACAACTGGCGCTCGACTCCAAGGCTGCTAACTGAATGTAATTAAAATAAATCCCTACAATAAATCCCTACATTAGCTGATGCTATTAACAAAATGCCTGTAATCAAACAAACTTTCAACATTCTAATTTAACCAACCGTGCAGCCAAATGGTGTTATTGATCTATCCTTAATTACAGCAGTTTCTTACTAATGTTCGAGCCACACGAAAATTCCTAATTCTTTTTTCTGTCCTTCCTCGAACCTTTTGCCCTACAATTACACATCCTTTTTACTGCCATTGTTTGAATGTCAGCAATATGTTTCATGAAATCGTTTTGTTTCAGGTGTCTGCCTTATCCCGCGCGTGTGGTGGTCTCAAATAGTGATAAAGACTGTGTCCAGTGTTCCTTATTAAGTATTTTATTTTATCTATTTATGTAAGAAAAAATTTGATAAGTATGCAATAAATATATTTAAATGCATAAATGGTGTATTGAATAGTGTTGTGTTCGATATACATGTGATAGTGAGGTTTTATAGGAAAAAGTTTTAAAAATGGAGGAAGAAGATGATGAAAGAAAGAGCCGACGGCCTAATCTCGCAGCTTTCAGCTCGTTGAACGCGCGAGTGGTTCACGCTTCGCTAGAGGAGGGCTACGTGCGCCAGCAAGCGTCGTCCGAATCCGGCGATGCGAACACTTCGAGTCTTTCGGCTGCTCAGTATAGTGATAGAAGTTTTGCATCGAAAACGAGTACTTTCTCTCGTAGTGGTACTTCAAGTTCGAGCCAAGAAGAATGTGAGGTAGCTCAAACGACAATTACTAGTGGCCAGTATTTGGTCGCGGCGCGAGTGGAAAGCGCCCGTTCTATGGAGAGTCTCCGTCCAAGCAAGGAAACATCGCCGGCACGCCCCTCGAGCTCCTGCACTTCCGTTCGCACGCACCGGAGCTCGTTCCTGACGGCTAGCGAGCGGGACGTGCGGGAGACGCGCGGGGCACCGGCGCGCCGGGCGCTCTCCGGGGAGGACATGGGCTGCTCCGCGGAGAAGCGCCGGGGGCTGTTCGCTAGCACGGAGCGGCGTGCCTTGCAGCAGCTCAGCCTGCCTCCGCCCGAGCGACGCCTCACAATACTCAGTCCCCACAGTCCAATGGCTATCACGGAGTTGCAGTGGCCTTCGCCTTCCGGTATACGCGGGAGGCGAAAGAAAGGCATGGTGCTACCGAAACTTATACTGCCTCGAAGCGACTCGGATGCCTCTGAGGTGTTTTTAGAAAGGTGCCTATTTTTATTAATACTCGTTTTTGAAAATTTTACTGTATTTCTAATATGCACAGTTTTTTTTTATTTTAAGCACACATGAAGTCGCATTTTCTACTCGCAATGTTTTTTGTTAGACGAATCAAATATATTAATACATGCAGCGCCACTCAATGTCAAAGTGTAGAAACGAACACTCTCATTCTTTACAGCCGCTGATTTTATTATTTATGTCTAGTTTACTTGCAAAATTCAGACATGAAAGTACTTAAATAAATGAAGCCAAAAATTGGAGTACACAGAAGATTGTATTTGCCAAGAGAAATACATTTATAACGACGTGCGTCAGTGGCGAAGTAAAAGTAAAACTCTTTACAACTGCTTGATGTTTATACGAGTTTTTGAGCGAACATGTTTTATTTGTATTAAAAGCTTGTCCAAAGTTAATTACAAACACAATGAATTATTATTTTGCTAGGCGTACTGAAACATTTATAGGGCTGTTGTTTTAATTTTATTACAGGTTACAGTATCCTAATAGTAGTTTACTGAACTATTTTCAGGCTTGAAACAAGTGGTAACAAAACATTCACACAACGTACTGACGTATGACTCCGACACATTCGCTTCATGGCGCCAACGTTTTATTGCCTTCACCTTTATTTTATGTTATTCGTAGTTTTTTCCGTTATGAAATATTCAGTAGCCTATAACAGCATGTAATATTCACGTAGACGTAGATAACATGTGTCTATCAGACTTAAATATCAGAGATATAATAACTATATTTTGACACGATATTCTTTTAGATATCAGTGATAAAATACTTGTAATTTGAAATACGTGAAGCTTGTAACTCTGCAAAGTGTTATCGTGTGAGATATAGCTGAAGAGCATGTGACTATCTTTACTATAAAAAAATATATTTTTAACATGTCAATTAGGATATCGAGTCTTCACTCTGACTTTGAGTGACAAGAGTTAGATAATATAAGTAAAAAATTGAAATAGTTTTAACTTTTGGCCGTCAAACATTTGAAAGAATTTCAAAGAAACTTTATGAAATAAAATGGGTATCTATCTACACACAAAGTATTTAGGTATGACGAGCAAGACATGGAGATGACACCCCAGTCGTAAGTTGTCTAAAAACTCAAAAGTTTGAAAGTTTGTAAAAGCTCAAAAAATGCCTCCAAATAATCATATACGAGTATTATAGAAAATTGGGCCTGCGAAAGAGATTTTTTCTAGATAGGTAGAAACTACTTAGCGCCATGTCCTACAATCCTTTTCTAAAATACTCTTTTAGCTTACCCAACATTTAGAATTTCCGATGCAACCCACATGGAAACGAACAAATCATATAGGTATAGTTAACTACAGTGTACACTTATTGATAGGTAAGTATTTAGGTACGCTCACAAAGTCAATTTTTAACTGAACGAACTAGTCAAATACATGCGTTTTGTTCACTTTACAGTGTTATTTCAGTACGTTCAAAATACTAATGTTTACACGGCAGCTTTGCGCAAAAACTACTTATAACGTGAAATATCAACACCAGTTTCAGTTTTAAGCAAACTTAACATACATATGATTTTATAAAAATAGAGATACAAAAACAGTTTGTAAACAATTTTAGGAAATTTTATATGATAGTACCTACTTATTTGATTCACAGCAATACTTTGGTCCACCAATCATAATTTGAGGAATTGTGTACTACTTACAAGACATTTTTAATACACTTCAACCTCACACACTCAACGCTAAAAACTCAAGAGCGTAAGTCTTGGATAAGAACAGCAAACCAATGAAAATGAAACTTCAAATAAATAAAACACATAAAAGAAACACTTCTTTTATCTGGAAACGTAGATATTTCTTCTCAAATTTTCACACAAAAAGAAGATTACAGAACAAAATTGTTTTCTCAATGGCGTTACCTTTAGAGGTACCGATGACGGTGGGTGGTGGTGGTGGTGATGGTGTTGTGGGTTCGGATGTTAGCATCCGAGCTTGTTTACAGCATAGTGAAAAGAAAATATGATATTGTAATGTATCCTTGTGTCCGTTGTGCGATTATATCGACACAGGTACAGATAGTTGGAAAACATCCAGAGCATTGTATATAATGTCTTTAAAAATGATTAAATGCTGTAACTAGACAGGTGTAATAGAAGAATAACTGTAGAGAGAACAAAAAAGTCACTAAACATTTTGTTGTCAGAATGTGACGTCCCTAACTACATACATCATCGTCATACTGCCATTCACAAGACCCTCCGTAATAATCTTTCACGACTTGGAACTCAACTAGCACATAACATTCACCACGTCGTCAATCTTTCAAAGGGGAGTGTGGGTTTTAAATCATTCCTTAAACCACACGCCGATTTTGCAAAAGCAAACAGTAGCAAAGATAATTATGTATTCGTATAATCCCAGATTACTCTTTTTTAAACTATTTCTAAAAGGAATAAGATTTTTCCAAACCTAATTGTGTATTTTCTCTAAAGACGAAATGGATAAGACTCTATTTATTTCTTCAGTTTACAGCCCCAAAGCTAAACTTCCAACTGTAAACAAAGAAGACTATTAGAATAAAACAATAGTCTTCAAGCTGGCAGTAATATCCTTAAATGGATAATATGTACGAATGTTAGCAGAAATTTAATTAAAAGACAGCAAGAGTAGCGCTAACTGTTTAAGAGTAGCAAATGAAAATGGCTTTAAATACTACACAAATACCCGCTCGCTGTTTCACTAAATAAATTAGTAGATACTTCTGAATGCAGCGGCATTATAACATAATCAACCTATAATATTCCCACTGCTAGGACACAGGCCATCCTCTCTATGAGAAGGTGTGGACCGTAATCCACCGCAGGCCCAATGCGGGTTGGTGGATATAGCATATCTTCGAAGTTTTAGTTCTAGGAAATGCCGGTTTTCGCACAATTTTTGCCTTCACCGTTTTTAGGGCAGTGGTGATGAAATAATTTAGTCAAAGTAAAGCGCCTGGCTGGATTCGAACTCACAACTAACAACTTGAAGGCGCGGCCGTTACCACTGGGCCACCACTGCTGGAATGCAGAAGATTCTCGCAAATATCAACAGTTTCGACTAGTACTAAATTCCTAACACCATAATTTGATTGAAATTTCAACATCGGCAATTAAACGCAGTCTCGCAAACCATGTCGATGCTATGAAATCTATTTTCATTACTACTAGCCGAACGATTTCATACATTTCTGCTGCAAATTGATTTATAACACTAACAAAGATATTGAATGATAAGCTGATACGTTATCGAAGTTGTAATTGATATGGTTATGAAACAATGTTACCTTGCATCTACTTATCTGTTTTGCGATAACCCGTTCAAACTAGGTTGGAAACTACCTGATTATGCTCATACAAAACTGTACCGGATTATCTTTATATCTGCAATAGATAAGCGTATGTAGGTATTAATAATTACGCCTGTCCACGTAATTTACACGTACATATGAATCACCGATACGTAAAAAACAACATTCAATCAAGTGCTAGTCCCTGCAATCATTCACGCTGGAAAATGAATTTTGTTTAAGTATTTTTCGTTTGACATGTTTGACTTTTAGTATTGATATTCAAATTGATAGATAGTCTGAGTGCAACTCCCGATCTAGTCAATCAGACTGCGCAAAATCTATTGATTGATTCTTAACAATGTAGCACGTAGCATATATGCATGCAGGTGTTAGGAGAAGTCTTCTGACGATAGAAAAATAAGGACAAAAGTGTCGAGGTAAATAACATGACGATTGACACAATCTTACGTTTTTGCATCTTACAGTTTCTTTGCCAAGTTAACATACTGTAAACACTTTCTGAAAGTGTTTTATTATCAGTAAGAGCCATAAAAGATAAAGATACACATTTGGATATAGTCGATCGGTTTGTGGGAAATTGAGCCAAGAGATCGCAAGGCATGCGTCAAGATATTTGAAATAAGCGCCATAACCAACGTCACTGTCGTATGAATCACGCGCTTCGTGAGTCACGGGCTCGAAAGTTGATAGTTATTTACGTTTGATATTACTTTCAACGCGTTTTCTATGTTTCTGTTTCTTTTGAAACTGTTGTTGTCAGACTAAATATTTAGAATTGCAGACGTCTGAGTAATATTGCGTAATGTTATGTCATTGTTGTAAATGTTTGATGAATAAGCAATTAGAAACTGTATCATATTGAAGGCAATTAATATTTGGATTACATTACATTACAAAGCTTCCGAGCTCTCATTTCGAAATAGGATATATTGTAGTTATTTCAAGATTTATAAGCCCGATTACTTATCTTACTAGTTCCTCTATCTCTAATCTACGTTTATGTATAGAATCGCTAGATAATTAAGCTTCGTTTTCAAGCATTTAGGTTTGTGGAGACACAGTCTAAACTTTTCAAAGTTAGATACTGAATTGTTTTGATAGATTAGGATTCATATCTGTTTTTAGATTCATTAACTTAGAAATATTAATCTCAAATCTAAAAGAATCCTCTCTCAAGACTTCTTATAGGAACACAAGCTTTATCTCTCCCATTTGCAATCGCAAATCGGTATTACTTTTGTCTCGGTGATCAAGCCACACATAGAGCTGAGCTACACCTACCTAGCCACATTACTTGTGGTCTATGGCTTAGCGTGCTCAGCCAACCGTGCAAAGGAGTAATTATCCTTAATCCTTCTGGTTTTGTATCTACCGCCTCAAAGAACGTCTTGGAATAATAAATAAACAGGTTTCAACCGTAAACGTACACACGTAAACTCTGGTCTTGTGATTTCAAACAGAATTTCAATGTTGAACTTGTTGATTTAATCAAACCACTGTATAATAATCGTATAATAATATACGTATTATATTTATAAGTAGGTATATTCTCGACCAAATATGTGCAGACATTATGAACTTGAATAACGATTTTCTCCTACAATGCTGATCGAAATTATGAGGTGAAGTGAAAACAGAATATTTTAACACTAACTGGGCCTGTAGACAAAGTAACATCGCTTCGTAGCGAAACGATATCTAAATTCGTCATCGTCTCTGAGATATCGATAAACATTTCCTAGCGTTAGCGTTCCTTCGTTATCTTTTTTAACCGACGAAAAAAAAGGAGGAGGTTCTCAATTCGACAGTATACATGTTTTTTTTTTTTTTTTTTTTGTGTATGTTCAGCCCTCACTCCGTCATTTATGAACCGATTTTGATTATTCTTTTTTGTTAGATAGGGTACACCTCAAGAGTGGTCCCATGTCAAGGCAATCAGGATCTGACAATGGAATCCTGATAAAATTGAGAGAAAACCCCGAAAATTGTGGGCTCGTTTAGCGTTTCTGTATGTATGTTCGGCCCTCACTCCGTTATTTATGAACCGATTTTGATGATAGGGTATACCTCAAAGATGGTCCCATGTCAAGGACATCAGGATCTGATCATGGGATCTTGAAAAAATTGAGAGAGAACCTCGAAAATTGGGCACGAATATTGTTTCTGTTTACTTTTCATAACTGAATCAGGTATTTGTATTTAGGAACCATCACATCATGAAACTGAGCTGATGATGGAAACCATACTTTTCCTAAACAATAGAAGTCAGATATAAAAACTGGTTTTAGTGACAAATACCACTTAATATGCTTTGACGAAAAGACGTTTTTACAATATTGGTGGTAACCTCAACTGTAGTGCTATTCTGTAAAATCTCACCGTGAAAACTTAGGTGAAGTGAACGTGAAGTGGGCTGTCAATCCATACAATCAAGGTGGAATGACAGTTCACTTCGCGCTCACTCCACCTAAGTTTTCACGGTGAGCTGTTAACAGAATCGACCGGCAGGTCAATATCCTGGGAACTTCATGGAAGGATTGTTATATCATCAGCTCAGTGGCAAGAGGAATGATGAAGAATTAGAAATTAGCCTCAGAGTGTTAAAAGATGATGCGAGCCACAAAAAATCATAAAATAAAAAACTTTTTAACAAAAAAATTAACCGACGAAAAAGAACTAAAAAGCAAAAAAATAATAAACCTTTTAAGTCTTGAGTAATGACCTTATTTACCTACATAAAATATCAAATTTTATATAAACTAATTTTGAGTCGGCGCCAATTAATAAAATGATTAATTACCTACTTACAGCCTTCTTCATTTGTAAGTACTTATAAAATTTAGATATTTAATAATCAGATTGTTGTTTGGCGCCGACTCAAAATTAGTTTATATAAAATTTGATATTTTATGTAGGTAAATAAGGTCATTACTCAAGACTTAAAAGGTTTATTAATTTTTTGCTTTTTAGTTCTTTTTCGTCGGTTAATTTTTGGCGATCACGATCGAGGCGAAGGCGAACTCTGAAAGCGCTGCTTGTCTACGCATTTGTATGGGATAAACACGATAGCAATTCGTTTCTTTATGGTTTCGTTACGAATTATAACATTGTCTACCAACTTGCGATAACGATGTCGACTGACCACGTGACTTAGCGCGGTTTATGTTAATCTCATACATTTTAGTCTTTTCTAACTTCGTTATCGTTTTTAAATTGTTACTTTGTCTAAGCCCCCTGTTATGGTTTCTATAATATTATTATTTCAACATTTTAAAATTTCTAAATTGATATTCCACGAGAAAATCGCTTTTGAATCTTGCTAACTGTATCATATTTATGTTCGTGACTAAGTATACATACACTGTTTTATTTATCGTTCAGCAGACCGTACGAATCTAAACCTTTACTCACTACCGAAAGAAAACCGTCGTCGTTAATCAATTAAGGGACAAATTAACACGTCATAAAAACATAATTTTTTGGCATGCATGTCGTAAATGCCAATTTCCGCAAAAATATAGCGGCTAAAATGTGTCAGGGAGTGAACAGGCTATCTTTGCTAAATTATGAGAATGCATACGCCACACTGTCGCAATCGTGTTGTTAGTGTTTCAGTGTGACGTTGTATGACGTCACGGACTAGCCGGCCAATCAGCTAAACATGATACTAGACACAATCTATGTACCTTGTAGTTACTACCTATCTATTTACTATTCTGCAAACACCTGCTTTCTCCTGTGGGAGAGATAGAACTGTCATGTTTAACACACATTTCCACAGTCATAATTATCACACAATCACATAGCATCTCAATCTATGTACCTTGTAGTTACTACCAATCTATTTACTATTCTGCAAACACCTGATTTCTCCTGTGGGAGAGATAGAACTGTCATGTTTAACACACATTTGCACAGTCATAATTATCACACAATCACATAGCATTGTCATCACGAATGTATTCCCTGAAGCGTTAGGCAGAGATGTACCTATAGTAGGTAACTACCTACACTCACATTTTGCCAGTTATGTTGGGGTCTCCGCTGATGGGAATAGATGCCTTCAAATCCAGACTCCGGCCTGCTAACGCCTAATGTACACCATTAATCTATAATCCAAATAACAGGTTGGTCGACATACAAAACTAGCTACTCTTGCAACGACAAGACCAGTACGCTCTTCATATGTATTACAGCGAGTTATGATATCTTACCGAGATCGTACCGCAACTGAGAAATCTCATACATTTATTTTACGAGGTTCGACATTCTAGAGACAGAAAATGCGGCAAACATACGAGATACATTTGGTTGGTACGAAACTACAAAAATACAGAGAGAAAATATGTCTTTAGGTGACGATATAGTAGGACCGTTCTTCTTAAGGATAGGAGTCTAATATAATCTATTGCGATCTCCTTGAAGGTATCATATTTTTGCGATACTATCACTTGACGTTTACAAAGCTAGCGAAATAATGAGCACTTATCTCACAATATCCGACTGAAACACAGTGTAACGATGTCCTACAAAGTAAATAATTCTAGTTTAGTTTCTGAGAATAGTGGATAATTTAAATGTATTTGTGAATAAACGAAATGCAAAATATAAAATACTGGTATTCAGCTGCATCCGGTTAGAAGAAAGGCTAGGCAGATTGATTTCTGGATAAACTACTTTGAAACCATTTGTTTCTAAAAACGCCTAACTATTCGAACTGAAAATCGTCAAAATTATACAAACTGAAACCACTACTTGCCTCGTAAGTAAGACAACACACAAAAACACACCTGTCCTGCAAAATTATGTACATATTTATGAGAATTTTGTTTTCAATTCGATTGTGTCCATTCGAGGACTCAAGGTGGCAATTTGATATTAAATATTTATAACCGTCTTTATTTGCAAAAGAATCGATCTGATTTGCAAGTATAATGAGAGTATACATTACTTTGTTTTGTTTACATTACAATCTTTGACTAACATTCTGAAAAAACAACTTAGTCTGAAAATGTAAACTATACTTACACAAAACATTTCAGTTATCCTAATTAAGCCACATCGTTGTCCCCACACATAATAGGCCCAATACTACTCTAAGTACGGCAAATGAAGTCCATACTGCTTTTACTACACATCAAATATAATCATCAGTGCTTTTTAACCTTCCAAAGTACCAAGCAGTTTATCTTATTTTTGCATAAAAGCTATTGACCTTAAAAAAAGCACCCACGTATGTGTAAATCCTGAAAATGCAAACAAAACTGAAAAAAAACAGCGTTAGTCATAAAAGCAAATACAAATAAAAAGCCCAGAATGATTTAAATCGACTCACTTTTCTTTCACTCTGGACTCTAGTTGCATAGAATTTAAATTCTAAATCCCACAACACTTGTGCATGGTTGCACCAGTTTAAGATTTTTTTTTCATAAATTATACGGTGTACACACAGCACAGTCACACACGCGTCGCTAGTTCGTTTGTTTCCCACATTATAAAGTGTGCCAAGTGTCATTCCAACATTTAAAATAAAAAACGAGTACCGATTTGTACGTGTTGACAACAATGGATAACATTTTGGCTTGTTTGCGAGAAAGGTGTCTTTCAGCATCTGACATTTGCAATGCACCTGCTGGGCTTTGACTCTTTGGACATGACAGGCAAACCTTCTTGCATCCAATTTTAAAAAAAGATCAGTCGCATTCGCACTAAGCCACAGACATCGAAAACCTTCACATTACAATATCCTGAAAGGCGAACCGAAATCCTTTTTCCAATCCATTAATTCCTTGTCCAAATACTTTTGTATGTAAACGAGACGTTGGGATTGTTTTCGCTCAAACAAAATCACAGCGAAACCTTTGTATAAAAGCATTTGAATTTTCAATAAAGCGTGCGTAAAACCATTTCATAGCATAGGTGGGGTATGCGTAGCGAATATTTACCGAATAAGCTCTCCATCAGATTCAACAGCGGGCTTCACAACCTCCCTTTGTGCCTTTGTAATGCACCTGGTATTAATTAGCACAGTTCAATGTAAGGTAGCCGACAGCAGCTTAACACCTATTGTTCGTTTTCGAAAGCTATGGCAAAAGGTTATGGCATTTTCAGTAAGACTTTTAGAAATATTATTCAGGAAAATGCGTGCTGTGCGCTCCGCAGCTCATGGAAATATTTTTCCTTCCTCTTTCCGTGGCAGGTGTCTTAAAGGGGATTTTGAGGATAATGTCGGACGATTTAGCAAATTAATTTGGTAGGATTTCGTTTTTATGGAAACCCAGTGTTTGAAGGATTTCGGCCTCTATTTATTACAAAAGGATTTTTTTTTTGCAAATATACCAACCTAATTAGGTTTGTTTGTAAAGTTTAAAGAGAGCTAGATGCTTGCAAAAGTATTTGATTTCTCTAATATTTTAAGAAATAGCAGGTTCTTTGAGAAAATTAAACTGAAGGTGCAAGAATCATCATCATCATTCTCCTACCCTTATCCCTTATTATGAAGGACACACACATTTTGGTATCCGTAAGTAATATTAATCTTCCTGAATGGCAACGCATGAGGCTACTGCAACAGGTGCCTAAGAACATCGGATCCGAGTGCTCATCGAGTTTTTCTGGATATCAGCAAACAGCTAATCCGACTTTTCACGTGAAGGAAAAAGTCTGAAAACCGTATGTTTACTACCCATTTTAAAGATTAATAAGTAACAACTTCACCTAAGTATTTTGTGTTTTGCGTGAAATTTTCCAAGTAGGTACATTTTATAAGTTGGGCGACTATTACTCTTAAACTAACAGAGCTAACTTAGCCTTGATAAATTTCCATCTACATGGTATAATCTACAATCACAATTCTTTTTCAGATTGTTTAAGCCAACGGTTTAGCTATCAGTGGCCCCCTCCACCGAAAGCTAAACCGTTGGCTTAAAAAAGGGGACGTATTACTCGAACAAAAAATATCACTATAAAGTTTAATATTTTGCAAAAAAAACACTGAATCGAAAAATAGTCTTCACAACCCCAACGACTGTACGACAATAATTTTGACCACACTGTAAGATAAACAGTCTTGTCTCACTTAAAAAATATTTTTCAAAATTTTATTATTTCGTTTTCTTGGCAAAATTGCAGCTTTCTAGTGCTAACAGTCTCTAAGTTATGGTCAAATTTTAAAGTGAGGCGACCGTATCATGCGGGGTATCGTATAAAAGGACCTCATTAGCACAAGCTAAGACAGATTTTAAATTATTTTAACCAAGTCAAATTTCGATTGCTTTTCGGGCAAAACTTTTCGAAAGTCAATTCCCGAACTATTTACATAACCGCAAGCTTGTACGGAACCCGCGGTGCGCGAGTCCGACTCGCAATTGATCGGTTTTATTATTATCAGTTTGTATATTTATGCATATACGAGTACCTATTAGGTTATTTTTGAGTTTAGTTTTTATAGGTATATTGTAGTTTTTTTTTCATTTATCTACTACATCCAAACGTACATAAAGAGTGTCTTACTTCTGTCCCATAATAGCCAGTCGGAAATAGACAATAAATTCGCAAAGCGTGATGTAGTTCTGCATTTTTGGTATGTTGTATGGGTGTGTTAGGGTAGTTTAAATTAAAAAATGCAACTTCGAAAACCTTGTGGAAAATGAGAAAATCGAGAAAATTTTCGAAATTTGTGGTGTTTTTATGGTATTTGCCTTGCATGGCCAAAACTATGCATTTTTTGCGAACGATGTTGCCTACAAGTATAAACTGTATTCAATAACCTACAATTTGAGTCCTATTTTGGCTCTATTGACCCTATAGAAGCTGAGCTAGAACACTTGAAAGATGACCAATTTTTCTCGAAAATAGCTTTTTCTCGATTTTTTTGACATATTTCGTAAGATATTCGCAAAACTGCTTGTTTTACAGAAAAGAATAACCAAAAATATTTTTAAGTACATATTTAGCTACCATCACTGCCTAAAACGAGGTCTGTGAGACCTACAGTTCACTCTTAATCTTAATAAAACGCGAAAACCCAAATAATTTACAGAGTCAAAATAATATAAGTATACAGGTTTATTGCAAATTAGACAGAAATTTTATTAATAGCTTGGAAGGTCTTTTACATTCATACCCAAAATTCGGTTACTGCCGACCAGCCAAGTAGGTGTCAGACTCACGCACGAAGGGTTACATATCATTTTCTTAAAAAAATGGCAAAAAGATACGTTTGTTGAATGGAAGCGTTTAGTATTTTTTTTACAGTGTTAACAGAAGTATATTATGATTGATGGTTTATGAAATACAGCCTGGTAACATACGGACAAACAGTGGAGCATCCAGTTTTGGATACGGAACCGTAAAAAAGGCCATTGACTATGAATTGTTCATAGTCAATCTTCGTTTTTTCCGGGGTTGGGATTCCTGTTCCTTGTGATGATGGGGAAGATCAAAAAGAACGCGTTCATGGTCTTCCTCTTGTTCGTGTTCCTCTTCATTATTCTGAGGAAGAACTTCTTTTTCGTCTTCCTCTGAGTCATCCCCAATGGATGCTATGTTGTTGCACGACTTCCCTCCACAATTCAAACAAAGAGCTGAGCATTTCAGCCCAGCTTTTAAGCAGCTGCATGCCCCTCTACATTCCTTTTTGCATTTGCAGGCTATCATTTTTAGAAGCTGGGCTGGAGCTGGCTCTTTGTTTGTTGTGATCGGGATTAGGCCACGGGTGCTGATTTCCCAGCCCCACTTGGTGGGATCCTTTTCTACCCCCAGCCACTTTTGCACTTGGTGGTAGGTGCGAAAGGCATGAAAAGCGGAAGCTTCGGTAGTAGGTGGCAAACGTGCGAGATTCGTTTTTGCATTTGCCGCTGTTTTCACAAACAACGTGAATCTCAGGTCATGCAGTGTCTGAGTACTCTCAATGCTTGTTGGATGCTCCCCTGCGTTACCGGGTTGGCTACTTCCAATTCGCTTTTGTGCGTAATTAACTTACAATAAACATAAGCCCGAAGGCATTTTTGGATTGAAATGGGAGTTTTAGCCAGCATATACTGTTACCGCCTTCACCACGTGGAGGTACTCCCAGCTTATGTTATTCATATACTGAATGGTATCATTGAGACAACCAATTATTAATTACGATGTTAAGCACAAATGTTAGCTTGAATGGTGAATTGGTGATCTACACATCAGAGTATGGGTGTTAACAAACGACAGAAACAATAATTCTAATATTTGCCTCTAAAACCCATTTTAACTATTTCATTGTTTTGAGATTGTGAGTGACCTGTTAGTCTTACAGACTTCATTTTGGGCTCTTATAAATGCTTAATAAATACTTAAAAATATTTTTGGTTATTCTTTTCTGTAAAATAAGCAGTTTTGCGAATATCTTACGAAATATGTCAAAAAAATCGAGAAAAAGCTATTTTCGAGAAAAATTGGTCATCTTTCAAGTGCTCTAGCTCAGCTTCTATAGGGTCAATAGAGCCAAAATAGAACTCAAATTGTAGGTTATTGAATACAGTTTATACTTGTAGGCAACATCGTTCGCAAAAAATGCATAGTTTTGGCCATGCAAGGCAAATACCATAAAAACACCACAAATTTCGAAAATTTTCTCGATTTTCTCATTTTCCACAAGGTTTTCGAAGTTGCATTTTTTAATTTAAACTACCCTAACACACCCATACAACATACCAAAAATGCAGAACTACATCACGCTTTGCGAATTTAGAATGATTTTCTGTCTATTTCCGACGGGCTATAAACCAACAAATCATAATAATTTGATTCAACATTTAAAAGGCATGTAGCGCCACGTAGTGTCCTTCATCACAATAGAATATAGCCCATGTCACTCAGGCTTTCTACTGGTAAAAGAATTTTCAAAATCAGTTAAGCAGTTCTAAAGATTACTTCCTACAAACAAACCTACAAACTTTACCTCTTTATAATATTAGTATAGATTACAAGATACCATTTAAATCATTCATATGTAGCTGGTTTTCCGAGGGTTTTCGTTTATTCGATTAAGATAGATAGAAAGACTTATATACCTTTAAATGGAATAGATAGATACCTAGATAGAAAAAAGAGAAAAAATTTACATTTTATGACAGTCTGTCGTTGTTCTTACAGGTCACGAAATATAATGATTTTAGTTTACCTTGTTTGTGTTAGTTGTATGTACCTAATTATTTTCATTTGTTCTAGATTCGAAAAAAAACAGTGATACTATTTTAAGTAGTACAGTATAGTGTTTTACAAAAGAAAGTGCCCGTACGGTAAAGCGTATAAACTAAATGCTTCGTAATTGCGTTTAGTTTGGATTTTCATAGTCGTTTATGTTATGGGACTGAGGCTATTACGTAGAGAACGTCCTAACACAAATTAAACAAGCTGGATTACAGGATCAGTATTTTTCAATCTAAATTCTAATTCTGAGTGAAAGTCGAGCCCTATTTTTGTTAAAAGATTAAAAGTTTTCGTTCAAACGGCAATCAACCTTCAGTGACTAGGCTGATTGAAGCCTTTGTAGTAGGTAATCGGGGTTAGGGTTTTTTATTTCCTGTTTTAATCACACTAATATTAAAAAGGCTACTTTTATCCCGGTCTACTCTGGTGAAACCGCTGGGCGTAGCTAGTGTTATATTAAACGAATTAAATTCGCTTACTTTGTGATTCATTTACATTATTTTTCCTCCTCCCGAGGAGAGGGAATGGGCCGTAATCCACCACGCGGGCCTAGTGGTAGATATTTTTGGTTCGGTTTTCTCATGATGTTTTCCTGAACCATTTTTTTTACAAACTTTGAATGGAATTATTTTAATAGTTATCTGTTAGTGCTACAAGATTGTTGTCCATTCAATAATATAAACTGAAATATTGTCCGACTAACCAACATGGTTGAGTTGATTTAAATTGAATATGATTCTGATAAGTCATCTGAGAAGGCAAGTTATGATGTTTTATGAAGTTTAGTAAGAACAAAATCATGTACCACTTATTGGTAAAACTGGAAAAAGTTTTCAGTGTCGTATAGATTCTTGGTAAAGTTAATTACGATTAATAGCAGCTGCATTTTTAAACGCGGTAATAATCATCGACAAGGCAGAGACAACGCGGTATTAGTCAAAGCTGGCGTCGACTCATTTGCTGAACGACCGACGCTCCTGAATATTTTACCGCCTCGTTTGACGCCGCCACCCGGCCGCAAACACAGATGTAGATGGAGACTCCGTCACAGAGGGCTCAGATTTTTGTAAAATCTATACGGGATTTTCGAAGAATCTTGACTGGGTTTATCAGTATTGGTCATAGCTGGGTGTTGACTCATTCGCTGAACAACCGGTTTTCCTGAATATTTTTGTGAGCTCGCTTTACTCTGCTAGTCTGCCGGGCACAGGTGTAGGTCATGGACGCGTCTAGGGCTAGGATTTCTTAGAAACTAGTAGTTATTACATTTTTTTTTGTGGGGGTGGGAAATCATCCAATGACTTCTTCCGCTCTTCGTGTCAGACTCTTACTGACTAAAACCCACCCCGGTTCCTTTCTTTCCTGAGTGCCCAGGGGCGCGGTAACTTGGTCTCAAATTTATCCGCTACCCCTTGGCATGCATGCATCGGTCATGACGGGCCCCGTCAGTGGTTGCCTCGGACCTGGTGCCGATCAGACGACGAGCTACCCATTACTCGCCGACCGCAGGCCCGCGTCTGCGGTGGCCGGAGATCATCCCGCGACCCCGACGCCCAGGGCGTCTCTTGCAGTGGCTGCTGCTGGGGGCGTGAGGGCGACTCCGTTGAGTCTCCCTCACCCATTCCGCCTCCTCCTCCGCAAGCATTACTGCTTCGCAGAAGGAAGAGACTGCTTCCCATTCCCTCTCGCCCCGCACCATGGCCTGGATTAGGGCCGGGCGCGAGAGGTCAATGCCACCGACCGCCTCCACGAGGACACGGCGGTGCTCCGCCGAAGTGGGGCAGTACTCCACCGTATGCTCCACCGTGTCCTCTGGTCGATCCGCAAAGTGGTGACACCCGGGCGTTTTCTCCAGCCTTATCCTACACAGGAACCTCCCGAAACAGCCGTGTCCGGTGAGGGCAGAAACTAGTAGTTACATGGGATTTCCTTCAACAAAACATTAAATTTTGAACCAAGTCCTTTGACGCCTATGAACTTAAGACGGGGTTTATTTGCACCAAGAATCTTTATCCTTGAACGAGAACTATGTGGACTACCTGTATACACCTTTCACTACACAGACAGCAATAACATTAAAGGTCCTTACAGCTAATTATATCATTAGTTGAACATGACATCATCTTTGACCATTTCACAAAATCAGGTCATACGTACCTTATATAAAATAAATCCTAGCCTTTCTAGCCGGTATTTGTGCCCTGGATAAGCACATGAACTACTCAAAGCGCCCGCGGCGGGACCGTTACACGGCACGGTTTGACTACCCCAGCCTCCCGTTTAAGAGCTTAAACATAGCCCAGATTGACGTAGAACCTAAGCTACCTTCGTCTACCTCGATGTTACATTTTGCTGCTATAAATTTAATTTGAGTTTCTGCCTACTTTATTACGATCGTTGTAAGTTTTATGATGGTATGCTTTGCCAGCTGTGGACAAAACAGACGCGAGTTTTTATTATTCTGTAAATATATAGTTATATACTTCACTGAACTGACTGTACAGACCTCTGGCAACAAACCAAGCGGTCGACTGACTTAATAAAATGTAACTCGATTCCCATTTTAACCTTCAAATTGATCGCGACGATATATATGGAAGAGTTGGCTTAACACGTGTGCCAAATGTTGCTGATACTTGCACATTTATAACATAACCAAGAGCCTTTGGCAGGATCTGTAAGTTTATTAATAAATATTGGCCGTCATGCTCGCAGAAAGGTTCAAGGTTCACCAAATTAAGTGCGGAGTAAGGCTGGTTAAAAAAATCAATAGATTTTCTCGTTTATGTTACACATCTCGTCTTAAATCAGCAGAAGATTCTGGTATTAATAACAATAAAGTAGAGGATTTCGTAAAAGATTTGAAAGCTTAATTGACATACTTAGGGTTCCGTAATCCTAAAGGGCAAGAAACCCTTATAATTTTGGTCTGTCCGTCCGTAGCATAGCGTGGAGACTGTTAGTTCTAGAGAGTGCAATTTTGCATGGGTATAAATATCAATCACGCCAAGGAAATGAAACAATAAAATTTTGAAAAAGTTTTCGCCCATCCTATAGTGTGGGGTATCGTTAGATCTTTCAAAATCACTGCGGGGTTGTTAAGACTACTTTTCGATTCAGTGATTCGTTTGCGAAATATTAAACTTTAAAGTGATATTTTTTGTTCAAGTCGAGCGTCTCCCCCCAGCCCCACTAAATGCTAAACCGTAGGCTTGACAAATCTGAAAAAAATCGTAGTGGTAATATATATAAGGCGTTAAAAAATTAACTCTCGAAACTTTAAGGAGTGCTTTGGACCATCGAACTGAATAACTTTTACTATGGGACCAACTTTGAAATCGCGAAAAAAAATCAGCCGTTCCGTTCATTTTGCCGAGTTTTGCGAGCATAAATGTAGGCAACAGCTGATTTTTTTTTCGCGATTTCAAAGTTGGTCCCATAGTAAAAGAGTGTTAATTTTTTAACATCCTGTATAACGAACTATGAAGAAAGACTATCACGGTTATGTTAGCATAATAAGTTAGTAATAATCGCCCAACTTGAATGAATTGCGTACAGAACACCAAATTCTTCGAAAAAAAATGCTTAATTGAAGTTGTTACTTACCTATTTAATTTTCAATACTGGTAGTAGACATGTAAAACTTTAGAAAAATAAAACCTTTTTTTCGTTTTTAATTTAAACGTTAGTGTCCGTAAGCCCGTGAACTCAAGTAATATGTTCATGGTAATAAACATAAAGCCCCGTATAAGTCCGCATGTTATAACAGATGACTGCGGAGTCCTACACTGCGCGTGGCCCGACACGCCGCGCCGTTGTTATAACAGATGACTGCGGAATCCTACACTGCGCGTGGCCCGACACGCCGCGCCGTTGTTATAACAGATGACTGCGGAGCCCTACACTGCGCGTGGCCCGACACGCCGCGCCGTTGTTATAACAGATGACTGCGGAGCCCTACACTGCGCGTGGCCCGACACGCCGCGCCGTTGTTATAACAGATGACTGCGGAGTCCTACACTGCGCGTGGCCCGACACGCCGCGCCGTTGTTATAACAGATGACTGCGGAGCCCTACACTGCGCGTGGCCCGACACGCCGCGCCGTTGTTATAACAGATGACTGCGGAGCCCTACACTGCGCGTGGCCCGACACGCCGCGCCGTTGTTATAACAGATGACTGCGGAGCCCTACACTGCGCGTGGCCCGACACGCCGCGCCGTTGTTATAACAGATGACTGCGGAGTCCTACACTGCGCGTGGCCTGACACGCCGCGTCGTTGTTATAACAGATGACTGCGGAGCCCTACACTGCGCGTGGCCCGACACGCCGCGCCGTTGTTATAACAGATGACTGCGGAGTCCTACACTGCGCGTGGCCCGACACGCCGCGCCGTTGTTATAACAGATGACTGCGGAGCCCTACACTGCGCGTGGCCCGACACGCCGCGCCGTTGTTATAACAGATGACTGCGGAGCCCTACACTGCGCGTGGCCCGACACGCCGCGCCGTTGTTATAACAGATGACTGCGGAGTCCTACACTGCGCGTGGCCCGACACGCCGCGCCGTTGTTATAACAGATGACTGCGGAGCCCTACACTGCGCGTGGCCCGACACGCCGCGCCGTTGTTATAACAGATGACTGCGGAGCCCTACACTGCGCGTGGCCCGACACGCCGCGCCGTTGTTATAACAGATGACTGCGGAGCCCTACACTGCGCGTGGCCCGACACGCCGCGCCGTTGTTATAACAGATGACTGCGGAGTCCTACACTGCGCGTGGCCCGACACGCCGCGCCGTTGTTATAACAGATGACTGCGGAGTCCTACACTGCGCGTGGCCCGACACGCCGCGCCGTTGTTATAACAGATGACTGCGGAGTCCTACACTGCGCGTGGCCCGACACGCCGCGCCGTTGTTATAACAGATGACTGCGGAGTCCTACACTGCGCGTGGCCCGACACGCCGCGCCGTTGTTATAACAGATGACTGCGGAGTCCTACACTGCGCGTGGCCCGACACGCCGCGCCGTTGTTATAACAGATGACTGCGGAGTCCTACACTGCGCGTGGCCCGACACGCCGCGCCGTTGTTATAACAGATGACTGCGGAGTCCTACACTGCGCGTGGCCCGACACGCCGCGCCGTTGTTATAACAGATGACTGCGGAGCCCTACACTGCGCGTGGCCCGACACGCCGCGCCGTTGTTATAACAGATGACTGCGGAGCCCTACACTGCGCGTGGCCCGACACGCCGCGCCGTTGTTATAACAGATGACTGCGGAGCCCTACACTGCGCGTGGCCCGACACGCCGCGCCGTTGTTATAACAGATGACTGCGGAGCCCTAAACTGCGCGTGGCCCGACACGCCGCGCCGTTGTTATAACAGATGACTGCGGAGCCCTACACTGCGCGTGGCCCGACACGCCGCGCCGTTGTTATAACAGATGACTGCGGAGTCCTACACTGCGCGTGGCCCGACACGCCGCGCCGTTGTTATAACAGATGACTGCGGAGCCCTACACTGCGCGTGGCCCGACACGCCGCGCCGTTGTTATAACAGATGACTGCGGAGCCCTACACTGCGCGTGGCCCGACACGCCGCGCCGTTGTTATAACAGATGACTGCGGAGCCCTACACTGCGCGTGGCCCGACACGCCGCGCCGTTGTTATAACAGATGACTGCGGAGCCCTACACTGCGCGTGGCCCGACACGCCGCGCCGTTGCGTTGGCCGGTTTTTTTATTTAGTAGTGCTTGTTTTATCGGGTTTGTTTAATTGTATGCGGAATTGATGTAGACGAAATTACTTTTTTTTAATACGATACGATACAAATTCAAACTCAAAGCATTTATTTCAATAAAACCATTTACAAGCACTTTTAAATTGTCAAGATCGGCAACAGATCAGTCATAACAAAATATGAAGCTATTTTCACGTTCCAAAGCGTAGATATCTATGGAGAATGTGCAAGAGACTCAATCGGACTCTTTTCAATTTTTAAATAGTTACAAAAATATGGTTACATCGTTACTATACATATATAGGAGCAGTGGTGGCCCTTGGCCGAGACTTACAAGTTGTAGATCGTGAGTTAAAACTCAGGCAGGCGCTTTACTTATTGTGTAAATTATTTCATCATCACTGCTCTCAAAACGGTGAAGGAAAACATCGTGAGGAAACCGGTCTGTCCTAGAACCAAAAATTCGAAGACATGTGACATCCACCAATACGCATTGGGCCCGCGTGGTGTATTATGCCCCATACCCTCTCACAGAGAGGAGGCCTGTGCCCCAGCAGTGAGGACATTAATAAAGCTGATGATAATCTTTATGAAGATACATATTATATGTATGTGAGAACGATGTCGTAAGACGTGCATGACCGAAACAAAATAAGTTACGTATCCCTGAATTTACTAAGAACCCGTCTTCAATTTAATAAATATGATCCAATTATTTTTATTTCAGGAAGAACAAATTATCCCTGACTCAATATTCACTGAAGCCGTAATAAATAAGAAATTCACAAACTCAAATGACGCGAATGAAATGTCAAGGATATAAAATCTTTAAGAACTCATGTATTGTGTTTATCGTGTATTTGAAACAAAGCAACATAATTTACAACTGTAAATCCAGATTTATCCTCAACTATTTTAGCTCTTGGCTGGATGAAAGCGGGATTTTATGAGTTCAAACGATCTGAACATATCGCAGTAACTGCAGCACAATTTGTTTATATAATATTAAACATTGTTTAGTTAACTGCCAATGTCGTTATTTTATGAATTATATTCATCATCAAACAATCCGTAAAGATTATTAGGTTACAGCTTTTATTACACTGCAAATATTCAAAACATACAATTTGTATAGCCTGCACTGCAAGCTGATTTTGCATTCAAACAGGTTATTTCAGCTCTTGCATTGTATATTTGGTAAATATATTTACCAAATGAATGTTCTGCTAAGTTGTGTGACGTTATAAAAAATATTATAAATCGGATAATAAATTCGAAAGAGTTACCTCGCCCCCGGGCACTCGAGGCAGGGAGGAACAGGGGTGGGTTTTAGTCAGTAAAAGTCTGGCACACCCTTCCGCTCCACCCCAGAGCGGAAGAAGTCATTGGATGATTTCCCACCCCCCAAAAAAAAAAAAAAAAAAAAAAAAAAAAAAAAAAAAAAAAAAGGAGCCCAATTTTAATGTGCCCGGGGTTTTCACGGCTAATTAGCAATTACGGGGCGGCCGATTAAATTTTGACATAAGTAATGCGTTATAACACCCTTGAGGGAAATACGGAATACAGAAACGGCCAGTATAATGTTTTAGAAAATCCCTCGTAAAGCCTGGACTACATGTGCTAGCAAATTCTCTTCGTAAATCGAAATAAAGTGACTTTATAAAATGTCGATGTGAGCCGCCCTCAGGCACCAAATGTGTAGTGAAATGTCAGCTTAAAGTCTGAGAAAAATCTGTGTGGAACAAATGTGTAATAGAGGTTGTGTGGTGTGAGGTGTGAAGTAATGGTTACATTACTGAATGAGAAATTTTGAGTAAAATCACGTTGATGTAATGGATATAAAAGTGGAAAGGTCACGTTCACAAGTGAATTTATGAGTCTTTTTTCAGTCTTTTGATAAACAGAAACCGTATTCACAAGAGATACCTACAGTACTGACAGCACAAATACGCGTGAATTATGGAAATGAAACATAAAACGCTTACAAACAAATAGGCACGCCTATTTATTTATACACCACGGATATTCTTTACAAAGCAACATTTTTTCAATGTTTTTCCTTTCTTTTATTTTCAATATGCTACGGTAACAATCTCCATCGCTACGCCGTAGCACGTTGTAGCAACTAGCTACGCCGACGTATCTCGCTGTATATACTCGTAGCAACTTGCTACGCCCGGGGTACCCGAACAAGTTGATCGTATTACAACGTTATAAATCAACCATTATAAGTTTTTAGAACTACCCCTTATTTTACTCCAAAACAAAATAAGCAGGGTAATACTGGGGGGTAGATACCACACTTCTTAAAATTACTTAATATCTCTCAGTACATTTTTTTTTGTTGTAAATTCTGTGCACCTATGCGCCTGGGGCATCTATCCTAGTTTTACCCTCTTATTATCAAGTCAGGTTAAAGGAAAATTATAGGTTTTTAGACACAATAATCAATGAAATCGAGTGACCATTTTGATAGCCTTACCTTTCTATAGTTTTCCGGGTTACGGCTCGTGCCGACATTTTATCGAACATGGACATTTCGGACGGCTTTTATTCCCTATTTCCCGTTTACTACCGATATTACGACTGATTTGAGATCTTAGGCAGCCTCTGTCTTTATATTTATGACGCACTTTGTAATTTGGTAACATGAACTTAGTAATAATGATTAATCTTTATATTGCATGTAAGCAGCTTTTTTTTGTATGTAGGTACATAGCTAACCTAACTATAATATCAGTGAAACATGAAATGATTTTTTCCTACGAGTATCTATTAAGATTAGTATTTGGACAGATTGCAAGCTCCACTGCTGTCCAACGCTATTACATTGTCTGTTCGATATGGCTTGTCAGTTACCCAAACCACTCAGAATACAACGACATAATACCATAACATTGGTTTTGTATGTACTTATAACTTGTGACAGCAAGAATAGACTTCAATATATATATTTTTTTATTCATAGCGAATTAAGGTTTCTACAGACAAGTTGGACATCACAATTTTAAGCCGATGCGATTAACCTATTTTTCAGATTTTCTCTATGGAAATGTGTCTGTCGCATCGGTGTCGCACAATCACAACACACTTGTTGTATGAAAAAATAGTATAATTATATGGCCGCTGTTTGGCGCCGCGCTGGCACCGAACCCCGATCGTACCCTTATCGTAATAACATGTTAATGTATGTAATTAGTCCGCACAGTATACTATGGTAACTTACATACCCCTACATCGCTAAGTTCCAAGAGACTTTATGCTAAATAGTGTTACGTACCAGCAATACTTGAACATGTCCAGAACGTACTGTTTTTATAATTTACATACAACACACTAACATGTCACGCTTGACTTTGTGCCCGAGCTTTTCGATAAAAAATCATAAGTACATAATTTATGGCATAATCGTAATGCGATGGCTTCTCGAAAGCCCCATTACGGTATATTATATTTCAATTCAGAAGTTTAGAACAACTTGGTCGGAAAAATGTTGTTACCACACTTGTAAGTAAATAATCGTTCTGATTATTTATACCGTATAGACAAACATACGTACATATGTACATATATGAATCAATGGGTAAGTATATTTGTGTGTATTACCTATCACTTGGGTACCTTCTACTTACCACCAACCCTCTCGAGACCATTGAAATAAATAAAAGATGAAACTATGCATGAAACGTAAAGAATTCAAGCCCCGTAGGTAGGTATTTTAATTAACATTTTGTGCTCAGTGAATAACGCGATTGGCAGAAAATATGAAGCTACCCGATCACTATTAATTAATACTCAATATTTGTGGTTTCCCGTCTGTTAAATACGGGTACCTGGTAACGGTAATATAAACTGTAATTTCAAAGATAAACAGTTGCTAAAACCTTTAATATGATATAATAAACAGTATCAAGGTCCCACTGACTGCCTCGTGGGCCATGAGATCACAAGCACGAGGTCCATACTCCATAGTATATTTTCAGTTCGGGCAAACTGTCTTTGTGTTTTACCTTTACAAATTTCTTAGAAGCAGCCCATGGATTTTGAATCGAAACTTAACAGATGAAATGTTAACTATACACCTCTGCTCATCCTTCGGGGAATACAAGGGTGATCTAGATGAAGTTCCATTGACGTCATCTCGGTGCCATCAGACTAATTGATGGATCTTGACAAATGGTTCCGTTTTCCTGTTAAATCTCTCGAGTATTATTAGCGGGGTACGCAAAGGCTGGGTCTGTGTAAAATGGGAACCACGTTCAACATTTTTATTGCCGGCACATGCAATTGTGGCACAGACAGTGTCCACTTGCATGATAGCTATGAGCGTGATCGTTTACCGCGTAGACTGGCCTCAGTGACAATATTTTTATTGCACTCAGCACTAGTGCAATTGTTTGTCTTTCTTTAGAATTTTAGTTTCTAGTGACTAGTGAGGTACATGCCCAAAATATGCTCTTTGCTCTCTGACACCTAGAGAACAAAGAGCATATTTTGGGCATGTGCCTTCTACTTGTAAATTCCACGCATTTCATACAAAACCCACTTTTTACTACTACGACAGACATCACTCCTTGTAAAACTTTGCTAATAGCGTTACTATCAGAACGAAACAATGCCAGGAAATACCGACTTATCAAATAATGATTCTATTATCATAATAAGTTAGGTTGTCACTGGTCATCGGAAAACCCACATGTCAAATTTTACATTTTGTTCAGTGCTACTCATAATTTTGCAATTAAAAATCATAAACTTTTGTATTCTTGTAATTCCCAATATGACAATCATGTGTGTATCCTTGAAGAGAGTATGATAGAGAATTTATTTTAATCCGTCAAAAATTTATTTTAAAGCAGCAAAAACAATACAACTCATATAAAATGTATGTTCCTAAGGAGAAACTAAGTTTGTTTTTGGACTGCAGTTTATGGCCTGATGGTATAACTTTCCGCCGTTTCGTGGATTTCGGCAGGCGAGATTTAGACAGACGTAACAAATCTGATACTGGTGTAAAAATAAATTTAAATGGGTAGTACAACAAACAATGAAAGTTTAAAATTCATCAGTTTCAATTGTAAGTCTTTTAAAAGATCCTCAGAGTGTGTAAGACGGCTTTGCCAAACTGCTGATATTATTGCACTACAAGAAACTTGGCTCTTGCCGCACGAGATACCCGAACTCGGTAAAATAAATAATGACTTTGGTTTCTGCGGCAAATCTGCGGTAGACCTTACAAGCGGTATACTGCGCGGGCGGCCTTACGGCGGCGTAGCACTTCTATGGAGAAACAGCAAGTGTAATTATGTGTCTGTGATTCAGTGTGAAAGTAACCGAATAAGTGCAATTAAAGTATGTGTGTCGGAACGGTTAATACTCGTTTTTTGTATCTATATGCCTACCGACTCTCCAGACAATCTCTTGGAATTTGTTCAATGTTTAAGCGAAATTACGTCAATAGTTGAGAGTAACAATATTGAAAATGTATTTATCATGGGGGACTTTAACGCTCATCCGGGGGAGTTATTTGGCAATGAACTCCAAAATTTTTGTAATGAGCAAAACTGGGCATGTGTGGACCTGCAGATGTTGGGCTTGAATTCAAATACCTATACTTTTGTGAGTGAAGCGCACGGCAGCTGCAGGTGGCTTGACCACTGTATAGTTACTGACGCTGTATTAAAGACGGTTTCTTCAGTAAAGGTATGCTACGACATTTTCTGGTCTGATCACTATCCAGTAGAGATTCAGTGTAACATAAAATCAGTTTGTCAAACCATTAAGCCATCGCTCACCAAAACAAATAAAGTTTTATGGGGAGACAGGGATTTAAGCCAAATAGAAAAATATTCTAAATGTTGTAACAATAAACTGAGGGAACTTGACTTCCCTTACGAATTCCATCAGTGTTGTGATAGCATGTGTAGTGATAGTAGCGAGGATCACTTGGCAGCGATAGACGCGCTTTATTGTGACATTGTGATAGCATTGCAGGAGGCGGCTGTTGATAGCTATGTGGGTCGTGGGGGTAGCGGCGGACGGCACCGCGGTCGTCGTATTGTCGGCTGGAACAAGTATGTTCGTGACGCTCACAGGGAGGCTAGGCAGAAGTTTTTAACCTGGGTGTGTTATGGTCGACCTAACAGGGGTAACATTTATAATGAGATGTATGAATCGAGAAAAAAATTCAAAAGCAAACTACATTATTGTCAGAATAACCAGGAATTAATAAAAATGAATATTTTAGCTACCAAACATCAGAACAAAGATTTTAAAGGATTTTGGCAACAAACAAAAAAGTTAAGCCCAAAACCTAGCGTCCCGGTGAGTGTCAACGGCATCAGCGAACCGAAAGACATTGCTGATATGTTTAGATGTCACTTTCAAGTGGAGTCTCCGCTAAAAGGTGAGCAGATCACGGATGCGGAGGTCGTCGTGTCAGCGGTGCCTGAGCGTGTCACAGCAAAACAAGTAGCTCTAATAATAAAGGGTATGACTCGAGGGAAGTCGCCTGGGCACGACGGCCTTAGCGTCGAACATTTTCAGCATGCGGGGCCACACCTCCCGAGGCTCCTGGGACTGTTATTTACGCTCTGTATTAGGCATTCCTACCTGCCAAATGAGCTGATGAGAACGGTGGTAGTGCCTATAATTAAAAACAAGACTGGAGATAATTCCAACAAGTGCAACTACCGCCCGATATCATTAGCTACAACCATATCTAAGGTGCTTGACGGCCTGCTTGAGAGACAGCTTAAAAAACACCTAAATTTAAATGATGCACAGTTCGGTTTTAGACCAGGACTTTCGACAGAATGTGCTATTATGTCTCTTAAGCAGACTGTCAGGTATTACACGGATAGGAGCACGCCTGTGTATGCGGCTTTTCTTGACCTATCCAGGGCATTTGACCTGGTTAGGTATGATATTCTCTGGCGTAAATTGAAGGATACAGGTGTGCCGGGTGAGTTAATTAATATTTTTAAATATTGGTATGACCACCAAACTAACCAGGTTAGGTGGCTTGGCAAACTTTCTGACGAGTACAGGTTGGAGTGTGGAGTGAGACAGGGGGGGTTAACATCTCCTTCACTCTTCAACTTGTACGTGAACGGGTTGATTGTTGAGCTGAGCGACATCGGGGTAGGATGCTCGATCGATGGTCACTGTATCAACAGTATTAGTTATGCAGATGATATGGTGTTGCTTAGCCCATCAATAGCTGCGCTCAGAAAGTTGATAGGCGTGTGTGAGGAGTATGCGAGGGTACACGGTCTCCTGTACAATGTACAGAAAAGCGAGCTATTGATATTTCAAGCCAGGGGTCGTAAACTGGGGGATGTGGCTCCTGTACTGCTTAACGCTGTCACTCTCCGAAGAGTGAGAGAGTTTAAATACCTCGGCCATGTGGTAACCGAGGATTTAAAAGACGATGGAGACATAGAAAGGGAGAGGAGAGCGCTGGCGGTCCGCTGTAACATGTTGGCACGCAGATTTGCGAGGTGTAGTTTAGAGGTTAAGATCACTCTGTTTAAAGCATTCTGCCAAACACTCTACACCTGCAATCTGTGGGTCAACTACACGCAGCGGGCCATCAACGCTCTCCGAATACAATATAATAACGCGTTCAGGGTGCTGGTGGGGCTCCGACGCTACTGTAGTGCGTCTGCGATGTTTGCACACGCGCACACAGACGGATTTCACACTGTGCTGCGGCGCCGCATCGCTTCGCTGATGTTCCGCACGCGTGGGAGCGTCAACATCATCCTGAACGTGCTCAGCCACAAGTTGGACAGCCCCCTCCTGGGGCACTGGGTTCAAGCACAAGTGCGTGTGCCCGGGGCCCCAGGGGGTGGCAGATATTTGAATTAATTTTTAATTTTTATTTGATTTTGATTCCGATTTTGATTTTTGTTTGTTCTCTTTTGATTTAGAATTTGATTTGAATTGAATTTTGATTCTGATTTTAATTTTTGTTTGTGTTTATTTTTATTTTCTATTGATTTTAATTTTGATTTAATTTTTATTTTGAATTTGATTTTAATTTGAATTTAATTTGATTTTGATTTTGGCTTTGATTGTTATTTTAATTTTAATTTTGTATTTTATTTTAATTCCAATTTTGTTTTGTATTTGATTTTGATTTGAATTTAATTTAATTTTTAAATATAACATAGTTTCTAGGTGTAATACTATCAATGTTATGGGCCAAATGTGTCTGAAATAAAAAGATTTTATTTTTTATTTTTTTTTTAAAAATTATTCGGGGGATATTCTCTCACCTCGGATTTTGATTTGAAATTATTTATGGACTTAAGTGTCATATTTACTTTATTTTGTTTTTTTTTTTCATTTTTACTGTCATCAACTGTATTTATTTCAATTTAATTCGAAAGAAATAAAAGGGGTTTCTTTATTTTTTATGTCACATTTACATAAATAAACTTAATAACTAAATTAAAAACAGTTCTTAGAAAACGTACACGTTTGCCCTTCGTTCTGAAACGACATGAGACACGATAACAAAAACCTTCAATCAGTTTTGTATGATTAATTGGTTTATTTTTAGGAACTGATGAAGTATCAGCAACATATATTTATCAATGCGAAATCAGACTTAACGTACGGATCAGTCAGGTCAATCCGGCGATTTCTCTTATAATCTGATTAATTCTTCACATTTATCAGAACAATAAGATGCCCTGATAAATCTGTTTAAAACAAATGGAGAATTTCACAGAACGCACCCTACTCATTCATCATAACGCGCCCTGTTGATGCTTTTGTTTAAGGGCCGCTTCAACGGTTACCAGCCTCGACTGTTTAAGCATCATTTTAAATGTAATTTAAAATGTTATCACGAAGATTTTCAGGAAATAAACGTCAGGCAGAAACACACTTAGATGTAATCTTCTTAGGAGCCCGGCGACGCCCGGCCGAGTGCAGATAACTGCGGAGAAATTATTACTTAATACGTGAGGCAGAAAGACTTTCCTGACGTCGCTGACGATGCGACTATTAGGCTTAAGTGAAGGTGCTAGTTTTAAGGTTTGCTATTGACTTGTCTAATAAAAAGAACTCAGATAATGACCAAATAGGTCAAAACTGAAAAAGGATAGATTTTGAAAATGTTTTAAACAATATAATATGAAGATTTTGTGACCCATATCTTTCAATCTCCTGTCTTATTATTACTTACAGGATTTAGTTGTCTATTCTTCCAAACAAGGGTAGGGCAAACAGCAACATTCCACAAAATAATCTTTTTCGATGCTAATTCTGCGCTCACTGAGAGCCAGCATCCGCTTTAGCATAATATTTTATTTACACAACAATACTGCTGCAAAAGTAGGGGACTAATTAAAAGAATTAAAAACCGGACGAAAGGCAACTAAGGAAACGGAAAAATAAATGGTTATTTTATATGCTGAAACAATTTATGAAAGCCTTACTGTAACTGTAAATGAGTAAAAGTGAACACAGCTTTACATTTTCTTTTAATCTTCATTTGGAATAAATATTTGGAGGTATGTGGAACAGGGTGGAAAGTCCCACAGACCTCCATTGAAAAGGTAGGATCCTCCGACCAGACGGGTGCTGTGTCTGGTCCAGGCAACTCCCAGATGAATGGTCGATTTCGGACTGTTGTGTGTATTCAAATCGCGCGGAGAACTCTGCTTGCAAGATGCAGGATTCGTATGTTTTTAGTTCGTAAAAGGCGACATAGATATCGCCATACATGTAGGTACACTTCTGATTTTTTTTTTCGACAAAAAGCTGTGCACTGGATCACCACGTTTTCACATAATATTTGTCTCAAGGGTTCTACACTATTGAAGATGTGCAATGCACTTAATTTCGTTCCATCTTGCTCAGCATCGCTGAGCTATAACTATACCTAAGGTAGGTACCATTCTAATACCTTAAAGAGAGTGGTAAGTACTGCTTTCTCCACACAAAGACGATAATCAGCTTAGCAGGCTATTCTAACCATGTATTTTATTTCTCACTTAATATTTTTATAACAATGAAATGCAAAGGGTAGAAATGTGTGTTAATAGAATAAGAATTTGCCAAAATTACATCAAAATGTCCATTATAATAAAATAATTTTTTAATGTCATTAATAAGGAACATAATTAGTGATATTACAACTGTTTTACTAATTAGAGTAATTTGTACGAAACATTTACCTATAAACATGTTTCACAATAATTTGTTACCAGAAATAAGCATACCTACCTAAATTAGTGCCTACGTAAATACATACACAACATTACACTTGGTTGATAATAAATTCTACCTACAGAAACCATGTGTTAGCACATAAATAAACGTCAAAGCGATTTCCTCTTCAGTACCGGCTCTTGCATAAGAACTGATAAACCGTAATAAGTACCTTAATTTCCTTAAACATTATGACGTAAACATTTAACAGTCTGTGATGTTTTAAAAATGTTATACAGGTACAGTTTTTTTTTGGCTTCTATTTGCAGCTTACTTTTGATTTTATTTAATAACTTATGGGTCTCACTGCTGGGCAAAGATCATACTTTTCCTCCAAGCGTTTCATAGCCCTGCCTCGGTTACGATCCTCGTCTTAGCACCAGCGGTGGGACGATCCTGGCCCATCTGACCTCGTACATCTTATACGTGTGGCCCACCCAGTCCCAACACTTCTTTCTCGCAGACTTATCGCTAATAGCGGTGATGCCTGTCTTCTAACTAATATGGATAATAATTTATAGGCTATAATTAGTGAAACTATGCTGGATACTAACTTCCTATAAACTATCCCTCCGTTCCTCAGATCTAGCCACTAGGGAACAAGAACTTGAAATTGACGGACCAAAATTGCGCGTTGAACTTCTCTGTCCCAATACAATCCATCAAGATAAAATACGACCCCACCGCGGTGTTTATCTCCAGACGTATATATTCATCCTCTAAAGAATCTTGAGGGTGAGATATGTCACGCCGTAACCCTTTTACTATGTAAACGTGTACTACATGTGTGAACATAACGGATGGTAAGGTGACAAAATATGGTGCTGCAACTGTGAGTTTTTAAAAGCGACTCGCCTAAAGTAGGCTGGCCTTCTGACCTGTATTTTCTTTGCAAATCGACATTTCTACGACTCATGTCTTTCATAAGAGTAGTGTGACGACACTATATTACTTAGTGAAGCAAAAATTCTAGGGTTCCCCGAAATATTCTGACTGGATTTTGTTAAATTACCTACATGACTGTATATATTTCTATTTGTGCATTTCATATTCTAGAACATGAGGTATAAATATTTTTTATAAGAGAGGAGTTCAAACAAAGCTGACAATAAATAAACTACGACAGCGGTCTTTGTCTCGCTGGTAGAGTCTGTATAACGGAATGAAATCGTGCATAACGCTTTGATAAAAAAAATAGATAACTCAATCTATACGTTGTCAGATCACATACATTCCTTCTCCACTATAAAGTATTAGCAATTATTCCTACCAGCAGGTGTATTCGCTAACTCATTGGACATCATTTTGATATACATTTTGCAGAACATTGCTCGGTGGACATCGTTTATAATAGCACTACTGGCACTACGTAGTAATTTTTTTTTCTTATACGTCAAAGCAGCAATGTATGCCTAGGGGTAGCGGATAAATTCTTAACATGAGTTACCGAACCCCTGGGCACTCAGGCAGGGAAGGAACAGGGGTGGGTTTTAGTCAGTAAGAGTGTGACGCGCCCTCCCGCTCCACCCAGAGCGGGAGATGTCATTGGATGATTTTCCACCCCACAAAAATAAAAAAATATCACCAATGCACTGCATAGCCACCTATCAAATTGATGTCAACTGAGTTCGCGAATACACCTGCTGGTTGCGGCAATGGAAACGCTTTTCATTTTACAAATTATGGATGATACCTACAGACGGTTTTCTTTCATTCGGAGGAGGGAATAGCAAATAAAGGTATTGGCTTATTCTTCGTTGCGTTTCAACCTCTTCATTAGGTACTCTGCTTTCGTTTCGCTCTCATGACCTATCCCGCAGAAACCGTGTCCATGCTGTTGAGCAATGAAGAGTTTCTTTATCTGGTGCTAATCCTGGATGTCGATTCTGGTCATGCTTGCCATAAAAATGCATTGTCTTCGCAACTGAATCACCACATAAAACATCAACTCCATAAGATAAGAGGAAGTGGTTCTAATTCAGCTTGCAAGATTTGACCCGAACATACATACATACAAACATTGCAAGTTAAATAAAAGCTTTTAAAATAAGGCCTAGTCCTACTTACTAAACATTAAGCCTAGTCAGTGGTCAGTTGCAGTGCACTATCGATCTATTCCACTTATTATTGCTAATGACTCCGGCACTTCGGCTCGTTAGCGGTTATCTACAATTTCCCCGCATAATCGTCGATAATATTGAGTTTTCCTGGACAGAAACAATTCTACGAATTTACACTTCTGAATTACGATAAAATTTGTTCTTGAAAAGACAGAACTATTTTTATGAACTTACTGCAATTCAGAATCGGTTTGGGTAAAAGATATTGGGACACCAAATAGTGAACAATTTGTTTAGTTTTTTTTTCTTTTACGTTGTTATTTACCGGTGTGGCTTCTAACTATGATTAAAAATACACTATATTTTGTATATTTTTCAAGTTTGATTTTATATTCCGCTTAAACTATTTTTCTTTCTTCATTACTACTATACAAAACACATACATTCAGGTGACACCGGGCTTCAATTCAATAAAAAAATCGGCGTCAATACCGAACATATTGCTCACATTGTTGAAAGTTCAAACAAAAACAACACAAACCGAAAAGTTAGATAAAATCTAGCCTCTCTCAAATTGGATTTATTGGCACAAGTTGTCACTTTATCTGAAGAGCATTCGACCAATCAGACGCTCCCGCTGCTGTTCAATAACATAGTGCTCTTATTTAATTGGCTGTTCAAACTTAAATAAAAATTATTGCCAACTAGCTTTTGCCAGCGGCGTTGCCCGGGTGGAATTAATACTTCTGCCATTATAAATAATGGCCTATGTGCTACTTCACACTATATATACTTCACCAGATACGTTTTGGTGTGATAGAGTAACAAATATCCATTCATCCAAACTTTCGCATACATAATATTATAGGACTAGTAGGATTGAATAAGGGAAATACTAAAAAATACAACCGACTTCCAAAAACCACATAAAAAATGCAAAATACTCGTAACTTTACTTTCGGAAGTCGGTGTTCTAGTCTAGTTTCTTCGTTGTTTAAAACCGACTTCCGAAATTTAAGTTATTTGCAATTTATTGTGTTTTTCTGGGGCTCTGTATCCGAGGGGTCCAAACGGAGCCCCATTGCTGTCACTCACGTGTCCGTCTCTCCTTCGTTTGTCGCACAGGTTTTACAGCCAAACGGTTGGAGCTAGTCTTCAAATTTTCACAGTATGCCTAAGCATGTAAAGGCATATAAATGGTAAAAAATTGGTACGGAACCCTGAATGTGCAAATTCTAACACGCGCTTGGCCGGTTTTTCTTTTTATTTTTGGATATTGGTTATTTTTTTTTAATTATAATGTTTTTATTTTTCACTTTTCAGTTGTTGTAACTACAACTAAATAGTAAAGTTATGCCCGGATTGATAGCCCCAAAACATGGAATTTGAACATAATTAGTGAAATTAGGGTGGTATCAGGGTGAACTGTAAGAAACCTGTCCCCTTCCGAGCGTATCCGCGTGATGTTATGCTATGAAGAGTTCCATTATTTATTTCCGAAGTTCTTCATCAGATCTTGAACCTGGGAAGAAAGAAATTCTCGCACCGGTCCAGGCGTCTTCGAGTAATCAAGGAATATACTTAAAAAATACAAGATTCCGACGCATTGAGAACCTCCTCCTTTTTTGAAGTCGATTAATAAGTTTTTGTGGTATTACTTACTGCCATCCTCTGGCCAATATTTGCCAATGCGTAGTGAAACTAAAGTTATATTTAACTAGCCATCGTTAACTTCAGGCTCGATAAGAAACCCCCATGCTGAGCAAGGGACCCATAGACTGATTATAATGAACATAGTTCATTTAATAATGTTATGTATCTTAGGATGGTCAATAAACGAAATTTTACTTAATCATGATAAATATAGGAAGTAATTTGAAACTCTAGTGATATGTTCAGCCAATGAATGGCGACCGCGTACTGGCAGACACAGCGTTGGAAGGCCACCCACAAGGTGGACCGATGACCTGGTGAGGGTCGCGGGTAGCCGATGGATGCGAGACGCACAGGACCGATCATTGTGGCGATACTTGGGGGAGGCCTATGTCCAGCAGTGGACGTCTTTCGTCTGAAATGATGACGATGGTGATCACTGTGGTGTTTTTGTAGGGAAGATTTAAATCCCACACCGCGACTTATCCCCAAAATCTTTTGAAGGTGTCCAAAACAACAAAAAAGGTTCTGGACTGAAAATAATTGCAAAAATAATGTGGCTGCTGTGGTTTTAAGTGGTAATAGTTTTTCAACAGCAACATTGTACACTTAGTTCGCAATAAACGTTTTGACATTGACTTTGCATTGGTACGTGCATTCGTCATACTTTATTTCCTGAAACTGGGCGGTATCACTAAATTAGTTGGTAGGCATATACGTAATCATTACAAGTCATCATTATTGACATTCTAAATTACCGTAAGTTATGAGACATTCCGAAATTGACACGCAAAATAAGGTTCATTTTGTCTTACTCCGTCGTTAGCCGCTTACAAAACAGTACATTTTCGGAAGTTGCAGCTCATAGTTACCGCTTGTTACCGTTCCTTACAATATGTATTTTTTGTTTCAGGTAAGTTCAGAACGGGCGTTGGATGTACGAGTAACTTCCTGTGAAAGAGTTACCCCGCGCCAGGTATTTGGCTTTCGACACCGAATCTAACTTTGTTATCGAATAAAACAATGTACGGTGAACAATACCAGGTAGGAGTATTAATAGAAAGGTACCAGTGTAGTGTACCTATTGTACAGTCAGCGAAATGTATTTGCATTTTAGCACATTGACATATGTAACTACTTCATTTTTCCATGTTCCATACACGGAAAAATGAAGGCGTTACCTATGTCAATGTGCGTCCACGAAACGTCCACGATTCGGCACTTTCTCGAATGCGATTCGTATTTCTACGTATTTATGTTTTTTTTTACGAAAATTATAAAAACGGATCCGAAGTATGTAAGTATTCGAGATTATTGCTATGGATAAGTCCATAGCAATAATCTCGAATACTAATACTAAATACGAATCCAATACCTTGGAGTGAATGCACAAACGCCCGTACAGTCATTTCATACGACCTATAAAGAAGTACCTACAGATTTGAATTGATTTGAATTTTCGGATTTTCGGACAGTTTCGAAATTTATTTATTACTCAAGTAAAAAGCTGAGTAAGCCTTTTCTCTGACTGTACTTAAAATTACCCCTTGCAACGGCACGGCATCAGGGTCGTAGCTAGACTTCAATTTAATATAGGGCAACTGTTGTTACTTTTTTTTTTTTTTTTGTGGGGTGGGAAATCATCCTATGACTTCTCCCGCTCTGGGCGGAGCGGGAGGGCGTGTCAGACTCTTACTGACTAAAACCCACCCCTGTTCCTTCCTGCCTTTGAGTGCCCAGGGGCGAGGTAACTCTGTTTCGAATTTATCCTCAACCCCCGGGCAGGCATCGGCCATGACGGGCCCCGTCTCTTGCTGACAACTCTTTGAGGCGCGCGTGGAACACTACGCGCCGTCGACTCTCGGGCCTGGTGCTGATCGGACGGCGAGTTACCCACTACTCGCCGTCCGCAGGCCCGGGTCTATGGTGGCCGGAGATCGTCTCGCGGCGCCGGAAGTCCCCGGCGTCTCCTGAGGCGGCTGCTGCTGAGGGCGTGAGGGCGACTCCGTTGTTGGTGCTCTCTCACGCGTCCCGCCTCCGCCTTCGCGAGCATTACTGCTTCGCAGAAGGAGGAGACGGCTTCCCATTCCCTCTCGCTCCGTACCATGGCCTGAACCAGGGCAGGGCGCGAGAGGTCGCTGCCGCCTATCGCATCCACGAGGACACGGCGTTGCTCCGCCCAAGCGGGGCAGGCCTCCACCGTATGCTCCACCGTGTCCTCGGGGCGATCCGTGCAATGGAAACACCCGGGCGTCACCTCCCGCTTGATCCGAAACAGGAACCTCCCGAAACAACCGTGTCCGGTGAGGACCTGCGTCAGGCGGAAGGTGAGGGCGCCGTGAGGTCTCTCCAGCCAAGCCTCAAAGAGGGGCACCACCGCCGCAATGGTGGCGTGCCCAGCGTGGGGTTGTGACAATCGCTGTCTCCATGTCGCCATGAGATCCTGCCGGAGCTCCGTCCGCCGAGCCGCGAGTTGTCGCGGCAGCGGAGTTTCACCCCGGCGTTTCGCCTCCTCGCGGTCCTCATAGAGGTTCGCGGGGATTTTTGCCTCCAGATCCCATGGCGATAATCCGGCAAGGAGGCTCGCCGCCTCGCAGGAGATCGTACGGTATCCTCGGATCATTCTGATCGCCATGACCCTTTGGGACGCGTTCAGAAAGCGAATAGATCGCTTTCTTAGCGAACGCGCCCACACCGGTGCTCCGTAAAGGGCCATGGACCGCACGATCCCCGCGTAGAGCTTCCGGCAGGAGGCGTTTGGCCCCCTCAGATTGGGCAGGAGCCGCCTCAAAGCAGCCCCGGCCCTGTTCAGTCTGGGAGCCAAACGTCGGAAGTGCTCGACGAAGTTCCACCGGCTGTCGAGGACGAGTCCCAGGTACTTCATCGTCCCCTCGACGCCGATGTGAACCCCTCCTACCGTTATCTGGGAACCCGCCGGTGGCGCATTCCGAGGACCATGAAAACACATGGCCTCGGACTTGTGCAATGCCACCTCGAGTCCCAGTTGCCGGATCCTGTCCACGATTATCGCAACCCCGCGTGTCATGATGGCGGCCGCCGCCTCGTGCGACCACCCCTGCGCCAGGACCAGGGTGTCGTCAGCGTAGCATACTACGCTGACGGCGCTAGGGAGGTCGGCGCACAGCACCCAGTCGTACCCGATGTTCCACAGAGGCGGCCCAAGGACCGATCCCTGTGGAACACCGCACGACATCTCTCGTCGGTTCCATTCTCCCTGGTGACCGGGGTAGATGACGGCCCTGTCCGTCAAATACGCCTCGACTACGCGACGGAGGTAGGGCGGCACCCGGTGATACCGGAGTGCCTCCACTATGCAACTCCAGGGCAGGGTGTTGAAGGCATTGGCGATGTCCAGAGACACCGCCAAGACGACCCTACCCCGGGCTACTGCATCCCCCGTCGTGAGGGCTCGTACGCGCATGATGGCGTCCACCGTAGAGCGCCCCCTGCGGAAGCCGTACTGGCTCTCCGCCAGATCCGGCCCCACCCGCGTCAGCTGCCCGACGAGGCGGTCTGCAATTACTCTTTCAAAGAGCTTGCCCACCTCGTCGAGCAGCACGATGGGCCGGTATGCGGACGGAGAGTCCGCGGGGCGCCCCGGCTTCTTGATGAGGACCAGCTTCCCCGTCTTCCAACGGAGTGGAAACTGGCCCCTCTCCAAGCATGCGCTTAAGAGCCCTCTGAGTCGAGGCCCGAGAGCCTCCTGCAAAGCCAGGACCAAGGCTTTACCGTGCACGCCATCTGGTCCTGGGGCGGTGCTTTTGGCATTCAGCCTACGCACCGCCGCTCTCAGCTCTACCTCGGTCACTTCGGGAGCATCGTCGTCGTCGTCGGGTTGGTCCGCGTCAGGCACCACAGGAGGAGGCGGAGCCATAGGCGGGGGAGTATTTTCCCCTCGCGAAGAGAACAGAGCGCTCACCACGCCCTCCACGAGCTGCGGCCGGAGACTCTGCGTCAGCGGGGGCGCCCATGGGCGGCGTTTATCCCGCACCACTTTGTATGGGCGCCCCCACGGGTCTCTGTTCAGAGTCCCCAGCGACTCCTCGCGGGCCAATTCTTTGGCCCGCTTGATCTCCGCTCGGAGGGCGAATCTCGCAGCTCTGATACATACGCCGGATACGGAAGCCATCGAGGCGGAGCTGTACGAGGGGTCGTACAGCTCCGCCTCGATGGCTTCCGTATCCGGCGTGCGGTTACGGAGCCGCCTGCGGTACCTGGTGTACCGGCGTCGCGCGGCAATACACGCTTGGCGTAAAGCCGTAAGCGCCGGCGACCACCAGTACATCTGGCGCCGAGCACATCCTGGCTGGACCCGGGGCATTGCCACGTCACAGATCTCGGACATGGCCTCCTGGAACCACACCACCTCGTCATTGATGTCGGCAGGCCTGTCCGGTGATGACACCCAGGCCTGCACGATCGAGGCTTCCAGGAGTAGCTCCCGGTCCAGCTGCTTCAGCGACCAACGCGGACCACTCGGGGCCTGTCGGACCGGCGCAGTCGAGGTCTGGGCGGAGACGTCAAACCGGATATACCGATGATCGGAATACGTCTCCACCCCCTCCATGACGCGCCAGTCGACGACACGCGGTGACAGAGCGGGGCTGGCGAACGAGATGTCCACCACCGATTCACCCCGCATCCGCACACACGTGGGGACAGAACCCCGGTTCAGGTTGACCAGGCCCGTCTCTAGGGCCCAGTCCTCCGCCATCCTCCCCCGTGCGTCCGTGTACCGGGAACCCCAAGCCAAGTTCTTGGCATTGAAGTCCCCGAGGACGAGCACAGGGAGGGAACGGTACCCGGCGACGACGTCTCTCAACTCCGCGAGGGAGTTGTGGAACTCGACGAGAGTTCGGTTCGGGGAGAAGTACACCCCTACCACTACTATCTCCCCGAACCGTGCTGCTACGCAACCCCGACCCCTCCTGACATCCTCAAGGGTCGGGGTACCGGCGGCGGCCGACGAAATGATGGTCACTGTGCCGTCCAGGTCCTCCACCCAGTCATCCCTGGGCGGGACATAGTACGGCTCAGCGACCACGGCGACGTTAATCGACCACTGCGCCATGCTCTGGAACAACAGGTCCTGCGCAGGGGCGCAGTGGTTGATGTTCGTCTGGAGGAGGCGTAATGGGGCCGTTATTGGCATTCCATTACAGCCTCCTCCTCTCCAGCCCTCCGTGAGGGTCCCGCCACCGCGATGTTGGCGGAAGCGGCGACGGCGGCGGCTGCGGCGGTGACGGTGGCGGCGGTGGCGGTAGAGGGCCTGCCCCTGGCCCTGGTCTTGGTGGGTGGAGCGCAGGTCTTGCTTCCAGCCCGGTGATCGGCCGGCTTGCCAGCAGCCGCACATGCTGTGCAGTGCGGCGCGGCATCGCACGAGCCGGCCTTGTGACCGGGCTGTCCGCAGCGGAAGCAGTTGCTCCCTCGGTCCACCTCCGAGGTGCACTTAGCTGCCACGTGGTCGCCCACATGGCAGCGAAAGCACCTCAGAGGTCTGGGCTCCAGCAGCTTGACCTGCGCAGACACCCAGCCCACCAAGAGCCTTCGGCCCTCTATTTTCCTTACCGCCGACACGGGGCAGCTCACCGTTACGGTTTGCAGCCCCGTGAGGTCAGGACGGAGAGCGCCCACCCTCACCTGCTCGGCAGGGCACCCTCCAGTCTTGGCGACGGCAGCCACCACCTCTGCCTCCGTCACGGAGTCGTCCAGGCCCATGATGCGCATGTCTGCGCTCTTGGTGGGCCTGGACACTCGAGCCTCGTCGACCAGCAACGCCCTGATCTTCGCGGCCAGGGCGTCAGCAGCTGGGCCGCTGGAGGCGCCGGGGACCTCTAGCATCCGGGCTCCGGTCTTGGTGACCTTCACCCGGACGCCGTCGGCACACCCCACCTCCTCGAGGCTCACCGCCGCCTTGGTTTTGGCGGGCACGCTGCGGTAGGTCACGCCCTTCTGTACCGCTTCTGGCTGTAGGGTTATGACTACAGCCGCGGACTTCGGGGCGCGGAGCCTAGCCGCAGCGGCCCGCTCCTTGCGCCGCTTCCGCCTCTCCCGTCGTTTGGCCGCCCTTTTTGCCTTTCCCGCCTTCTCTTTCTCCCCGGCCACTTGCCATTCGGCAGCCTCGGCCGGAGGAGGTTGGGAAGTCGGGGCAGGCTGTGACGGCCGTCTCGCCGCCTGGGCTGGGCCCTTCGGGGCTTTCGCCGCCCGTGCAGCCGCTCCACCCGGTTTGGGCGGCGCCTTTGACGCCTTCGGCGGGGCCGATCCCGCGGGTCTCAGCACAGACCCGCTGTCGGCCCGTCCCGCCGAACTCTGTTTGGGCGCAGCAGCCGCAGCGGCGGCAAACGATCCCGGTTGCCGCTGGCCCGAGGCCGGCTGGCTTGCCGCTAGCGGAGGGCGCAGGACGATGCCCTCCAGCACGGTGAACCGTCTGTTAAAGGCAGCCAGCTCCTGCCGCACCAGATCGAGAACCTGGTTCTCCGCGGTGGGCAGGGGCAGGCTTGGCCCGTGCTGGCGCTCATCCCGCGCGTCCTTCTGGGGGCCAGCTCCTCGGAGCTCGGCCAGGTCCGCCCGGAACTTCTGGTTCTCCTTGACCAGAAGCTCCGTAGTGGCGGTCAGGCGGGCGACCTCCGCCCGCAATTTGGACGTCTCGTCCAGCGACGGAGGCCCGCCGAAGCTCGCCTGCGCCGCCGCCACAATGGAGGCCGTGGCCGCGGATGTGGCCCTGTTCCTGGAAGAAGCCAGCTTCTTCTGGACCACATCCTTGATCGCGGTTTCCACGACCCCCGCAAGCCTGGCCGCTCGCTCCGATTTGGAGGTGACAGCGGCGCCAGATCCGCAGCTTGAGGACCCCGAGATTGACACCCGAGATCCCTCCGCGGCGGGGTGGCGTCCCTCCTTGGCAAGCCTCAGGGCTCGCCTGCCAGATTTTGACGATTTTGATGGCGGCCTCCCCGATCCCCTACCCCTCACGCTGGTGGGAACCTTGGGAGGCGGCGCCATCACCTCCACATCAGAGGACGACTCCCCGCCATCCCCTGATTTGGAACGCTTCTGGTTCCGGAAGAACCGCGAGCCCTGACTCACGGCGCTTCCGGAAGCGCTCCCTTCCTCACGCTCCAGGCTCCTAAAAGAGCTCAGAGCGGTGAGAAGTGGTGCTGCGTCGGTCACCGACGCCGCACCACTCTCCACCTCTTTGCCGACTTCGCATTGGCTTGTATCACCCGACCGCGGCTTGTCGGGCGTCTTGAAGCTGAAATTGATCATCTCCTCAAAGGTAGTAGATGATCTGGAGCCTCCTCGGCTCTTGTTGTCGGGATTGTCCCCGACAAGTGGATACAAGTCGTCGTTAGTTTTGATCGGTAGACTAAAGCCGCCCCCCCCAGTATACGAACGGGGGCGGAACTGGGAATTATTTTCTTTAATCTGTTTATCCATTTTTGTTTTTCCTTTGGAGGGTGTGGTCCCTGTCTCCTCCTCTCAACCTCCCTATCCCTTCCTCGCATATCATATGGTCCGCATTCACTCTCTCTCATTCACTCACTCACTCACACACTCTGCCCTTATGGGCCCCCCCCCAGTTTCGACGCCACTCTCACGGTCGCATCTGATGAACAGATGCGTACCAGAGAGCAGCGACGAAGATTCCCCCAGGTTCCACGCCGTTAGGAGGCTCGAACAGCTTGCTCAAGTCTCCCAACGGCGCGGCCCTCTTGTGAGGCGCTAGCATCCGGACATCCCTCCGGTACGCATCCCATAGCCACGCCTCCAAGCTTAGGATTGGGTGGAGGTCGCATCCACTGGCAGTCGACGATGATCGACTGACAATGGAGGCGACCCCCGGTGTGTTCCTCTTAGTCAGGCCTCTCCCCTGGAGCCTTCCGGCACAAGTTAGTCACTCATGCCGGAAGTCCCCAGGATCATGGAGACCCATAAGCCCCCACCACGACGTCAACGTAGAAACACTCGGTGGGGAACTGTTGTTACTGGTAGGGCGAAAATGTTACTTGATCTGTTCTTGTCAATCGCTTTTTGGCTTTCTTCACTTGTGAACATAAAGCATATATGTATAAGTCAGACAATAATTTATTTTCGGAGGGGATATATAGATAAAATAAAAAGTTATTTACTCTGATTTATATTATTATTTGTATATTATTCATAATCAATATGACAGTAAAAAAATCTTCCTTAAGATAGCTGAATTCTTTAATTCGCCTTACTTTTAAAAATGCGAAGGGTATTGTTATTTTATAATAGGACATTGCCCCACAATGCACCCCCTTTGCTACGGCCCTACACGGCATATGTATGCATTTCTCATTATGCCACTGTTCTAGAAACGTACGGATAATGGAATCCATATTCGACTTGACATACTAATCGAGTAGTCTGCCTACGTTGCATTAATTTAGTTCGCGAAATGGGTTAGGAGTTAGCTTTTGAGCAATGACGTTAATACAATAATATATTCGCATACCTCAGACTCATAGGTATATGTACTAAAGCTAACAGTTTACGATCGTACCTTGCGTAAATCTTACTCTAAGAAGGTACATCAAGTGGTATCCACATAAAGGTATAATGTTTATAAGTGTGGAACATTGTATCGGTACGTACTGTAGTGCCTGAGGGCTTGGGTTCCGGGAGTATGCTTAAAAAAAAAATGCTTCGGGTGTGCAGATCTAGGCAATAAAATGTATGTGTGAAAAGAAACATTGAACCGCAATACTTTTTTTTTCTATTCTTCTTCTTCGTCCTATCGATGATTCCAAAATTAAACCTCTTTTGACCAAAATTTAACCACATCACAGCGTTAGCATTTGTCTCGTAAAGGTCTTTCAAAGTGCAGTTGTTGTTGCACAGAGGGCATGACAAGAGGTAAGGCATTGTTTGGGACGTGCCTCCACAGTGCGGCTCAACCGCAGTTTGGCTCATAGGAGTACCCCATCCGACTAAGTTGTGGCTGCAGCGGCCTATGTGGCTTAATTACTCCATTTCCATCAACACCTCAAAACTGACCCTTTAAAAGTATATTCGAACGATCTGCCTGTCTGCTGGCAAGGTTCGATTTTCATGCCATCTCCCTAGATATAGAATAGAATAGAAAACATTTATTCAACACAGACACAACACAACAGCAGCAAAAGAGAAGAGTAGTAGATACACAAAGATACAATAAAATTGTGCTGAGCGTGCCTATACCGAATAACGTTACAGTACTCACAAAATAAACAGCATATATTCAAAACCGGCCAAGTGCGTTCATTTCAATGGGCAGAGCTTTTCAGTATCTAAAATATGAGCACGCATTATAATAATATAATAATAATAATATTTTTATTGCCATAGTCAAGTTACAGAAAAGTGTGAGACCCTGGCTCCAGAGCTAGGCAAAATTACCTGTATTTCAGGAGCCAGTGACATCTCATTTTTCATTGTCTTTACACCCTGTATAACGCGAGAGTTTCTATACTTTGTAAAGCATTCATTTACTTGTTATAGAACCTACATGACAGGTCAAATCCTACATGATCACATTGATCGATTCGTGAAGCGCTATGAAATATGCAAAAATCCGATAGCTTTCAAGCGAACAGCGATTTCAGTGATAACGAACTTATCGGTCTTCCATATCCCTTTGATAGTGCCTTTTATCCGGGTTCTGTAAGCTTCAATGTTCAGGTAGGGACCGTTCATTTTATACCTTGGTGTTTAGGGTTCCGTACCCAAAGGGTAAAACAGTAGACAGTCGAAATTTTCATAGATGATGTATTTCTGTTGCCGCTATAACAAGAAATACTAAAAATCTTTTTGTCGTTTTTAAAGATAATGGTACGGAACCCTTTGTGCACGAGTCGGACTCAAAAAAAAAGAAAGAAAAGAAAAAATACTGAAAAGCTCTGCCCATTGAAATGAACAAACTTTCTTCATGGAATTTGAAATTACTTAAAATCAAAATTTCACTTAGGTACTGCAAAAAATTATCATCAGCAGATCAAAATTAGGATGGGAGGCCCAATTTTTTTTATTGAATTAACTATTATTTTCTTGAAGAAAATTGTTTATTTCTATGAACATAAGCAGAATTTAAAATATGACTACGCATTTACGTTACACCCTGTATACAGTTTTTCTGTCAATGAACAAAAACCGACTAAATGTTTATTTAAATGTCAATGCACAATCAAAAAGAAGAATAAACATTCAAACAATAATCAAAAGTTGTACGAACAATCATGAAGTCATAATAATAAGTTACAAAAGTACTTTAAACTTTTAGCTGAATAATTCTGTAGCACAATGCATCAGCTGCCTGAGTTGTACAAAGAAATTAAAAAACAAAAGTCTATTTACTTATTTTATTCAAAAACCACTGGGTGTTTGAATTAAAATAAGTAGTGTACTTTTTAGGGTTCCGTACCCGAGGAGTCCAAATGGAGCCCTATTGCTGTCACTCACGTGTCCGTCTGTCCGTTGTTTGTCACAAAATTTTATTCCGACGAATTTTTTAACTTTCCATTGACCTATAAACTTGAGGTGATAATGTTTGTTATTACGTATATTTTACTAACAAATACCAATATCTTGAAAAATCAGATTTTTTCATTGATACTACGCACATTTTGGACAGAACCCAAAATGTGCGTAGTCCGACACGCACTTGGCCGATTTTTAAATAATCTGCGTACGGTTGACAAAAACATTTGGTCAAGATTAAACAAAAAATATAAAATTTTATTAAGATACCAAATCTTAATAAACTTTTATTTTTACTAGGTCAAACCTTATTGAATTCAACATTATTTAAGAACAAAATTGTATTTCCATACGAATTCTTTTTTTTTGTTTAATCTTGAACAACTTTATTTGTCAATCTTACGAAGATTATAACTAGGCGTATAGCAACAAGTAAATAAACAATGGAATCAAAGTACTTAAACCACTAATTTACTGTCCTAATAATAGCTACAAAGATCTCCAGCGGATTAGACCGGGAATTGAATAATTTATTGCCGCACAAAAGGCGCAAGAATAAACAAAATCGAATGTTCTCTCCGTCTCGTGTATTCCACAAAGTACAACTGTGTTTAAACCAAAGAGACATCTCGTTCTTAATGTGGTTTTATATAAAACTAGCTTCTGCCAGCGGCTTCGCCCACATGAAAGAAGGATATTACCTATCTTAAGAAAACATGTTCCGGGATACAAAGTATACTATATCATATTCCAGGACACTGTCTACCCGTGTGCTAAGTTTCACCGAAACTCGTTGATACCTTTAGACGTGACGAGGTAATAGACAGACTAAGGTAATTTCACATTTCTAATATTATAAATCAAAATATTAAATTAAATTAAAGTATGGATGTAGAGAGCAAGCGTAAGTTTTTTACGAAGCTTTTGAGAAAAGGCCGAGTAAAATGGGTAGCACGCTGGTTACAAAGCTTATAACAATATTACTTAGTAACTGTAAATCTACATACATATTAATTTATTGTTTTTACATGTTTAGAACTTGCTCTCAGTTTTACACGAGCAGAAAACACTTTTCTCTTTAATATATTTCAAACTCGCATAACTGAAATTCATTACTTTATTTATTATACAAACACAACGGGGAATAATAAATGCGTTGTTCAAAATTTTATATTTCGCTTCAAGTGCTATGAAACAGACCTTTCATTTACATCGTTAACAAAACCGTTTGGATCAACACACATATATGCCTCCATTTATATATGTGTATCTGAAATAGTTTTTATGAGTGCTAAGTTATGGACAGCAATTTAAACACAAAAAGTAGGAACAATTCCTGGAATTCAATAGACCGCCCGGCGCTTGGACGTGATTTAGTGTATTCATCGGAAATTCCATGTTGCTGTAAACTTCTAAAATACGGTATTTGTCAGGTTACTGAATACAATCTATCCAATCCTATTACTGCTGAACAGATTCTCGGTTTTGTAAGAGGTAGTAAGTATGTAGAGATTAGTAGCATTTTTATTTTCCAGTAGCAAAAGTTGGAAATAAGAGTTAACTGATTATGTGCTTTGGTCATCTGCCGACGGAATCATTTGCAGGGCAATATATTAATTTGTGAATTTATAACGCGAATTTTCAACTAACATTACTCGAATGTTCAAATATTTTTTCAGAACGCAACGCTTCTTGTTTTCAGATTTAATGAAATCAAATACGAATAATTTCAAAGGGAGTTATGTTTCTAGGACTTTTTTTTCACGAATATTAGTGTAGATTTCTCCCATATATAGGAAAATAACTATAGTAAAACAAAAAAAATTGCCTGATTTTTTCAAAGTAGATTTTTTGTATACAGGGTGTAAAGGAAAGGTGTGGTCATATTTTAAGATTTGCATCTGCCCATCGATATGAACAACTTTCTTCAAGAAAATCTGAGGATATTCAAAAAGAAATTGTTTACCTCTCATACTAGTACTGATGATAACTTTGTATGGAAAGTCCAATTTTTTTTTTGAGAATTTTCTGATTTAACTTAGATATAGTTGTTCATTTTCATGGGCGGAACCGTTTCTTAAAATATGACCACACCTTTCCGTTACACACTGTATATAGGGAAACTCCTACAGCTTAGCTATGGATCAATACATATAGGGAACCCCTTGACACCCCTATCAGTGGTGGCACAAACGTTACAAAAAGGCTTGAACTTTACACAGCTCCGTTTTAACAGACAATGGTCCTTCAGGCTTTGTTACTGAGTGAACTTAAGTGGCTTACTTTACAGCTTTGGTATCCTATTTCCGCTATCTTGTTGTTTATATAACATAGAAATGTGTTTGTAAAATCTGCCTCGTTGGTCTGGTAGTCGCATGTGCTTCAGCTGAACATGAGGCCCTGAATGCGTTTCCAGGGTCGGACAAAGTGTTTTAGGTTTTTTCAACTGGAATTTCTGTCTGGATTTATGCGCGTTACGAGAACACTAGCTTCTGCCAGCGGCTTCGCCCACGTGGAATTAGTACTTCCCCCATTATAAATTATAGCCTTTATGCTATTCCAAACTATAATCTATCTCTGTGCCAAATTCCATCCAGATCCGTGCAGCCATTCTGGCGTGATTGAATAACAAACATCCATCCATCCAAACTTTCGCATTTATAATATTAAACCAACCTTTCGGCGAATACATCATTTCGGAATCATATTATCTTATGTTTTCGTGAAACACTTGGTTAGGGTTCAAATGTAAACTGCACAATTATTATCAAAATCGTTTAAGCTTGCGGGCGTTGCGCAATTAACCCAGTAAAGCCTAAGAAACTTCGTGCCCAATTTGCGATTCGAATCTCGTAGGCCCCTTGAAGGACGGAAGCCTGCCATTGCCCACTTCGACGTTTTTACATGAGCCTTGGCACGGCCTTGAATATTTTTGAGAACATATTTTATTTTAACGAGAAATTTGTAGATTGTATGTAATGTAATTTACAAGTATTGGTTGCCAAGATGTGTTTTTCAAACAAAAATGTTTACTTATCTTTAAATTATTCATAGTTTGTTGGTTCAACGCTTTAGTACCTTCATACTTTTTTTTGTTGTCTTGTAACCGCATGCCAAGACGCATTAATTTATCAACAGCACGGTCGTTTGTGACGATACGGTCGAAAGATCGGTCTTGAAGATCAAGACCGATTAATGGCATTGACGCATTATTAATGTTGTGGTGAAAAATGTACCCCAGAAGTAATTAATTTATAACGTACTAGTTTTCCGTTTGATTTTTACCGAAAAGACTGCTTAAGCCTAATAACACTGCCGTAGAATCTAAGCTACGCGATCGTAGCACCCCATATGAGCTACGCCGTAGCTCATTCTGCTACGGGTTCCGGCCTATGCGTGAGTTGTGGTTTTTTTCTAAATCTAAATAAAATTAATATTATAGAGGGTATCTTTTCAATAGATACTAGTTTTTTCCTTTAATATTTATTTTATACTAGCCCCAGCCAGTTCGGTCAATCGTTACAACTTTTGAAGATACGTTTCGGCTCAGTTAGTTGTGCGATTTTCAACATCTATTATGGTTATATTTACAGTTTCATATTTAAATGCATCTGTCTCGCTGCCTGCCTCTGTTTTGACTTTTCATCTTTCATTCTTGTTACTTACGCCTAAACTAAATTCTGTCAACGACACGCTAATGCTGAGACAGCAGCAATATATGTAGGTATACTAAGTACAAAAAAAAATACTAAGTCTTTGATGAACTTTCTGATAAAGAAAGTCTTTGACAAACTGTAGTAAAGTTAAATCTGGATGAAGTAATCTATCTAATGCAAAACGTATATTAAAAATACTTACGTTATTTTTTATTGTTAGTAAATCCTCATCCTCTCTGGATTCTTGGATACCCTTTGTCTGGGGAGAACGGTGTGTTATGTGGACCTCCGACCGACTGAAACCCACAATTCCTACCGCTCCTATGGGTCGGGGTTACAATTAAATTCACGCGCACCCCCGACTGGTATCGACCCGCCATTGCCAGCGGGCCCCATCACCTAGTGAGTCCGACCTAACTTTTTCATAAAAAATATTGAAAGTTTAATGTTACATAAAATTAAAATAAGTTTTTCCATAAAGTGCTTCACTTAATCCGCTTGTTAAAATATTTCTATCAAACTTATAAGAAAACTTTCTACACAGTAGTAAAAATAATATCAAGCTTGTTTGTGTTCTTTATTTTTAGCTGAAGCCTTTAGTTACGTGCTTAAATCTATAATACAATTATAAATAAGTTTTTATTATTTGTGATGAATATTTTTGTTTCAGTTTATTATATTATTTGATCTGGAGGATCTGAGGATCTCGTGGCTAAAGTAATAACAGCCGCACGGGTCGATCCATAAAGTTAAGCTACGCTTGCCGGCGTTGGTCCATGGATGGGTTACCATCTTTACATACCGAGACTCCTCAATGCCTCGGAAAGCACGTTAAGCCGTTGGTCCTAGCTGTCAATCGTGGATCTTTGACGGTCGTTACGGGTCGTCATTAGCCCGAAAGTCTGACATTTAGTTTTACCAAGCGGTAAGTTCTCACCTTTTTTCGTACTGTTAGAAATTTCACTTACCCTAATTAAAACAAATGCCGCTGACCCAGTTCAGACCATAAACTCAGCAAAGAAATGTTAAAACGTCTAAAAAAACGATATTCCTTCAACAAGCGAGGCTGTTAATTCTGCATTAAAAATTCAGTTAAAAGATTGTTAACCGTTCTCGTGGGTCATTATAGGCAACCAGCAAATATTACCCTTTAACATTGATGGAAACATAACATGATAAACGTTAGCTCGTTTTGTAGATAAGAACCTTTTTTCATTAATATTTTTTTGGCTCTTATAAAAAACCGGCCAAGTGCGAGTTGGACTCGCGCATAAAGGGTTCCGTACCATTGTTTAAGATTATACGCGTCTACTTGTTGCCATTATTAAGATCAAACAAAAAAAGCCAAAAAAAATACCTTTCCAGTAGGGGCCCACATAATTTTTTAATATAATTTAATTTTTATTATTTGTTGCGGCAACAGAAATACACATTCTGTAAAAATTTCAACTGTCTACCTAATACTGATCATGACATACAGCCCGCTGACAGACAGATGAACGGACGGACGGACGGACAGCGGAGGCTTAGCAATAGGGACCCGTTGGTTACCCTTCGAGTACGGAACCCTAAAAAAAAAGAAGGCAAACATGTTCCCAAATTAAAATTATTTGGTTCACGTCTCTCGTTGTGTCAGTCGCGTGATGTTTGCATAACCGACCTTTTAGCCCTTTTAACGTTCCTACAAATATTAATTTAGATGACCCTCGTTCTATTTTATTTGTAATGTTTAATATAGTCATTAAACATTGCAAATAAAATGAGGAGTGACCCTATTTTCACTGCCATATTGATCGTCATCTTACACAAAAATACATCTCCACCAAACCTTATTTTTATATTCATAAATAAACCAATTTACTTCACAGACCCAGATTGAAACACATTAATACTTTCAAAAGGTCGTGTGGTCTGACAAAGGATTTTTAAGCTTTAAAGAGCTGTCTGTGATCTAGATAATGGCTTGTCCGTGCACCACTATCTACCATCGGGTTGGTAGCTCTTGTGTCAAGTATACCGTTTCAATTTTCTTTTAAAAACTAGCTGGTTGAAGCTGTAATTCTCTTGTAGAGTAGTGATTGATAAGCAGCATGCTATCAGTTTAGCACTTAAGATATGGTAGGAGGGACTTTATTGCTGGTATAGTTTTAAGTATAGGTACCTGAGGTGGACAACCTATTGTCTTTAACCGAACGCAATAAATAAATAAAATAAAATTCATTTATTTCAGGCATAGCCCATAGTGATCACAGCACAATATAACAAAGAACAAAAAAAAAACAGCTTAAATAAATACAAATAAAAACAAAATTTAAAATTACGGCTCATTTGTATCAAGGTGTTATTAAAAGTCATTAGTAAAACAAAATTAAATTAAATTAAAACGCGGTATGTGATTGTCAAAAATTAATTTAAAAAAAATAATAATAATAAATAAAGTATATTCAATAGGGATGTTTCCTGGGTATAAAAATAATAATTCTATTTAGTCCGTAAGTTAGATTGTAAAAAAATATGGGACACGTATTTTTAGCTTTACCAAACCAATAAAAAATTACAAAGATAACACGCATCAAAGTTCAGGAGTGGCGGTTTGTTAAACCACTTATAGCTACAAAGTGTAGCGTAGCGTGACGTCACATGAAATTTCAACGGACTGTATCGTCCTCATTAGGTTTACAAGAAAAAATACGTTTCCAATATTTTTTGGTAATCAACTGACTGACTAATTAGATTTTTAGGAAACTAGCCTATTCCAAACGTTTCTGTGAAATTTATAACATCACGATTGTATTCCCCGAAGGATTAGGCAGGAGTGTATCAAGAGGGTGTAACTAATAGGAACGGAAAAGGTGGTCTTATTTTAGATACTGATTCTGCCCATAGAAATGGACAACTTCTTTCAAGAACTAGCTGACTGAGAATTAGCGAAATCGATCCAACCGTTCACGCGTGATGCTGTGACCAAGCAAATAGGGATTCATTTTTATGTAATTATACATCATGTAACAAAAACCCTGTCTGATCCAATAAAGGTGTATTCCTGGTTTTACATACGTACCAGAAAAAATAGTAAAAAAATGTAACTCTTAAAAACCAACCACCACCATAACACCACAACACTCCACCGGCCGGCAAAATGATTTTATGTTTACCTATTTTTATTTCAAAGGGTACGGCCCTGTACTAGCCAGGCTGTAAGCACAACTTTAGGCTTTGGCGGCACGCGACAAAAGGCGCGTAAGAAAGGATCAAAAATACCGTCTCGCTCGGGTGGTTTTTTTGACAAGAAACTGTAGGTGTACTTTGTGCGATCAGTGTTGCCTTTGATAAGTTTTTCTTTTTTTCTTTAAATTAATTGTTTTCATTGGGTAAAAATAATATACGTAACCATATATGACGCACGTACGCAGTACGATACCAAACAATAGGATCGGACAGGGTGTTTGTTAGGGTTATAGTCGATTCCGGAAAAAAAAAAATTGGACTTTCCATACTAATTTTGAACAGCTATTTAACCCAAGACATTAACCCTACCAGCCGACGTTACTAGTACAGAATCAATTCCATTAATTCAAAACTGCCTTCTTCAAACAATTATTCTATTAAGACTACCCTTAGGGCAATCGCCCTTCACAACAGCTCATTTAATGCAGTTAGAACCATTGTAATTAAACGTCATTCCATCACCGTTAACATCAAACGTTTAACTGAAATACAAAGATATTATTAGTAACTAGCTCTTTCCCTCGTCTTCGCTTCGACTATTTCACAGAAACCGGTGTATTAATATAAGTGTATTTCCGGAATTAAAAAGGCCTGTGATATTTAGTGATAGACAGCTTTCTATGAATCAAAGATACAAGGGTTACCTTTTCAACGGACTTCAAAAAGGAGGAGGTTATCAATACGGATGTTTATATATATATATTTTATGTATGTTCGGGCATAATTCCATCATAAATAGACTTTTTTTGTTAGATCGGGGTTTATACCGAAATAGTCCCATTTAAATTTCCTATAGATCTGATGATGAGTATCGGAGACAGACAATGGAAACTTAAACGTGAAAAATAAAAAAAAATGGTTCTATTTTCTTAGTAAAAAATAGTTTATACAAACAAATAATTGTACATACCCCTTTATTTATGTTATTAACCTCTCAAACCCGGGACGCGTCCCGTTTCAGCATCTGTCAGTCCCCGTTGACAGGCGGCCATCATGTAACTACAGACTTTGTCAGGTTCCGGGTGTATGAACCTTGTCACAGGTCTAAAGACCTTGGCTAATAGTGATAATAGCGGTTTAATACGCGTGAATCGGTTTTTTGGATTTTTTTTTGGCAAGGCAAACTAGCGGAAAACTAGCGGCACACATGAAAGCCGCTGTGGTTACAAAGGTAGTACCTTTATCTTAAGAAACTATGCACGCACATTGCTGATTTCTCCATGTTTTCGACAGCTGACAGTAAAAGAGTTTTATATGCGTATTTTTACTGTCGTACGGCTTAAGGGATCGCTGAAGAATCCCACTTTATCCTATTAGAATCACACTCCAACCCTCGGAGATCTTGAGTATGTGATATGTACACATTACCTACTACACATGTTCAAGAGTTATTTTGCTGTGCAATAGGATTTGTATTACCTACATGTATTAGTATTATTTGCGATGCAAACTCCTAGACTATATATTTCTTTCTACATTCATACAATTTATACAAGTCATTAACCTTTTTAATTTTTCAAAAATATAAAAATAGTATCCTATTATTGAGTATCAGTAACAAGTATCCATGCTACTGGTGATCAGTCACGGTTCTAGAGAGAGAAACTTCCTCCCTATACGAACCGTATCCAGAAGAACTGCTCCAAACCTAGTCCATCATTATAGTCTAGCTTAAACCTGTAAATAAAACAACCGGGTATCAAACTACCGGCTCCACTTACCTACTTTAGGGCTTAAATATACTTTATTTGGCAGTTAAAACTAGAGAACTTGGCATCGCGGCAATCTGAGGTGCTATGCCAAATAGGCAACTTTTATTTTTATTGAGAACATCCAGCTCGGCTATGGTCGTTAAATCCTTCGTAACGCAATTGCCTCTGTAGCCTGACTGAAGTTATCTGCCCAGGTAATTGGTTTATAAATTTACTCTCTGGCAAAAAGTACTTATCTACGTGACGTTATTAAATCATTTCTATATGGCCCATGGATTCCACAAGACGAAAACTTTTGTCTTTAGCTCGCAACTTGATTTATAAGATAAGTACAACCTACCACTGTTCTAAATTGCTTCCAATTCATACCACAAAAATTAAGTACTCGACTTTGATAATTAAAAGAAGAAACCTACTTACTTTATTAATCTATCTCAACAGAAATCATATCTGTCCCAAGAGAGTCTTATTAAATCAATGTTTGTTTAGTTTCTCAATTACTGTTAAGGTAAACATTTGGCGAATATAAATAGGGATCGTAGGGATAAGTATGTGCGCCAAGTAATTGTCTACAGCCTTGGAAGCCGTGGATCTATGAATATTATAATAATACAATGTTAATACCATTCTGTTACAGACTTACAGTACATACGCCACTGTGATTAATGATTTACTTTAGTAAGTTATGTGGATGTCAGTACATCAAAATGTTCTACTTATAAATATTAGTCAATGAGCACTTCAGCTTTTTGCCTCTACTTATGTAAGTCTATGTAAAAGTATCGTTATCATTTTAATTTGAAGTCCGCTATATTACTTACAAAGTTTAATATGAAACGTAATAATTACATAATTGCATATTTACACTGTGATACAGTTATAAATATTTAGTACCGCACAGTTTAATGTAGGTTAAATGTTAAGAAAACAAAATAGCTATCTTGCAGATGTTCTCATGTCAACTTCATACAAAATAGTTTTTATTAGGGTTCTGTAGCCGAAGGGTCCAAACGGAGCTCTATTGCTGTCTCTCACGTGTCCGTCTGACCGTCGTCTGTCACACAGGTTTTACAGCCAAACGGTTGGAGTTACAGTCTTAAAATTTGCACAGTATATAAGCATCTTGTTGACCCAAAGCCATACAAATAGTCAAAAATACATTTGGTACGGATCCCAAAATGTGCGAAGTTACGCGCTTGGCCGGTTTTAGATAAGATGCTTATAAATGTGTTCAAATCGAGTTTAAAAAATAAAATATAGAACGTGATTGACGACACCTATAGAGAGCGCATGATTGTACTATAACTATATTACACACACATAGACTCACGGCTTGGGGAAAAAGGCGTGAGTTTATGTAGAGGCAGAAACTATAGAACCCCACCTGCTATACGCTACTTACGAATGATATTTACTTTCATACCTACTTCTGCAACTATATCATCACGCCCTATACCCATATCTTACGACCTACTGTCCAATGGACCGTGACCTACGAGTATCGAAACGCCAGCTAAATAGACGAGGTCCCCCAAAGCCCTCGTTTAAACGTCACGCGCCATTTAGCGTGAAAAGCAGATATATTGCACCCTAGTAAAGAGCGGTTAAAAGTTCAAACTGTAAACGGTGAAACCGGCGTGTGATAAAATGGTACTGGCCAGTGTAGCACTGCATTGAAAATTGCCATACACTGGGTATGCCAAAGGCAAATAATTCTTCTCTTTTAAAGAAAACATGAGTGTTTATCTCAATAACATATCTCAGTTGACGCTTCCATACCATTATATTTACCCGGTATTTATAATGTTTTCCTTCACCGTTATTTGGAAATATCAACAAAATCATCTTGGAAATTATATTTATGATATCACAGAAAACTTAATTGGCACTTTTCAAGTTGTATCTGTAACGTCGAGCTCAAATTTCGGAACCGGAGAGAAACTACAGGAAATCGCGATAGGAAAGCTACTAAAAAATTCTTTGCACTTTTATATCTGTGTGACCTGATCTATGCAACTACCACAGTAAAAGTTCGGACATAAATCGTGCAAACAATATCGCGTGAGCTTACACCTACTCGTACATGCAGCGATAAGTTAAAATAGAAACGGTGCATAATCAGGCAATAATTGCGAAAAAAGCGATTATTATAGCTATTTTAACTCAATCTTACAGGACAGGTTTTTGTTAAGGTATGAGAAGCAGTATACCACAGAGCTTCAACGTACGAGTACATACTTAAACGTATGCCTTTTTCCATAGAAATAGGCAGAAACTATAAAACGCCTGCCCCTGCTAAGATCCTTAAATTACACACTCCTTTTGCTACATATATAGTCATAGAGAGCTTTTAAATTAACATTAACTATTGCAAATACCACTCTGTTTACAAGTTACGACTATGGTTACAATCACGATATGTTTCAACACAATTCTTTGTAGTTTTTTAGTAGGGGTTCGCTGACCAGTGATACACGTTAAAAGGTTGCTGAACTTACTGAGTGGATAATCAAGTTATCGTAATCCTTGGTTTTCAGTAAACATTGCACTAACAAATACAATGAGCACCTCTAACACAGTATTTAAGAGTAATTTTCCTGATAGTATCTGCCTGCCTAGTCTTTTCCCAACAATCTTGGGGTCGGATTCCAGTTTAACCGGATGCAGCTGAATACCAGTATTTTACATGGAGCGACTGCCTATCTGACCTCCACAACCCAGTTACTGGGTAATACGATGAGACCCCTTGGTAAGACTGGGATGTCATACGTTCGGGCTTCTGACGATCCGTAACGACTGTCAAAGATCCACGATTGACAGCCGGGACCAACGGCTTAACCTGCTGATAGTATACAGGATACTACTTTAAATCCTTAAGATAGATTATTTTACTTAAAGGAAACATTCCTTTATTTTTAAAAAGAAACAAAATTGCATTCACAGATTTGTCGAAAAGCTTACCTAAACCGGGAATCGAACCAGCTAAAAATCTAAAAATAAACACTCGCTATTTTATTTTACTACTCGATACAGTCAATTTTAAAGATAAAATTTCTCCAAGAAACATTAGGTTCTACACTCGTCTATCGTACAAAATTTTCTTGTACGATAGAAGAATGTCAGTGACATTAAATCTAATGTTTAGTATACAAGGGCTTTAATCATCATTACCTAGACTAGAACTGTTCACTTTCAACAAGTAAAAGACACGTTATCATTTACTTAGAAGTCTAACGTCCAAAGACATTCTATGAAGTACAAACTTGCTAATTTATCTCTAAGTACTGTAGGGACCTGAAGCACCTTCTCGTACTGCAGGGTCCCCGGGGGTTCTTCGTAATCTCTAGTGGCTGTCGCACTCGCTGGCAGCGCGAGAGTGTGGTGTATGAGAGTGACTGCTTATTGTGTGTAGTGTTATAAAAGAAAGAGGAATAGCGCACTCAGAGGAACTATATTGAAACTATAATAAAATATAATACGTGTGCCCTCTTCGGCCGGGCTAGCTGAACTGTACACCAAAACAAAAGTCTTCTCTATTCTACTTAATTTCAATCGGCGTTCCAAGAGGTTCTAGAACGTTCCAAACTTCCAACGTGCCAGTCTCCACCATAAGGTCGCCAACATAAGGTTGTCACAGTACCTTGGTGAAGACTAAGTTAAGGAAATCATTTAATAGGGTAGTTTTCTAAAAAAAATCAAAGTTGTCCGTAAGATATTTTTAATTGATTATAATTTTAATAATCAATTAAAATTTCGCGATTTTAAATGAATATTAATTTAATTCTCAATTATGTACAAGTCCTTATAATAAATCACGCACTCAATTACACTAAATGCACATGATATTTCTAAGTACTTACCAGAAATTTATTTTTTGCAAATTTCTTTTTTTAAGCTTTTTCTCAAATCAAGCTTTTACAGAGATTCCACTTCAAAAATCTGATTTTTAAAAAATGTCACTTCATCATTATCATCATTGTCACTTTTTGAATATTATTTTAATTCTTATTAACAATTGACTATTCTAGATATCGAATCTAGTCTTCACTAAATACCCCAATACTGGACCCTTTTTGCTTGGACGCCCACATATGTAGACCCTGTAATCATGTCACCATCAACATAACTCGACAGACCTAGCAATTACCTATTGACAAATCCTGTGGTAAAAATAACATGTCGCAGATCTAACGTTCGTGCTAGATAACGTGTGAGGCAGTTAGGGTGTTCGAACCCGCCTGTGGTTAGAGCTAGCACTGACTAGCTTCTGTAGTGTTACTATTCACAACCTGACACTAGTTGTACCTACAGAGTTGTGGGTAGTAGAAATATTCGGACCAGTAGTGAACAGCTCACCCTTTACGCAAGAGTGAATAAATCTCAGCATTCATTTGAATAAAACATTTCGTACCGAAATATTAATCTGGGCACTATATCAGGCGGAAGCGGATGGGATAGTAATATTAACATAATTGTGTAGATATACGTACATATTAGTATACACAATAACATTGCAAATACTCTGGTTACACAATCTGCATGCGAATCGTTGTGATTGATGTTATTAATAGACACAGATTAACGAACTGCATTCGATGAACAGTTGCGATAATTTGGTTGGCTAATCATTTATTAAACTAGCATGATTTGCTCATCTAGGCTAAGTGTCTAGCTTAGCACCTCCGTCAAATTAGAATAGATTAATTTAGGACATATTAATATTTAAATTGTGTGAACCTGTTATTGTGTAGGGTGCTTCTGCTTATGGCGTTGGTTGACGTCGCGTTAACGTGGCGTAAACGCTGCGCAGTCTGCCCGGGTCGAGGGAGTGTTTTTTTTTTAGTTTGAAGGAGTCACCGCAGCCCTGGCATAGGCAACTGAAGGAGTGAGTCGATGGCGCGTAGTGTTCCACGCGCGCCTCAAAGAGTTGACAGCAAACAGGACGGGGCCCGTCATGGCCGATGCCTGCCCGGGGATGAGGATAAATTCGAAAGAGCCCCTGGGCATTCAGGGCAGGGAGGACCAGGGGTGGGTTTTAGTCAGTAAGAGGCTTACAAGCCCTCCCGCTCCACTCAGAGCGGGAGAAGTCATTGGATGATTTCCCACCCCACAAAATAAAAAAAAACAACTGATGGAAAAAAAACCTGGCGTAGAAGGGATTGGATTAAAACAACTGTCGGGTAGATGAGTTCGACGTAAAAACCTTTGCTAGACGAGAAGTCTGCCGAAAGACGAACTAAAACCAAACCCAATTCATTCCAGACGGTTTCTCTCATATGAGTCACAGAAAATCGCTCCACTACCGCACCCGTAATCGCTTACATGGCAGGCACAAAGTCCACAATTTCCCCGCACCATTACTTCCACATGTTTGTAACTACAATTTTACAAGCCAAACAAACAATAGTTTTTCCTCCGCACAAAACATGTCCACATGACCGCTTGACCCCACAATTAACAATAATATACCAATACACGATAACAATTGTAACCGCGGTTACCATAAAACACTAAAATAATGTTCGAAACACTCACGTATTGCAGTAAAAGTCAATGAAGGCAGCAAATATGAAAGCTGGTTATAGCAACGCTTGCAACGAGGAAGTTTTAATTGTTCATGAATATTGGTATCAGTATTACAGCGTAATAATCCTTATTAAAGCGCAGACCCACGGCGGCGCACGGAGAGGCCACGCACATGTGTTAAGGCTCTACTACCGGCCAAAGTAGTAGGCAAAAGTACCAAAAGCGGCCGTTTTAGACACTTTTGCTTACTACTTTGGATAGGAAACATTTTAAGACCTGTTTTAACAACGTAAAAATACTTCATCCTCTTTGTAACAAACGTGACGTTGGATTCTTTAACATTTATTTTCTATGCCACTTGGCCGGTTAAACTTCGCTGTGCAAGAAAATGTATGTGATTGTGTCCACTGCAACCCATGGACACGCCACGCATTAATTGACGACGATTGGTACATGCTCAAATATGGCGCTCACATAGCTCAACGCTGTCAACGTCATGCACGCTGCACCCACGACTATGGCAGTGAAGCTACGCACCATATTCTTGCAAAAACACGTGCGTAGCCTTTCCGGTGGGCCACGCTACAGTTGAACATAGTTGTGGGTGTGTAGTGTGTACTGCAGTGAGAAAGTAGACCCACGTTGTCAAACAAATGAATCCACGCAGCTAAAACGTGTCCATGCATAGCATGTACCGCGGTGGGTCAAACCAGTTAGTTGATAAGGTAGTGGAAGTCCTGCAATCGAATACTAATATTTCTTCAAAGTGTATTTTCGTTGGTATTTAATTTATCCAACTTCCTACTAATACAATAAACTCGAAAGTTTTAATGAATAAATAATAAAAAAAAAAAAATATTTCACAACCATCACACAACGCCATCTAGTCCCAAGCTAAGCAGAGCTTGTGTTATGGGTACTAGGCAACTGATAAACATACTTATATATTTCTAAATACATAAATATTATAGATAAATTACACCTAGACACAGAACAAATGATCGTGCTCATTACAAAAACATTTGTCCTGGGTGGGAATCGAACCCACGACCTCCGGCATAGCAGTCAGGGTCACTAACCACTAGACCAACAGGCCTGTCTGTGATGTTTGTTTCTCTGCAACCACGCCAGAACGGCTGAACGGATCTGGATGAAATTTGGCACAAAAATAGACTATAGTCTGGTCACCTATGCTACAATTTACAATGAGGAAAGTACTAATTTCACGCGGGTGAAGCCACTGGCAGAAGCAGGTAGAGCAAAAAAATTAACAGACAAGCAAACAATGTGCTCTTCTATTTTCAAACAAATGGGTTTATTCAGGAACAAGTGTGTTACTTTAGAAACAATATTAGGTTACTCGGTTCCTGAACAGTGAAATTATTTTTCAGACATTATAAACAAACTAAAACTGAAATTGTATTTGATATTTTTCTCAGAAAAGCGAAAGCAAAATTTCAGTTTCAAATGGCTGTAGAAAAGTTTCCATTTTGGATATTCTATTAATGTGATTGTGGAATGTTTGATTGAACATTGATTGAACAATTCATATCTGCATAATGTATATATACCAGGCGAAAAGATAGATAAATAATTAATTATTCGGTGCAGCAATAAAAGAAAACTCATCACACAAAACCACAGATGGAACCTGTGAGCATAGCAATAAATATCTACCCAAAAATGAGCAAAATCACCTGTCTTTGTATATTACGTGTTCATTAATTTAAAAAAAAAATTAAAATGAAATCAGGTTTTTTTTTTATAAACTGCATTACCGAATAAACATATATAATATTTTCGCCTTTATTTCTTTTTACTACCTATTTTAAGGAGACGAAGCAAAATAATATAGTGCACGACAATATTGCAATACCAGCGTTTCAGCTGAAGTCGCTTAATTTTGTTTATTGCTTTCAGTCGCGTAACATTTTCGTTGCAATTTGAAACAGTTTTCTGAAAAAACTTTTTGGAAAATTTCAGCCATAAGTCATGCATTTTCCATTTCAACGTGTGTATCCGACGCCCGTCGGATGATGGAGATAAATTTTTCATTTGAACTTTATTTAATCCGTTCTTTATGTAACGAGTTTTGATCGGGTTAATTATAACCTCAAAAAAAGAACGCCTTATAAGTTTTCCTGTCTTCTTGCTTAAACTGCTTTATTAAAGCAAAACAAAAAATACATATCAACCTAGCTAGTTAACAAAATATTGTAATATCTAAAGAGATCGTATGAATAATTTTCTGTAGTTTAATAAAACTAAGAAACACACTTTATTTTTTTATTTTTCGTTTTCTTCTTAGCAAACCCTTTCTTTTGATACCTACAAAAAAAAAAAAAACCATTGGCATGCATACAAAGAAATAGTTTGCCATCTCTGGGAGACCACTTTTTGGATTTAGAATGACCTCACTTAGCCAAACAAAACATTTACACAAAATTTCAGCTTAATCAGAAACCGGAAAGTGGGTCAAATTGAACTTCTAAGATTTGTTTACATAATTAGTTAATACAAGTGTGATAGAAATGAACCTTGTAAGTAGACAGGCTTCTTATTCAAATGTACTTTTAAAGAATTTTGCGAATTATTTGAATCTCATTAGAAAATAACAGAAATGTCAAAAAAAAGTCAGTTGTGAATTGTTGATTAAATTGCGGTCCAGTGTTTCTTTTCAAACACACTAGTATTATATGCCTAGCCTACATAACAAAAGCGCACAACTGCAGCCCACGCCCCCAAAGACTACAATATCTTCACATTTTATCCTAAACACACAATTTCACTGGTAATCAAAAAACGATAGATTTATTTTTTATTTTTATGAACTTATCCAAGTCCTACAGAACAGTTTTATGACTAGCGCCACCTAGCTGTTTTAGCAAGACCTGATTGCACCTTAGGTCCCTCTAGGTTCTATCCTAGGCTGAATGTTTACTTCCCTTGCTAAAGCAAACTTTTGCAACAGTGAATAAAGCGCCATCTATGAACGCGACAGGGAGTTGGCGCCAACAAGCTGAGCGAATGTCTGCTTTCCTCGAGTCTGACTGAAAATTTTCCAACGGCGCGTGGCAAGCGTCCAAGTTCTCGTCACTGCTCCTAGATGGCGCTGTAATACCTTATGTAGTTTCGTCTGTAGCCGCTAGAAATAAAAAACCGCATCCAGAATATTAAATTTAATAATCCAGCTGCTAGGTTCGCCATAATTGGTACCAAAGTAAATATAACTCCCATTATCTTATGGACAAATCTCAATGTTTCATTAACCTAGCTCATTTTCAAGGCCCACCTTTACGTAGGAAATTGAGCAATAGGGTAGATTATGAGCAGTTGAACACCAAAGTTACGTCAAAGCTTACCCCGCTGACTTGAGCTTATACGAGTAACTCAAGGGAATTAAGGGCCTTGAGGTCACGCATAATCTTAATGGCTATTGCCTCGATATTTCTTCTCATTTGCACACGCAACTATTCATTTCCCAAGCTTGTGTACAACACCAATCTATAATTTAGATAATTTGTATTTTTGGCGAATGTTAGGAAGATTTCGCAAGTTTTATACCTCGCAAGCTATTCTTTTAAACTAGAACGTCATCACAAATGCATATGTACCGTAAACCCTTTTGATCTTTCTATTAATATAACTATGTCTAGTCCACCTATACTGACTCCATGACTTCTGAAAGATATTATTTAAGGTAAGCTCGATATCTGCCCGCGATACGTTTTCATCAAGGATTTTAAACTCTATTCGTGTGGGATAAGTATCTGTTTTGAAAGTTAGCTCATTGGTTTGCATTTTACGGACTTTGGCTGGAGAGTGTGGGTCGTCGGCCGCTGCGTCCCGCCCCCAGCTCTGACGTCACACGTGTGACGTCAGAACCCACCTGCTTCCGCCCCCCGCACCCGCTCCTCCGGCCGGGGAATATCCGGGGACCTGGCCCCTACAGCAAAATGATTTAATCAGGATTTTGAAGTAACGAAATATAAAATTTGATTTTTAATGTGTAGGTACCTACTTACGTAGGATTTCAATTTATGCGTTGCTACGCTCGTTATTAAAGTGTATGTAGGCTTTTACTGGCGGTACCTTTCAGTTATGAGATATTATAAGATATTTTATATCTGGCTGCTTATTTATTCTCATTGGAGGAAAGAAAGATAAGTAACTATAAGCATAAACAACGTTCTCTTTTTAAAACTTTGACGGTATAGCTTATAGCTCAACACGCCAGCTTAACAACACTAACATGACAATTGATCAACATCACTCATAGTCGTTTTATTCACACGAACCTGAAACGTTCGTTGAAAATTCACAAAGAGCGGAGAGATTTGGGGCTATGCCCCCGAAAACTGCAAACGTGCTCTCGAAAATGCTATCGTAAGTTACAATGTCGAACACACCTCCATTCTACTTTATTTTACATAAGTCGCATCAAACTTTAAACTTGTGTGGAAGTTTCATAATGGAGTTACGTTAGATTAACATAAGAATAGCAGTCTTGTTTTGTTGGGTTTGGGATAGGCGGAAAAGCAAACAAAAGATTTTCAGGAAGATCTTGTTTTTTTCGTTATTCGGTTTTATTTGTAAGAAACTTTATTGGCTGGAAAACGATTTAACCTTTATCGTTTTTAACCGGCGAAAAAAAAGGAGGAGGTTCTCAATTCGACCTTATATATATGTATTTTTTTTTGTTTCTGTTCTGTAATTTCTTGCCACTGAGCTCATTTTTATACACAAAGTTATATAGGCAAATATTCAAAAACTATTTATTTATAAGTAGTTATTTAATTATAGTATGCCGAGTTTCAATTTCGGTGTTCACTATTATTATCATTCAGAATATGTCGCAATGCACTTAACAATCTGATACTTAGTTAGATAGATAGTGATGGTGTTTGTTAACCGACTTCAAAAAAAGAGGTTCTGTATTCGACCCGTATATGTATGCTTGTTTGTCCACGATTTTCTCAAAAACTACTGATCCGATTTGGATGGGGTTTTGTTATTCAAACGCATATGTTTTAAGGAAGGTTTTAGTATATAATACATTAGGAACTGATGAAGATCTTTTGAGATAGACAGTGCAACTCTTCAATAACTAACAGCAAATGACTCGCGATTACTGCGATCGTTTGTCCTATGTACACAATTTAATGGGGAGCGAAAACTAAAAACTGAAAAATAATTTTTTTTAACAAAAAATAGAACCGGCTTCCAAAAAAAAACAAAAAATTGCAAAATAAATTTAATTTCGGAAGTCTGTTTCAAAAAACGAAGAAACAAAACCAGACACATCGTTCTATTTTTTGAAGTCGGTTCTATTTTTTGTAAAAAAATTGTTATTGCTTCTGCAACTGATATCCAATTATAGATAAAAATGAATAAAAATAATAATTTTAATTATTGATAAATGTATTTGGCTGTTAATTAACTATTGCGTACATCATTACATGATATTAATTGTTAGGTGATTGGTTAGGTGGTGGTTGTTTGTTGTTGTTAGTAGGTAGCTACTCTAAACCCCTTACCTAACTAGAATTTCCCATGATACTTTTCCTTGTTTTTTAAGTATCATCTTCATACTTCTAATAAAATTGAGTTAATCGAAATTGCTAATGAACCCAATATCCATAAAATTATTATCAAGCTCACCTTCCCTACCCTCGGTGACTAAAAAAATACCTGACCTCATTTTAAAAACACCTCAGCAGGGTGCATTATATACCTACCCCAATACATAATTAGAGCTAGCATGATACCTATGGTGTAAACAAAAATAATGTTTACATACGTCACATACCTAATAAAAACTGAAGTTTTTCCCACTTCGTAATAAAAATTTAATAAATTCTTGCGCCATCTCATCTTGCTAGTTCGTCGTGCTGTGCCGGTGCTGCCGCTGCTTCTGCAGAGAACCTCAAGCGGCGGAAATATAACAACCTCGTCGGTAGCTACATTTTCGAGCCGTTTGGGGTTGAAACCCTTGGGTCGTGGGGCCCAAGTGCTCTTTTAGTATTTAAAGATCTATCTAAACGCCTTGTTGACACTTCGCGTGACCCAAGGGCTGGCTTTTTCCTCGGCCATAGGTTAAGCATTGCCATACAACGTGGCAATGCCGCCAGTCTTTTGGGCAAACTTCCAGTAGACAGCGATGCGAAGGAAATTTTTTACGCCAGATTTGAAGCTTTATTTATTTAGGAGTTTTTGTTTTAATTACAGTTAGTTAAGTATTTTTTAGTTAATAAAATTAAGAAAAATGTATAAAAACTAAAAATACACTATTCTAGTCCCTATATTCTCTCATCTAAACATCGCGTCTCGTTGCATCGTAAGAAACAGCTCCGTATTTTTCAAGAGCTCTTGAAGGAAAGTAGTCTGAAAAATGTTAAACTGTCTTGGAACTTGAAACAAAATTGATCCTATGAGCGAGGGCGGTGGCGGTACCTCAAGTAAAAGAGAGATGGAAATATTAAACGAGGCTTTGTCAATACAGGGATGAATCTTAAAAGTACACTTTTTTGTGATGCCATGTTTATAAAAGTTCTAATCCTGTTATCCTACTAATATTATAAACACGAAAGTTTGTGACTCTTTCAGGCAAAAACTACTGAACGGTATTGGACGAAACTATACAATACAGCTTATACATCAAAATAATATAGGCTTTAATTGGGAAGTACTAATTCCACAACTAAGAAGCTAGTCTTCTATCTATCTATATATAAATAAAAATCAATTGCCGAATGTATGTAAGCGTATCACTTCAGAACGACTGTAGGTACCTATTTGACTAACTCTTTCTTTGTTCTATTCGTAATTGTCAGGAAAAGGTTTGTATGAAAGAAAAAATAATATTGCACACGTGCGAATCTGGAGCCGGTCGCGAGTATTAAATCAAAACATCGGTTTAAGAATAGACAGGGTTATAATTTGTTCTGACTTCATCCAGGTTACTTCAGATCAGTTAGTTCCTGCGTTCAATCTAGATAAAGTTCAGTAAAGAAGCAAAGGCTTTGTTTACCACCGAATAACAATAATCACAGTTGGCAGGTGTATGAAATAAGAATATCATCAACCCACATACATAGATGCCTGCTAAAATAGAATGAGTAATAACCCTGCACATTTCTGGCTGTTAGTGTAGTACAATTAAATTAAGCTTTTCTTATGATTTTTCAAATGGCATTTTCCACAACTTGATGCAGGACTGGGTACAGAGTTCATACAAAAGTACCCATCAAGTCACCATTTATCATTTCTTTAATGCTAAGTCTTTACGAGTTTTCATGCTAAAGTAGAGTTTGACAAGTTTTTAACTTGAAGTTCTCAATTCAGAAATGGGGTGTTGGCATCCCCAAGAATTCTCGAGTGCTATTTATTTTAGACCATTCTAAAAAATGTACCTATCGCTGTCAGAGAAAGCATACGACATAAAGTTGATATATTACATTGAGTTGTGTTTGAGGATTCGGCCGTAAGTCAGGAAAGCTATCCAACGTTCATAATTTGTACCAACCAACTACCTACATATACCTCTAAATGGTTGCGTCACTAACAAATAAGTCCCCACACTCAGCAATGTAGTTGTCAACAACCGAGCGTTGCAAAGAGAAACAGAAACTACTGTCAACAGACTGAATCTACCCTGTAATTGAAATATTCACAGCACCCACACTGACGCAGGTACATTACAAAGGGTATCATTCTTACGTCAATTCAATACATGTTAAGGTTGCCGCAGACAGGCGCGACGCGACAATGCGACGATGACAGAAACATTGTTCTTACGAAAGGTCAGGTGCGTCTGCGTATTACTCAAAATTCGTGCATGACCAGACACATGCAAGTAAACGAAGCAAAAGAAGTAAGAATAGTAGCAGCTGGCGCTCTATGACTGACTAACCTTTTTTTTTTGTGTGCAGCCATCAAATGACTTTCCCGCTCTGGGTGGAGAGGACAGACTTTTACTAACTAAAACTCAGCCGTGTTCTTTCAGTCGCGCTTTGTGTTCCAGGGCTGCGGTAACTTATTTTAACAATCCCGTGATTTGGGAAAAAACCGTTAGTTTATGTATTTACATAGGTATGTGTTATTCTATGGGTATATCTTATGCGTCCTCGTCACTCCTGAGACAATGGCCCACCGTCCATCTAACGCCACATGCCCCTGTCACCTATTCACTAAAGGATATTATGACTGCGTTAACAAAGTTTGTGTGGCTGAATTTATTGCTAAATAAATTTTTGAACTTCGTTATCAACTTTTGTATTTGTTTTCAAAAGGGTCAGAAGAAAGATTATCCACACTTAAAAAAATCTCTATGGAATACGGTCGTCGCCTCGTTATCGTATTGTCTCGTCGCACCAGTCATCGGGAGCCTTTATGCTACGCTGTATATATTAAGTATGCCTGGCGAACTCTATTGTTTTATGCAAACTAAACCACGGCTACAACGACGTGCTGTTTTTCTTTTTTTCGGGTAAAAATGTGCTTTAATGTAAAATGAAAAGTTTTTGAATGTTTACCTACCAATGTAGCAGTTGGTAATACGCATTTTAGGAAAGAAGGTCGGTCACGGCCCATACATCGTGCGACCTGACTATAAAATATCGCGGACAAGAATAGTGTATGGATTAATTCGTTCCTCTATACACAATCATTAGTCCTAAATTGAAAATATATTTTTTAAAAGCCGAGGATCTTAAAACTTAACATTAAGTATTTCGTAACTTTTGAGGTTATGATGTAATACCGAAGTCTACAGCCATGACTTTATCCTTAGTTCCAATCCACAAAATGAATACCTACCTAATATTATAGAGCCTTTCTAATCTTTTCACTGTGATGTATCTACTCGTAAGATACAAGTAAGTACAGCGCAATGTAGGTAGGTAGGTACAAGAATCAGGATGAATAGATGAAAAATTCTTCAATAAAATCTAGTATTTAAAAAAAGTAAATGTAAAGTGTAGTGCCAAGACGAAACGTGTACCACAGATATTTTTTTTTCCTTCGCCCTTCATGGGCAGGCTAAGGTCTTGGACCATACCGCCTCGTCTTCAGTGCTTATTATCTTTCTTGTTTATAAGTAAGGCCAAAGCCTCGTCTTCAGTTTAATCCTTCTTGTTCAAAAGTAAGTAAGGCCGAAGCCTCGTCTTCAGTTTTATCCTTCTTTTTTCCATTAGAATGCAGATGTAACACATTCTAATGTTTTTTGCAGTATTTGGCAACAAATGTGTCGAGTCAGCCTTCTCGGCAAACTTCACTGAGGTAGTCAATACTACAATAAAATTCTCAGCTCCATTTGCCCGAGATCGCGCCTGTTTCAAAGATTCTACATATTGTCCATTTACGTTGACACTTAAGACACAAAACTACACCAATTTTACATCACAATATCCACTAGGAATCAATAAACGAATAATTAAAACAGCCACTGAACTTCACTCGACAAAATAACGCCAAAAACTCGTGTACCACAGATAATAACGAGACGGGTTTCGATGCGTTCAAAACCTCTAAAAAGTAGTAAAGAAATGAGATTTTTTTAATAAAAAGCTAAATTATTTTACCGGCTCCAATAAAATAACTTGAGCCCCGTAATTTAATATACACTTAAAATACTATTTTTTGGCGTATCACTCATTGGTGTCCGTTTCATATTTCGGTCAGGTCGTATTTAGCCGATGTTCTTTGTGCAAAATAAAATAACTGAATCTTATCAGGAAAGAACTGATACAGGGAAACACTTTCAATATACACATTATTTAGCTTCTGTGCCAAAATTTATTTAAATCCATTGGGAGCTGTGATGGGGTAATAATGGTGCATCAATATGCTAGTTTCATAAAAATATCTAATTAGTCCGTTAGTTAGACTACCCAAAAATAGTGGACAAGCATTTTTTTATTTTGTCACGTAAACCAGAAATGAGGATACAGTGCGTTGAAATTTCGCGTGGCATCACCACCTCGAAACACTTTATATACCGTTTAGTGCCGTAACAAGCCCCCACTCCTGAACTTTGATGCGTTTTATCTTTGTCATCTAATATTAGTTTGGTGAAGCAAAAATACGTATCCAATATTTTTTGATAATCTAACTTACGGACTAAATATAATCATTTTTTTACACCCAGAAAACATCCCTAATGCCGCTTAGCTAACAGTGACATCAATGGGCCTTTACTACAATCCCATGGTGATGATGCTGGTATACTTTAGTGGAAATATTGATATTTTGTCCTGTCCTGTCAAATAAATGACTGATGCCATGTTCATTAAGTAGTCATTACCATCGGTGGCATACATTAAGTTTTTCAAAGTGCAGGCGTATGGCCACTTGGGCTCATGTCGGGCGGTCATGAGCAGGGGCACCGCAATCACATTTCACCGAGTTGTGTTTGCTGCGGCCCACTTGGGCGCTTATAGATCACGTGGCTACTTACTGGGCCCAAACAATCTACGAAGAGAAGAAGTCAATATTGCCATCATCATTTCAGCTGATAGACGTCCACGTCTGAAAATAGACGTCGAAGCGTTGGAAGGCCTCCTACAAGGTAGACCGATGACCTGATGAAGGCTGCTGGAGCTTGCAGGTTATAAGAAGCACTGAACCGGTCGATGTGGGGAACTTGGAAGAGGTTTATCACCAACAGTGGGCGTTTTTCGATATTCAGTAGTATATCTACCAAAATAATCTTAATCTATTGTTACTCTACCTATATTAAAAATCAGTTAACAAGACCATAATGCATATATGTGGAAACCAAGATTTTAATGCTCAATAGCATACCATGTACAACTTTATGAATCTAATAATGTAGGAAACCAGAAGAATTTAATGTTCCACAACTTTTCTGATAGTTCGTCTTATGAATAGTTAAACTAAACAGAAATTAATTAAATAATGTGGTTATCACATCGGTTGCGAGCCACCATCAATGGATAACCTTTTCAAAAGATAGTCGGTATTTAATAAGCTTATGATAAATGAAACGAGCCGGATAAGTTCTGCAGCTAATTTTTCATTAACGTCAAAGAAATGCATTTGTGGTATTGGATTCACTGAAAACTACATAATTATATCTATGGCCCTTAAAAAAATATTTTGATGTTTTTTTTTATTTCATATTTGTGTTGACGGTCAAGGACATACACGTTTAAACAAAAAAAAATATATATTTTTCCAAAATTTAAAGGTGTAATACCTGTTTTGAATATTTAATAAGTGACAACTTCGACTAAGTATTTTTTGTCTAAGTATTTTGTTGATTTAGGAGGGGACACTCGACTCGAAGTAAAAATATCACTTTAAGAGGCCGTACACGAAATTTTGGCCGGTCTCAAAAGTCAAAGTCAAAGTCAAAACGTGACGTGACGTGTCATTTACGTGATTTTACAGATGTGATTTTAACGCACAATCATTTCAATTATGATCTAATGAATGAGCTAGATTCAAAGCTTGCGTTGCGTTATAATACGCAACGTCGAGATTTGGGTTGTTTTAAAAGATTTTTTATTGCCAAATTTTTGGAATTTTTACTTTTTTTATCGAGGAATGGATTGATGGTGAACTGAAGTTTATTTTTTGCTGTTTTAATTTTATGAACGAGAGGTCTAAATAGCCAAAATCAAAATGAATTCTTTGCCCATTTTCTCTAAATTTGACTAACTTCAATATTTTTTTACTCAATTTTTTTATAAAAAAGGGCTAAAAAGTGATTCATACATTATATAGACGACTTTTGCAACAATAAATTCTTATTTTTTCATACCATTAAGACGTCAAAACGATTCGTAATTATGTGATATTCTAAACCTCTTACAGCAAAAATTCACAAAACCGTCGTCGGTTTGTGGTCGATTAATCGTAATTATAACGAAATAAAAAAACTAGCTCATACATTAGATCATAATTGAAATGATCTTTGATGTTGTGCATTAAAACTTTTAGAAATACATTATTTTAACTGTAAAATCACGTAAATCAGCGAAATCGGCAAAATTTCGTGTACGGCCTCATTGATTTTGAAAGACTCCGGTTCCGAACGAATATAAGTATTCCTGTAATCTTTAAGTGATGAGAACCATATTCTGTTTTCATTTTTTTTTTATAATTTTGGACTCAGTATTTTCGAAGATAAGGGTTGAAATGGTCAGTTCTCATCTATATTTTCTTAAATTACTTTAAAACTATTTATTCTAAAATTATGAATTATACATTGGAGACACTCACAATGTGACCTTTTATTAGGGTGCCGTACTCGAAGGGTCCAAACAGAGCCTTATTGTGTATTGTGTCACTCACGTGTCCGTTCGTCTTTTTGTCTGTTGGTCTGTTGACTGTCACAAAATTTTGTTCCAAAGAATTTTTTAACTTCCAATTGACCTATGAACTTGAAGTTGAGTGACAACATTTATTATTACGTATCAGATTTTTTCGGAACCCTAAATGTACGCACTTGGCCGGTTTTTTAGATATGTCCCACGGTAGATTTTGAAAAACGTTATTCCATATTCCAAATTCATTTATTTACGTTACACATTTTGGTTACAGATATTCAGCTGATGCGTGTAACAAATTTCAACTCTATCTGTCCAGTAGATTCGGAGCACATTAGCTGTGACACACAAGTATACGAGTGAGCATATAAGAGTTCCGTTTTTTCATTCGGACGTTCGGACTCTAATAAAAAACATTTTCACTTTGGATATCCTGCATAATAATGTCGCAAGACCGTTTTCATTCATATTAACAGAGAAGTCTGCCAAGCAAACCTCCCCGTGCATACATTTGTCTACACGTAGGCATGCGGCCTACTTGCTACGTGCGTAGAGCCCGCGTAGCCGCGTAGCGACACCCGTAGTGCTACGATGCGTTAATATTAAATGGCAATTTCGCGCTAAACTCGTGCTGTTGTACCATACGGTACACTTGTCTTCTTATTTACTCCCCACAATAATTAGAAAACTTCAACTTTTTTTACCCGGCGTTATGATATCGTAAATCTTAAAATTATAGCCGGTAATACCATAAAATTGACATCAACTCTGAAATCTTATCGACAATAAAGGCTAGTAATTTACTGGAAGAATAATCTTGTGTGCCACATTTCCTTCACTTGTGAACTTTAATCTTGGAGCAAGTTTTACCTGACTTTAATACCTACAGCTGACTTTGTTTTCGTTCTATAGGACAACAAAACTGCATTGAACTGACACAATTTTTTGATGAAATAACTTTCAAATCTGTTTGACCTCCTCCATTCCGGTGAAATATTGGTTTTCGATAAAAAGGAAACAAAGCTATGCTCGGCTGGTATACCTGAGTAGGTACTCGATTCCGCGAAACTGCAGCTCAAAAATCGATTAAGTCCCAAAGCGGAGTTGAGGTCTCGAGGTGGAGGGCTCTCGTGAAGAGTTTTGGAGAATGCTGGAGGTGGTCTGGGGGCGCATGCGCGGGGCGGGGGCACGCGCTGACGTCACCGTCGCGCCCGGGGCGGCGCGCCAGTGCCGCTCGCGACCGCGCGATCAGTCACGCGCGACTCCCGCCCTAAATCGTCTAAACACGATCACGAGCTTCCGATGTTAATTCTCTATCATAAACAAGCGGTTATTGTTCATAAACTAGCATCGCCGGCTGCCGGACGCGCGCCGGCCCGGCAGGCCACGTGCTGACGTGACGTGACAGCACGCTGTACCACCCGGTCCTCCGCGACACATTTGTTATGGCCATTCCATACAAACTACTTATATTTACATACATGTAGATAGTGTAGCTGCTGATGACGTACACAAAGACGCTGTTTAAATTGAATTATAGGGGGACTGAACAAAATAAGAACGCTTACAACTTAACAACAATGTGGTAGTGTGGTAGTGATGAATAGAGGCTGTGATTAGGCCTGCTTTGGTTTGATAAGCTGCCATATTGCATACACACTAACACATTACACAGCATAGATCACTGTTACACTAATTTTACATCTCACCGTTTAATATTTAATGCTAGTGCTCGGCCACAGTTCCTTCAGCTGTAAGTAAAGTGAGACTATCTTTGTAACTTTATCATTCATGACATTCTTCATTAAACTCAGTATTTCGATACTCAAACAGGGTCAAAACGGAAGCCTATACTTATTCGATGTATACTTACACACATGTATGTCTTCTACATCAAATACACTTGCCTTATTTATTATTGGTAGGTTATAAGCATACTTACATTACAAGGCCTAACACATCCAGTCGGATGATTTATAGCTCTTTTGCGACTGCCTCTGAATACATATTACACTGTTTATATAAAAATGTATGTTCATTTTTACCAACGAAATAATGCAAACATTTGTATCTTCTATCTGAAACTTTCTTAAGCTTCTGTAACAGTATACATAGAAGTATTATAAGCAAGGATTACGTTTCGGTACGTAATACAATATTCGTAGGATAAGAAAGTGGAGGTTATCTTGAAGAACTAGACCTTACCGCCATAGATATAAAGGCTATATTTTTGTAATCGGTTTATCCGTAGTGAACACAAAAGGATCGGCCGGGGTAGATCGTGTCGCGGTAGTAATATCTTAAAGATATTGATGCTGTATTTATACATCCATATTTAGAAATCTTTTCTTTACACAGGTAGGTTATATTGATTGGCGATTCATCGTATTAAAGACCAAGAAATAAGGAAAACTTATTGAAAACAGTAGGTTCAATAACCTCGACGTAGCAATAGATGTATACCTACCCACCTAATAATGGTTTCAAAATAAACATATCTCACGTAATCTGAAAACCACAAGTAATACAGTAAAAAATGGGTATAGAACATAGTTCACGGCAGGCCACAGCTGGCCATGCGCCTCTACCTAAAATGAGACAATTTACGGGAAGATGTGGTTAAAATAAAGTGGAACACAGGCTTACTGTTATCGACAGTATTTACTGAAGAAACAATGTTATACGAATATTTAATTTCTCCTCTTTTCTCTAGTACTTAAATGAAGATCACTGCATACCATCACTTTGATAAATAAATATCTTGTACACAAAGATCGATTCGCAGGCGTTTCTTAAACTACTGTATTATTCATAGGGCATAGTATCTTATTTAAATTAAGCTTTTACGGTTTTAGTTATTCAATATTCCTGTTCTCTTAGTTTCTCACACGTGCTTTAATTTATTTTGTAATGGAAACATTTAAGGCTTTACGGGTCCGTGATTTAGTTCGTATGGTGAATTAGAATAGGTTTATAATCTTATTTAAAATTTGATTCATGGTCATTTATTGAGATTACAAACTACTGTTAAAGCATTCCTATTACATTGTTAGAGACAGCTTTAGAAACTACTATACCGGGATAACATACATACCGATCACTCTAATTCGAAGGTTATGCATACACTTGCTTCTGCCAGCGACTTCGCCTGCTTGGAATTTGTACTTCCTCCACTACAAACTAAAGCCTATGTGCTATTCAAAACTGTAATCTATCTCTGTGCCAAATTTCATCCAGATCCGTTCAGCCGTTCTGGCGTGATTGATTAACAAACATCCATCCATTCATCCAAACTTTCGCATTTATAATATTAGTAGGAATAGGATAAGTAGAATCCCAAATCCAAACACAAAATCACAGTCAATAAACTATCAAGCAATATCTGACAAAGGCTCGTGTCAATCCAAGAACGCTATGTGTACCTTTGACGAAAAGACAAACAGAACGTTTGGCTTTGTAACTGTTTCCGGAATATTACCTCAATGCACACACTTTGACATCCATCACTTACACTGTAAATAACAATTCTCGAGTCAATGGCATGTTCAGCGACAAAGAAAACAACTCCATTTTTACTTTAACACACACACACACCATCATTGATTCATGAAACTTACTCCTTTTGTGAATGAATTCTCTGATCGATACCATTAGATTGGATGTTGAACTATCGTAACGCAATTGTTACCCAAGCTATTCATCATTCAGGTACGTTTTAAAAACGTGTTCGGTATCCATCATAATTTCAGACCGGAGTTACCCTCTGCTGGGTACAGGCCTTCTTTCCTTTCTGTCATTCTCTGCGATTCCGTGCTTCGAATCACAAAAGATTCTTTAATTTAAACGATAATCAAGTAGGTAAAGTTTAGAGACTATCTACTAGACTACTAATCAATGTTTAACTCTAAAATTTCCATTGTCATTCGAAATTAATATCCCAAGAATATTGTTTACAGACACCATGACAATATTATTTTTTTATGTGACGTTTTCAGTATTTCAACAATGCTGCCTACAGTTATTTGAAGCTGTTTTTCATAATCATTTTGGTCCATAAATAAGCACATTGTTATCAAGTAAACCAAGTCCCCGAGCCCCATCAGTCTTACAGCCTATCTGCTGGAGCTAATGCCGAAACCACTTAACGATTCTTGATGGGGTTATCGTTACTTCCTAGGACATTTCTCGGGGGAGGTTTTGCACTGATACATTAATAGATAATATACAGCGGCCCCAGCAACGATAATAACAGCCCTTAGACCAACTTAGTTGAAGCAACAAAATTGGTTCTTAAATTCTCTGTTTTCAGTAAATGTATATTCTTGTAGTGGCAACATTATGAGTTTGTGTTACTCCAACAACATCATCATTTCCCCTGAAATCATTATCTGCCAGCTGAATATGTCTTTACATCTGGCACAGAACATTTTATTCAAATCGCAACAAAACTCCTTTTATTGCTTCAATAAAACATGAATATTTTTCTTGGATGTACGAGAGACGACTTTCGTTTCATCACTCTATCCAATTTCGTTCCTTCCACATTGCCCTTGGGCTTATTACGAGGCTCAAGACGAGCCTATATATATGTTTGTGCGTGCGTAAGCAGAACGAATAGTCGGCCTTTGGCTAACAAACGCTAAAACCACCCCTTGACTGTTGGCCTTGCAAATTTTTCACAGGGCACCGGCCACACGAGAATGTCCTCGAGCGTCCTACAGCCTAATTTTCTTTTCTAACGCTTACTTATACGTAATTATAATATTTACCTAAAAATTATTCAAGTCACTGCGACTCGTGGACGCTCAACGCTATTTTCGTGTTAATTAATTTTGTGATGTGAATTAATTGCACTACAAAGTAATTAAAAAAATGATGTAACAAATTGAATTAAATTATTTAGGCTACACGATATGTTTTTAAATCTTTCTTGTTTACGTTGTCTGTTGTTCCTTAACAAGAAAATTGTATAAAGTACGGCAACAAAATAAATGTAAGGGTATAAAGAGTTCCGACATCTGTAGCCTAAGAAGTAGGAAAACTTCGTGTTTCCGTTGCTCACAGTATTCACGTTGTACTGTATGAAAGGGTCCTCGACTGTGGGTGTGGTCCCTTGTATACCTACATATACACTTATGAAATATGTTTATTCAAATTACCTTTACATAAGAAATAGTAGCTGCAGTAGGTTTTATTTCTTCTTTTCAAAATCTCGGTAACTTAATGTTTGATATATCTTTCCTGGGACTGTATTGTGCATTATTTCATTCACAGTTTTGCTAGCAAATCATGATAAACTTAACATACCAACATGCCTTTTTTTTTTTTGGGGGGTGGGAAATCATCCAATGACTTCTCTCACTCTAGGGTGGAGCGGAAAGGCGTGTCACACTCTTACTGACTAAAACCCCTGTTCCTCCCTGCCCTGAATGCCCAGGGGCGAGGTAACTCTTTCGAATTTATCCTCAACCCCGGGCAGGCCTCAACCCCCGGGCAGGATACCAACATGGCCGGTATTACTCAAAGGGTAAGGCAGAGCTGTACCACATACATATGTACATCCACATATCGCCAGTTCAAATCATGATATCTCCTAAACCACCATTCAATAAAATGCAAACGATACTTTTAACTTGCCAAATTGACTTTCTCAAATTCTTTGATATCAGAACCATGGAGGCAGTACAAATGCGTGAGTTTAAGTATTTATTATCAATAAGGATATCAACATTCTACTTAAAAAAACAAACAAACATACCTACCTACTTATTTATAACAAGTACATATGTACTTTTATATCAGTAAATAAGTAAAATATATCATACATATACGATTGTGTTCCAAGCAATCGTATTTACGAATACAAAAGAGCCGCGATCTATTCTTGATGCTTTGATAAGATTTATACTTTGTACAAGATCGGATTTATGTAAGGACTCGGACACAAGACTGCTTTCAGCCAATCAAAAGATTATTCCACTAAAGAAACGTACCTATTATTATTCTAAACTATTATGTGCTAAACATTAAAGCTGTCTAAGCTCCTTAATTAAGATAACATAATCTGCAAAGCCGTAGAGTTTCTAAGAAAATATTTATATTGCTTTATGTTAAATAGCGCTCACGAGATCTTTGTTGACTTTGATTTGATTATAAACCCAACCAAAATAAAATACGATCACTATGAAATATCTAAACTCTGCTTAAACCTTTAGCTGTGTAGAGACTGGCTATAAGACGGACTCATGATGATCATCTTGTCCTGGTGTCACGCTACTTGGGGTCGGCGCAACACGTTTTCTTCATGCATTATCTTCTGTCAACCGTCATACACTTCCTATGCTTTCATATCATTCCTCAAACAATCTATTTACGGCCTTCCTCTACCTCTCCTGTCCTCTGGATTAATTCCAGAATCACATTCATCTTTCATTTAGTCACAAGCATTTAATCCCTCCTCATGGCAAAAGATTCCCTTTCAATCGTTTACCTTAATAAGTCAGCCTGTCTTACTAAGGTAAGCGATATTAAATTTATATTAGGCTCTTATTATTTTATACATAGTATCTGTTAGACAACTATGAAATACCCTGAAAAAGCGTCTCATGTACAAAGTTTTTTCGATACAAGGCAATCTAGTTGTGAGGCGAGTTTATTTTTCAAAAGGAGGTCAATATTGGAGAAAGATACCTACCCCAAAAAAAAATGCTGAAGCTGACTTTTTTTTTGTGTGTGGAGCTGGGAGTGCGTGTCAGACTTTTACTGACTAAACCCCACCCTTGTTCCTTCAGCTGCCTGTGCCAAGGGCCGCGGTAACTCTGTTTCAAATTTATCCACGACCTGCTTAAGCTGCCCTGCAATTGATATTATGGTACAGGCCCTGTCTTGTGTTGATCGAACAATTTTGATTTTAATGTGCGCGCATCTTACATAAGGCGGTCCGGCGGTACTTTGCCTGTCAGTTGTCGAGTTATCGCGCGAAGAATCAGTACATCTCTATTGTATTCTAGTTATCAGAAGCGATATGTATCAACTATTTATACAGTAGCGAATAGAGATTCAATTTTTGGAAGTAGGTAAATGATAAATGATTTTATTTTTGTAAGTAGGTTTTAACAACACTTTTACATGTCAACATTTTTTTTTGTCCGTTTTAGCTAGATGAGGCCGGTATTTCCTAGCTGACTACCCTGAGAAGAAACACCGAAACGAACTTAGAGGTCAAAGTCTCTTTTAAAGTGTTCAAATCCATACAATATGTACTGGTCAAATCATATGAGAACCATGTACGTTTATGTCTGGGATGAGCTTTTGAGGAAAGCAACACGCAAATTCTAGCGGATCTGTCCAGACAGTGTAAGCAAAGTCAGTTATCGTGAAGCTCAACTCAGAACTTTGAGGAGCTCAACAAACCGACGACCAATACCAAAGTAAGGACATTTGGGTAGGCCGCAAAAATACTCAAACTGCCAGACAATCATACAAATCTACATGAATATAAGGACATACATAGTTCTCGCATTCACATTATGCTATATGAGGACCATGCAGCTTTGTGTTTGTAATGGTCTTTTGAAGAAAGAACCACACATATTTGAGTGGACCTGTCCAGTCAGTGCAAGCATTTGTCAATAGTGGAATAGCTCAACTTAAAACCACTAAGGAGCTTAATGACTTGACGAACAATACCAAAGAAAGGACATTTGGGTAGGCCGCAAAAGTACTCAAACTGTAAGACAACGTTAAAAATTACTGTAAAAAGGTGGAGAAAAATAATAATAATAACCCATATAATTCTCACATTTGCAATAATTAGGGAATCAAATAAAAATATAATACTTTACAAAGTAAATATTCTGGTCAAACAAAATAGTAATAATAAAATGTCAATCAAAATAAAAATAAATTTAGTACTTTAAAAAGTATTAATGTCAAAAAAAAAATTAAAATAAAATGTCACTCAAAAAAATTAAAAATATAATAAAGTTCTATAGAAGTATTCATGTCAAAAACGAATATAAAAGAAAAAAAATGTCATTAGTGTTCATAAACTATTAGTACATATGAAAACAATGCCTCATGTATATCATTGAAGCAGCTCAATCCCACGCCTTTTTGTCCTCAAGGTAGTCATTAATTGTGTAAAAAAAAATGATTGGAATTTATTTATGTTTAATTCTTGAATTTGGCTAGGAAGTTTATTATAGAAACGTATACATTGCCATCTAAACGAACCACCTATTTTCTTGTTGAGCCTGGTTTTAGGTACAATAAGTTTGTTGTTTGTTCATAGTATTTATGCTATGGATATCACTTTATATTGTAACAGATTAATATTTTTATGTGCATACATGAGATTCTCATAAATATATTGAGACAGTCATAATATTAATCTCTTTAAATTTGTCTCTGAGGGAGTGTCTAGAACTTAATTTATAAATTGCACGACTAGCCCCTTTCTGTAAAACAAAAAAAGTCTGAATATCGGCGCCATTTCCCCAAAACAGAATGCCGTACGACAACACACTATGAAAATAACTAAAGTATACTAAACGAGCTGTCTCTAAATCAGTCTACTAAACTACGAATTTTCCTAACAGCGTATGCTGCAGAGCTAAGTTTTTTGGACAGTTTATCTATATGGGGGCTCCACTGAAGCTGCGCATCCAATGTTAAACCTTAGATGTGGAATCCTCGGATTTCAACTCTTCATCCTTTATTGACACACTAGTGTTCACTTATGTTACATTGGGTGATGTGAACATTATGCATTTTGTTTTTTCTCGTTAAGTAGAAGATAAACCAGTTAACTACAGTTGAAAGAGCATTATTTACGTCATGAACAACCTGCTGACGTTTGAGTTTAAATAAAAGTGAAGTGTCATCTGCAAACAATACAATATCATGTTGATCCTTTATGAGGTACGGCCAGTCGTTGATATAGATTAGAAACAAAAAAGGACCCAAGGTCGGTTATATTTTATGTGATTTTTTTGGAACGAAGTTCCTTATCGCGCGTTGTGAAAGGGGGCTAGACGGAAAAAATTCTTACGAAAAGTTGTCACGACACTAATGAGGCTGTCCATCCAAAAAGATTGTGTTGAAAAAACAATGTAATAAAAACTTCTTGTATTTTTGGTGGGTAGGTACAAAGTTTGCAAGCAGATCAAGCATTATCAAACATTATTTGTTATAGTTGTTGTTATTGCTAAAGAGTTGAGTTGAGCTGAGCTAAGCTGAGCTGAGCTGAGCTGAGCTAAGCTGAGCTGAGCTGAGCCGAGCCGAGCCGAGCTGAGCTGAGCTGAGCTGAGCTGAGCTGAGCTGAGCTGAGCTGAGCTGCGATGAGATGAGATGAGATGAGATGAGATGAGATGATGAAGTATAACTTCTTACGTGCGTGCGTGTGTGCGTAGTTAATAATAAATAAATATTATAAATTAAAAAAAATAAAATTATATTACAATTCCTTCACTAATTAATCGAAAGGAACTTCGTTCCATTCGGGTGTCCCTTGACACCTCTCAAGTTTTTTTTTATTTTTCCCTTTTTACTTGTTTTACCCCAGAACTAAAACTAAATATTAAAGTTATGCCCGAATTGATAACCCCAATAACATGAAACATGGAATTTGAACATACTCTTATTGGAAGACACCAAAACGTCATCTATTACATATTGAATAGAATAGAATTGTATAAAATTTATATGGGACCACCTCTGAAGTATATACTCTTTTGGATAAAAAAAAGAGTTTTGGAAATCGGTCCACATCTGGAAGAGAAATCGGTGGACATACATAAAAAATACATACATACATTCGAACATAGAACCTCCTAATTTTTGCGAAGTCAGTTAAAAAGTGCCTACCATGCTATTTGCCCCTGTGAAATCTTATTACCATGTTAATAAGACAATTTTCATATAATTTTAGAAAAAAAACTGACTATTTAGGTAGTTTCCATCTTTTTTTTTTAAACACACCATATTTATTACAGAAAAAGTACTATGTATTTTAACAATGCGATTGAAAAACGACACTGTTTTAGGAACGTCCTAGTAAATCACTACTGTTTCCGGTACGTGGCTACAAACCAGGTAATCATTACAATAGCGAACTGTGGCCGGCACACTCGTGTTAACTTACCTTACTATATGTTTTACGAAAGCCAAACAAATGCAGCTTTAAGGGAACTTTTAACAACGGAATACCACCTAGTTCGGTTTCTACAGCGCACTACGCATACGTACTGGCAAACCCACGTTAGTAAGTCACTTTAGGAAAACCGACCTTACTGTTACAACCAAGAGACGCTTTTAAAACCCTGGCAGGCATCGGCCCTAGCGGGCCCCATCAATTTTTGCTAGGCTTCAATATGCCATATCGAGCTTTAGAATGGGACTGCAACACAGATATGAGTGACACAGATGATGCCCTACAAAGCTGAACTTTTAATTCATTTCCATGTGTCATATTTAGAATATATTATACGCCAACCAAACCGCCAGTCGCGCATGTTTTTCATTCTTACGCAGCAGATAGTGCGCGGTCTGCATCATCATTTCAGCCGAAAGACGGCCATTGCTGGACATAGGCCCAAGTGTCGCAACAACGACCGGTCCTGTGCGTCTCGCATCCATTGGATTCCCGTGATCCTCACTAAATCATCGGTCTACATTGTGGGCGGCCTTCCAACGCTGCGGTTTCCGGTACGCGGTCGCTACTCCAAACGTTTCGGCCCCATCGACCATCTGTTCTGCAAACATTGTGCCCTGCCCACTGCCATTTTAGTTTGGTGATTCTTCGGGTTATGTCGGTAGCCTTGGTTCTTTTGCAGTTTGCATAAAAGCATGAAAAACTACCTCTCCTATGCGAACTTATACAACTATGCTCCTGGTCTACAACAACCGGGGGTAAGGCGTAAGTAACAGGAGCAATGTACATAATCGGTCAAATTGTAACATAATTAAACTGCATTCACGGTATATATGCGTGCAACCACGTGAAGCTAATGATTAGTATTCAACATGTAGTTTTAACAAAGTTGCCAAGTTCCACACACATGCTGCATGCAACATGGTGATTCTAATACAAATGCTTGCATTAATTGGTGCTACCCCTTTTTAAGGCATCAAAGGTGCCAATTATTCCAGGCGTGCTAAACTAAAGACACATTTTGAAAAGCCCACGTGTGTCATTCTATTATGCATGGACTTATTTACAAAATTCGCTAACCATATGCTTGGTATAAATACTGATTCTAAATTCAAATTCTCCATAGAAATTTTGAAAATAAGAACCTGCTAATCAGTGTTTAAACTGATGACATGGTAAACTTTATATAAATAAGGCTCAAAGTGTTACCAACGTTAAATAAATGCTTATATGTAGGCTTTGTGTTTTGTGCCATATTTCTTCGAGCTGAATTATAATAATACCTGATCTGAACAAGCACTTGTGATTACAAATCGTTTCCAAGTTTCGTATTTCAATGACGGAAAATTCTGATTTGATTCTGAATATATTTCGCTACTTGGCTTCGAAGATTCGCATTTTATTTTGCTCCGAATATGGAATAGGGTTGTTATAGTCATTGTCAGTGAAGCATTTTTAACAATTATTGTTGAAATAATATAATATCAATAATTATTACAAATGTAATTTCGAAGTTTAATTAATACAACGATAAACTTTATTTATGTTAAAATTTTTACGATCAAAAATCTCGGTAGCATAAAAAAAACTTTTATTTTTATAACAAAGAGCTGAACTTCTTTTATCCATTAACTGGGGGTAAATTGTTTTTAGATGAAGTACTTGGAAGTGTTGCAAGTTAATGGAAAAGCTTGGTACGCCTCTGTAATATTAGAAGGGAAACGGTAGGGAGCAAAGTACTGTAGTACCTCCTCCTGGCTTTCTGAAAGCTAGACATTAGCTAGAACATTAATCAGCGACTCACGATCATACTATAGTGCTCAGTTCAACAATAACAACGGGTGTTAGCTGTATGAAGGGGCTCGATGGCCCAGCAGGGTTACTTACTACTTTTGTGCGCTTTACATTGAAAGCCTGCTTATTGTTTGCGTTAAAGTCGGAATCCTACTATTCCTACCATAATATTATAAACTAGCTGACCCGGCGAACTTCGCATCGCCTCGAAATCAATAAAAATAATTTGATACAGTTTGTGAGATAACAACAAAAAACCATTCCATACAAAATGAAATAGGAATTTTCTACGTAATTTTCCTGTAGTTAAATTTTCTTATGTTTTAATTGATATCCTGCTATTCCGAGCAGAGACAAATCCAACAAATTATAGATCATAAAAATCGGTGCAGCCGTTCTTGAGTTACAAATGGTGTAACTAACCCGACTTTGTTTTATATGTAGATGCGAAAGTTTGGATGGACGGATGTTTGTCACTTCATGCCAGAATGTCCGAACGGATCTGGATGACATTGGCACAGAGATAGATTATAGTCTGGAATAGCACATAGGATACATTTTATCCCAGGATAATCTTCGGATCCCTTGGGATGATTTTTACGCGGGAGAAGCTGCAGGTAGAAGCTAGTTATTACATGAAGTCTATTTATCAAATGCGGAGCGACATGTCATTATTGTTACATTTTTTTTAATTTTGTTAATTTAACCTAAGTCAATCACACACAAACACTCAAACGATAAACGTCTTAACATAGTTTCTTCAGTCACGTCACGTCATAAGCGAGGGTACTTATTAAAAAAAAAACCTCTCAAAACTTAAATTAAGAATTAACTCGGAAGCTCGTACCAGACTAATAAAAATCTAAAACTACAGCACTAAACATTATAATTAAATTAAAACAATGAAAGTTTGAACGAACAACGATTCCTCAGCGCAACATTCAAGAAGCAGCATGTGATGGTAGACTTGTGTTCCTGTATCACTCGAAGGTTGTGCGTTCCTGTCCAGTGTTAAGCATGGAAGGTACGGCGTGAAGCGAGCCCTGGGCGGGGGCGGCTCGCGGCGCGCGCGCTGTGATGCGATGGGCCAGGACTGGTGCTTCAGACGCAAGCGGAAGCGTAGCAGCAGTCAGGAGGACCACCCGCATCACACCCGGTAACTCCATCAATGTGGTACAATGTACTTTTAAAGTGATCTATCTACCTGGTGCCTCCACTCGACTCCACCTCGACTCGGCCAAATTGACAGTTATAGCTTGTTATTTATTGATACAACCGTCCTTGACTCGAGAGATTTTTCCCATAGTCATGGCAACTGATTCGAATGGATGCTACTTTCAAACAGAAACTTCCATAGAACTTGAGTGTATGAAGCATAGTGTTTTGGTTTGTTTTACACGTGCCTATTTCAGAAACCTTACGGATTGAAACGGCACCCATCTTTTAATTAAATTACAAACTTTAGGGCTTTTATTTTATACATTTAAAAAAAATTGGAATCATAAATAAAACAAACTTGGTGACATCCATTTGGCATGCCTTCTTATGTATACTTCTTAATCTGAGTATAAACTTCTACAAATCGAAAGCGTAGATTCCTAGATAGGTACCACAGCGGCAACATTTTTCTACCAACTTGCCTAATCTCGCGACAGAACGTCTTCTTTCAATTGTAATATTAACTCTTGGCTGAAATAACAACATATACTCGTAACAGCAGCCATTTAAATTACTCGACATGAGAATTGTCCAGACTGTCTGACCAAAGATTGGGTCATGGTTTTCAGTAACCGTGGGAAGAGTCCGCCAGTGAAGCTACGTAGAGTTATTAATTTCGATTTTATCACGTGGAGCGATTCTGGCGCCATCTGTCGGTTGTAAGTTCCTTTCAGTTACAGGTAGGGTGCTAACTGATACCGTTACGTAAAGCTAACGTTAAGGGTAGCTAGATGTCGTTCACTACCCTCCTTCAAAGCTTCATTTTTCTGCTCATAAAAAAATAACGTTGATGTTTTTCTAAAAGCTCCATCAAATTAAGTGGGGAAAAGCAGAAGGACATTATGGTAAAATATTTCCAACTTCAATCAAGAAATAATATGGATGAATATACCGTAATTTTGTTCATAAAAATTTGCTAATAAAAGTGTTCGACCGAAGCTAAATTTGGGCGAAGTTGAAGCGGAATGTATAATCCGACGCTAAATAATGAATAAATTTTAGAGTTCCGTGCAAGAATGGTTGTGATAAGAACCCGACAGCAACTGTAGTTTTGATCTGTTTATTTTTAGAATGAATGTGAGCCGTGACATGGGCGATTTTTCCGAATAGTCTCGAAGTTACTTGAACTTTAAAAAATGTTGAATATCTCTGACCCGTATCAACCGTATAACCCGATTTTATTTCATTTTGCGTTGGTTTGCAAACGTGATCTCTAAACCTTTTCCCACTGCAAAAATATTCCTTCATATTCAGAATCTGAAAAAACCTATTGTATCTGTTGTATTACTGACATCGTGCATTGGTCTGAAGTAAAGTAGTCAGATTTTTTTTCGATGTTTGACCAAATAAACTAAACTGCAAACGTGTCATATTTATATTTCTGTAGTCTATTCGAGCTTTTGATTAGGACTTATACAAATCCTGACAATGGCATAAAATATTAACGCTTATGTGATAATAATTTGTGTACACAAGTAATAATGGTCTCTTTTGTTCAATTATGGCAGCAATATTCGTCTCCTACTGTCAACATCGTTAATAAGTAAATTGTATTCTATCGTGTTATCAATATTTGTTTTATAAGCAGAGGTTTCATATTGACAATTAGCTTTATTTGATGCTGTTGTAGCGACATCTATGACGCTACACAAGAACTAGAACAGCTAAATTCCTACATCGCGCAAGCAGAGTTCTCCGCGCGATTTGAACATATACAACAGCCCGAAATCAACTATAGGGCAGTTGCCCGGACCAGACACAACACCCGTCTGGTCGGAGGATCCTCCCTTTTCAACGGAGGTTTGCGGGACTTTACACCCTGTTCCGCATACCTCTACAATGGTGACCCTCGACTATGAACGTGAGCGCAGCCTTCGTCATGACGTCATCACCTCGTCAGCGCAGCCTTCGTGCAGCTACTCCAGCGTGACGTCATCATCATCACTTCCTCCAAGCTCTTCAGCAACGAGTCATACAGCCAGCCAGTACAACGACAACGCCGACAACGATAACGCCGACAACGATACGCCGACAACGATACGCCGACAACGATAACGCCGACAACGATACGCCGACAACGATAACGCCGACAACGATACGCCGACAACGATAACGCCGACTACGATACGCCGACAACGATACGCCGACAACGATACGCCAACAAAACGATAACGCCGACAACGAAACGACGCACCGCTCCGACTCACTGGAGCCCGCAGCAGTACTCCGACTCACTGGAGCCTGCATCATCGTCCCGACTCACTGGGATATCATCACCGCAGACAGTTCCGACTCACCGTGAACTATGCGCCTCTTCCGGTTCCGACTCACTGGAACCCGCCTTCCACTGGCCCGGCAAGCATCACGTATGAACGACTCATCGAGAAGAGAACAATCGATCTCCGATCTCTGGAGGGGAGTGATGTAGCGACATCTATGACGCTACACAAGAACTAGAACAGCTAAATTCCTACATCGCGCAAGCAGAGTTCTCCGCGCGATTTGAACATATACAACAGCCCGAAATCAACTATAGGGCAGTTGCCCGGACCAGACACAACACCCGTCTGGTCGGAGGATCCTCCCTTTTCAACGGAGGTTTGCGGGACTTTACACCCTGTTCCGCATACCTCTACACTGTAAACATAAGTTTAACTTACGATTTAATGAAAAAGATTTATATGTCACACAAACATAAAATGCACTACGAAAGACAGACTTACATTTTTTGTTTTTTTATTTTTTTTGAAATTTTTCGCTATTTCAATCTTTGTCAGATAACAAACTGTTATGAATCGATGTACCTACCGATGAATGTTTCCTAGATTGATATATATCATCATCATCATCATTTTAGCCGAAAGACGTCCACTGCTGGACATAGACCTCCCCCAAGTGTCGCCATAACGAAGGGTCCTCTGCGTGGATGCGAGACTAATAGATGTATAAGATCAAAATAGATGGCAAAGACTTGTAATATTCTAACCGTTTAAAATATCCAGTGAAGTTCTGAAGCCCCATTAATTCCAACAGCGCGGTTGAGAGCGTTACCTAAAGCCTAAAACTCTTCGAGTTCAAGGATTTTTAACTGCATATTTATGAAAAACTTCAGTATTCCTTCAATTAGTTCTAATTTATGTTGCTTAGGGGAGAGCAAAGCACTAATTAATAGCTGATTATTACCTGATTTCGCTAAAATGTTTATACTTACTTGCTTTATTTTCAACCAGTGTTATCGCACCCGTGGCAGTACAGTGATGGTGCATTTTTCCGAAATAGATCATCACCTATGACACTCGGCGATAGTGAAGATTTTTCATTGATAGTGCTTTCTATCAATGAAAGAATCGTAATCGGATCACTACTTCCAGAGAAGTAATCTACAAATAAATAATTATAACTCTTTAAAACACAAGTTTAGACAGAACCTTTCGAAATAAACAATTACTTGATTAAAATATATCGAGATGAACTGAAAACTACATAATTAAATCTGTTAGTCCATGTAAAAGCTGGACCGTACTAATAATACACATTAGCCTTATTTGTAAACAATCGCATGCCGTGTTAATTGACACAAATCAATGATTCATTAGAATTCGTACGCTTAAATTACGAGCGAACTACATTAATTGATTAGCTTTAAAACTACCTATACCTACATAGTGACACCAAAAAACTCGGATACTTAGATCTTTTTTTTTTATTTAGCCCATACCGTCTCATTGCTGGGCAAATGCCTCCCCCAAATCCTTCCAGGTACCTACCTATTCTTTTCACGTCGACATCATAAGTGTACTTAGATATTTAACTGAATTAGTAAGTTAAAAACATAGTAATGATATAACTGAATTTTGTTGCATCATATTGCCTACAAATGCTTATTAATTTACAGACAATTATGATTCAGCAGAATTTAGTTATTTCATTAATGCTGATGCTGATGCAATTCTCAAAAAAAAGTTTTTTTTTCAAACATATTCTGAATATTATAAATAATGCTATTAAAAATCCCTTGTATCACAAGGGATTTTTTATCATAATTTCAGCCGATATGTCCATCTACATCCACTGCTAAACATAGGGGAGCCCTAACCAAGTGTTGCAACAACGTCATCGGTCCATATTGTAAGAGACATATATTTTTTTTTTGTTTCATTTTACATTTTTATTGTATTATGAACGTAACTACACACACCGTTATTTAGTCTACGAAGCATAATCTATGTATTTTCATAGTAAAATTGTGTTTGCGTTTTGTCTGTGCAAGCAAAAACGAACCCAACGATGTGAATTTCAGTGCAGTTTTCTAGTCTTATTTAACCGGGAACGCTAAAAAATATAGGTATTTTCATGTGCACCGACTCTCCCAAAAGCGAATAAATATTCCGAGTAATAAAGTTGGGAAAACAGACTTCAAACAGTTTTACTACTTTTCATTAACTTTACGCCAGTATTCTGGACAAGGCAAGTTTAAATTCTTAAATATTAAGGTTTCAAGACTTAAAAAGATTCCATAAGGTAAGCTTTTCCTAGCTCAATTTTTGGTTCTTATGTCAGTAAAGCTTCCAGATATACAACCTTAGTTATAAAACTCGCTAACTATATGATTAGTTTAAATACTGATTAGCGGATTCTAAATTCAAGATGACAACGTCTCATGCATACATCACGCTACTACTATAGACTATAACAACGTCTCATACATCCATCACGCTACTACTATAGACTATAACAACGTCTCATGTATCCATCACGCTACTACTATAGACTTAACAACGTCTCATGCATCCATCACGCTACTACTATAGACTATAACAACGTCTCATACATCCATCACGCTACTACTGTAGACTATAACAACGTCTCATGCATCCATCACGCTACTACTATAGAATATAACAACGTCTCATGCATCCATCACGCTACTACTATAGAATATAACAACGTCTCATGCATCCATCACGCTCCTACTATAGACATTAACACTGACATTTATCCTTCTTCCGGGCAGAAACTTTTTAATTTAGATCCTACTAATCAGTGTTAAAGCTAATCATAGAAATGGTTATTTTTTTATAAATAAGGCTGATACTGCCTCATACGGTAGTCCCCTTATAGATAAAAGTGTGGCTAAGATATGCTAAAGGTTATCTGAAGTATCCTGAAGTTTATACTTGTAGTGACTTTACTAAGTTTATTAATAAGGATTTGCGGGGCCTTTCATTATATAAATAGTGCAGGTTCAGGCTTTTATGCATTTTATAGAACTTGGCTACCTTTGATCGTTTGCTTGAATGTCATCAAGATAATAATAATTATGCACTTCACTCCGTTATTATCTTTTTTATACCATAATTAAATTCAGCTACGTAAAACGAATAGTTGGTAACTATCATGTAAGGAAAATAACAAAAGTTAGAAGTAGGTAACTACCATAATATTGGTTTATTTGGAACATTTAAACAGTAGGTACTTCCACTTTTCCTGCTATTTAAATGGTAGGTTTATAAATTGCTGTCTGCCTAAAACCTATTTGATTTGAATATTTAGGACACACAAGTTTCTTTTCCTCAAAACTGTTCATAGTTTACATGTTTAAGCATTCCAAATATCCTCAAAGGCAAATGGTGTGGCGAGTTGCCGCCACTCTGCAAGTTGGGTGGGGTTTGTATCACGTCGCGTGTGTGTCTCGCTTTAATTTGTCAGACAGACGTGAGTGGCCGGCTTTAAGCGAGCTATAGACAATTTAAAATGCAACAATCGACGTCACGTCAGTTTGACGTCAGTGTGTGTGTCTAACGCCGCGAGGCACAGCGCGCATCTCACCGCAGACTAAATTAATGTCTTAAAATAATATCGTCCCCGCAAATACGCTAAAATCCCGAGTAAATCCCGTAAACGTTGGGGATCCTCCGGGAATAATAAATAACCCATATTTACCGCGTCCGTTAACTACTGAACAAGAATAATCAGGAGTGTTGGTGTGAAGAGAACGAGTGGCCACTCGACAAGTCGACGTGCAACCATCGAGAACAGCCCGGAAAGTCAGGTACCACTTGTTTTACAAATTGTGAGTAGGGCCACATTCGCCGACTGCTGCCGACCACTCCTAACTTGAAGTTATACAGACAAATATAGGCAATTTTGGGCCAGCATTCCCTCCAAGTGCTTGGTCGTACTTACTGTTCTACATCCGCAGAGACCCACGGCTATTTACACGCTTGGGCAACTCCATTCGATGGTCCTTTCGAGCCTGGATAGGCATCAGTAAAATTCAGTACAAATTAAGTACAAGTCATTACAGTAGGTAGGCACATAACTTTATTAGTGCCCCCAAAATGGCGTCCCGCAAGCAAGAAGCTAAATTGGCTCAGCTTACCGCTAAAAAACAAATGATTTTCGAGCGAGTTAATCGCATATATAATGATTCCAGAAACATCTCGAACTTTGATTCACGTTCAAATGAGACATTCTTAGCGCAGTCAGAAACAATTACTGAGCAATATAACAAATTTGAGGAAATAGTAGAACAAATGAATGAATTGCAATTCGAGATTGACCAAACCGCACCAGACTATTCGAGTCTATATTCTATTGAAGACTTATATTCTAATATTAAATATAAACGTAATCTCATACTTTCGAAAAACGAAACATCGGAACACAAAGTGGGTACTCGGATAAAATTACCGCCCATAGATTTGCCAACGTTTGATGGTAAAGCGGAAAATTGGCCCATATTTTATGAAATGTTTCGAAGCAATGTTCATTTAAATACCGATCTGGTTGACTCGCAGCGTGTCCAGTACTTGATCAGTAAGTTGACTCATGATGCCTTGAAGCTGACCGCGGGCATTGTTCCTACAGGTGATACATACAACGTTATGTGGAACAGTCTCGTTAAAAGGTATCAAGATAAGCGTAGTTTAGGGATTCATTATCTCAATAATATACTGGATATTAAACAATGCGCCGGAAATGCCGCGAGCCTCAATACTTTTGTGGAACGATATTCAGCGTCCGTCGCAGCCTTGAAGCAGTTAGACATTCCAGACTTACTGGATTTTGTTTTATTACACTGTGGTTTAAGAAAGGTTGACGCGCAAACTGTCTTACAGTTTGAATCACGTGTGAGTGAAAAAGAATTACCTTCCTATGCGGAGTTTATAACATTCATGCAAGCATATGTTAAAGTGCTGCAGCGCTCATACGGTAATAATTTACAGACGGAACCGCGCGCTAAGTCTAGTTCAGCGAATCATCAAACAAAAAATAACACCGCTAGATCGTTCGTCTCGCGTAATGAACCGGTTTCGAATGGCAAATGTACGCTTTGCGATAAGGATGACGTACGACATCAGCTGTTCTATTGCCCGCAGTTTAAAAATATTAGTACACCGCTTGCACGTTTTGAATTTATAAAAGCAAAACGTGGCTGTATAAACTGTTTAAGTCTATCCCATTCTTTGGTTAAATGTAAGTCACGTAACGTTTGTAAAATTTGTAAGAAGAACCACCATTCTCTCTTACATTTCCGAGAAAAACATGAGTCATTATCGCCCGAGCCGCAAGCGCCTACTAAGGATACATCTGTTTCGCTCACTACAGCTGTTAAAACTGGGTCAACCATTTTGCTAGCGACCGCGCAGTTATATGCATACTATAGCGACATCAGAGATAAGGAGGTGGTTCGGTGCCTACTAGATAACGGATCGCAAAATAATTTAATTACTGTGGACTGTTGTAAACGTTTGAACTTACCCATAATTAAATTACGCAGTTCATTTTTACAAGGTGTTGGAATGTCATCGAAACCAATACACGGTTTTATTCATCTCAACATAGAATCTCGGTTTGACCCTCATACGAAGTTTTCGATACAAGCGTTAGTTGTTGATTGTATTACAGATAGACTTCCCGCGAAATTAATTAGGTTACATAACAATGATAACATGTCATACTTAAGTAACTTGCAGCTCGCTGATCCGCTTTGGAACGTGCCGGGCACGGTAGACGTCGTGCTTGGAGCACAATTGTTCCCCTTTATTTACCTGGGAGACAGGGTCGATTCGGGTACCCGCGCGCCCCCTGCTGTACTGACTAGCTTCGGTTATGTACTTATGGGTGATATTGATTGTTGTAGTAGTGATGTGACACACATTACATCTTCGTTTACCGCGCAGGCCGACATTGAAGTCGGGTCAAATTTACATAAGTTTTTTGAGCCAGAGTAAATTCCACCCGCCGCCACCGCCGCGCCGCGCCGCGCCGCGCCGCGTTCCGTTATTGGTCCGCACGAATTAGAGTGTGAAAATAATTTTAATTCTTCAGTCTTATTTGAAGACGGCAGATACTTTGTCGATCTGCCTTTTGCGCGCTCACCCGGCGGGCTAGGTAGCTCGCACGGCTACGCCCCTAGGCGCTTACTTGCGCTCGAGCGTAAGTTAATGACCCTTCGCGAGAATAATAATAAAACTATCGCGGATTATATGACTCACTCGAGGTTGTCGCTCAATGACATTTTGCATGTCGGACCTAATTTGCAAGCAGACTTGTTTTTGTTATTACTTGATTTTCGTACATTCCCTGTCGCGATGACAGCGGATATAAAACAAATGTTCTTACGTATCGGTGTAAGAGAGCACCACCGCAAATATTTACGAATCTTGTATCGTTTTAGCAAAGGTGAGCCTATTCGCACCTTTCATTTTAACCGCGTTCCCTTCGGACTGAAACCTAGTCCTTATTTAGCGATGCGCACATTGCGTAACTTGGCGTGTGAGCAAAGCGACCGCTTTCCTGAGGCTTCTAAATTGGTAGAAACTCAGTTTTACATGGACGACTACGTCTACTCTGTTTCGGACGAACAGACAGCTATGCGTCTATCCCGCGATTTAATTGATTTAATGAAGGTAGGTTCCTTTGACTTAGTCAAATGGGCTACCAATTCACCCGCTTTATTAGAGATTCTCCCAGAGTCTCACCGCTTACCAGTTAATTTTTCTGGCATGGATAATGATGTCCATAATTTCAAAATCCTTGGATTAACCTGGGAACCCGCTGATGATTATTTTTCTTTGACAACAATCGCCGTGGATGATAAATGCACGAAGCGCGCGATTCTATCGCTAGTTGCCCGCTTGTTCGACGTACTGGGCCTTGTAGGACCCGTTGTGCTGTACGCGAAGGTATTAATCAAAGAACTTTGGTTAGCTAAAGTAGGATGGGATGAGGTTCCACCGGAATCTATCACAAATCGGTTTGCCGCTTTTACGCGCGATTTTCCTTCACTCTCTTCTCTAAAGGTTCCTCGCCACATTGGCGTCTTTAGAGAAGCTGTAGTGAACATCGTAGCCTTTTGCGACGCCAGCTTTACTGGTTATGGCTGTTGTATTTATTTACACATTACCGACCCTACTGGTGATATCACTGTCCGACTCTTATGTGCAAAGTCCAAAGTCTCCCCCGCAAAAATAACAACGCTAGCTCGATTAGAACTTGTCGCCGCTTTACTTCTGTCTAAACTTGTTCGCGTAGTCAAGGAAAAACTTTCCGCTCGTGTACCTATTACAGGTGTCCACGCTTTCTCGGACTCCACCATAGCTCTCTCGTGGATCCACTCATCTCCCCATAGATGGTCTATTTTTGTCAGCAACCGCATTGCTCAAATACAGGAAAACTTACCTGCCGCTTGTTTCCGTCACGTGTCCGGGAAAGAGAATCCTAGCGATTGTCTGTCTCGCGGCATGCTGCCGTTGGATTTAATAAGACACTCGTTGTGGTGGAACGGCCCCACATGGCTCCATCAGCCCATGAGCGAGTGGCCTTTAAAGTTCGCTCCTGCTCAATGTGAAACATTGCCGGAGTTTAAATCAAAGGTTTTTCTTGTAGAAACTTCGAATACTGAACCGCGTATTTTAGATACTATAGCTGACCGTGTTTGCTCATGGAATAAATTGTTACGTGTATTTATGTACATTCTTAAATTTACAAATAGACTACATAGTCATAGTTCTGTTGAAAACATTCAAACCGCCGAAAATTTCATTGTTCGATTAGTTCAAAGTTTACATTTTGCGAGCGATTTAAATTTAATTAAAGCAGGTGAACTTCCAGCTAAGAAGTTGCGCTGTTTATCTGTCTTCATTGATAGCTTCGGAATCTTACGTATTGGGGGCAGATTGTCTAAATCTGACTTACCGTATGAAGCCAAGCATCCCGCGCTTTTACCTAAACGCAACCGCGTAGTCGATCTAATTATCGATCACTATCACAATACGTACTGCCATACGGGCCCAGGGTTATTGATGTCCATTATAAGGCAGCGGTTTTGGATATTGGATGGCCGAACGGTTATACGTTCTCGTTGTCGGAAATGTAATACTTGTTTCCGTCTAAATCCTAAGCATCCAGTACCCAAAATGGCTGAACTTCCTGGATACCGCGTCCGTGATGCTAAAGCCTTTGTACACACCGGTGTAGATTTCGCCGGGCCGCTTGCTTATATACCTATTCGACGTAGAGGTCAACGTTCGCAGAAACTTTACTTATGTTTGTTCGTATGCATGGTGACTAAAGCCATACATATCGAGCTTGTTTCGGATCTCACATCTGAGGCTTTCCTATCCGCATTTAAGAGATTCATTTCTCGCCGCGGTCCAGTGTCTGTTATGTACTCAGACAATGGTACCAATTTTGTTGGCGCTAAGGCGCAATTGGATGATATTTATTCTTTTTTATTAAATTCAACTGTTCAAACGGATATTAAAAATGAGCTTCTTAAATCACGCATCGAGTGGACAAGAATACCGCCGCGAGCTCCACACTTCGGAGGTATTTGGGAGTCGAATATTAAGAGTGTTAAAACTCACTTGTTTAGAGTCGTAGGTAAACAACTTCTCACTTACGAGGAACTCTCGACCGTATTGGTGCAAATTGAGTGCCTTTTGAACTCTCGACCACTTAGTGTCATTTCGTCAGACCCACATCCGGAGGTACTCACGCCCGCGCATTTTTTAATGTCCAGTCCACTCACGTATTTGCCTTCTTCTGAATTGGCAGAAGAAAACATAAACCTAAACAACCGCAAAGGGCTCTTGGATCAACTTGTGTTATCCTACTGGAATAAATGGCGAATTGAGTACTTGCACACGCTGCAAGTTCGCCAGAAGTGGTGCACTCCCGATCGCCCTATAGAGATAGGTACTGTCGTTCTCTTGGGTCAAGATAACGTACCTCCATTGACTTGGCCATTAGGTATCATAGAGGAAGTTTTTCCGGGATCGGATGGTGTAATTCGAGTCGCTTCAATAAAAACCGCGTCAGGCACGTATAAACGTCCTGTCACTAAGTTGTATCCTTTGCCAACTCAATAGATTATTATTACTACATAATTTAGTTTAATTTAGTTTAGGGTTCATATTATACGTTCCAATGGTACGCCATTACATAGTTGTAATTTAGTTTATTCGACTTACCATAGTCAAGTCGAACCGCAATTCATTCTTAGGACACTGATAATTATTTTTCCCGAGCATTATATCAATGCGATGGTGTTTCGGACTGCTGCTTGGATTTCCCTCAAAGCTCTTCAACAAGTTAATGCTTACATATCATCACCGCTTCTTGAACCTCACTCGCTCCGCATAGATTAGCAGCTTTTGAAAGCTCCTGGACCTTTCAAGGCGGGGAGCATGGTGTGGCGAGTTGCCGCCACTCTGCAAGTTGGGTGGGGTTGGTATCACGTCGCGTGTGTGTCTCGCTTTAATTTGTCAGACAGACGTGAGTGGCCGGCTTTAAGCGAGCTATAGACAATTTAAAATGCAACAATCGACGTCACGTCAGTTTGACGTCAGTGTGTGTGTCTAACGCCGCGAGGCACAGCGCGCATCTCACCGCAGACTAAATTAATGTCTTAAAATAATATCGTCCCCGCAAATACGCTAAAATCCCGAGTAAATCCCGTAAACGTTGGGGATCCTCCGGGAATAATAAATAACCCATATTTACCGCGTCCGTTAACTACTGAACAAGAATAATCAGGAGTGTTGGTGTGAAGAGAACGAGTGGCCACTCGACAAGTCGACGTGCAACCATCGAGAACAGCCCGGAAAGTCAGGTACCACTTGTTTTACAAATTGTGAGTAGGGCCACATTCGCCGACTGCTGCCGACCACTCCTAACTTGAAGTTATACAGACAAATATAGGCAATTTTGGGCCAGCATTCCCTCCAAGTGCTTGGTCGTACTTACTGTTCTACATCCGCAGAGACCCACGGCTATTTACACGCTTGGGCAACTCCAGCAAAGATGTTTAGAAGAAATGAGTACCGCGACCTGATACATAATTAGCATGCTATTTTTCACATTGATCGATGGGTAAAAGTTTTTGGTTTCTTTCATATTTTATAGGGTTTCTTTGATATCGACGGCACGGTTGGCGCAGTGGTTAAGCGATTGGCTGCTGCGCTACGTGTCGCAGGTTCGATTCCTGCACAGACCAAATATTTGCATGGCCTACAGATCTGGGTCTGGGTGTCTGGTGTATATGAGTTTACATGTTTGTGATCGCACCCACGATACAGAAATAATTCCTAGTGTCATTTTTAAATATATAAAAACTTTATTTTACATAAATAAGCCACAAGTTAGACCGTTTCTACTACACCAAAAAAAAAACTAATTTAAGCACTCACATATTATTATTTTTTCCTTAGTCAATAATTGGTATGAATCCAAAGCTGTTATGGTATGTTTTACCTATAAGTAATTAGGGAATACGGTATTTTACTGGGTATGAAAATAATAATTCTATTTAGTCCGTAAATTAGATTTTCAAAAAATATTGGACACGCATTTCCTGCTGAAGCAAACCAATTAAAAATGACAAAGATAAACATCAAAATCAAATCAAATCATTTTTATTTCAGGCCTAATGACGCATATAAAAAAAATTAAAAATATTACAAAATTAAATTATGTAACACACGTACTTAAAGTTAATATTAACACAGCCTGTCAAGTGGTATAACTTTAGATCATCGATGTCATAATAGTCCCGCCGGACGCTACGAGATGGCGCTGTACGACTACGTCACGATTCTAGATCGCGGTGTTAAGATCCTCCGTGAATTAGTGACCCTCGACAGATTAATTATGGCACCTTGACACTAGATGGCGCTGTACGACTACGTCACGATTCTGAATCGCGGTGTTATGACTCTCCGTAGCCTAATGACCCCCTAAGGGAATTGTAAGTAAAATCAAGCTATTTCTCCTGCTATCAGCGAGGTGCATCGGCGGATCTAGTCCTTGTGGGAAAGGTCACGCGGGACACCCATGATAGTTTGGCGGAGTAGCCGAGCCATAGTATTTTTTTGGTTTAGAGGACTAAATTAAATTAAATTCATCAAAGTTGAGGAGTCGGCTGGTTACGTCACTTTGTTGGTAAAAAGTGCCGGGCTACGAAATTTCAACGCACTGTGCCGCCCTAACTTTTTGTTTACTTGACAAAAGAAAAAATACGTGTCAAATATTTTTTGTATATTTAACTGGCGGACTAATTAGATTTTTTGTATATTTAACTGACGGACTAATTAGATTTTTTGTATATTTAACTGACGGACTAATTAGATATTTTGTATATTTAGCTGACGGACTAATTAGATATTTTGTATATTTAACTGGCGGACTAATTACATTTTTTGTATATTTAACTGACGGACTAATTAGATTTTTGTATATTTAGCTGACGGACTAATTAGATTTTTTGTATATTTAACTGGCGGACTAATTAGATTTTTTATATATTTAACTGCTGGACTAATTAGATTTTTTGTAAATTTAGCTGACGGACTAATTAGATTTTTTGTATATTTAACTGACGGACTAATTAGATTTTTGTATATTTAACTGATGGACTAATTAGATTTTTTTATATTTAACTGACGGACTAATTACATTTTTTGTATATTTAACTGACGGACTAATTAAATTTTTAAGTAAACTATTATCATATCATTTTAAGTTAATGAAGTAAAAAAAAATGCATAACTAATAAAGTTATCGGCCTGGATTTGTCGCTTGGCAAGGGTGCGCCCTTGCCTGAGACTTATCAGAACTGGCGTAATGTACCTAGATATACTATGCCTATGTAGATACTATACGATGATGAACCAAGGATACCTACAAAGTAGAATCGCCAAACTTAAGTGGCAGAGGGCAGGGCACATTGCTGGCAGAACAGATAGTCGAAAGGACTGAAAGGTTCTGCAGCATACCGGAAGACGCAGCGTTGGAAGGCCTCCCAAGAGGTAGACCGAAGACCTGGTAAGGGTCGCGGGAATTCGATGGATGCGAGACGCACAGAACCGGTCGTTGTGGCGACACTTGGGGGAGGCCTATGTCCAGCAGTGGACGTCTTTCGACTGAAATTATGATGAGGTTAATACGATGATGTAGATTTGAAAAAATACAAGTTTCACATAAATGCTTCTGCTAAGATGATGAAAACATGCAGAGAAATGTGATTAACAAAAAAATATACTAACTCCTAGACATGACTGTAACAAAGTCTTTACATTTAAAAACAAACACATCATTGTAATTAATGTCATGATTGATACAAAATTATGCATTTTCATAGTTCTCGTTCAAAGACAGAAGCATCATTACAGTACTAAATCCACGATTCACACTACTCATCAAGAATACTACATACCAAGATTAACATCAGCTTCTCATCCTGATATACCGATCACGAAATCGATTGCCACCGTATACCTAGTAACACGTAGTTTGTAAACCAATCTAATGGTTGTAAGGAGAACGTTCCCCAGCGGGTCGTGTGATGAACAGAGCGCTGGTGGCAAGTGGGTAATTGCATCGTAATAGCCCCGTCGAAGGCAATGCGATTAGCCCCTAACCTCTCATAACACACAATGACTGCTTACTATGATAGTTCGCTGCAGCGCTTTATAATGATGTTATTCAGCGATCGCGTGCAAATCGCTCATAAACGATCTGTTTTGAACAGATGTTGTTAGGTTTTCAGGGATTTTTGTGACGATTTATTTAAAAGGAAAGCCAAGAGACAATATATTTGTAATTCATTCAACACAACATAACCACAATTTGAGTTATCTTTATATTTCATTCATGCATTTGCATTTGTCAAGTTCTTATAATAAGGAAAAGTTAACGCTAGTTTAAACTTATTAGAAATACTTTTCCTTCCAATTATCTTTAATTGAGTCTTGGTAAAAACCAAAATCCGATTCAAAACAATAGACAGGAAAAACTTTTACCATTTAGGTATCATGGAAACCGATTTCCTCAAGGAATGGAAATATTTTTGATTAAAGTAGTCAGGTACGCGCTCTGGTCGATGTTTTTTTACCAAGAATTAATAAGGAATTGCAGCAATTGTTTTAACTGTGTACTTTCCTGCTCAAGCAGTACCTATAATGCCTCACAAAATAAACCAGCTTTAGTACACCCCATTCAATAAAACAGAATAGATATAATATACCTGTGTGTAGTAATATCACTATAATGCACTATCCCTATTAAGTGATACCTAATACTCCAAATTAAAGTCATTTACCTACAATCCGTTTATATGTAATCAGCTTTACCAAGATTCCTCTCTGCTAATTAAATCATTATGCATATTGTAGGCAGCAGAACACATTCATAATACATAGTACAATCAGGCTCGGACGTACGCCGTAATTGCATCTACGTGCATTCCCACACTAATTATCTTTGGTCAGAAGCGTAATAATATGGTAGACAGTCAGCCATTACTCGCCAAGGTAACTGGCACAATACAGCATTGTGCCGACTCACGTGAAATATACACTGTCAATCTTAGGGCTGTTGTTAGTAAAGGCTGCCTGTTTTTCTATTACAGATGTATTTTCTAATGGTCTGTTGTTTTTTAGAATAATTATGTGTGTTTATCGTTCCACTTATAAGTACGTACGGTATAACCTACTGCAGGTTGTTTGTTTTATAAAGTGTTTACGATCAGATAATATTGCAGATGTGATATATCGTAGCTCCTGTAAAAGCCTACGAGACTAGCTGCTACGAAGTCTACGACCGTAGCAAAATCCCGTAGACCGACAAAATCATTCCTGTACGTCTATCAAAAAAGGTTTCTCTTTATGTGAGATCAATGCAAATGTGCCCCCGGATGTGATGTAGCCTGGCAGCCTGTAGGGTGCACCACATGAAGGGCAGCGGCGCCGCGGTCAAGTTCAAGGCGACGACCTACGCGACAAACCAATAAAACATAACTTCTTTAGTCTCCACTGACTTTTAAATACATTAAGAGTCACCAACCTCTATGAAAGTGAAACTAAACTGAATGATTTCACGCTTTATCATCGCGAAGGCTTGGAAAATGACGTTTTGATGACTGATTTTCATGAAAACTAAGTTGAGGGGTATATCCATAGGAAATTAAAAAAGCACTGTGAATCTTAATGTTTTGATATGGAAATGTTGATTACAATTACAGTTTATTGAAAATTTTAGTCATCCTTGCTGTGTTTCCGTAAAAATCTTTTCATAAAAACTAATTAATTCGAGTATAAAACAATCATAACATTTAAATGAGGTACTCGTAAGTATACTTAAAATCTAAAAATGAGGTCAATCGTTATCGCCAGAGGGGTTGATTTGTACCAGTGCCTCGTGGACAGGTAAATCAATGTGAAATGTAACTCTTATCGCTGAAAATATAATCTGTGAAGCCTTACGAATGTATTAAACCGAATTCAGTGGTTGTGATTCGTAGCAAGCTTCAGTGAAGACGTTAGGTTTTCGCTTGACCTATAAACGAACGCACTTTGCATGGTAGAGGAAAGTGGATCTTGGGTTGACGGCATAAGCACCACTTCTGCTTGGCGGCACTGGTGACTTGCGTCATTTCCTACACAAGAGTTGCGTACCGCCGTACGCATGCGGCTCGCCCCATTCGACCCCCGGCAAAATGGCGCTGGCAACATGGCCGCCGGGCAGCCGCAGGATGCTCTGTGACGGAGCTCCTGTCCGCCACGCCGCCGCCGTCGACACGAGCCCCCGCGGCCCCGGCGCGCTGCACACCTGACACGCACGCCGCTCAACCTGACGCGGTGATCGATCCGCCCGCGCCGCTTGCAGCGACACGACGCTGCCGACAAGGAACGCGCGTGCAACAAGTGATACCGTGTCGAAAACTGTTCAAATAAATGACGCATTGATATTGTTTTCTAGCAGTGATGTAATTGTGGGTCACATATAAATATAGAACGTGCCCTTTCAGTGAGTGGCGGCGCGGGTGAGCCAAGCAGTGAGTGACGTCGGCGCTCACGTTCCCCGCGCCGCGCAACGTCAACATTGCCGGCCGCGTCACGCTCGCGCCGTCAGCGATGCACATCATAATATCACGCACGATCGCTTGTACTATTAGTGACATTCCGTAACGTGTGATCCATCCACGTTTGTTGTGCTATAATAATAAGATTATCTATTGAGAGGTTGGTGATGTGACAATAACTGAAAACAATTCGCACTTAACCCTGCCACGAAAATGTTTAATTGGTGTTTGTTGTACGTGTTGACGATGTGAACGTGTAGTTGTCAAGCTAATAACTATCAATAATGACGATAACACAAGTGCATAGTATAGAGCGCGTGTCGGCGGCTCGGCGGCGAGCCCAGTGTAGTGCGAGACGCGCGCGCGGGTGAAGCGCGCCGCCTGCACGTGCCAGTGCCCATGTGCTGCCGGCTGCCGCTGTGTCTCATGGAGCCCGGCGCCAGTGATTGACTTTCTGACTGAGACTGTGCTGAGATATGCTAGTGTGAACTCGAACCGATGTTTTGGTTTCTACGGGAGTGTCGGGGAGCGGGCCGGGGTCGAGGGCGCCGCGTGGCCCGCTAGCGATATGTTGACATTCGTGTTCGCGGTTTGGTCGGCGGCGCGCGCGCTGGGCTGGGCGTGCGAGCCGGCGCGCTCCCCTGACGCGGAGGACGCGCCCGTGCTGCCGCGCCTGCGCTCGGCGCGCGCCTCCAGCGACCTGTCCACGTTCAGCACCACCACCACCAGCTCCAGTCAGACCAGTAGCGGCGACCACCCCAAGAGGTCCACGAGCGAACACTTGACAGGGACCCCGTATGACATACAACAGTCGTAACCACTTATCAAACAATGAATTACATGTCGATACCGGCAAAAATTCATTAAACAGATACCATCACATTACTTTAAAAACATTAATCATACGGACACGATAAAATCATTTGATGAGACCAAGATATGTTGATGTAATTGAGATATATTTAATTATCTCCAATGACGTTGATTACAATGGTTATAATCTACAGGTACTTACTGAAATATGCACAATGTAGATACGCTGATAGGAGATAATTATTTTATTATAAATATACGTATCCGTATGTACAATACCTACTAACACATTGATCGGTGGTAAAGTCCACTTGATTGAACAAGTTTAATAATAAAATTTATCTACGATTTATTTGACTATACAACAAGGCACTTATAAAACTAGAAGCTGAGCGAAATAATAAGGCAATATTGTAAAGAACAGTCAGGAAATTATATTTCGAAAGCTATTTCAAAGCGCAGGGAAATAACAATTCACGCGATTCTTGTTTCTTGAACGTCGCATGATGCAGCCGTACCTTCGTTCCTTTTGTTAAAGAACAATATTTGACGCGCAGAACCTGGACTTTTTCAACCCCATTCAGTTGTCGGAATAAAATTTACGTAGCGAGAAACTTGAGCTTGTACGTAGAAGCAGACGTATAACTGTGACAATAGAAATAATGATATATTTGAATCTGTATGTTATATACCTACCTTCTCCATTCAGAGTGACTTTTAACTCACAGTATAATGTATAATCTTTCAGGTAGTTAACAAAACAGGGGGTAAAATAAATATAAACGACTTTTACTGTGGGACCAAATCTGAAATCGCGAATAAAAATCAGCTGTTACCCTACATTTCATAGAGTTATGTTTACATAATAATGTGTACGTATGTACTAAATAGCAGTGATGGCCCAGTGGTAACCGCTGTGACTTACAAGTTGTAGGTCGTGAGTTTGAACCCAGGCATAGGCTTTACTTTGTGTAAATTATTTCATCACCACTGCTCTCAAAAGGGTGAAGGAAAACATCGTGAGGAAACCGGTATGTCCTAAAACCAAAAATTCGAAGACATGTGACATCCACCAACCCGCATTGGGTCCGCGTGGTGGATTACGGCCCACACAATCTCACATAAAGAAGTGCTGTGCCCCAGCAGTGGGGACATTAAAAGGCTGATGATGATGACGATATACTGAACAGCTGATTTATTTTATTAATATTTCAGAGTTGGTCCCTTAATAAAAGTTGTTCAATGCCACTGTCGTCCTGACTGATTTGTTTGCAAAATTGACTTCTATCTATCAAAATAGGCTCTACACAAAACGCCTCGTATTTTTTCATTCGAATATCTAGCACAGTGACCAGTCCTGAGTAGAAAGGTCCAATATGTGACACTCAGTAAAAGAACCAACGAACCAGAATAACTTGGACATGAAAGACATTCCTTTTAACTGTTTGACCGGCAACAATTTAATACTATTGCTGTTGTCTTCGTCAGTTGTAGCTATGTAGTGCTCTTTATCAGTTAATGTATCAAAATGTCTTATCAAATGTTTTTTGACTTTATATAATCTGTTTTTCACTTCAATATCAGTTAATATTTGTCTAATAGGTACAGTAGTAGGCGTTGCAATTTCACAGACACGCAAACACCTACACATGTTTCTAAATTCGTAACAACTTTTTAATAAAAATATATCTGACCCTCATACTTTGAATATTTTTATGAGAAGTCTTGCGACTGTTGTGTGTCTTCGTTCGGCGCATTATATCAAATTATAGTGGTACTGTGACAGCAGTAAATGATGTACTAATGAATGATAAATTATATGTTCTAAATATAAAGGAAACTTGGCTAAGAATTACATATTTACCAATACACGTAACAATATATAGTGTGGGGTAATTGATGAGTTATTCAAGATTGACAAAGCTTTGCAGCTGCGTTCATAAACTGTAACCAAAATGATGAAAAATGAGAAGAAAAACTGTAATGAAACGTGGAACAAACAATTTTATCCATCTCACTTCCTTCACGAGAAAATTTAATATTTAGGCCTTCCTGACAAAGGCTGACACCGGATTTATTAACCTCACCTTTTGTAAATCAAGGCAGACGGACAGTATAGAAGATCCTTTCGGTAAAACTTTATCACCATCTCCAATTGTTAGTACCATTTACTGCTGGTCTACACTGTAGTCCTTTTATTTTCTGAGCATTTACAGATTCATGCTATAACTATGTAATAAACGTCATATAAAGAAAATGTTGTATCTCGTCACTGGGCACAGCGTTGATAAGAAGTAATGCTTTACACTGTAACATTAAAACACATGGTTTTAAATCTGCATAGTTATTCTGGCAAGCTTCCAAACCAATAATAAACGCACATTGAAGAAAATTTCGTAAACACCCGTTGAAGTGTGATATGAGCAACAGTTCGATATTCACATACCAACATATTTACGTTGGTATATCTAGTAGAAAATGCCAACTTTCTGCGATATTTTGAAGAAGAAAAGGTGAATGCGCAGCATAGTGATACGTCAGACACCTACGTGTAATGCTATGTTTATCGCATTAGGTACTGATACCTCCGTCACCAAACTTGTTTTAGATGACTACTTTGATAGTAAATATTTTACCTATTATCTATATTTATATAAAAAGAGAAGGCAGACTTCTGACTCATCAACGCCCAGCTTAAACCTAGAAAGCTAACTAGGACCTAGAAAGCAGATAATTTTTTCACAGGTGTTGTTTTTAAAACGTAGACGAAGAATAAGAAAACATTTTTCAAGATTCAACGCTTAAGGGGGTGAAAAAGGGGTTGAAAGTTTGTATGGAAGACTGTCACTTTTGAAAGCTGAAACTTTGTAATTGTAATAAAATACAAAAACCACGCGAGCGAAGCCGCTGGCAGGAGCTAGTCATATCATAGAATCAGACATACCAAATGTTACACAAATTGATTAGTAGAGTCTGTCAAATCAATAATTAATTTTTTTCACATATATGTGAAAAAATTTAAATGCTTCAACATATTCGTGAAAACCATGAAAGCTCCGCAAACACACCTATAAGTCTAAACATTTTCAAGTTAACTCAGCCGAACCTATACCTACCTAGTTAATATTTAAAGAAACAGTAGCCCCAAAAATACTTCCGAACAAATAAATAGGTACGATAGTTTTATTTACCTTTTCTAAATATCGGGTGTAAAAACACAGTTTCCGAAGCCGAAAGCCACATATTCTACCCATTATTTGGATATTTTTATTCAACTGGACCAAACTGGACAAAACTGAAAAATTGCGTCTTTGACAGATTTTTTTTTACCATTTTACGAAAATAAATTCCAAGAGTAGCAACTTTTTTCCAAAGAAACATTACCTGAATATTCGTTTTTTATTTCTAAATTACGCATTTGCAGTAACACATCGGACTGTTAAACACAGAATTAACACTGGATGGATGAAATGGCGGCAGGTCACCGAGACTATCTGCGACTCCCGCATTCCCCTTAAACTTAAGGGGAAGATTTATAAAACAATGGTCAGACCTGCTGTCTTGTATGGTTCAGAATGTTGGGCCACAAAAGGGATGAATGAAAAGCAATTGCATGCAGCTGAGATGAGAATGCTAAGAGCGGTGTGTGGTGTTACGCATATGGATAGAATTAGGAATGAGTACCTATATAAGAAGAAGTTGTGTGGAAATCGGTAGTCGTGGTATGGGCATGTGATGCGGAGGATTGAAGAAAATGTCGTGTGGAAAGTCTTGTGTATGGATGTAGATGGCTATAAGAGTAGGGGAAAACCAAAGAAACGATGGATTGAAAGAGAATATGGGTAAAAAGGGGGTGACTACAGAGATGAAGACTAATAGAGGAGTAAATAAGGAAAAAAAGACATTTTGCGCCGACCCCAAATAAATTGGAATAAGGGCAGGAAAATGATGATGGCTTCAACGCTCTGTAATTAAGTTCTTCCAATTATTTACAAAGAACATCGAGCCACTGCCTGCAAGCCTGTAAGAAAACCGGGGCGAAAGAGCTCCAACATAGTAAACAAACCAGGGAGGCACGCCAGCATACAGAGAAATCAAACTCAATTTAAAGAGAGCTATTAACCAGCCTTTGGCTTCCTGTAACACTGTTACAGCTACATGGAAAATACTCAGATAAAAACCTCATCCAGTGCGCCATAAAAAAACAGGATGTTATTTTATTAACCTGTTGCCCAGTGACGGATTCTTAATAAAATTGCCATAAATTGTATGACATTAAAGACAACCCTACCAAATCATAAAAATTTACACCGTACCAATATACATAAATGGTTTACCACATTCGCTTATTTACGACAAGGATGTCTTCTTTAAGCCACAAGTGCACGTATCTGTTACCTACTCGCACAAATGTATGCGAGTAGCTAGCATGCCATCGCGCCATTACAAGTTTTGATTGGTGCATGTCACTATGGCATGCAAGCTACTTGCATTTTTTTGTGCAAGATAAGGCATGTGTATTATGGTCTATTAGGCTTTTCCTGTCTACATAAGCTGGTTGATTTATGTATTTGATGGTGTTTGGTCTGACTGGCTGGTGGTCCTGACGGATGTGATCTGGCCAGGTGGAGCGAAGCCCCGCGGCGCTGGAGCGCGAGGGGTGCCTCCCGCAGGCCACTGCGGCGCCCCCCGGTGTCCGCACGGAGGCGCACCACCGGCAGGTATAATAATAGCGGGGCAATTACTCGTGTAATGCGCCCTTATTTATAGAATATCGATTTTTCTTCCATTCGTCCTCTTTTTTAGGGATCGCCGCCGGTTAACTTTAACACGCGATAAATTATTTAAAAATAAAATTGTGATGTCGTTAGTTTTAATTTGTTGTAATTATAACTACATTAAATTTTGTGACAAAATGAAAAGTATAATTTTAATCATTTATTTTCAATAAGTATTGGTACAGTGTTGATCTTAAAGTTAGAAGAACAACGGAAAAAAAAATCACAAAATATTGAAGTGACTCGTGTGCCTGCATCCCTATTTATAGTTCATAATTATATTTTTCAACACGGGCAATGTTGAAAAATATAATTATGAACTATTTTTTAAGAATCGCCGGAAAACTTTAGCTGAGTTTAAATGCGATAAGATAATTTGAAAATAAAAATGTGATGTATTTTTTTTTAATTTTTGGTCATCACTAGATTTTACGTAGCGGCAAAAAGAAAAGTACTTATTGGATAACACGTGAAAATAAAACAAGTGCGAGTCAGACTCGCGTATGAAGGGTTCCGTACCATACGCATCTACTTGATGTCATTTATTAAGATCGAGCAAAAAAGCAAAACAAAAATGTTTCTAGTAGAGGTGCCGCCTTTAATTTTAATTTATTTTTATTATTTGTTGTTATAGCGGCAACAGAAATATACATTCTGTGAAAATTTCAACTGTCAACCTATTACGGATCATGAGATACAGCCCGCTGACAGACAGACGGACGGACGGACGGACAGCGGAGGCTTAGTAATAGGGTCTCATTAGTTACCCTTCGGGTACGGTACCCTAAAAACTGGCATTTGTTTTACTTTATAAGTAATTATCACAAGATTAAACGATGAGACAGAACGAAAAGCATTGAAAAACAACGTTGGAAAAATAACAAACACAAGTAGTTCAAAATCTGTGTAAGATTTTTCTTTGAGTGATAAGATTATGTAATTTTTCCAGGATGCTGTTTGACCTAGAAGTTTTTGCTGAATTATGTATTATATTTTACTAGCGACCCTGCACGGGTAAGTAATTATACAGACAAACCTTCAACGTTTATCGTTCTTTCTACCAGCGAAAACCACAGTAAAATCCGTTCAGTAGTTTAGGACGAGTTAGCGAAGAAACAGACAGACGCGGCAAGCGACTTTGTTTTATACTATGTAGAGATTGGATCGTGTTTCTTTGAAGTTGCATGTTTTATAAACTAATAATGTGTAATGAATAAGCTATAGATATTTAAACAATCTGCCTAGCCTTTTTTCCCAATAATCTTATGGTCAGCTAGCAGTCTAACCGGATGCAGCTAAATACCAGTATTTTACATGGAGCGACTGCCTATCTGACCTCCACAACCCAGTTACTGGGTAATGCGATACCCCTTGGTAAGACTGGTTGTCAGACTTTCGGGCTTCTGACGACCCGTAACGACTTTCAAAGATCGACGATTGACAGCCGGGACCAACGGCTTAACGTGCTTTCCGAGGCACGGAGGACTCTCGGTATGTAAAGATGGTCACCCATCCATGGACCAACCCCGGCAAGCGTAGCTTAACCTGATGGATCGGCCCGTGCGGCTGTTATTATTTAGGCTGCAGATATTTAATATAAGGAAATATGTGTGTTATTTGCTCTACTCAAGTATGAGAAAAATGCATTGAATTTTCCATTTTACAATTATTTGTTGTTCAGCTGCGTATATAACAGGTGTATGTATCATTAACGGCGATACCTTAGAAAATATAATGTATGTTACTTTAGTCGTCACCATCCGCTTAAGGGATGATTGGCAAATAAAAACTTAGGTACCCAAAAATCCCGAGTGTCAACATTGTCCCCGGGTGTCACCATTGTGCGGATCGCCCAGAGGACACGGTGGAGATCTGCCCCGCTTGGGTGGAGCACCACCCTGTCCTCATGGACGTGATAGGCGGCAGCGACCTCTCGCGCCCGGCCATGGTACGGAGCGAGAGGGAATGAGAAGCAGTCTCCTCCTTCTGCGAAGCATTAATGCTCGTGAAGGAGGAGGCAAAACGGGCGAGGGAGACTCAACGGAGTGGCCCTCACGCCCCCAGCCGCAGCCGCCGCCGCGCCGCAGGAGACGCCCTGGGCATCGAGGGACGCAGGACGATCTCCGGCCACCGTAGACGTGGGCCTGCGGACGGCGACTAATGGGTAGCTCGCTGTCCGATCAGCACCAGGCCCGACAGTAGACGGCGCATAGTGTTCCACGCGCGCCTCAAAGAGATGTCAGCCACCACTGACGGGCCTATCATGCCCGATGCCTGCATGCCAAGGGGTCGCGGATAAATTCGTAACAGAGTTACCGCACCCCTGGGCACTCAGGCAAGGAAGGAACAAAGGTGGGTTTTAGTCAGTAAAAGTCTGAAACGCCCTCAGTCTTATGACGATTTCCCAACCCAAAAAAAAATAAATAAGAAATATGTACCCAAAAATATCAGGAAGTAGCTACTCTCGCAAAAAATGAATGAAAAGACTACCACTATAAACACAGGATTGAATTTTAAGTAGAAATTAAATCTCCGCATATCCAATACCAAAAAATAATATAAAATAATTAAATTTCAAGTAACAACAGATTACAGATACCTACTTAGATACTAGAAATTATGAAATCAGTTTTTTTAGTCTTATCGTCATAAATATCGATACCGATCACCTCTGTGAAGATGTGTTTTTATTTGTGCTGACCTTTAAAGTTCATATTATCAATGACTGTAAAAACGTGTGTTGTTGAGTTGAGGTTTCGCTTATATCTTGGACTACAGTAATAAGTACACATTATTACCCTAATAATAGCCATAAACACACCTTTTACGTAAGTTGCTTGTAAAATAAGAACGTAACTACACAATGACATACTGAAAATATGTACTATATCATAAATGTCATAATAGTGACATATATGTCCACCAAGTACTCCGTTCGTCATAATTAAGAAGTCATCATAATGTGGTTTGCATTATGATGACGCATCGGAAACAGAACAGGTCCTTTCCTCCTAATTGAGGTACATTCCTTAATAATATATGTTATAAATCTACCTTTCATGTTTACACATAATGACATAGCCCAACAAATAATTCGTCATAATTAATATGTCATCCAAATGCAAACCAATGCATATAAAAGAAACAAATAAAATTCCCTTTTCCGTTAATTGAGAGACATTCCTTAACAAAGTATGTCATAAATGTATCATGTTAAGACAATTATGACATACACAAACATGTCACTATTATTTTCCGTCACTATTATTAAGTCATTAAAATGCAGAACAGAACCACATCGGAAAGTGTTCCTTTTTCCTGTTAATTGCTATGACATCATGCCGCGTAATTAAATGATCTCACTGGAACAGGTGCATAGGTATGTTGACTCTTAGGTAAGGCATCTGGTGCGGTCATTGTCTTTCATTTGTCCGTGGGTCTTAACGTCTACCTGCCTCTTATTTATTTTTCTTGGTCATTGATGATTAAGGGATGGTTATGTCACCGGATCATTGCAAGCACCGCAACAGCAACTATGGCGAGCCTATAAAATCTCGGTATATTGTGACTAATATAAATAAATAATTTCAAATACAACATACAGAAATATTTATTTATTTATTTTCAGAAAGATTACGATCAATTCAATAACCTAGCTACCAAGATCATTCTCTTTAACACATGTATTATTCGTCTAGATATTAACAAACTATACTATGCTATAGCACCAAAAACTCAAGTTATTGTCAAAATATCCACCTAAATTGACGAAAATGGTCATTTTCGAAGACGTCATCGAAAATGATCTGGATCTAAATCAAATGCTGCAGAATGAAGAGCTCGTGATTTGACTGACATTATCATAATAATTTTTTTTAAACACACAGATACATCTTATTAGATTTCTTAATTTCTGAAGGTCGTACCCGTGTCTGAAAGCTTTGACGTATTCCCTGATGAGCAGCTTCCAGGCCACGTCTGTCAAGTCCTCGGCTGTTCTCAGGGCAGTGGTCACAGTGAGTCCCGTTATTTCCCTAATCTAGTCCGACGAGCGAGTGCGTGAACGCCGGCGCGGGTCCTTTCCATCCACTCTTCTCACTACAACCAGTTTTCTAAGTTGGTTGTTTGTCTCCTGGCGATATGACCAAAGAAACTTAGGATTCGTTGGTATACCAACGACGACTTGACTTTAAAATAAAATAAATATTGTTTTTGAGATAGATAATTAATATAAATCAACATAACAATAACATAAAAGTGCTTATTTACCTAATAATTATCAACAATATCACAAATCAACACCGGTATCACAATAAATCAAGAATTTGGCTTATTACAGATTGTGTAAATTTTCTTAGTTGTAAGCAAATAAAATAAAAACAGTCAACAATATCACGAAATTTTACTTCTTCATGATTCTGTTCTCTTGGTAATTTGTGAATCTACCTCTCATGATTCCAGACTTGGCATACCTTTTTTTGCGATTCTGATTTCTTGGTAGTTTGTAAATCTATACTGCTCGTACTTCTTCATGATTCTCTGTTCAGCTGGTAATTTGTGAATCTCTTCTACTTGTCATGATGCCAGCCACAGAATACTAATTGTGATTCTGATCTCCTAGTAGTTCGCGCGAACTGGCGAGTTTCACGCGGGCGAATTGACGAACAAGTCAACTTAACTGGTCTTAAATAAAAATAACTAATCATGTTAGGTTTTTAAAATCAATCCAACACAATCAAGCACAAATTAACGTATTGACACAAAAATATGCATTTTTAACTATCTCACGTGAGATAAAGGGGCTGCTAAATTTTACGACCAAATCGAGCCATATCTCACTGGGGGGAATTGGATCACCTTTAGTATCGTGTACACATAGTCACATTGTTTATCTTCAGGCTGCACCGTACTTAAGCCGTTTCTCTGTCGAAACAAGCTGTTCATTGCATAGTGCATACGATAGAACTCGATGCTGTCTTACATTAGTCAGATTTAATTGGAACGATTTATTCCGATGATTTTTAACCCCTGTGGGAAAAAAATAGCCTATAATAAACCTGTCCGAGTTATCATTTTGCGTTTTATCAATTTTAAAGGTCAAAATAATATCGACCTATCTACAAAACCAGTTCATTGGGTATTACATAGTCTATTATTATTGGTACTATTTTTAAAACGCGGTGAATATCTCATGTCTGAGAAAACTTTGAAAGGTGAATAACCTCCTTCTAACAAACAACTTTTGCTACGCTTTTGGAACTAAGAACACTTTTCTTATGGACGCATGCAAACTAGATCGCCGCTGAAAGTACCTACGTGAGAGGTGGATAGAGGAGAAGGTACTTATGTACCAAGTTTTCGACATTATTTAAAATAACACCGTAAAAGAGCGAGTAGGATTCGAAAAATTCTATAGCCAAAGTAAACTTTTACTTTTCTGCAACCGCAAATATAAGTTTAACTTGCAAAGGGTTTATGTTGATTACCTACTATTTGATATTTATTTGATTACCTACTACTATTTTCAACGTAAATTTTTCACCTTTTTAGTTTGTTTTAGTACGCAGTCGGGTTTTTAGGGTTCCATTGTTAATTTTTATTTTTTTAACAAGGACAAGTAAGCCTTATAGTTTCGGTCTGTCCGTCTGTGTCTGTTAGTACTAGAAAGCTGCAATCTTGCATGGGTATACAGGGTGGAGAAGACAATACGACAATAAATGAAAACACGGACAATACTAGTTCATAAGAATAAGTTTAAGCTATCAAAAAAATCCTAACATCGAAAATAAAAAAATAAAAATTTCAAACAAACTAAATGGCATAAAACTAGAAACGAAATAGAACACCATTTATAAATATGAGTTCACTAACCTGTCGTAAGAGCGGCAACAACGCGCGGTCCTGTAGCGACTTGATTTTTTGGCTTTTAATTATGGATTAATGCTCAATAAAATTACACTGAATCACAGATTATTAACCAAATAATCAGGCATCTCTCAACCGCGTGTTATTTATTAATCAAATTATTAATCACGATCAGGATGTAGGTATGAAAGTCACTAAATTTTTCGTTTTTCAATATGGCCGCCATGAATTCGAATACACAAATTGCACCGTCGTAAAAGGTTATTTCTAACGTCTGACAAAAGGTCCCCATTCGCAGCCATGTGTTTTAATTTATTAAAAGATATGATTATTCTATCTTTTAAATCATCAACAGTATCAACAGCTGTTGAGTACCTACACTTCATTTTTGATATGACCCCACAAGAAAAAATCCAGTGGTGTAAGGTCGGGGGACCTGGCTGGCCAACGCGTTGGTCCATAACGGCCAATCCACTGCTGTCCGAACATTTGAGACAAACGCTCTCTAGCAGACACCACTGAATGAGCTGGTGCTCCGTCTAATTGGTACCACATCTGCCTGTACGCAGTTACCGAAAGCTCATCCATGTACTCGCAAACAGGTCCATTGAGGAGTTCTAAAAACTTTTCAGCATTTAAATTAAAATTTAAAATTCGTTCCTCAAGGGTCACTTTTACACGTGGAAGAGCACTATCCACATGCGGGATTAAGGATCGATTTTCTCGCATCCTCTGGACAGCTTGGACAATGGTGCGCCCGTTGGTCGGACAAACTCGAGTGTTTCCAAACCTCTCTCGGTATGTCCGTATAGCCAAAGCGGCATTTCTTTGACACTCCCCATAAATTAAAATCATGTCGGTGTACTCCGAAGCTGTATAATTGTAGCGCGGCATGATTATTAAAAAAAAAAACACGAAAACAATAAAAACTAAGCGTCTAATTTCGCACAATTCACTCACTGTTTAACTAAATACCTATTAAAACGTTACGTGTCCTGTCACCAAAATAAAGCGTCCAATTTCGCACTAATACCGCCGTAAATGAATTTACAAAACACGACACACACGAGCGGCGGGGAAGTACCTACATCAAAGACGCGGCTGCACTACAAAGCGAGGACGCGTAACTCATCACAGGATCGCGGCCGGCGACACACTAACCTAAATTTGTTGTAGCAAATTTCTTCAAGAAAGCGAAGTAACAAACGAAACTAGATTTATCTCTTTCGCACACACTAAATTTTCTATTAATATTATGAGTGCATTGCAATTTCCGCATTCGTTCCTTTCTTATCCAACTCTGATGACACGCTTTATGACTCTTATTACTCAGAAGTAAGGTATAATTTTCACTAAATTAGATGAAAATACTAATTTGGCGAAAGTGTTTATGTCCTCGTAGCGAGTTGGCAACGTGACTTTAATGTTTTGATGTTTATACCGATGTGGGTCGTTCACCTGACAGTGTTTCCCTATTATCAGATACATCATGTAGCAAATGTTAAAAATGAAAAATAATTTCCTGTGACTAAACTACTGGATATATTCAAATAATTTTTTGTATGTAGACTGAGAACGTCTTGAGGTATGCGAGCTTTAATTTAATGTCGTATTGTCATCACCACTCTGTATATCAACATTAATCACGCGTCATAAACGAAATAATAAAATTTTGGAAAAGATTTTTTTTATGGTAGCTCCCGTAGATGTAAAGTGAGGATGACTTTTTTTGTCTCGCCCTTCCTATAGCGTGCGATATCGTTGGATGGGTCTTTCAAAATCATTGTGGGGTTGGAAAAACTATTTTTCGATTCACTGATTTCTTTGAGAAATATTAAACTTTAAAGTGATACTTTTTATTCGAGTCGATCGTCGCCCTCCCCAAAAGCTAGACAGTTGTCTTGAAAAATCTGAAAAAATTCGTGATGGTAGTTGATATAACGAACTTTGAAAGAAACTGTCACGAATAAGTTAGCTGTTTTGTTTTGTTTTTTTTTTTTGTTACTTTAAAAATAATAGTCACCCAACATATATTATGTACCTACTTGGAAAACTTCGTACAAAACACTAAGTCCTTAGAAAAAACATACTTTGCTGAAGTTGTTACTTATTTAATATTTGAAATGGGTAGTAAACATGTAAAATTTTGGAAAAATAACCTTTTTTTTTCGTTTTTAATTAAACGTTATTTAGTGTCCGTAAAACCATGAACTCAATTAATTTATGTTGATATCAATAAACATATAGCCCCCTTCTAAGTCCGCATTGTATAACGGGTGACTACGGAACCCTACACTGCGCGTGGCCTGACACGCACTTGGCCGGTTCTTTTTTTTTTCACTGATCCTACTGTTTTGGTACAAAAGCCTAAAAAATAAAAATAAAACTGTATAATCTTATGGTGATTTGTTGAAGTGCTACAAAGATGATCCGCATCCGCTCCGGACATTTTACTACCGCCGCGCCGTAGGTGTAGCACTTAAATCATATGAAAATAACTTTATTATTATTATATTTGAATATTTTGTTGGTAGTAGATACACTAAAGATTTCACATTCTAGGTAGAGCTATTACTCACGAAAATAATAAATTGAAAATTCGTTGTACATTCACAAATTTTGATAAATAGTAGATATCTAAAGTTAATTTTCATAAATAATTTAATGTACTACATTATTTACTTAGAATTTGTTAGTTGTTATGTACAATAAGAATGATTATGATTACCTACAATACAAATAATGTATAACGATTAAACCTACATTTTCCTAAAAGCAGGTGTAATAACTCCCCATTTGCAAGAAAACCGAGAGGGTAGCGTACCATCTACCTGATTGAGGTAGCGAGATCTTATAATTAAGACAGGTTACTGTAATTATCCGGGACTCAGCCTTTTATTTCGTTAAAACAAAGCTTTTATGTTTGTTAACAAGCCAACTGAGGTCATGGGAAGTCAGGACAATATTTTGACGTCCACAGCTTCTAGAAACAAATTCATAAAAAAAAAATATATAAGTAAGTACATTCAATAAACTATCACTAAATATTTTGAATTATTCACCTGAGAAATCTTTGCAGTTGGCATTTACTTATTTTTTTGGTTGTTACTTGCTCATTTATTGTGTTGTACAATTAATGTCTTTTTAAATATTTCATACATTTATTTTGAACAAACCATTTAGATGAAATTAAGGCGGGGCTAGTTTAGTCCTATTCTCTAGCGTTCAGTATTATACAGAGACCTCTGGCGGCAACGATTCATACTAAACTACAGACAACGACAAAACAATGAAACTTTCCGAGCGCCTGTTGCACAGATTTTCCCGCAGATGGCACTGGCGTACTACGCGAAAACATTCCGTTACTTTTCCTCAAACTTCCACAAAGTACTTAGAAAAAGGTTTTCCCAAGTTTTGTACCTATTTAAACAATATTAATGAAACCAATATCGCGTTCTACAATGAATCATTAAAATTATTGGGAATTCCGGGTATAAAATTGCAAATGTTTACGATATTTTTTAATGCCATTTATCATTTTCTTTGATAATGATAGACACAGAAACTACGTAATTGGAATTATCACGACTTGATATCGTTTTGAGTCGTCGTAAGTACATTTTACGTATGTTGCTCCTACAGTGCGGTCGTTTTTCATTTTGCAGGAAAAGCATGCGTAGAAGATATTGGTTTATTAAATAGTTATATTGTTCAGAACTGAGAGGAGTTTTTCATACAAATGCCGGTGCTATTGGGGTAATTTGCAATTTCTTAACATGTCTTCTTTATGATAGAAACCAATTCTATTTGTAAATCAGTGAAGTACTTTAGAATTTATCTAAAGCACACGAGGTGCGACGCGACAGGTTTAAATCGCGTGGCGATTGTCTTATCGGAGCTTATCTGCCGATGTACTCGTATACTCAGGATTAAGAGCTATTCATGACATTGCGTTATATTAATCACTGTGTGCTATTGTTTCAGCTTCGATGTGGAGAACGGGGGTGGTGCGGGAGGCGCGGGGGGCGCGCGCTCCCCCCTGGAGGGGGGGTCGCCGTCCACCGCGCTCGTCCTGCAGGCCATGCCGCAGCGCCGCGAGTCCTTCCTCTACCGCTCAGACTCCGACTTCGAGATGTCGCCCAAGTCGATGTCGAGAAACAGCTCGATCGCCAGCGAAAGGTAAGACTCTCTCATGTACACAAAATTAGACTTCTGTACCTAGCCTACATGTGAGCTACGGAACGTATCAAACATGCGCCACGCTCCACGATCCATGCACCAGACATGATCCGAATAAACGCTATATTTGAGACTTAAAATCACATCTGCACTCAATATAACTTAAATCTTTCTCAACAAACTTAGTGGGCGAAGTAAGCGCCTTACACTCCACAGCTGGTGCACACAGAATCATTTTTCCCAGAGAAGCATTGTGCCGCACACAGCAACACTCTCGTATTATAGTCGGATCAGATTACCATTTCAAGCGAGCACGATGCATATTTCGCCTCGTCACCCATCACTTTGCAGGCAAATGAAAAGAGCTTTACAATGCACAAAAAAGTCACATGATTTGGCAATTTTGTGACGTGCGAGTGAATCGGATCGAGAGAATTTACTTTATTACAGATTTAATTAAATTGATGGACTCATGGCCTTTCGGTAATTTAAAAACCTTACAAGGTTGGCCCTTTGCTGTTTCGATCTCAAAGGCCTGCAGGAACTCATTATACCTCAGTTACAGGCTGACTCAAAGTCGATTGACAAATTGATGAGGGGAATTATTTTCTAAATTAGAAGCAACTTAAATTACTTCTTTATCATGAACAACGCTGTCGGATGTTCCACTAATAGATGTTTGGATTCGTGAAAGGATCTGTATTATTTATCTTAAAAAGGTCATTGAAATGGGAAACTTGTCACAATTTACTATCAAATTGTGTATTTTATGCTTCAATCTGTACAGGAAGATTACTTTATGTACCTTCTTTATCTGATTCAAGCCTTAAACTTATGTGATTAAAATTAATAGAAACAAATGTTTGTGCAGAGCCTTTGCTAGCAAGACACGAAATCAAAACAATACAATCTAAGTATGTAGAGGTTGCTGAATAGGTACTAAAGATTTAACAATCTTTCTGCAAACATCGGAAAAATTCAAGTACTTATCAACTAAGTATCACAAACAATAGATGCCTGTAAACTTACTCGTATCATAGGTAATGCTGAAATACGGGAAATGTTATCTTTTTAAATATATTTTTAGGAATCAGAAGCGGAAATATTTAAAAAAAAAACAACACGGTACACAAAACCTTAAATACGTTTATTTATTTTGATACACGTTTTCAAATTATTACAACCGTTATTCACAAACAAGGAATCAAATTATAACCGCTAAATAGACATAAATCACCACTGCTATAACTAATAGAATTAATGTCTAACTACCTGGTTTTCACAATCGAATATGACAACAATAGAAAATATAAAACTTACAGCCCTTTGAGCGATGTTGCCGCCACGAGTGCCACCCGAAAAGTGACCGAAACATGGCGCGCGCGCTCCTTTTATACTAGAAACGAAATCGTCACAAGTTTCTTCCTAACACGGCTTCTCCTGACACCAAGTCGTCCTCGACTTGAATGTTCTGCGATTCGTCATCAACAGGATCATTTTGCTGCGTCACAGCTCCTACTTCTACATCAAGATCAGGCATGGAAAGTCCTACCGCCACAGGTTCGTTATTTTCGGATTGATCTAAACCGCTGTTGGCATTATCAGTTTCATCATCTGAAAGTTTACACAACGATTATCATATGAAAAACTGGTACTATGAAACTCAAGATAATAATTCAGTGTGACAAGAGTATAGGATGGTTAGCGTCCCAGCCAGCCTATACTATTGCCGAATACTTTACCACAGCGACTAACGCTGTCTAGGCGACAAACGCCAACGTTGGGCGACACACGCCTTTGAGGAGGGACACACCCACATGTTGGGCGACACACGCCTTTGAGGAGGAACATGTCACATTCACATGTTAGGCGACACACGCCGTTCAGGGGAACGCATCCCAGCACTGATCTATTATGGAAACCAGGCATGATAACAGTGGTTGCAAGTATACTCACTCTCAAAAAAGACGGCACACGTCTCTGGGCACCATTCTCCTTTCCATGGTACCATGTATTGGGAGGCCGCTTGGGTAGTTTTCCCGCGACCCCCACTGAGCAGTTTAAGTTCATACCGACCCTTAGGCAGAACTTTAGTTACTTTGTAAGGCCCTCGCATTCCAGGGTCTAGTTTCCCCGTTGATTGTGAGTACTTTATCACAAAAGCGAGATCGTCGACCTTGTATTCACGTGGCGGGCGTCTGGACCGGTTAACTGAGGCATCCTGCTCATCTTGATTTTTCTGCAATAGTTCACTGGCACGGCTTCGACGTACCTCCCGCAAAGCTTCTCTGTTAGTGTCTGGAGTATCTGAGGCTAGATCCCGCACCAACGAGCGTATGACTGGGGTAGAGGCGTCAGTGCCGATCATTAAATTGATCGGTGACGTTTGAGTAGTCTTTTGTTTGCTGATATTCAGCACTAATTGTAGCTTCCAAAGCGTAGTTGACCACAATGCTTTCTTGTGTCCAACTTCAATGCGAAGCATGTTGAGTACGGTTCTTATGTAGCGCTCTACTTGACCGTTTGAGCTATGCATTTCAGGGGTGATATAATGTAGGTCAGAACCAAGTTCAGAGATCCACTGAACAAAGTCCGTTGATTCGAACATTCTACCCCTGTCAGTGACTAGCATTTTAGGAACGCCAAATAGAGAAACGGCCTGGGATATTACTCGTTTTAATTCGCCGGTATCCTGGCGGTAAATTGGATAAAGGAGGCAAAATTTTGTAAAGGCGTCGACCAATACTAGGACAAATTTGTAGCCCTCCGATTCGGGTAATGGTCCCAGGGCATCGACGTGTATGGTATCGAATGGTGTATTAGGTTTTGGCCATGATGAAATATTCTGTAGTGGGGCTCGGGGAACTCGCTTTTTAGAAATACAGACTAAACAATGCGAAATGTATTTAGCAACAAATTGACGAAGGCCGGGAAACCAAAAATGTTTTAGAATAAGGTGCAAGGTTTTATCTGCACCAATATGCTCATGCTCGTCATGAAAGATCCGTAGTAAGCTCAGTCGATGGCCCTTGGGTATGAAGCAGAGAAAACGCGGTTCTTCGCCGACTGCTGTGTATTTGTAATACAACAGATCGTTTCTCATGCAGTAGCGATTAGGATCGAGCTGCCCTTCAGAGAGTTTTTGTATTAAATCTCTTGTTTCATGATCCGCAGCTTGTGCTATTTGTGCCCAGTTACGAGGTTTCGATATTTGATTAACCGAGATAACAGGGTTTCGACTGAGATAATCGGCATGTGGTAGCATAGCTCCTTTTCGATATTCAATGGAAAAGTGGAAATCTTGTAGATAAATCCACCAACGGGCGACGCGAGGGAGCAGATCTTTCTTGCGTTCAGTGGATTTGAGAGCATTGCAGTCTGTGACGACCTTGAACTGCAGGCCCACCAAATAATGGCGGAAATGCTGCAAAGCCTTCACGACCGCTAATGTCTCCAACTCATAGCTATGATATTTGCTCTCTGCTCCTTGCGTGACTTTGCTAAAGTATGCCACCACATGCCTACCACCATCAGCGTGCGTCTGCAAGAGTACGGCTCCATAGCCAGCGGAACTTGCGTCTGTGTGCACTTCGGTGGGGAGTTCAGGCTTAAATATTGTAAGGACAGGCTCGCTAGTTAAGCAGCGTATCAAGTCTTGACGGACCTGTTCCTGCTCTTCACCCCAACGAAACTCAACCCCCTTTCTGGTTAAATGTGCGACGCACGCGGTCTTTGTTGCATACCCTTTAATGTACTTGCGAAAATATCCAGCAAGTCCTAGTAATTGACGAACTTGTCTGACGTTCCCGGGTGCCGGTGAGTTTTTTAAAGCCTCTATTTTACGCGGGCTCGGCCGCACCTGACCAAAGCTTACTACTCTACCTAAGTACTCGACTTCCGTTGTTAAGAAAGAACATTTCTTCAAATTTATTGAGAAGCCTGCTTTAGTCAGTGTTTGTAAAACACTTCTGAGTAGAGAGATACCATCTTCTACTGTATTACTCAGAAGGAGCACATCGTCAATATAGACTAAAGCGTCTCCAGCGTCAATAAATTGACGAAGGGTTTTATTGATAATCCGCTGGTAAACGATCGGAGAGTTCGTCAAACCATATGGCATTTTCAGGTATTCATAGTGCCCTTCTGGTGTGACGAACCCTGTCACGTGTATAGAGCCTTCTTTAATTCGAATTTGGTGGAATCCTGTTGCCATATCTAAGCTAGTGAAGAAGGTGTTACGTCCTAACCGATCGATGTGGTCGTCTATTAAAGGCAGAGGATATCTCTCCTTCTCAGTAACACGGTTAAGTGCTCTATAGTCAACACACATTCGGTCAGTCCCGTCTTTCTTCTTTACAAGAATTATGGGGCTGGCGTACTCCGATCGTGATTCTCTGATTATACCTTTGTCTAGCAAATCGTTAATTATTTCGCGAACTTTAAGTTTTTCGTTATAAGAGAGTTTGTATGGTCGATATACAATAGGGGAAGTGCTAGTGAGGTTAATTTCCATTTCACCAGTGGTGACAGTACTGGTTGCGGTACCAGAGATGAGAAAGTCCGAGAAACTATGAACCACGGACATCAAAGAATCGCGCGAAGCACCTTGTAACGGGGTGTTAACTAAAGTTTTATCAAAGTTTTGAACTACATTAACTTGGATGTGAGTATCATCAGTTCGCGTAATGTACTGTCTATCTTTTGTACGAACGTACATGACGCCATCACGGTTAAGGACGTCAGTTCCAATTACGATTGAAGTATTCATGCATGAACTTGGTACTATAACTAAATCTGTCTCTATGGAAATGTCGCTAAGCTCTATGGTTACCGTCACAAAAGACGAAACTATAATTTCCCGTTCACTTATACCCTTTAAGACACAGTGGGTCGGTTTCACTTGGCAAGAAAGGTGCTTTACAACATCTGAAGAAATCAGCGATACGTTTAGAGCTCCGCTATCTATGAGTACGTCCATAGGAATGCCTTGAACTACGGCTGTAATGATGTCTCTTTTATTGCTTGCGTGATCTGCGCATAAATTAACACTTCGCTGATTTCTAGACTCCGATCGATTCTTTGCAAAGCACGTTTCCTCAGTGTGTCCTGTTTTCTTGCAAAATGAACACTGTGTTCCGGCCTTAGCAGTGTTTTTATCTTGTGTACCAGACTTGGCAACAGAAGTACTAGATGGTTCTGTACGGGGCTTTTTAGGGCAGTTACGACCTAAATGTCCGCGCTGACTGCATATGTAGCACTTGATTCCGCGGTCCGAGGTTGAGTTCGGAGGCGTGTGTTTCTTAGTCAATCCGCCACGAGATTCTGGCTTGGCGCGATTCGGTTTTACATAAATTGAAAGAAACGAGACTAAATCTTCGGTTGCCAAGTTTGCATTTGCCGCGGCTGCCCTTATTTGTGGGCTATCGATACCGCGTATAACAATGAGGGTTCGCAATTCATCGGTGAGACCCTTAACGATTCGTAAACGTAACAATGTACGCCGGGCGTACTCTGCGTATGTAGTGAATTTGTCGGATGTCGTGTTCATCGTTTCAAATAGAATATTTGCATAATCTAACTTCCGAGGGCAAAGGGGTTTAAATTCAAGCTTAAAGTTTGACCAACAGCGGTCATTGGTGACCCATTCATTTAGCCAAACTTTAGCATCGCCTTTGAGGCAGGAAGCTACTCGCGATAAACACTCGTAGTCGCCCCAACCATTCGCGGTTACTGCACGGTCTACTTCATCACACCACACATCGATGTCATTTATGTTTGGATCGAAGTTAGAAACATAGTAACTATGTGACCTCGTAGGCTGCAAAGATCTAATAGCTTCCGCAAGCATGGTTACAGTCGATGAGTTCTCTGAACCGCGAGCAGTTGGTTCGTTTGTAGAAGTGGTTATTGAAATGCCCTCGGAATTGTCTGCACGTACTCGTTGCGGAACATCGCTCAAGTCTACGGGGCTACGAGGATGTGAAATGATTTCACGAACCGGATTTTCAAGACTAGCTACAGTATGATTATTGCTTTGTGGAGCTTCCAAAACGTTAGACGCGGCAATCACATTTGTACTGGCGCGTTCGATAGCACTAAGCCTCGTCATGATGTTGCCCAAGGTGTTTTGTAATGAGCTGTCATCATTTGACGCAATAGGTGGGTACCTAGTTCGCGAGGGGGTTCTGCGCGAGTGTGTCAACATTGATCTGGACCTAGAACGTTGGTAGTCACGAGCATCACGGCGACGATAATAAGAACCATCCTTTGAATTATCGCGTTCACGACGACGCCGACGGCTCTGCCGTGATCTATGACGTGAGCTACGCACGGTTTCACTACTAGTAGATCTACCTCGCGGACCGTCTCGCGAACGGTTATGAGAACGGTGGCGGTCATGCCTTTTAGGCATATCGTATCACAAATTTAAACGAAAACACGGAATAAAATGACAACACTAAAATAAAAAAGTAAACTTTGAGGGTAGAAAAACAATTATAATTTTGTTCCTTGTGTGCTTTCGCTTTAGTGGGCTTTTAAGTTCTTTATCCCACTTCTGATTTTAGGAATCAGAAGCGGAAATATTTAAAAAAAAAACAACACGGTACACAAAACCTTAAATACGTTTATTTATTTTGATACACGTTTTCAAATTATTACAACCGTTATTCACAAACAAGGAATCAAATTATAACCGCTAAATAGACATAAATCACCACTGCTATAACTAATAGAATTAATGTCTAACTACCTGGTTTTCACAATCGAATATGACAACAATAGAAAATATAAAACTTACAGCCCTTTGAGCGATGTTGCCGCCACGAGTGCCACCCGAAAAGTGACCGAAACATGGCGCGCGCGCTCCTTTTATACTAGAAACGAAATCGTCACAAGTTTCTTCCTAACAATATAGTCTCTATCATAATCCAAATTACTGACAAAATAATTATTATAATTAAGTATCGTAAAATCAAAATATATACATATTCTTGTTTTGTTTAATGATGTGTCAACACTTTGATAATTTAATTATAAACATAATCAAAGTCTATTAAAGATTTACCCTAAATATAAATTGAACAATTTATTGTTTTCAAATAAATTACCTAATTTATTTATTTATCTTAAGGTAAAATTACTTACATACATACATAACTTTGATTCGTAATTTTTTCCGTCACTTCTCTGAATTAACGGAAACCTCATCCTTCAAGTTCAATTAAAACATTAATCCACGTTATGTCAATATAGGTATTATGAATTTCGTGTTTTGTATTCGTTCGTGTAGAAAATATATTAATTGACCAAGTTAATTTAAATCACACATTTAACTAAGATGACTAATGTGCTAAAATTGATTTAATAGATAATTTATTTGTGAAACGTTTTACGACGTACAACTTGTTTTTCGATCCGATCTATAAATCCCTGATAGATGTAAATAACAATCAATACAAATAGAATCATAAAACAAATTATACCAAGTTTAAGATACCATTGTTAATATCACAAAATATGGCGGCTATTGAGACATTTTCAGAGATTACCTACTAGTTTAATCACTGTCAACAAAGTACTTAATGTAACGTTAGCTATCTTTTCATACCGCATTAAAAGTATTGCGATGATTCTAGATAATTTGTTTAGAAATAGTAATGTTTCATGTAGATATAACAGATAACAATCTCTCATTGTGTTTACACATTTAGTTTGAGTGTGTACGACAATCCCAGGAAGAGTACCTACCAAAGCAGTAGCAGCAGTAGCATTCAGGCATACTATTCGAAAATATCTGATGTGTAACTAAGACATTACACTTGTCATCAATAAATGTTACTTACACCGTAGGTATTGTCGCCATTCCGAATTGCATGAAACAATACAATCAACGAAGCCACACAGCTTCGCACACAGGACCAAAGTAAGCTAAATAATCATGTTGTATGTAAAATGTAACCGTATATGTTGTGATCGACTAACAAGTAGCCAGCTTACTCACAAGCCGCGCGTGCGGTGCCCGCATGCGAGCTCGCAGTCGGTGTGACGTCACGCGCCGCTGTTGCACCCAGGAGCAGCAGCGAGCACACTTCATGCTAAGCCACCTCTACAGAGCTCACTACACTACTCCAGCACAAACTTGGTGTGACGCTGATCCCGCATACTTGTAAACGCGACCTGACCCGCTTAGGTGGCATAACAATATGTGTCCTCTGATATCTTCGTTCCTTCTTTTCCTTATTTTTTAATTGCTTGCAGATTCAAGGAGACCGAGGCGGCACAACTGGACAGAGCGTACGTATACTTACCTACGCACATATAATAGCACCACACCGCTTTATAAACTGTCTCAGTTCTCTTGGCTTGCTCTCCATTCTCGCTTTCATTGTGTTTAGAGCTTTCGTTGTTGGTGTGTGTCGTAGTTCTATGGTTTGTTCCGACTCTTGATGCAGGTGTCAGGAGTTAGCCTTCGAGCTCAGGATTTTTATTGGTGGCTTTTTGTTAATTCTTGTGTTTAGGACCAGGTTTTTAAGCTGCAAATCCACCATGACTGGTTCGCAAAATTTTTCAAAAATGTTTTCGCTGGTACAACTTTTAAAACGTAACGTAGGTTATCTTTATATCGCTGCATTTATTATATTTCTCATGGTACAACGTGTAATATTTTCTTAAAAATTACTTAAATACATAAGTAATATTGGTGGCCGTTAAGAGGCCGTACACGAAATTTTGCCGATTTCGCTGATTTCGAGATTTTACAGACGTGATTTTACAGTTAAAATAATGTAATTCTAAAAGTTTTAATCCACAACATGAAAGATCATTTCAATTATGATCTAATTAATGTATGAGCTAGTTTTTTTTTAATTTATTATAATAACGATTAATGGACCACAAACCGACGACGGTTTTATGAATTTTTGCTAAGTTTGTAAGGGGTTTAGAATATCACATAGTTACGAATCGTATTGACGTATATATATATATATAAACGGTATGAAAAAATTAGAATGTTTTGTTGCAAAAGTCGTCTATATAATGTATGAATCACTTTTTACCACTTTTATGTAAAAAAAAATGAGTAAAAAAATATTTAACTTTAGAGAAAATGGCCAAATAAATTGCTTTTAATTTTGGCTATTTAGAACTCTCGTTCAAAAAATTTAAATAGCAAAAAATAAGCTTCAGTTCATCATCATTCCATTTCTTGAGAAAAAAAAATAAAAATTACGAAAATTTGGCAATAAAAAATATTATAAAACAACCCAAATCTCGACTTATAATACGCAACGCAAGCTTCGAATCTAGCTCATTCATTAGATCATAATTGAAATGATCTTTCATGTTGTGCATTAAAACTTATAGAAATGCATTATTTTAACTATAAAATCACATCTGTAAAATCACGTAAATCAGTGAAATTGGCCAAAATTTCGTGTACGGCCTCTTAAACCACAAACAAAATAGGCGAACAAAATATTTGCAATAAGCTAGAGAGCTCATTCTGACAAAGAAAATAAACTACAGTTGGAAATAAATAAAAACGGATAAGTACAATAAACAAAGTCTCATGAGAATATTTTAGGAAATAAGCATGTCAGAGAACAAGATATATTTGTAGCGGACCACTTCTGTAGGTATATATTCTGATATCGCTATCGAATTCAAATATTGCATGCTTCTAACTTGATTGCCTTTGTATAAGATGATCCTATTTGAAAACCAACGAATCGAATTAAGGCATGTTTCACACAAATTCTATTGGATTCGGCTCTGTTTCAGCCATTCATATTAGATTTCGTTCAAATGATTTTGCGTCAATCAACTAGAAAGATAGGAATTAAAGATCGATAATATTTTTCTTATTGCGAGGAGATATTCGAGACTTTAAAAAATCGTTTGTTTGTTTCTCGATGGCAGCAAAATCGAGAGCATATTTAGTAAAAATTGTGACTATTTTGAGAGTTGTGGACTGATTAACATGAAATTTTCTATGATGCATTAAAATAACCTTCTTTATTGATTTTATAAAAGAATTAATCACTATATCGTTGTTTTACTGAAATAATGTAAATGTACTTTTTTACTTTGAAAAGTCTTCTACGTAGAAGAAGACGTGCCTGATATTGGTTTCTACGTTATCTAAAATATCGATCTCCAGTAATACATATCTGGATATTTAAAGAAAATCTAAGCAACATGCAATCAATATTTCGCTTTTTTAACCAAATTTGGTAGATGTCTATAGTTACTTTAAATTTATCAATTTACACATTTCACTAAATGAGTTATCTACCACCAAACTTCCGCTATTTATGTCAGTTAAATTATTTATTTAGTTCTCAAACCACGCGAAATATATAATTTAAAAAAATATAAAAGGATTATTATTAGGAGAAAATAAAAATTCACGATTGACAGGTGACAGATGACTTTTTTTACGTCTCAATCATCTGTCAAAGCTCCGAAGTAAAGGCGGACAAATTCAAATGTCTGTTTCTATTGCGATGTCTTTTTAAAATCGAGTGTAAATGTCCTTATTTACGTGCCAGATTTTCTTAATTATTTTGAAATTTGAAATAATTTTAATACAGACTTGTAGATAGGGTTGAAATAAACAATTTTTGTAAAAAAAGCATTTTCGCAAAAATGTAGATGTCCCTTTCTACTTTGCTACCATCGATCTGATTTATTCCCTCTTAATTTCCCTTTAAATGTACATAGTTAGTGGTATAATAAAAATCATACTGTCAATCGGTTTGATTGAAAAACTTATAATAAGAGACTTCGATTACGGAATGACAACTTTTGACGTGAGTGGGATTTTTTTATTATTGTTGTTAGGTAATAAATATTTTAACTGGCCTTCATTTGGTGTACGTGCCTACATCACTCTCGTTTGTATTGAAAATACCGGCTGAAACGAAATGCCCACTGTTCTTTACGATTATTTCATTGAACTTTTTCGAATATCGGTGTGGAGGCGAATTGCAATTTAATTTTATTTGCGTTAGCAAACAGCATTAATAACATCAGCTAAAAAACATTTACAGATCGACAACATTTTAAATAAAATAACGAAAATCTATTAGTATATTGGTCTATCCACTATAATACCTACAGACAGGTATACATATACGTATTAAAAGGTTTTGATAAAGCGGTCCCGCGAGAGACGTAATTGATCGTTGAGTGAGATACTCGATTGACAACTCCCTAATGAGACTTAATTGAACATCGTTAAAAACAGTTTAGCGATCCCGAATCTTCTAAAGCCGTCTGTCGGATTATGTACCTATATAAACACGTGTACTTAGATCACTTGACTTATACAAAGGTGCCTCCAAATCAAATTAGATGCGGATGTTTTAAGAGCCATTAAATTATTTCTCAATTAAAACGTTATGATGATACGTTATATTCTTTAGATTTTTCAGAATTTGAGTTTTTCGTTGTAATTACAAAACATTATTCTCTGAATTAATTAAATCCAACTTCAATCCTATTAATCAAAACCGTTTTTTTATTATCTTTTGTAAGATTTATAATATGTGCAGCACTTCGAATTTTCGGCTCTAATGAATTCAATTATCTCTTTCCAAAATTAAATTAGTAGAAACTTAATAATTTGATTCTTAAAATTGTCTCATTTTGATGATGGTGACTTCACGCAGGCTCTCAGCACTAGACTGCTTTATCCACATATTGTTCATTATTTTTCCCAAAAAACATTAGTTGCTTTGAAAATTGAATTTATTTCTTTTTTCCTTTTCACACAAAGGAATCAAACAGACTTTACCATTTGTAGATGTGAAGATGATTTACTACGGGTATAAACTTTGAGCACAAATGGAGCCTTGAAACATTCCCTGCGGGATTATCTAAATAAACGATTATTTATAGAATAACATTCTTAAATTTTCCGATAACAACGCTTTTATTACACAAAGAAACCTTACGTACGAACATATTTTCGTATATATGTTTTTAAGGCTCTATAAATGGACAGACGTATATAATTTATAGGTATACAGGACAGTAGCGTTTATATAAAATATATTGTCTATAATATATGCTCTATGTTACTACCTATATTTAAGTATGTAATATTCATATTCAGTTTCGAGTTGAGATGTTGGCTAAAATCAAGTTACATCCGGTAACAGAATGGCTTCTAATAAAAATAACTGAACGATTTACAAAGCGGCAAAGTCGTGTCAATGATTTCAGCGGTTGTTGCCGTGCTGTATAATAGCACTGAGGCAATCACATTCAAATTTTCGGACTAAACGTCTATCAGAAACCAATATTTATCGTATCTATTAGCTATAACTTAAACTTCAAATTCGATGAGGCAGTTATGGACCTACATAATTAAGCTGTCAAAACATAAAGGCTTAATACGAAATTTCCTTGGAAATTTACTAAAATAAACAAAATCTCGAAACTAGTAGTAGCAACGCCATCATCAATATTCACAATACCTATACTAGTAACTTGACATGTAACACACTCGAAAGCGACTCACACCTTCAATGTAAAATAATCGATACCGAGAGTACAGCGTACCCGGCCACTCATATTTTTCCTCTCGGCTGGTGTCTTTCAGCCGTACCTACCTTAACGAGTACCTACGCGTATATCTGATTTGTCTTTGATATTGATAATAGTCTTACTGCCCCTCGATTTCCAAGTCGAACATTGATTACCGGCGCCCACCGTCGCCAGTTTCCATTAGCGCCAAATTTATCGTCGGGCGGCGTCGCGCGCTCTCGGCTCGCGGCGAGGCGCGGGCGGCCGGGCGGCGGCGGCGGGACGCGCCCGCTGCGCCTCGCGCGGCTCCATTGATAGTCCGCGCGGGCTGCCGGCGACACGCCACTCATGCCCAGCCAGTGACACGCGATGCACACAGCTCTGCTTCTACCGTACGAACCCCTACCGTCACTCAAACCCCAACTAAAATGTGACTCAGCATCGGTGCTATCCAATCGCGAAGTGATCTCCCCTATTATACTACATCTCTGAGCCAAAAACATACCGTGCATTATTATTTACTTGAGTGTTTAAGATTCGCGGTTGAACGGTTGGACATTGTCGAGGTCGTTCACTGATCTGACAGGTTGGCCCCGCGGGCGCTGCACGCAATGCTCGAGCTTCACCTGCGTTTTTTAATCGGTGCCAAGGATGGGGCCTAACATTTATGAATACCTTTAGTTTTGAGAACCGACTATCAATTAAATAGTTAAAGATTAGAAGCTTACGTGATAATATATTTTATGTCATAAATACACAGGTTTCACTTAAATACTGCTGACGATAAGGACAAAGTGATAAAGTTATCTGAACATATGTATGTCCAAGTGTTCAAAGCAATAGGAGATTAGGCTGAAACATTTGTTATTTATATATTGACATTGCATAGCTGGGAAGCTAGAAGTGTTTATATAATAGCGAGCTCGAGTGTCATCTTACTAAGCTCGGCAATAACAACAGTCATTAGTGGCAGAGGCGCGGGCGCGGCGAGTGCGAGAGGTGCGACGTCATCGTGATGACGAGCGCGGCGCGATAGTTCAGGCGCGTGGCCGTGACGTGGTATGTGAGTGCGAGCGGCGGACGCACAGCGCGGCAGTCATGCAGCGGTCAGGGTCCCAGGCGGAGCGGCTGGGCGGCGCGGGCGCCGGCGCCGCCTTCATCGCCAAGAGCTCGGCGTCCGAGCACAGCATGTCCACCGGCGTGGCGGCCGGCGGCGGCACCCTGCCGCGCACGCTCAGCACCAGCGTGCTCAGAATTAAAAACAGATCCACGTTCTGGGAGAAGTTCTGGGACGAACGCTCCAGGCGCGATGCGTGAGTAAAATTAGCTGTTATTCATCGACCTCTTGAGTTACAGTTATGTTATGAAACAGAAAACACCACCCACCAAATTCACAATATAATGCCTTACTCATCATGTGGGAAAAAAGACAGCATGCTCGAATTGTTCACGTATTTAGTCAAATTGGGTAGCTAATTACAGGAACATTCCAACGGTACTCAATTACTAATAAACTAACCTAGCAGAATCCAATCAACACGTAGCAACAGATAAGTAAAAAATATTGACGAGCGACTTTACACTTCCACATACGAGCTAATTTATACCATATACCGATATACTACGACACAAGATGTTTGAATTTCCTTTTAACAAGCGCTCTATATTTAGGCAATGCCAAAAACAAACCCGCGGCTACGAGGTGTTGAAATATAACTATTTAGTTCCATCTTCCTCATAAGAATTGCTCCACAATGTAGATCGTTGATAAGTTGTAAATCAATCGCAGTTTACATCATGCCTACTCGATTGTTGTTACATTGAAAATAGCCTCATAAATCTCATTGTTTTCATTGCGCCGTAATTGTTATTGTTGTACCTGCTTCTAGCGAGTATGTACGAAGTACGTAGGCATTAACCTTATTAAGAATTTTCATCTTGATCCTCGCTCTTCGCCCCTGGCTCGGTAGTCTGTAGTGGGGTACATTCATTTGGGTTTATGTTTAGAGTAATTGCGCGCTGACTATCTTAACTCTCTGGGGAGCGTCAGCCCGCGTCCCTCCGTGCTCACTACCGTAAAAACAAATCTATATTATTCTTCGCAACAATTAATTACATGAGCGTTGTTTGCGAATAACAAACTACAATATATGACGTAGTAGGTTAATTAATTAAAGCAACCGTAGCGTCCATCGCTCACCGTTATATCCGGTTCGAGGTCTCCCCCCAGACCTCGACCGTGCCAGTCCTACAGACCCCGAGTGGTCCGCGTTGGTCGCTGAAGCAGCTGGACCGGGAGCTACTCCTCGAAACCTCGATCGTGCAGGCCTGGGTGACATCACCAGACAGGCCTGCCGACATTAACGACAAGGCAGAGTGGTTCCAGGAGGCCATGTCCGAGATTTGTGACGTGGCAATGCCCCGGGTCCAGCCTTGTGCTCAGCGCCAGGTGTACTGGTGGTCGCCGGCGCTTACGGCTTTACGCCAAGCGTGTATTGCCGTGTGACGCCGGTACACCAGGCACCGCAGGCTCCGTAACCGCCCGCCGGATGCGGAAGCCATCGAGGTGGAGCTGTATGAGGGGTACAGAGCGGCGAGGACCGCCCTCCGAGCTGAAATCAGGCGGGCCAAGAAATTGGCCCGCGAGGAGTCGCTGGGGACTCTGAACAGAGACCCGTGGGCCCCCACGGGTCTCCGCCCATACAGATTGGTGCGGGATAAACTCCGCCCATGAGCGCCCCCGCTGACGCAGAGTCTCCGGCCTGAGCTCGTGGAGGGCGTGGTGAGCGCTCTGTTCCCTTTGCGAGGGTAACACACTCCCCCGCCTATGGCTCCGCCTCCTGCGGTGCCTGACGTGGACCAACCTGACAGCGACGATGCACCCGAGGTGACCGAGGTAGAGCTGAGAGCGGCGGTGCGTAGGCTGAATGCCAAAACCACCGCCCCAGGACCCGATGGCTTTCTTGGGAAAGTCTGGGTCCTGGCCTTGCAAGAGGCTCTCGGGCCTCGACTGAGAGGGCTCCTAAGCGCAAGTATGGAGAGGGGCCAGTTTCCGCTTCGTTGGAAGACGGGGAAACCGGTCCTGATCAAGAAGACGGACAGAGCCGTCATCTACCCCGGTCACCAGGGAGAATGGAAATGGATCGGTCCTGGGGCCACCTCTGTGGAACATCGGATACGACTGGGTGCTGCGCGCTGACCTCCCTAGCGGCGTCAGCGTAGTTTGCTACGCTGACGACACGCTGGTCCTGGCGCAGGGGAGGTCGTACCAGGCAGCGGCCAACTTGATGTCACGTGGTGTTGCGACAGTCGTTGAGAGGATCCGGCGACTGGGACTCGAGATGGCATTGCACAAGTCCGAGGCCATGTGTTTTCATCGTCCTCGGAATGCGCCACCGTCGGGTTCCCAGATAACAGTAGGAGGGGTTCACATCGGCGTCGAGGGGACGATGAAGTACCTGGGACTCGTCCTCGACAGCCGGTGGAACTTCGTCGAGCATTTCCGACGTTTGGCTCCCAGATTGGAGCGGGCCAGTGCTGCTCTAAAGCGGCTTCTGCCCAATCTGGGGGGTCCAAACGCCTCTTTACGGAACACCGGTGTGGGCGTGTTCCCTGAGGAAGCGACCAGCTCGCCGGTTGAACGCGTCCCGAAGGGTCATGGCCATTCGGCTCATCCGCGGATATCGCACGGTCTCCTGTGAGGCGGCGAGCCTCCTTGCCGGACTGTCGCCATCAAACGCCGGTGCGAAACTCTGCTGCCGCGACAAGTCGTGGCTCGGCGGACGGAGCTCCGGCAGGATCTCATGGCGACATGGAGACAGCGACTGGCGCTGGGCACGCCACCATTGCGGCGGTAGTGCCCCTCTTTGAGGAGTGGCTGGAGAGGCGTCACGGCGTCCTCACCTTCCGCCTGACGCAGGTCCTCACCGGACACGGTTGTTTCGGGAGGTTCCTGCATCAGATCGGGCAGGAAGAAACGCCCGGGTGTTACCACTGCGCGGATCGCCCAGATGACACGGTGGAGCATACGGTGGAGGTCTTCCCCGCTTGGGCGGAACACCGCCGTGTCCTCGTGGATGCGATAGGTAGCGGCGACCTCTCGCGCCCGGCCCTGGTTCAGGCCATGGTACGGAGCGAGAGGGAATGGGAGGCAGTCTCCGCCTTCTGCGAAGCAGTAATGCTCGTGAAGGCGGAGGCGGGACGCGTGAGGGAAGCTCAACGGAGTGGACCTCGCGGCCCCGGCCTCTACCACCGCAGGAGAGGTACTGGGCGTACCAGGCGTAGGACGTCGCGAGACGATTTCCGGCCACCGTAGACCCGGGCCTGCGGACGGCGAGCAGTGGGTAGCTCGCCGTCCGATCAGCACCAAACCCGTGAGTCGACGGCGCGTAGTGTTCCACGCGCGCCTCAAAGAGATGTAGTCAGCCACCACTGACGGGGCCCATCGTGGCCGGTGCCTGCATGCCTAGGGGTAGCGGATAAATTCTGAAAATGAGTTACCGCACCCCTGGGCACTCAGGCAGGGAAGGAACAGGGGTGGGTTAATTGGCCGGACAAAAACTCGTAGGTACAGTAAGTACTTGTTGTGGAATAAAAAGGCCATCCGTCATTTTTCCACTACGTTTCGCAGACATGCTAAATAGATGACTTTTTGGCTGTAAACTGTAGTCAGTTATTAATGAAATATTGCTTGCTGTGACATCGTTATAAGCAAACAGTAAAGTTGGCCGACTGAACATTTTTCATCAAGATGAACGAGCAGGAAAACAATTACCGTATAATAAATAAAATCACGACATCATTCTAATTGATATTTTACTTGGCAGTAACTAGGGCTCACAAACTGTATTTGCAAAACCTATAAAATCTATTGTTTCTGATCAAATATTCGACTAACCGTATGGTAGGGTGGCTACAGGGAGAGTCCAATACGCCTCAACCCACTGTTGCGTGAAATATGACAATTAAAGGGATTGTACGATTGTTGAAACTATAGGTATATGTAGACATCTAACGACGTCAGCATAAATGGTAAATCCATCGGTACGTCCCGTTCTATGCAGCATGCATATAGAATAGATAGATGATAGCAATTTGCATTCACCTTCACTGCGGTATTTAACTGTAATAGCGTTGGGATCGGAGCGGATCTCCGCACCTAGGACCTATGTGCCTGTCACGTTATATAGATTACATACCACCTTGGAGAGCTTTTCCCGATAATTGCCAACTAAACCTAGAAATAAGCGAGAATAAGTGAAGTAAACGTACGCGTTATTGTCGAGGAAACATTACCGAAACTTAGTAGAAATAAAGTCGATGTTTGAGCAACAAGTCTAACAAAGAAGCCACGTTTCACGGTTGACTTTATGCAACGTAGAAAATTCAAATCAGTTTAAAATTTCAGTAAAGATACATCAGTTCTACGATTCGATTTATTTGATTTACAGAGCTGAAAGCTGCCCTTTGAACTGTGGCTGGTGCCACAGATTTCAAAGGGCGCTTCAATTTTGGCGAAAATTAATCCAATATTGCCAATAGATTGCGTAAGCATAAATTTCTCCACCTGTATAGCTACGAACATAACATGCTGTGACGTCAGTAAAACAGGAAATCTTTCTGATAAATAACAAAAACTCGTTTTGACCGACAGATATTCGAAATAAATATAAATTCTTGTAAATACCAAGAACTTTGCCATGCAAGAATAGACTAAAAGTCTACATAGCTATCAATTAAGTATAGGTTCAAAACACTTTTATTCGAAATCTAGAAAACAAGTTGAAATCTGATGGTTTAGCTTAATTCTCATGCTAAAATAATCGCTAAGTAAATATAAAACATATCTCAAATATGCCACTATCTGATTTGAGTGATGTTTCTGAATATTTTATGAATCTTTAAGCCTAAGTCTAATCCTGGTCTTTTACTACTAAATCTTATCTTTATTCTCTTTTCGTTGGGCATGGTAGGCAAATTCTGTAAATCTATTTAGCCGGCTGGAAATAGACTTCGTTTGTAGGATGGTATTGAATTGTTTTTATAAAATAAAAGTTTTGCTACGTTGCCTAGTTAACAGAGTGGGCGTTAATTGTAAACACGTGGCTGCTGCAACCAACAGCCTCTGCGTGCCTACAAATAGAATGAAAGAGATGAAAGGATTCATTTACATTTTGCTAACTGAAGTTCAAAGGTCACTCACGTACCTATTTTTATACTCCATTCAATCTGCCTGCCTTTTCCCAGCTATCTTTGGGTGGGCTTCCAGTCTAAACGGATGCAGCTGAATACCAGTATTTTACATGGAGCGACTGCATATCTGACCTCCACAACCCAATTTTTATACTCTATTATAGAGTTTAATTGATTTAAAGTTATGACCTACTTTAATTGTGATCGTTTAGCGAGCCACCGCAGATACGGTCATATGACGGAGTGAGTGGCTTGTTGAGCTCTACTAACAAAAGAGCCGTTTTTGGTATCAAAAGCATTATCTAAAGGATCCGATTATTTTGTGTAGGGACTCTTACTTCGCATAACACTCAAGTTCAAAAACAAACTTGTTTATTAAAGTCAAAGTGATAGACGATTTGCTTGCAATTTTAATGATTTTCGCCAAAATTTATGGCAAATACCAAACATGTCTGCGAATTTAACTGTAAACATCTCCTGACATGACCATGCTTCTACTCAAATACAAAGAAACTCATATATGAATATGTGCAGTCATTGCCGATAAACAGGTTCATACATCATGTTATTTCCATAAGGTTGGCAAGCTTTAACCTATGCCATCAGATTTTCTATCATGCGTGCCAAGCATCCGATGAAACGTGAATGGACTTATTAAGTTAGCTAATAATATCAACAACAAACATTGCTACTAATACTAAAGTATAGTACCTATCAATAAATCTGCGGTAATACTCATATTATGTAAAATGCACACACTCATAAAAAATATTCTGTTTCACCAACAACCTAGGTTATCATTTATTTTTCAAGAAAAATTAGTTGAAGGACAATACGTGACAATATTTTAAAATAATTATTAGATATAATACCTCGTTGAGTAAAACCATAACTTAGTTCAGAGCACAACATTGTTCCATCATGTTCTATCTGAATTTATCTTTAACAAACCACAAATCAACTGCAGCGCGTCTGGTGTCGACTTTATTCTTGTGTTTACTAAATTCAATTACCACGAAACGTATTTAGTGTTCCTTTGAACGACTATATAGTATACAATTATACATAAGAAGAAGAATCTTTGAACTTTCTTTATCACGTATTGTATTTGAACGAGAACGTGGTCTCGGCGCCGAAAATGTTCCTTCATTATTAACTTTACCTGAACTTTATGTGAAGATAAGCCCCATGTGAAGTGCCATAACTTTCGAGGTTTAATATACGAGAATCCTCCGGTAGTCTTTATTCGGTATGGAGTTGATAGCTACAGTGGAGCAAGCTCTAACAGATAGCGAACATATGAGCTCAAGGCCGTGAAGCATGTCAGGGGAAATAATCAACGTCCTTCAAACTTCATGTCCTGCGTACTGCAAAGAAACTTCACGCTACATAATTGCCTGCATTGGATTTCCCATGAGCTTGAACAATGTTGTTCGCCATGTCGTTTATTAAACTTGCATGTAATGTTTTTATTTAAAGCCGCACATCAGTCTACTTTCATCTGGTTAAGCAACTTTAGCTTGTTGTGTTGTGGTGTTTAGCTGTCCGAAATTTGAATATTCTCGCTTCAAATTGTCTGCCGTTTGAATGAAGTAATTATTACACCCCAAAGCTGCCCCAAAGCTTCTGAGAATATCTTAAATGTCAATAAAAGAGAGAAAAAGCTGGCATTTAAGATTGACGTCAATGATAGATCTTGCACAATAGAAAACCCTAGTAGGTACCGTATTTGAGGAAAACGTTAATATCCTTAAAAAATATGATGTTCGGTATCTTCGGAGACCAAGATATTATATTGTATTCCTGTTTTCTCGACAACAATAATTCTGTGAGAAGATTGTTTTATGTACAAAAATAGAATGGGCCATACGTCTGTGACAGTCGCCGATATCGTGTGCCCTTTCCTTTATACCGATCATGTTTCCCCTCGCAGCCATTGTATGAAGAGATGTTATCCGAACGCATGGAACGTAATATATAAGGATAAGTAAACACGGGTAGGTATCCGATACCGAGACCCATCGTCAATAATAAACGAGATATCCTAATTTGAAATCGATCACTCGGTGTTGCATAGTCGTAATCGAGTTTACAACCTGAGTGTGCACCTGGCTGACTGTCAATCGAATCTTCGGATGAACCATGTAGTGGTTCTCCCATGGTTCATCATGCACCAGTATATGTTTTTATTTACAATTTTATTTTCACATTCACCATAAATATTTTAAAGCTGTGAAAGCAAAATGATCTGCAATACTTTAAATGTTTAATGCTGCATAGAATATAAATAGGATTGATGTTCAATCGTCTCCTCATAGCTCTTACTTTTATGAAACGAATTCTCTTTTTTCGTTTACGCAGATGAATGAATTTATTCGCCGTAAAGTAAATATCTCATAGGCACAAAATATATGCTTATTTTTATTTATACACCATCGTATTGTTTATAGATACGATGAATCTATTGCTTGCTTCATTGAACGTGTCTTATGATCGTTTTGAAGATATATTTACGTATACAAAGTTCTTAATTAATATCGTTTATTATTAGAATGAATCCCATAACTTCACATTAATAAATTAAGTATGCATCAGAATTCAAACATATTTAGGTACTGAATATTCTGACTCTACCCAATTGTCCGATGCAAAACGGACCAGGCGAACCTATTAAAAGTTTCCAACAAAGTTGAAAACTCATTGACAAACGATCAAATAAACCACTCCAGCTGGATGAGGGTACTGTACGTACTGTACGATTCAGCCGCTAGTAGGTGGTATATTATTCATGTTTTATTGACTGCATAATTACTGTTTTCACAAACTCTAAAAATTAATCTTTTATACTCATATAATATGTATGTGTGAATCAATTCTCAGAAGACATGTTAGTGTACCTCCATCTGATCCTAATAAACGTACTAACCTTCCTTGGGGCACCCGAGACAATACAGTTTTCGCCAAACACCAGTTTTTTCATCATTACATCTAACACTTTCATTTACAAAAAAAATCCATAAAATACTTAACACAATAGACCTAAATAAAAATGAACTTAAATCTCAATTAACAGAATGACTTCTTCAACAGGAATACACACAAACAGAATACTTGCTCACAAACATCGCCTAACACTTCCAATTTCTCACATATTCAAACATAAATACACCCCTCTCCCACATCCACACACCCCCAATCACGCACATGTGCACCCCCGTTCATACACATACACCCCCATTCATACACACACATCCCCATTCATACACACACACACCCCCACAGACACATACCTACACTCAATTAATCTTTGCATACAAATACATACCTCCCAATGCTCCTTTAAATCATTGTATAAGTTATTGTTTTTATGGTAGATCGACACATCCCACAAGTTGTAAAATCGAATTAAAATAATCTCTTAGCTGAACACTGCCTCCTAAAAAACAGGCTACCCTAGTTTAGGAGGCAGGGTTTACTAACTAATTATTGGATATACTCGTAGATTTCTGCAAGAATTTATCTCTGGCAATTTTCTATGCCAATCCGACTTATGTATTGAAATTATACCTTGTTTTATTTTATGGCCTCTGTAATAGTTTACCATAATCTGTAATTTTTGAAGAAATAAATTATTTATTTATTTTATTTTATTTATTTATGCTAAATTTTATCATACTCTATCGACCATAAAAAGAGATTTCAAACTAGGGTTGAAAAACCATTGACAGTGAGACAAGAATCTGCGTACATTGAGAAAAGCATCAAAGAAAAACAAATAAAATGAAAGGCATGCAGTAAAAACAAAACGTACAATTTTGTGTTTTATTGCATTGTAGTAAAATGTGTAAAAGTTTTAAAACCAAACCTCAGTCGTCTGTACCTACGTAGAGAAAACTAAGCTTTATAGCGCATTTACATTTTACTTTAATATTCATTAAGTTAAAGGTAATATCTCGAAGTACAAAGATCAAAAGAAAAACAAAATCTATGAAGAGAAAAGTTTGGTTTGGAACGATCAATAATTCACCTCTTTGAACGAATGTATTTGCTAAAAGCTATCGATTAACAGAGAAATATGACGGTAGGTTGTTGATTTTGTTTTTAGCTTTACAAACAACTTTCAATATTTAGTATTTGTCGAAGCAATTTACTTTAAAATTACCTTGTAATGTAGAAAGCAAGGTACTTATTTCCATTTAGGTAGTTCAGTGAGCAGAGGATGTCTACGTTATTTCCTCTTCCGTCGGCCACGGCTGGAATCGTAAAACCAATTTTCTCCCTCTAGACAACCTGATAAGAGCTTTTCAGCGAATAAGTCAAAACACGGGTTAATATACAGTAAACAAATATAAACCAGTACCGAATTACCGCTTCAGGTTCTCTCAAATATTTATGAATGTTGTTTTCAACCTGGAATTTACCGAAGCCTCCTTAAGGCTGTTGTTAATTTATTTTTCATTTTATTTCTGACCATAAAATAAATAATCTCTAAACAATGAAAGTATACCGAGGCTGGCCACTACTCTTCAGAAAATAAGTACCTACCTACGCTTTACCGCCTATGTACCATTCACCATAGTGATATTATTACATTATGATACGTTGTACGCAAAAGCTTAACCTTGTTATTTTGTAATGAATTCAAAGGTAACCTTTCAGACAGCATCTCCTTTGAAACTTAAAGGATCGTACAAAATCTGATTTACCTATAAAAATTCTTGGGCCTAAAAAAATCTTAACCATTTCAATAAATTGTGTTAAGTAGGAATTGAACAAAAAACGGTTAGCCTTAAAAAAACTAATTTGAGCAAAATCGTGATAAAAAACATTGTTATAAAATGATGGAAGTCGTGATAAAACTGGGAATAATTTTTCACTGGCGCAACTCTTGTGATTTATCGTGTAATTCAATTGTTTATCGGCCCAATCCCGTTTATTTTCCGTACTAATTTATTGCCGACTGCCTGCTAGGAATCATAGCAACGGGTTTTATTTTAGATAGGCATCGGCCATTTTAACGCTCCACTTTATCGGACTAAAATCGACTATTCGTGTCAAGATTGCTCTAGTTGCTATGTATATTTTGTGAATCAATTTTGAGGAATTCAAATAATTTTCCAACAAATCAATCTGTAATCAATTTACTTATTTACTTTTCCGCTCCTCCTAATTAGATAATTGATTACACATTGTGAAATGCAACTAAATGAATATGAACATGAATTCACTGTAGAAAAGTTCTATAGAGACTAGGTTACAGACCTCTATTGTCTGGAAGGTAAAACCTTTACAACCTACCAACCAATCGACCATAGTTTATCCTAGACTATAACGTCACCCAAGATAAATGTCAAAGCATAACCTCAAATGAGCATAATTTAGGTTTAATTTGAGATTTGAGAAGAATACCTAATTACATAAATGTCTATCATAGGTGATTTTCCACAAAAGCTAGATTCAAGAGTTGAAGAGTTCAAAATGAGGTAGGAGAGCAATATTGTCTAAAATGTGCAATGTAGAGCACTTAGCTACCTATAGGTAGTATATTTAATCAAGATTTAAACATTTAAGCAGTATCCTTTGACTATAAAAGATTAACAGTATCTATAAAACTGTGTATTTTGAACTTGAACACCAGATATTTAATGATTTTCAAAATAGGTAGACATACTTTTCAAATATTAGTCTACTTTCAATACAAAAATATTAAACTTTTGATGAAAAGACAAGAACGAATAGGAAAAAAACCCGTTTTAGTTTAGTAATGCTGAGAGACATTCGTTTGAAACAGCCGGTGTTTGTGAAAATAATAAAACTAAACACACAACGAATAACGCTGGTGTGTGGTGTGAACAAATAGTTCATTAATGACTTAAGATTTTAATTAACTTACAAAAAACGTTACTCATGTTGTTGTTTGATAAGCACACACGCTCATCGGTTGCCTAAAGGTACTGTATCTGTTGGTGTAGTTAAATCTGTTTACGCGGAGTTTCCACAAACCCATTTTAAAGGGAAAGCATCGGCCTTCAGTGCTGGAACTGGCGAATGGACGTAACAATAATAAAATTGTTTACATGTCGAATTGTACGTAACACAATGAGCGACATCGTAATCTCGGAATGAGGTTTTATACAATTTACCGTCCGTACGTGATTTGGCGCGGGTCTCTACAGAAAATAGTACTGAAACAGAAATTGTATCGAAACCAATCTACGGACAAGTACCTACTAATATCGGGATTGTTAAAATGACATTTTAAAGTACTGAACATAGAGAGAACTAGGTTTTTCAATTAAAATATACCCAACAGAAGGGTTTTAAGTAGGTAATTACTAATATTTAGAACCATCAACATAAAAGATACATTATAAAATCAATGAAGCAGAAAGTAGGTAATAAAAATCTTGCTGAATATTGTTGCTGAAACAAGAATAAACTATAACTATAAACTTTCATAGTTATCTATGACAGTCTATTTATATCTTCTTCTTAGTTGTTTATTGAACAACTAAGAAGAACCCACTACTTGATCTACAGTCAATGTCTGTACAATTGCTGCACAAGTATGCGCTTAGGCAGAAGTAATTTATTAATTGAGGCCAATAAAATTGTATTTTATCTGTCTCTACAAACAAACTGACGGATAACTGACGCCTCAGAGATCAAAACTGCTTTAAGACCTTTAATATTCGCGTGTACAGGCTTATTCCAAATTTTATAGGAGTTCAACGTTCGATAAATACTCGTATTAATATTTTCAAAATGAAGGATTCTACAAATAATTCCAACTACTAATAATAACTAAATCGCACATTATACTTCGAACAAAAGCCTGTATTGTAGGAAAAATCAATAGCAGTGTTATTCGTTCTAGCCGTTATCTAATATAATAGTTATGAAAATTCACTGTCTGAATGATTGATAAGAAGAAGCGAGACAGCACAAGCGTGCATTGAAGGAGCTCGTAAATCAATATTATGTCTTCTACGTTATCGTAGCGTTGTGAAAGTTTACCGCCACTAGTTTCATTCATTTCCATTCCGTTATCGACAGTAGCAGTTACAAGTTCCAGTGGAGCTTTTGGTTTAGCTCCGACGACTGTGGAAGTTACAGCCGAATGACATTTAAACTTGTAGAACACAACTTTTCAGTCCGTTCCTGCTGCGGTGATGTCTAAACTAAATAAAACATTTTCAGCTTGTGACTTTGAATGTCGTAGATCCCAAACTTATGACGGTAAATAATATTAGTTTGGAATACTGAAAAACTCTTTTTACCTTTGTTTCCTATATTTATTTTTCAAAGTTCCCAAAGGGCAGAAACATATTTCATCACTTTGGTAATTCCATGCCGAATCAGTATCGACCATTTAAACTGACACAAAACGTGTCCATTATCCGGTCTATTTATAACTTCACGCTTTAATGATTAGAGCATTTATGAGTTTTTGTCTGTGAAGTAATTTTAGACCCAATTGTCCAATTAGAGACGCTTAAAAATAACTCTAAAAGATAGATATGGCTGAAGCTAAAAAGATCAGACGAATAATATACGCGAGACGGTTTAATTAATACTGTGGTATTTGTGAAGCTCAACATAAACACACTGCGAAGCAATAAGAGAGATGCGTTCGCAGAATACTTGTGTGGATAGGGTGCGGGGGAGTTCAAGACAAACACGCTTTCGTCTCACATGCACCTGCAACCAATATTATATGTCAGTCTCCAACAGACCCTGAAATTCTACAAATAGCTGAGATTTTCTAACCAAAGTGATGAATCCAATTTGTTACCGTAAAAGAATTAAATTAGTTGAACAGATTGCAACTGAATCCTCAAAGACTGAAAACAAAGAAAACATTGCCGTTGTTCCCGGGAGCTGGGTTCGTAGAAGATAATAATACTAGTTTCAATCGATAGTTCTAACTTACGAGTACCCCTACCTTTGATATCGATGCCGAGGTATTACTTGTCTTACAAATAGAGTAACATCTGTATAAAGTTGTGGCAGCAGTCTTGAGCATAATAGCAGTGTTAGTATGGAATTAACTTAGTGTCTTACAAAGTCCATGACCCCTACAGTTATATTCTTTATTTTTTGTAGCGCGTTGTAGCAAAAATACTAGCGACGTGGGTGGATTTCATTCGTTGTTTGTTCTAAGCAACGATTTTTTTATTGAACTTGTTTATTTCGTTACACTTTGTTGAGCTACAGTAAAACGTATACAGAGTATATTGATTGCTTGTTGATTCATGTTGGTTTTCATTCAGTGCATTGCAGCTCATGCGAAATGTTGATTTAAATGGCACGTAAAGTTTTGAATTTTCTCTAGATATTTTATCTCATTGTCGTGTTGTTTGTTCCTTTCTGAAAACTAAAATCAGGTTCAGTTTAGCTGTGAAATCTTATAAAAATGTTAGAGCCAAAGTTATATTTGCTTCTAGAACATAATATAAGGTACTACATATGTATGGATGCGTATTTATCCAAGTTCTGTTCTCGAACTTTGTTCGTGATACTGGAAATTTAGAACTAATATTAGGTAATCACGCTATTTTACACGGGCAAAGAATATAAACGCCAGCAAAATAGGAATGTGAAAACTGTCCTCTCGATACTACCAAAAGAACTTTGTGTGCCGTTCTCATTTCATACATATTGTATAATGAAAACATATTACACTACCCTCTTTATTAGGAAGAATAAAGCTCCGCTTTGTTTATGAAGGTACTTCGTCTAAGTGAGTAACGGATTATTACCTACTTACTATTCCCTTCTTGTGTACATATAACAATGTTGTTCGGAAGAAATCGGGGTTATGGGCCCAATTTTCTTAACTAATCCAATTCGGTCGAACGATGAAAGAAGTTCTACAACTCTGTTTATCGCGTAAAACAATTTAAGACAATCAAATCTTCCACACCCACACGTCTAGTTTATATACTCGGTACAGTTTCTCGAATCGTAGTAAATGATTTTCATCTTATAAAACTTCGCTTTCATGTTTTCTATTCATATCTGTTATGCTCCGTTTGAAATAGTTCCACTGCTATTATTTTATATACCTTATAATTGAGTTACGAGTAGTTCTCTTGGGCAGGATGCAGTAAACGAGAAAAGTGGTCTCTCGCTATAGCCGTTCGTTAAAGTTAATAGACTGCGGCTACAACTAGGCGCTACGGCTGGCGGAGAGTTGAGCACTCGTCCAAACGAAGCTCCCTTGCTACACACGTTAATATTTATGCCATACGCATTTAGGTCCCGCTGGCTCTAAAATGGGACATTTAAATTTAAAAGGTCCCATGTGATAAATGCTCCTTATTTATGGCACGTTTTCCCTGAACATGACTCGAGATAACTCTGCATGAATCGCGTTTTTAACCGACGAAAAAAAAGGAGGAGGTTCTCAATTCGACCGTATACATACATATATTTTTTGTATGTATGTTCAGCGCTCACTCCGTTATTTATGAACCGATTTTGATGATTATTTTTATTAGATAGAGTATATCTCAAGGATGGTCCCATGTCAAGAAAGTCAGGATTAGATGATGGGATCCTGATAAAATTGAGAGAAACCCTCGAAAATTGTGGGCACGAATAGGGTTCTGTTTTACTTTTCATAACCTAATCTATTTGCGTTTAGGTATCATCACATCATGAAGCTGAGCTGACTATGGAAACCATACCTTTCTTAAACAATTAGAAGTTAGTTAACCACAAAAAATCATAAAATAAAAACTTTTTAACAAAAAATTAAACCGATGAAAAAGAACTAAAAAGCACAAAATAAATAAACCTTTAAGTCTTGAATATTAGGCTTATATTCATAAACTATCAAATTTTATACTAACTAAGACTTTGAGTCGGCGTCAAATAATAAAATGATTAATTACCTACGTAGAGCCTTCTGCATTTCTACGTACATAGAAAATTTAGATGATTGATCAGACCTACAGGTTTATTATTTTTGTGATATTTAGTTCTTTTTCGTCGTTTTAATTTTTTGTTAAAAAGTTTTTCAGTATGCTGTAAAGCTTAGAATAAATCAAAGCAAAAATGCGCACGTTTTTTAGTTCATGTAGATAAACTGTTAACATAAAGTAATAATAATACTTAATAGTACTATATACCTATACTACGTAATAGTAACGCGATAGAACGTTAGGTACCTATGTTATTAAAAACTGAAAATTTCATGTCAATAAGGAAAACAAACGGAATATTCTCTCGTTTCAGTATTTTAGAAACGAGAGAATATTTCGTTTGTTAATTAATTACCTTTAGCAAAATACCTACACAAGTGGTATTGGGGAAATTATATATTGTATTCTCTCTAATATTACTCTGGATGTTCGCTAGTACCTAGTACTCTTGCATAATACAAGCACACCTAAAGCTTAAGTCCTGTGTATCTGAGAACAAACGATGTAATCCCGGGTTTGAGTACAATAGCCTGTTTTATAATTATGTAGATTTCTCTCGCGTATTCTCTCAAAACTGGAGCTAAATTTTGATTCACGACACGTCATGCTAAGCAAACTACCAAGTCAACACGAAATAGATTACGGACAATACTTTGCATGACTAATGCACAAACATATTAATCCAAGCTAAAAATAAACTGCTACTTGGATATGTGAGAAAGAGCACGTGCGACAGAGCACAGTAGCGTAATTTTCTAAACAAGGTACATTATTATCAAGGTGTGTCATGATAAGTGTAGTGTTCCTCGGCAATATCTCGATGATACAATAATATCGTGCTCACGTACTCCAACTGGCCCGTCAGACTAAGTCAGGCACGTGACGCCGCCTGGCAGGCTTCCAAACCGGTCGCCAAATACAACGCCATCCTTGCCTTCACATGATTGTCAACTCACATGATTCCTACGATTGTAATAGATTCAACACTCGGTTAAATCACTTTATGTACGTTGTGTTTGTCACTGTTTATTTCAGTGCACGCAGTAATTATCATAAAATAGAAAAAGACAAAAATATCATATGCTACAAAATGACCGAAGAGCAAGAGACGCCACATTACTATTTGATATGGCTGCCTGTGCAGTATGCGTTGAGCACAAGTTTTGGCTGTCATAGCCATAAACAGACTTGTCACAGGCCGTCAATTTCTTGAGTTAAGGCGCTATTAGCTGCTATTAACCTTGACTGGTTAGCTTGCGTGTTCTGTGCCGGGATCACGTAACGCGTCGTACGTCCACCCAGTAATACGACTCGCCCATCAAGGAGCGCTGTCCGAAATTAGACGCATTATTAATTAATTACACATAAAAGAACAGGTATTAAAATAAAACTCTGAGATTAATTTATAAATAATTAAATGATCTATAAAATGGTGAAGGTTTCATAAAAATACGCTGTATAGTTTTTGCATGATTCTCAATTTTTTATCCGCGTTAGATGTAACTTTACAAAATAATTACACTATGTTATAAAACTATAACTTCAAATATTCTCAGATCAAATTACGACGGAAATTGTCTAAAGTAACATATATTTTTTTCAAAGAAATAAGACTAGTCGTTTAGACGTGATGTGTAATTAAAAACCATTAAAAGTCGTATAACTGCGCCTTAACTGTGACATTCACTGAAACACTTGGGCTGTATGGAGAGGTTTGACCACGCCGACTATAGTCAGTAGCAGTCGAAGCGAGCGCTTCGAAAATAACAATGAACTCCATTAATTTAGTCTTTTACTGAAAATAGGTCTCGAGACACTTCCGTTAAGATATAAATTCATTGAAAACGAAAATGATGCTGGCCATACCCTTTACCTTAACACTTGGTAAAATAACTGGTAATAATGTGAAACTTACTAAGTATTACTTACCATGTCCTTTGAAATACCTACAGCACCTGCTATGTGTATTTTTTTCTTAAAATCTGAGGTTGTTATTTTCTGATATTTTAATATACCCTGTAAGTACAATTGATTTGAACGAAAAGTAATAGTAGAAAATTGCGAGTGTCTGTAAATGTTCTGGACCTGTACATAAAATATTTGTTCTTCCAAGTGTACCTACGTATCTACTGGGAAAGTTTTCCCCTCTACAAATTAAACTTAACCAGTGATATTGCTTTTTATACAGTTGTCAAGCAAATTATTGATAGTGATATTATAAGATCGCAAGTAATAGTAATAATGAATTGACTTTTATTTCTATTATTTTGTTATAATAACGTTTTAACAAAGACATCAAAGTGTAAACAAGAAATGCTCATGCATTCTGCATTTCCCATTGGTTTACGACTCCAGCGTAGCTCTAGACGTTTACGTAGCGTATGCGTTTTTGCTGAGCATACGTCTGACAAAAGCCTGTGCTCAGTTCTAAGCCTATGTAGAACAACGAAGAAAATTAAAATACATTAATATCTTAACACAATCATCAGTTTCATATTTTATTCGTCAAAATCTCATGTAAATCATTTTATCAATTTAATATTTGCGATGTATCCATTTTGTTTACGATGTAAACACATATACGAGCTAATTCTCGGACGTTCCGCCCCCGCGACTCTCTAATGTTGTTTCTTAATATCATATCACATCTTCATCACAATATACTCACCAAAGAAAACAAACTCCCATCCACCATCCCCTTTAATACTCGAAAATATCTCGCCTTCATACATATTTCGCTCTCATGAATAAATATCCTATATTCTCCGTACAGTGGTAGTAACCAGTCCTATTTGAATGTTAAAGTGTCGCAGCTATTATTTTATTAGCCATTCAAAATTGTTTTAAACGAGACAACGTTTTATTGACAGTCTTTACTTTTGTTTTTCTTTTAAGAGTAATTTAAATAATGAAATTCGTAGGATAAACGTAGGATGATGATAATTGGCGTTTACAAGAAACGGAAGTTGGTATCTCTAACTTAAATATAACCTTGAGGAAAACAGTGAAGTGGAAAGATTACATTATACCTTCTTTAGGTGTCAGGGTGAAAAAATGGGGCTCATGAAAAGTGGAAAGTGTCATTAGTTTACACATCAATGAGCTGTTGTTTATAGTCGAGTGACACCACCGCAGAGCGACCGCGATGTCTATAAAAATATCATAAACATAGCCCGGGAAATTAACCATCGTATAAAAATTAAAACAAAAGAACGTCAGCCCGAGATGTTTCAATTTAACTTTCATGATGACTTCACACAATCAAAAACAGAAACACGGATTTATGTAGTTACTATCTCTCCGAGCAAACATTACGTGGGTGATAGACTTATATACATCCCAAATGTATGTTTCATAAATGTTTGATGTTATTTCACTTACAAAGCATTAGAAAATGGTCCTAAGTTCGCAACCACAGAGCCACTTCTATTAGCTACAGTAATTTGAGTGCAAGGTACACTTTAAAGAGATTATATTGTGCGACTTCCCCCAGGTAGATGTGAGCTCTACATACAAAGCTTTGCTTTAAAGTGAGAAGCAACAAACAGGTACTCGGTAGATTAAGAATTAATAACACAACTACGTATCAGCGACAGCATTCGTAGCCTTTTTTTTTCGTAGCCTAAAATGCAAACGGAGAGTTGTCATAGACTACAGGAAACTAAACGATATTCCTATTGGAGATTCCTATTCCATACGCAATATCACCGAAATGTATAAAATGTCACGTTTTACGCTACGTTCGGTTTTTATTTTAGAGCTCTTTTCATAATACACTTGGTATTCCTGTAACTATTTATTCCACAAGGAAAACTTTACAAATGCCTTATGACCGAAACACGCATAAAATGAACTCCAGTTAGAATAGATAGTAGCTACGCGGAATGTAGGTAAACGTAAAACATTCGTGTACCATGAAAGTCTCACGCGAACATCTGGGCAGTTTATTGCGCGGGGTGATTAGTCTACAAATGAACCTCGACTTGAAACATCTTTAGAATTTTATCTAGCCTCATCACATATCTACATAATGATTAAGCTTTGTACTGGTCTTAGCGTGGGCAGCACTTCATAATTCATTATGTTTCCTAGTCAATAGGAATGTAAATCACATACTGCTTAAAGCAATATAATACAACATACATAATGAACAGTAAATTTTAATTATTTACAGCGCTATAAACTCAGTGAGTCATTGCACATTAAATACATAAACTTCGAAATCCTCGATCCTCATTTTCTGATATCTCTCGACTGCTAATGAAGCCAATATTGACTATTGTGTAAATAAACAGCCCTCTCCGTTTACCTACGTATAATTAACACCGGTAGGTACAACCGGTACAAACTTGTTCTATGTGCCTGAGATAGCTTCCCAGCAAAACTTTTCCAAGTTAATCATGAATAACTTTTAACTACGTCTACGCAAAGTAATTCTTTCTAAAGGTTTAAAAAGAAAATTGAAAAGTCTGTTCTGACTTTTTTACTGAAGATTCTTTCTAAGTAGTTAATTAATTGAACATCAAATATGGAATAGATTCTGTGCCTCCTTTGAGCATAAACCAACCCACTAATGCTAATAGAAACTACAAGACGTCTTCCTAGTTGCGCTCCAGTGAATTTGTCAGGTTCCCCAAGTTCAGGTATTAAATTGTGGAGGTATCTTCCCCGTCTTGCGCCCACACCCTTCTATAAATAACACTGAGGGTAAGCTGGGGAAAGATATTCTCAGAAATAATAATTTCGTTTACATCTAGACTAGAACCTTTTCAGTTTCCATTGGTAGGTTGTTCAATAACTTTACTGTTGTTACTTTAATCAAATACGTTTGAGAGTCAGACGAACCTTTCCCGTTACAACAAACAAGCATTATTACTAGCGACCCGCCCCGGCTTTGCACGGGTTCAATTTTTATTTCTTTCGATTTCCCAAAATTTTCATTCATACAAACATTGTCCTAACAATTACGAATACAACAAAAAAGGAATAAGCCAAATAGTGGCAGCCATTATGAAGTGATGCGCTAACATACTTACATTCGGTAATTGCTTTTTTATTTATATATAAGAAGTAGGTATGTAGTACCTAGTAACTTCAACTGATGCGCACCATGTTAAAATAAAAATCATTCTTATTACACTTATTTTATCATATCAGGTAAGTTAAACGTCTTATTATACAGGCATCATTAATAAGTACAGGGAGGTTCTTCAAGGCTTTTTTCCAAGTTTCAGTTGCCTTATTAATGAGCTTACATTTACCTCGTGAATTGTAAAAGAAACGCATGTTATATCCGTGTACATAGGTAAGGATACAAGCATTCATGTTTTAAATTACTTTATGCGAACCAATATTTCAGTTAGAGTTTTCGCTTTGCCTAAATCATAATCTTCAGGACATCATGTGAAACGCTGGCACGAATGCAAGAATAATTACAATTCTTGATGACATGCCTGAGCCTTGGTTACCTGCTTGAGCATGGGTGCCTGATTGAAAAACAATCAATTTCAGATAAATTGACAAGAAGCCACTGCCTTTGCATAATTTTATTATTGTCAAGAACATTATTAGTAATATTATTTATTTGTCATTATTGTTATTTTGTTAGTGTTTTACCAAATTCTTATTCTGACATAGCATTGGATGTTAATACTTCAACGGTTAATCTTGTATATTTAATATTAAAGAGATAAATCACTATAAAGTTTTATTATATCCCATCAAACTATCGCAAAACTATAAATCAATCTATTATTAAAATACACGCATTACTTTAAGTACCACTCTGAGAGAAGGTTGTTCCTAAACAATTTATATATTATGTATTCCCCTTTTAGACCCACAATGTTCTGAGTACTAACTTATAACAAGAAATCCTATTCAGAAAACAGTGTAAAATATTTAAGAAAATTTTATAAACTTCCAACTCGTAAACTTTTATGTTTCAGCCCTTGTCGCCTTATACTGAAGCAAAATTTTAACACTGCGACTCATTTTTAACCTTGAGAACTTGTTAGGCAAAACTGTAGATGTTCTGTGGGTAGGTAAGGTATTTAGGATCATTATCAGCTCAGAATATGTACGCAATGATATCGAATTTCCAGCCTCAAAACAGAATCCTTTTGTGAGCCGCCTCTAGCTCCTTTCATTATAGATTTGCCTCATGATTTGTTTGAGCGTATTCGTAGCAATTTGCATCTTGGGTGTATATTTACAAGGTTTATTTTTGTCCGCAGCCACGGAGAAGACTTGATCGTGACGCCCTTCGCGCAGGTCCTGGCGAGCCTGCGCAGTGTTCGCAACAACTTCTTATGCCTCACCAACGTGCCCGTCGGCAAGTAAGTCATTCTTTTGTTTCTGTTGACGCTGCCACTTAACACGCCGGAATGAAATCTTAAGATCCCTTCAGTCACAGAACGAAGTAGATTTGTCAAAAAATAGTTAAGCACGAACATTTTCTCTATATTCTTTGTGTTATTTTACAGTAAGTATGGGAGAAAGAGACATGAAATGCCAAACAAATACTGTTACGTTTCATAAAAGCTTGAAGTGCTGAAATGCAAATATATGCGTTCACGTTACAAGCAGGCGCTATTCGTACTCGTGTGAACTACACTTCGTGATAACACAAACAACTAAATATTCATTAATATCAACATAACGAATTAGTTTCGCAGTTCAGCCGCGTTACCACTCCACAACAAATTACGTGCCATTTAGATTACTCGCTTTGGTACAGCTTACGTGCATTGGTTGTAAATTGGAAACACTACCTGGAAGGAAAGCTAACGTTCTCCTTCCTTATGTACCGCACGATGGGAAATATAACAATTATTTAGTGCGTAGCTTGTTGACCGTAATACTCGGTTTTTCGATGAACAAAAAACACTGACAAAAAGTTTTTATCGTTTTATGTACTCGTACGTGTGGTTTTTGTGACCACAAGCAGGATATAAATTAATTTTCCTTTTTGATATGCATAAAGTTTGGTAAGCCCCAGTGAAGGTGGAAGTGCACGGAAAGTACGGTAATAGGAAAACCAAAATATATGGGCCATTGCCTTGGTAAATATCTCGCTATCTGCTTTGTGCGGTCGTAGGTATCAACAAACAGTATCGTATAAGGCGGGAGGAAACACCCGGGTGTCACTATTACGCGGATCGCCCAGAGGACACGGTGGAGCATACGGTGGAGATCTGCCCGGCTTGGGCGGAGCACCGCCGTGCCCTCGTGGATACGAAAGACAGCAGCGACCTCTCGCGCCCGGCCCTAGTCCAAGTCATGGTACGGAGCGAGAGGGAACGGGAAGCAGTCTCTTCCTTCTGCGAAGCAGCAATGCTTGTGAAAGAGGAGGTGGAACGGGTGAGGGAGACTCAACGGAGTGGCCCTCGTGCCCCCAGCTGCAGGCGCCGCAGGAGACTGGGCGTCGGAGGTCGCAGGACGATCTCCGGCCACCGTAGACGCGGGCCTGCGGACGTCGTGTAATGGGTAGCTCGCCGTCCGATCAGCACCAGGCCCGACATTAGACGGCGCTTCCACGCGTGCCTTACTAAGAAGAAGAAGTCATAGGATGACTTCCCACAAACAAAAAAAAAACGTATCAACAAACAGTCGATGGTTTAGCTTCTTTTATATTATTTTCGCGCAAAATTTCTTCCATTCTCTTGTTTTTCTTAGACATAGTGAATGTTCGTCACAAAGATTACTGTTTATCTCACCTTTCGGCAAGTATTTCTTTAATGCATTAAGCCGCAACTACTTTTTTTTTTCTTATTAACAATAATAATGGTTTATAATTTAAAAAATGAGGGTTCTTATTATACCTACTCGTTCATATCTCATGCAGATGACATGGACAGAAAGTGTTTGGTTTATAGGTAGGTTTAAACTGCCTGCGTAGGGACGTGGGTACCCTCATGTTTTATGAATAATTTACATGGTCTACTGAAAACAAATAACTTCGGCTGACTAATAGACGATTCAAATGAAATCCTGAAATTGATTGGTTGCGTATTTTCTACATATTAGGTAGGTATATTTGTAATACTTTCATTCCTAGTAATTCGTGACCCATAATCCCCCAAATGATAAATTCAAACTATTGTTTATTTTATGATTCATTTTTTGGTCGACCAAAATTACCTTGACAATATACGAGTTACTCATATATAAGTTTATAGTCATAAAAACATTTTTTTAAACAAGCTTCCATACCGGCAATCTCAATTAAATGTGTAGACAAAATTTCGTGTCCGTGCTGTTAAGTATTGAAGAGTTCCTTTATCTGGAGCTAGTCCTGTATGTCGATTCAGGTCATGCTTATCATAAAAAATGCATCGTCACCAGGACTATACGTGTATGCAAAATTTCAGCCCAATCGGATACCAAAAAATGGTCGAAAAATTTTTAGTAAATTTTTCAAACATATGAACATACAAGTTAATAAAAGCTTGTAAAAAAAAACCTAAGAAATTACTGAACTCTTTGAAAAAAGCCGTCAAAGTTTCGTGTCGCACTTCGCACATTTAGTGTTCCGTACCAAATGAGGGAAGTATCAATGAAAAAATCTGATTTATCAATATATTGGTATTTTTTTGTAAAATATACGTAATTATAAACATTATCACCAAATTTCAAGTTCATAAGTCAATGGGAAGTTAGAAAATTCTTCAGAACAAAATTTTGTGACAGATGACGGATAGACAGACAGACGGACACGTGACTGACAGCAATAGGCTTGGCAACACGCGTTTGGGCCCTTCGGGTACGGAACATTAAAAAGGAAATACTAACTTAAATAAATACATAAAATGTAGGATGTAGGTTCAAGTGATTTTAAACGTTTTCTTAAAATAGCCTTCGAAATAATTCATCAACTGCTACGTTATCTTTCCATCATTAACTGATAAAGTTTAGTAACGATCGGCAGGTACAGCTCAGTGTCAAAAATAGCATGAAAATTCAAAAATACCTGTCTTGCTAAATAAATAAAGAAGCCTTATCCCGTTAAAGACAAAATCCTTTTCCTATATAACTGCAATAATGAAATTATGGTCATTACCTTGGGGTTTTGCCCACAATAAATAAAATTGTAGGTCACGACCACCTGGGACAACCCTACGCGTAATTACGCCCGTCAGACTCACCATGTTAAGAAGTCCTTCAGACCTATAATTTCAGTCAGGTAGGCCTTAATTCGAAACAATAAGCAAAAGAATTGTGCAGTGACAGTACTCCTCTACAAGGCTATGGAATACCACTACTTTATAAAAACTTGTGTCGTCATTTACCTACTTGTCCATATAAACTGTTAACAATGGAAAATCTGTCACGAGATTACCACAAAAGATCAACCGTTCACGAGTTTGCATTTATCATAAATATCCGTATAAGTATTAAGCCTTACGTGTATCTCGCCTTCGTCATCGATGTTGATCTTATCTTATGCGCGTGAGCAAATCCAAGGCCTTCCTACTGAGATGTGTAAAGCTTTGGATGCGCAAAGTAACTGTGCTCAAAACTATTAAACGCGTTTATTAATATTTGAAACACAGTACCGTAATAAAGTGTTGTAATAATAATCATTAAGTACATACTACCTGTTGTAAATTAACTGATAAGTTTAGCTTATCGCGCCACTCGAAGTGTGATTAAAAGCTTTCGACGGGTATAGACATAGATAGTGCCATGATGTGGGAAAAACGCAGTTGTTCTACACTAGAGCCGTGTTTGATGCAAGGAGGCGTGTTTCTTGCATCAGGAGCGTATGTAAATAAATTCAAACAAAATGTGCTTCAATAAATCACTCAATTTTTTAAATGTCAAAAGCTTGTTAAAAGCGTTGTAGTTATTTCATATTATGTTTCCCCAACATTTGTCATCGCAAAGAAATATGTGCAGCATTGTCATTCTGGTGTGATATCAGAATGACAATGCTTGCACTTTTTTTTTCACCGCAGCGTCTACGACAAGACGTTTGTATTACTCATCCTTATACATAGTAACTCAAAAATAACGTCATGGTAAACGCGGCTTCTCCATTTATTATTGGTTCCGATGACGTAGGCGTGGAACGTCTACGTCACAAGCGTCGCCGCGATGACAAAACTGTCGGCAGCGGCTGTTCGCTGGCACGCGACACCCGAATCAGGTGCCCGCGGGGGTGACGTGCTCGCTCGTCACCGCCACCCACGCGCCGTGCGTGGCGTGCACGGCTGCCCGACACATGACAAGTCTCATGATTAATCGATGTTTAATAAACATCATATAAAACAATATCACCACAGTACCCGGTTCTAATTAAACCGTCGTTATTATTTACAAATAGATATCGCAAACATTTTAGTCGTGAGGATAGAAATATCTCGGACGATATTTTATCCTCAAGAATAACATGCAAAGAGAAACACAAAGATACCTAATTAAAAGGTTACGCCTGACGTCACCTACGGAACCCTTAACCTTTACAAATCAATAACTCATATAAAAGAGCAGTTACGAGTGAAATTATACACAATTTATTGTCTACTCTTAAGAGTTCATTGTCTCAATAATTTTGAAGTGATGCCTCCGATAACAAAAGATAAATCGATTTTAGGCTACACTTACAAATTCACCGTAAATTGTTAACCGATCGCGGCATACGGTACGTATTTTCCTTGAAATATTTATCGGAATATGAAGCTTTAGCTGAAACCGTAACTGAAAGCCGTTAGTATTTTAATCTATCCGTTCAAACGTATTATAGACAGGTTTTTCAATAACATTGGCATAGCATTCAGTCTTTCGTATTTAATTATTCAAACAAATTAAACTGCCGAACGCAAATTAATTTTAATTTACATATTGGACTAAATAGCAGGCCTGTCAAATAAAATTGTTTATTTAAATCCGTCGTCGGTTGTATAATGGACACAATAATGGAAAATGTTAATGAAATTGCAAAGCTAAAGCGTCGACTATCAGTGTTGTTGGTAAGTCAGTTCTGACGGCGCAGTTATACGACTTTTAATGGTTTTATTTGAACATCACGCCTAAACCAATAGTCTTATTTCTTTGAAAAAAATATATGTTACTCTTGACTATTTCCGTCGTAATTTAATCTGAGAATATATGAAATTATATTTTTATAACATTGTGTAATTAATTTGTAAAGTTATGTCTAACGTGGATAAAAAATTGAGAATCACGCAAAAACTATAAAGCGTATTTTTATAAAACCTTCACCATTTTAAAGATCATTTAAGTATTCATAATTTAGTCTCAGAGTTTTAGTTTAATACTAGTTGTTTTATGTGTAATAAATTAATAATGCGTCTAATTTCGGACAGCTCTCCTTGATGGGCGAGTCGTATTACTGGGTGGACATACGACGCGTTACGTGAGCTCAGTGCAGAACACGCAAGCTAACCACTCAAGGTCGTTGGCAGCTAATAGCGCCTTAACTCCAGGATGTCCTTGCACATTACATGAATTAAACGGTCAACATCATATCTAAGAGGCAATTAATGCGATGGACGGCACATCATGTTGAATTAATTGTAGCACCCATTTACTGTAATTACGGGGCTCTGTAATAAGAACTCGAGGAAATAATGTGCCTCTAGCATTTCATTCGTAATACATCTTGTATTTCGTTTTTAACTTTTAGGGACCTTTTTATTAAAAAACAACCACGTGATTAGGTTAAACACTGATTAGCAGTCTTATTAAAAAAAAAACTATCCGGAAGAAGGGTATAATATGTAGGCGGCAACGTGCTGGCTGATCATTTGGAAGGTTTGGACCTATAAACAGTTGAATGTGATGGATGAAACGTAAAAATATAAATCAGTCTCAGCCTAGCTCAGGCGCAGTTGCTCAACTTTTTACTCTTTTACATAAACATTCGAAGTTTTAAATTTTAGACTGATATAATTGTACAATCTATAAAGATAAAATAAAATAATTGATTATTTAAATAATATCTCGAATTTAGAATCGGCTAACTACTTAGTATTTAAACAAAGCATGGTTAGCGAATTTTGTCAATAACTCAGTAAATAGCTAACTGTACAAAACATATGGTTAAAGTAAGTTAGATGGTTTTCTACTTCTGTTGACGAAATAAACAGTTGTTAATCCCATCTGTCGTGTATCGGGCCTTGACATGACCTCCCCACAATTATCTAACACATGTCTCGACGCTAAATTTAGATTACAAGCATCGCAGACCAAACAACACTAAACGTTTGCTTTTTCTAATTATAGTTCTGTTATTGTGATAATCTGTTTACGATCTACAATGGTTTTACAACTGTTCCAGGGTTGCTACGCTAATTTAAACCCTCCATCATTCATCTGTTTCATTTTGAACTTACTGTATAGTTTTAACTGTTCTTTTATTAGTTTGAGCAGTATAATTAGGCATCGTATTTACATAATTGTGTTTATATAGTTTTTATTTCTGCTATTACTTCGTGTAATAACAGACTAAACGTGGCAACCTTATTTTAATTATCAACAGACCAGTTGTATCGTAATCTAAAAGTAGTAATAACAACAACACATTTGATCTCAGGAATTTGAACTTGTTATGTATGTGTCTAGCACAATCTGAAAACTTGTCTGATAACGGTCAAAGAGCGGAACATAAGTTTTCGCAGAAAAGAAGTTATCAAAACATTCTTATCTTAATAATTCTTATTATTACCTAAGAAATAATCAGTTCAGTTTAGTTTAAACCAGATCACAGTGGCTATTTCAGCACGTTTGAAGCTCGTGGAACTATAAACTTTAAACATATGAAAAAGCTTTTAAAGAAAGAGCTTTTCAGCTGTATTTCAATTTCATTTGGTAGCGATGCTGAATTTAATTTCATTAGTTAGCTTCCTACCTTAAGCTTTTTCTCAAAGTAACAACATAGTACTTATTTAAGTGTAACATACGTTTTTCATCTATATCTATATTATATATTCCTAGCTTGGAAAACGCTATTCAATTCAAGGATGGTCTAATTTAAACTTAAATAATACAATGGTGAAATCACTCATCAAAGACTCTGTATGATAACTTGGGTACAAAAAATAATATACTAACATTTAATAATATACTAACATTTAATAATATACTAACATTTACAGTAAGCTTTAGTTCTGATTACTTTTATAGACACCCCTAACTCGGGCAGTCGAAGGTATTAGTATGTCCGTCAATACGTTATTACGTCTTTATGTACTATTTCAAATTAGTTTATGTAGGTTTTGGGTCAGAAAGGGACATGATCTATATGTAATTTTGTATTAATATTTGTGTTAAGGAAATCATCGTGTTTAATTCGAAGTGCCTAAACACAAAAAAACAAGACATTACCCACCTTGTGGGGCAGTCAGGTAAAACCATAAGACCAGTACGGCCTCCTCGTCCTCACAGAGGAGGGGGTTAGAGTCCCATTACTAGGAACGGTGTAGACTGATATACCTATATGAATGTGTTGGTTTTATAGTTCAGTGTATAATGTTATGTTGTTGTCGTTCCAGATCACGAAGGTCATCGGGCGCAGCATCTGCTGTTACACCACAACCCAAGAATTTAAACCCAGGAGGTGAGATTTATTTTATTACACACAGGAAGACACAAACATACACAAAAGCAAGGCTGGAAACCTACAAAGAAACGTAAATTAACGTGTGAAGCGTACATAGTTTTATATGACTATTAACCTTTTCAATAACAATTTATTATACACTAATTCATTGAGAAGTTTCGAAATCTAAGGCGTTGGTTAATTACAAATTTCAATGACAAAAGATAACCTACAGAAATCCTGTTTAATTGTTTATACAGGCCGTAATATTACATATACCTAGACATTAAAACAACCATTAATCTTTGACTTCGTATATGATGTGGAAAAATGATAAATTCTGTTAGATTAATATGTTGATTTGAAATACTCAAACATTAGGACTGATACAACCAATTTTCCTCAAACAATCCTTGTCAAGGGGAGGGTAGATACCTACATTAGTTTTAGTTTGTGGATAGAGCTAAGCATTTTGATAGAGAGCCCTCTCTACCCTTTTCGAGTGCGAGAAAGCGATTTAGCCAAGTCTCCGCTTTGGGAAACTCATTTAAAGGGACAAACGGCCCACCGTCCGTCTTCTGAGCACTTATTAATACCAACACAGAAGTTGTTTTCAGAAACTGTCATTACGAAATATGGTGCGTACTACGTCTACCAAGATTTATAAGTTTTAACACTTGTAAGCTCAAGTAAATAAGCTCGTTTTACTTTAAGAAATTCTAAAATTAAACTTTATTATACTTGGCTTCAGACGTGGAGATGCTAACAACCTGCACTTGAGTGATTAAAGTTAGAATTTCTATCAGTGGGGCGCTTAATGAATTGTTTGCAGCAATTAGACAACTTTTGCTATTTTCAGACTAAAACCACTTAATATCTATGAAACTAAAACAAAGTGCAATGACGTCTTTTAGAGGTATCTTAGTACAACACGATATTCACTTTGCCCGAACTCAAAGGGGTGTGAACATTCTTTAGTATTTGCTGTGACAAGTCCTTCTAAAGTTATTTTCTTCTTACTCATAAAGGACATTGTTTTATCCTACTAATATTATAAATATGAAAGTTTGGATGAATCGATGAATGGAAGTTTGTTACTCAATTACACCAGAACGGCTGAATGGATCTGAATGAAATTAGGTACAGAGATAGATTATAGTCTGGAATAGCACATAGGTTGTTATTTATAATGGGGGAAGTACTAATTCCACGTGGGTGAAGCCGCTGGCAGAAGCTAGTGTTCTCATAAACCGCGCATACATCCAGACAGAAATTCGCAATAATCAATAAACAAGTTGTAAAACGCATCAATGTATTACAAATCGATAAAACGCAATCGAAGTTATTGCGCACTTCTATAATTTGACAGGATATGTTAGTACTCGTCATAGAAACCCAATATCACAGGGGACTCATTCATATCACCTGCCGTGGTTGTCAGCAATATGACGGGTCGCATGAAAATGTAAAACTGTTTACAAGCTTAGGTTTTATTTATATCAGGTTCCCTGCGTTATTAAGGGTTACTGTTTTTTTTTTAATCGTTGCCCTGTGTGTTCATTAACATGTAAACTCATGTACACAAGACACAAAAAAGTAAGCAGTAAAGCAAAATTCAATCGCCTCAAGGGGAGCCAGTAGTCACCAAGCTGGTCTAAGTTGGTATTCACTTAGATGTACCTAACCCAATAGGTAAGGGGGCGGTAAAGTTTCAGCGCGCATGAAATATTGAGCGCTCAGAGCATAAAAAAAACCGGCCAAGTGCGAGTCGGACTCGCGCACGAAGGGTTCCGTACCATTATCTATAAAAATGGCAAAAAAATCACGTTTAGTGGCAACAGAAATACGAGTACATCATCTGTGAAAATTTCAACTGTCTAACTATCACAGTTCATGAGATACAGTAGGCTGGTGACATACGGACAGACAGACAGACAGACAGACGGACAGTGGCGTCTTAGTAATAAGGTCCCGTTTTACTCTTTGGGTACGGAACCCTAATTATAGAAAGCTGTAGTTACATTTTTGTGGTTCGGAACAAATCGCGTTATGAAATTACGTCCATGTTAAGTTGTAGTATCTATGTTTGCGTCATTTGTCAAGTGTTTTTTTCTAATTCTTCTAAACATCCGAACAGGTGTTAAATTCACACAGACGTCGATTAGTAGTGCTTTCCCAAGGAAAAACACCGAACACGTAACTATCGAAAGTGAAAGCGTCATTAGATAAAAAAAACACCTCATGTCTACGATTCTACGCAGAGATGACATAGTATCTGTTTACCGCCATATCATGTTAATAGCCTTCATAAAGCACATACCCACAATGGTGTGTTAATAATGTGTAATCTGCCATAAGCCAATCCAAAGTTTTCCACAGCATTTTCGTCTTTAACCAACATTTGTCTAACAAATGTCGAAAAGCTCGCAGTGTTTAAGGACATTTTGTTTTTTTTTTTTTGTGTGGGTTGGGAAATCATCCAATGACTTCCCAACCCACCCCTGTCAGATTCCAGAGTGCCAGACTCTTACTAACTAAAACCCACCCCTGGTCCTTCCTGCCCTGAGTGTCCAGGGGCGAGGTAACTCTGTTTCGAATTTATCCTCAACCCCTGGGCAAAAAGACATTTTCTTAGACAAACAATTGTATTGTCAAGTAATAGCTTTTTAAATGCTGAACAGAAATTGACACGATTGCTTTCGTGGTGTGCAGATGTGTTGTGGCCGCGAGTGTAACGGCAGTAGCAATTGAAAAGCAAGTACGTGGATCAATATTGAACGAAATGATTGCGATAGAGCACTTACTGCGGTGCAATTTAATGGAGACGAGCTAGGAGTAGTAAATAGAGTACATTTTATTATGCTTTACGGGATTTTGCCGTTAGAACCAGCTTTTCACGTTGCTTTCATTTTATTTACAGTGTATTAGCTTTGGTTGGTATAGAAAGGAAGGCTTTGGACTGTGAGTACTGTACACATAAAAAAAACGAAATTGTGTCGTAATAAAGTACGACTCTTTCATTTCTAAACTAATAACAAGCTTTTTCAATAAAATTATTGCAGATAACGTAAACAAATCGTTAATCAAATAAGACAGTGAGAGTGATTGGCGAGCAGTAAACACTTGTAAAAACAAAATAACTAATTTTCCTAAGTAGATTACGGTCGGAATGGAAAAACAGAACACTTTCTTTCATATCCGGTCCGACTGGGAAACGCCCCCATAGACAATGCGTAGCTACAAACTACAGATAGCTGTATCTGAGAGTAAACAAACGGCGCAGATATTACACATGCTTTGTTTACAATTTTATCAGCAGTGTGATCAATTCCCCGATGCGATATAAAGAGATTACGAAGAACATTATGTCACAAGGTAAACATACCTGTCACATTCTTAGTAATATTCATACCAGGAAAAGATTTATAATCTTAAGCTCGAAGTATAATCTCATACTCATCCAATCGTAATGATTTGATTGGAAAAACATTCAGACATTTTAATGACATAAACTTTCTTAGACGATGTATTTATGTACGTACATAACATAAGTATGCAAACAAAAATTCTCAGAAGGATTTTTATTCTGTTGGTACATATTTATTTATTTTGTACCTCGTAACAGAATCCATAATCTTTCGTGATTGGATTGTACGCCGCCTTTAGCCAGAAGCCAGACACGATAATCCTTCTAAGTTTTTCTTTCCTTTATTCAATGGAAAAAGAAAAACTTACACAAATAGTTCCGTCTGAAAATTCATGACAGTGTGAGATTGCATCAATCTTGAATATCAAATAAAGTTTTCCTCATTTATTTTCCCCTTTGGATTACACCTGTTTTTATTGAAGAATTGGTTACGCAAATTTTGAATTTTCTCAGAATATATTCTTAGTCTCACGGCCTGAATTGTGTCAACAAGCAATCATTTATTAATCTGATAACTGTAATATACATTTAGACAGCTTCCTGCTTCGAAAAAATGATTGGCACATTTATAGATAAACATTGAAAATAATATAGATGGTAAACACACAGTTGGCACACATACCTAGATAATTTGAGCAAAGCCCCGGGTGAGCTAGCTTTGCCGGATTTAATTAAGGCAAAGTTAACACAACCCAGTCACCGTGGAACGTGTTAAAACAATTTGATTGCGGTTTTCGTTCCAATACCACACTGTACAGACCGAAATCATCACTACTGGATGGGTTTATATGTCCGACTTTGTGTAAAGTTTCAGCTATGTGGCTAACAGCTTAACTATCAGTCCGATCCGATTTATTGCATAATTTGATTCCGCCAAGCCCGTTTCATCAACGGACCACAAGACGTACGGCGAAGTGCCACCGGTTCATGGTGGACATCCCATCCATACGCACAAAGCGTTTTGAGAAAACATTCATTGTGCGTACAGCTAGATAGCTACAACCTGGGAGTCTTTAAGTCAAGAGTGAATAGGTTACTTCTAGGCAAGCGTGTTCCATCTTCGACCACATCATCGCTTACCATCAGGTGAGATGGTGGTCAAACGCGTGCCTATAAATAATAATAAAAAAATTATAAAAAATTCAAATCAGCGAGTTTCATATGATAGTCACGTCTGCCTGTGTTCGGTCACACGTGTGTATGTGCTCCTCATTCGTGTATTTCTTAATAATGGGGATAGGTTTGATTCGTTAACAAAAATACAAAAAGGTTAAATTACCTGCTTGCTTGCTACAGGTGATTTCATAGCGTAAAAAGTTTCAACGGTTTTCCTTGTGCGTTAATGCAGGATGCAATACATTTTATCAATTCCGTCGAAATATCATGTGTGCTGCCAATTCAAATCCCTTTAGCCATAACACTGTGAATTAATAACGAAAATGATAAATTCAATCAAATTCTAAGGCGGACCGGTGTACTGCTGCCGTAATATGGCACGTAGGTAGGTATATTGTAAGTTTTAGAAAAAGTTTGGATTTGTTAGAGCCCCGTCTTTGTCACTTATCCATGCGTGCCAGTCTCCTTATATGGAGGTACCATTATTCAATACGGGGTGCCATATTGATAGTTTACGCCCGAGTACTGTTGGTAGGCACTAGTATTTAGGTATTATCGAGATAGGTATGAACACTAGAACACGACCTTGCCCTGCGATTTATGACGCATCAGCACAAAGTATAAAAGTAAAGCCGACAGTGCCCTACGCAGTCATTACTCCTTTAACCTTTTACGTACACAAACGTTTGTGTCAAACACTCTACGAAGTTATAAACAACGACAAGATTGTTTTTTTCATCAGTAACCTTATTCGATTGGAAAATGACCAGAAATCGTGATAAGACAATTGTCACCTTCGACATGCTTGCCACCGTGTCCAAGGCAGCTCGACTACTGCTGCAGTATGTCGGCAAGCATCTCTTTCGATACATATTGTGTATGTTTATGCTCATATTTAGAAACTTAAGTGTTTTAAGACCATTCCCATAGATGTAGATAACCTTTTGAAATGGTAAAGTGCTTCTAATCAATAACAATGTGTCTGCAAAATCTGTGATACGTTATATTGAAAACTGCTCCGTGTCTCTGTGATAATTAATTTATTAGTTTTAATATTTGCGTTGTTGTGGTCGGAGCTTTACGTTGAATGTGAGTAGTTACTAGTTAAGTACAATACTAATTAAATCTTTCTACCGCAAAGGAAAAATACTCACTACCGCAAACTTGGAAAAACCCCATAAGCCGGCCTAGATTAAAAAATTAATAACAGTGCTCCTTAGTCATGCTGAAATTTTAAGAATAATTACGTATACACAATGTGGTTTCATCACAATCAGATGAGTATACTGTCCCATTGTAACATCGTAAGTCACGTCGTAACAAGTATGACGTATTATCTTATGGGGGGTGTGTCATATTATGTCACACCATAAGTTGTAATATTTTGAATTGATTTTGATTTTGAAAAAAACTTGAAAACATATTAGCATAATCAGCAGTCCCTTGAATTGTAATTTGAAACCCCGTCCCCACATGAACATCAGAACGTATAGACACAAAGTGTTCGCGAAGCTCTCACAATTTATAAATGAGTAAAACGTGCCGCTTCTATTTGGAGCGTGACAGGTACTAATGAGTGGCAATGTTGGCCCCGTCATGAATCGGATTCAGGACGCGCGCTGTCACTCGCCACTCAGCTTCCAGGAAAAACGTCTAATGTAGGCCACTGTCGCGGTAACTGCTGCTGATCAATGTAATCATTCCTCAGGTGATATACATCCCTTCATCGCCTTCTTCATCTGCTTATTGTAGGATTTTACGATTTTCTCTTACGGCAGCTTCGAACAAATGTATGCACACACGCTTGCCTCGCTTCGCCGAATTGTTTCTTAAATGTGCACTTAAGAGGCAATTTTCCGGCACCAACGCGTACATAATTCGACCAATCCACCGGTTAACTGGTTAGAAGGAAAAGTTAAATTGTTTGTATAATTATCAGCCTTTTAATGTCCCCACTGTTGGGGCACAGGCCTCCTCTCTGTGAGAGGGTGTGGGCCGTAATCCACCACGCGGGCCCAATGCAGATTGGTGGATGTCACATGTCTTCGAATTTTTGGTTCTAGGACATGCCGGTTTCCTCTCGATGTTTTCCTTCACCGTTTTGAGAGCAGTGGTGATGAAATAATTTGTGATTATCTTCGTGACGTGAGCAGTGGTGGCCCAGCGGTATTGGCCGCGACTTACAAGTTGTAGGTCGTGAGATCAAACCCAGGCAGGCACTTTACTTTGTGTAAATTGTTTGTATACCTTCTCTGAACTCAAAATAAGTGCCGATCATTTCAATCAATCCGTGACCAATACTGCGGAAGCGACTTTATTTCTGTACCTATGTCACACCAGTCCGTTTTTTGTCATATTTTTTGAGCTCTGATCCTATTTCCATTGACTTCCAATAAATAAACTATTTTGGTACTTCCAGCTATAGTTATGTCGTTCAACAATCTAACTTTGTTGTTTTTCAACGTTTTTGACATCATTGTGAGTGGAAAAGTCGACTCCATTTCACTTTTAAAGTGTTATTTAAATTCTGAAGCGGGTAATATGATGCCACGAATCATAAATATACATTTTCAACTGTAGATCCTTGTAATATGCGAAGTAATGTAAATATATCTTTCATTTGTGATTATCTTCTGCACGCTTAAGTTCTTTGACGAAGTGCTGGCTAATTTAGTATGCTCTAGTTTCGTCGGTGGCTGGAGGCCGTAACCATGAGCTATATCACTCCGTGCGATACTTCACATTTTTCATCATGTTTCCATTTGTACAGAAAACAATTTTTCCGCCGTCAGTTAGATATTTGTCATGTTGTAGCAGTAACAGCTCATCACTGCACAAGCGACTGTCGAGCTTATTGTCAGACAAAATGTGCGTCTTCGCCACCATTTGTTAATAGTTATCAAGGTTTTGCAGATTAAAAACCGAAGATTTTTTGTTTTATGATTATTTTTGTGTAGTCCATTATTTTCATGCGTCTCTGGTGAAAAATAGAAAAATAGACTTTTCTGCGTTGACAAAGGCAACAGGGAGAAATTCGTGATTTCTTGTACTTAATCTTAATTATGATCTGTTCAGTACATTATGGTACCCGAGAGGCCGCGGCCCTGACAAAGAAGCCTCTCGGCGCGGCTCATGAACGAAAAGATAGAAAGGTTATTAACCTTATGTTAGGTCCAGAGGTCAATGGTTCCTATTCGCCTTTTAATCTCACATCCTACACGGCCTCGTACATAACAATTTGCGGTAAAGCTCTCGTGTAGTTCGTCTAAGCCAGGCTCATTGCGCCGACCACGTAATGACTCCTCGTAGTAAACCTGCAGTATCTTAAGGAACCCTACATAACCGTCCTAAACAAACCACTAGAAACAGTATTTCTTCGCTGCCATGTCGTTATTTTAGTTCAATAATTAACTTAAGAGGTATATTTAGTATCTACTTTTCCGGATTTGCACCGAATATAAAATAAAAAAGATTCTCGACCTCTTGGTCACGCTTATTTTTTGTTTATGTATTGATAACACTGATATTTAGTATAAACAATGAATAATTTAAACCGTTCATGTTAATGTAGTGCCTAACCGCATAGGTCATGATATAAAGCTGTTACGTGGCAGTATTTTGAAGACTTCCATTTTAGGGTCCTGTACCCGAAGGGTCCAAACGGAGCCCTACTGTTGTCACTCACGTGTCCGTCTGTCTGTCTGTCCGTCGTCTGTCACAAAATTTTGCTCCGAAGAATTTTTTAACTTCCCATTGATCTATGAACTTAAAATTTGGTGATAATGTTTATTATTACGTAATTTTACTAACAAATACCAAAATATTGATTTCCCTCATTTTGTATGGAACCCTAAATGTGCGAAGTCCGACACGCACATGACCGGTTTTTTTATTATTAGGTATCTGAACGAATATTGAGTGACACACAGAAATCTAAGTTATTACATCCAATAAGATATAAACATATCGCAGCTCTTGTATTCTCTATTCTTTATTACTCTGTTTACCTGGAAACAGGAAAACAACACCATTTATCCCGACTGCATAAAAAATTACATGCATTGAATTACTACACAATGGAAATTATCCAATAATGTTCCGATTATTCCATAAACTGTACCTATTATTTTATAATACATATTAAAGTGTAACTTTAGTCTAAGCAATCATAATAGGTGCAATACTAAAAAACATGTGTTACCTACTCATCTGAATATCTAATTAAAATCATTCTAAGAATATAGGAACTCTCTAGTAGCGTCGAGAAGGTCAGATAATATTTTTCTGTAATGTTTTATTTAGCCGCATCTTGCTAGACTATGTAAAACTTACCTTGCATTGAGAAAAGGCCTGAATATTCCGAGTCGTTTCTATTCTCTTGTGTAGATAGCCTCACAAACACCTAATTACATTTTCATCCGGTTTCCACTTTATCATAAACTGATAATGATAACTGAAAGGTGAATTATAATTGTATGTCATGCGTGACCTCTCTCTCGCGAACAAGAAGACAAGAACAGAGAAAAAGTACTTCGCCCAGTCTATTCTCTGTCTACAATAATACACGGTAACACTAATCAGCAGGCCCCTCTTTCCCACTGGTCACTCTGGGCGAGTGCCCAGAGCTCCGCGATCAATAGGGGGCCCGAGTAGGTATGCTCTACTCTTGCTCGAATATCATGTTTTTTTATAAACATACACTTAAAGGGTATTTATAATAATTAGTACCTACACTGTTTAAAAAAAATCAATCAAGGGCATTTTTTAAATTAATTTGATAAAGTTAATGCTCTTTATGCCTGATTTAACAAAATAGTCCTTCGTCAAAGTCTTAGGGGCCCACTATACCAATGTGCCCAGTACTGCCCAGGACCTGCACTATTCAACATAATGCTCTGATCCGGCTAGCCTAGGAGACGATACTGACTATCAGTATATTTACATTCAAGTAGGTCAAACTGAAGTCAGACCCCACAGTATCTGATGAGACACTAATAAGTGACGCACGAGATCACGACGGATCACTCGTAAATAGCGTGGAGTTCATCTGTACTCATCAAATCCAAATAAATATTAATCAATTATTATGTTTACTACAAGGTCTAGAACAAATTCTGGCAATTACTTTAACATAATCTAATATGAAGAATATTTTTATCATCATCATTGACTGTAATCAAATTACCGTTTTATCAGCTTTGTTATAACTTCCGAGATCACATTGTTATATTGATATCTATCCAAGTACGTTCCTAATTATTTGATTTTGAGCAAAAACATGATTTAAAGTCCGATTAAAATTGGTAACATTTTAATAAATTATCTACAGGCAGACAGCTGAAAATTTACTTGCAAATTTGGCATTTTGACAGACCCATTGTTACACACGGACCATAGTTTTCCAACATACCAATTCCAATTAATCTATACATATAAAAATGAGTCCCTATTTCCTTGGTCACGGCATCACGCGTGAACGGCTGGACCGATTTCGCTAATACTTTTTTTGTTGTGTTTGTTATTGTCAGCAGCCCTACCATGACGTCTTAAAACCATCACCTTTTAGGTGAGAGAAAGGGATAGTAATATTCGTCCTGTATAACGACGTGTCTGTCTCTCACCGAAAAGATGATGGTTTTAAGACGTCATGGTAGGGCTGCAGGAGACTGGGTTCTTATAAAAGAAAAAAATAAGAAAGTTGCGTGGAAAATTAGAAAATTTCAGAAACTTCGCGCGTTTGACAGTTCATAGCTAGGACAGGACAACGTCTGTCGGGTCAGCTAGTTATTAATGATAATGAATTAAGTATCTATATTAAATACTAGCTGTGCCCGCGGTTTCACCCGCGTTTATGTATCTTTCTATGATACTTCTAATACTTTCAAATACATGTGTACAAAGTTTCATGATGATCGGTTAAGTAGTTTTCGCGTGAAAGCGTAACAAACAAACTTACATTCACATTTATAATATTAGTATGATTACCTATGTGAAATTGTAACCCAGTAGGGAATGGAACTGGTATCTTTAACTAAGATGCCAGTTGCGATACGGTCTGTATTAAAATCAATATGAATGTACCTACTTAAGGTTTTTTGTAATCTTATTACTGGTTCCTAATATGACTCAATAAAGCATTATTATTGTTACATACTTTTTAAGCTTAATTAATCCTCCTTGTTCCAGACGAAGCCTACATGAAGCTAGCCTTAGAAACTGTTGAGGAGCTGGACTGGTGCCTGGACCAGCTCGAGACCATACAAACACACCGCTCCGTGTCCGATATGGCTTCCCTCAAGGTCAGTACCCCAGCACCTACCTGTCAAACATGTACGGATTCACTATGAATACAACATTGCAGTGATATTTTTACATGCATTGAATGTTGACATCTGATCTAAAACAGGTGATTGATCTTTGCTCACGATACGTCACTGATAAACAACTAGTAAAGAAATATTTATTTTATGACTCAACTTTGTCAATACTGAAACTAGCATGTAATCATACGCACTGTGATTGTAATAAAGAAAAAAATCTAACGAACTTTGCCTCTATTTACCTAATGTATAATATTCAACTGATGTTACTCAGTTTCGTAGCTATATGGAATGGATATTTTTGAAAGAACGTTATTTCCACAGTTGACACCTAAATATATTTCGTGGTACTCAAAACCAGAATATCCAAACCTTACTAGCTACTTGACCGAGTACGAGGTAAACGACGACAAGCGCATTTCACAAACAAATTCTAAGGATAATCGAAAAATTTATGACATTCTCTTATCAACAAGCTCTTTACAAATTAAACTGCAAATAATTGAAGTTAAAACAGCCTTCTTATAAAATGTAGGTCAATGATAACTATCTACATGTATCTTAGATTACTATTAATAGCATACGGGTTACTATTACAAAAGTATTAAGTATTAGGACAGAAGCCTAGAATGTTACCGAACTACGCATGAAATATCATAATCAGTAACGGTTATAAAATAGATAACAATTAAAAACACCGTTTCTTTTTAAATCTGATAGTCCTTGCGAAACTAGAATACATAATGTATCACACATTGTTTGGTATATAGCTAATAGCCTTGGAATGTAGGAGACAATGTACTTTCATCAAACGTCTTATCTTGTCATCATGATTTATGATGATAATTCTTGAGAATTGTTACTGCCATTTCTTTAGACGGTAAAATACCCAGGCCGTGCCAATCCCTACTGGCTCTTCTTATATTGTACATAACAATGTGCATACTAACATATAAATGTTGTCTTTTGTTTCTATTTATAAAACACTACGCAGAAGTAAGAGGAAAACTCTAAACATTCTTATAGGATTGGTCACTGAAAATTACTGAAGCTGTAGTAGGTACAGATTTACGTTGAAAGTTTCGTTACAATTCTATTTAGAAAAAAAAATGATGTCAAATTTTTATAGATCATGGAAACATTGACTCTAAGAATCACCTACGCGTATTAATTAGAATTCTTCGGCGTATTACTACTTCATTACTTTGTGATTCTACAATTATAAGTATGATCTATTTATGAGAACTGCCAGTAATCTATCATTAAGATTGCCAAGCCTCGCTCACGTACACATATTATTGCGGTAAGATAAATCATAAGCGCTATGAATGGACCACGAGTGGAACTAGTGCAACTTATACGTGATAATATCATGAGTAACGATATAGAAATCTATGGGATAATTCAATAAATATGGAAACTTACTGGTTACATACAAACATAAAATGGTTAGAAGAGAAACTTGTGAATTACACACATAAGTTTCACAAATATATTGTCAAGAGGTCACTCGTATTTATATATCTAAGTGTGAGGCAGTGTTTGATGTAGAAATGTGCTATTAGATGCGTTTAACAACTAGAGTTTAATACATTATGCAATTGAAATGATAGAGCTACTGAATGTTTTTGCAAAAGCTATTATCATAAGCCGCATGTATGATATTTTATTTAAAACATTATGATTGCATCTATTTTCAAAACAGAAATCACTTTTCGTATTGTATTTTGCATGACGTTTGACTACTGTCTCACCAGATGGTAAGCGATGTATAGAACACTTGAAGTAATATAATCATCTTTGATTCAACATCCACTAGGTAAAAGCTGTTGGAAAATATAGACTCCTGCAGGGAATTCCACTTCTTAGCTCTACGATGAATTAATCCCAAAATGTATTAAGCGTTTGGCTGGGATGACCCCTAGGCGTTTACTTACATATAAATGTTAAGTTAAGGTTCCTCAAATCATATAATTGACCAGCCAGTTAAATTGAAATTCAGTGCATTTTGCGGCGCCCAGCGCCGCGTAATCATGACTTGATTTAGGTTCGATTTGCATGACATTTAACGTTATCGAGCAGGCTGTGTGAAAAGTAATTTCATCAATAATTTTATTTCATCTAACCTTAAAAGATGATACACAGATAATTTTTGAGTAATATGACTACATCGTAAGTACACTATAATCGGTTTTGGGATTTACCTGAGCAGCCTCTTCAGAGAACCAGTCTAGCAACGTGACTGACAAATAAGTGACCTAAGATAATAGTTTGCCATTAAAATAATGGAAAGCCCGTTCTCAAGTATTTGTACAAAGAATTGTGTTCTGCGAACACTTTGAAGGTTTACTTATATTTTATTAAAATTCTGGTTAAATATTTTCAAAGCAGTTTGGAATATATGAATTTTATTAAAAGACTTTGATATCTAATCATTACTATCCGTTTCAGGATATGTCCAGATTCAGATAACTTTTAGCTAATAGTGTAAAACATATTATGTATGTACAAGTGTTTACTTCAACACTTTTCATAATACATCGTAAAAGCTATAATCATACCCATATTCGACATCCTGTTGACTGTTGAAGAGCAGATACTTAGATACAGATATAGTTTTATCACTACAAGTTTGTTAGATTAGTGTCTGCTTGTACCTACAGCGGTAGGTTCATAGCGTTGAAACAGCCAAACAGCAACTTGTTAAAATTCTACAAGTCAAATACATTTGGTTAGTTATAGCTTATGTTTTGAATCACGTCCCAAGTTAAATATAAATTTCCGCGCCTTCGATCGCACGTCAACGTTCAAAGCCTCTTTGAGTCGGAAAAGTTTTAATGATTTCGAAGCCAAAAGACTTGCTATTCATATATACTTTTCATAATTGACGGAATTTTGGTCAACTTTTATCAAGGTAATTTATTTTCCACAAATTAATTAGCGTACACCTAAATATTATTTAATACATAGGCCGTTAATTCAGCATAATTAAAACGCTACATGCGTAAAGTATCAAGTACTCACCTCTGTACAAATAAAGGTTATAACACCAAATTAAAATTTAAGACTCGTTGTCCTTTTAGCTCTAAAGATACGTAGATTCATTAGAGCCCAAATATTTGAGGGATAAATTTTAATTAAAGGATCCCATTCAACTATCGAGTTACTTGAGACTTTATTTGGACGAAGGCCATTGTTTTCTGTCTCAATTATTATTTAGTGGGGCACGCTTTAACTTTTAATAGGACGCGGCTGGCTACTGGTTAGCATTGCACCACTTTGCACCGCTTTATATTGAGTGAGAGGCAGTTAGTTCCTGGTGGATCGATGTATTTGACGTCACAATGACGCGAACACTTTCATATTTTTTTGCCTGACTATACAACGATTTTCGACCATGATGTTAAAGAAGCTTTTGATGCGATACATACGTAGGTAACTATAATGATTGACGAAAGTATGAGTGTGTGCTACGCAAGGGTATACGTGGGGTCTTCGTGTACTGTTCCGAGTACATCCAGATGGTTGAGTTTCGTTTACTTCCTCACTCTTACTCTAAAATGAATTTATTTTCAGTAGTACCAAAACTGTGGCTTTATTCATTTGAACTCTTTCATAACCTGAGTTCTAGCCATCCAGCTGTGCGGTGTACCTCTATATTGAACGAAGTTCTCAATAAGGGAACTTTCCTTTCCTCTATGTTAATGTCAGGGTCGGTCCTGTGTGACCTTTCAAAGCTTTGGGTAACGAACTAATTCTGGTATATGAGTTCGTTAACGACCGTGGCAATGATTACTAAACCCTGGATAACTTCCTCCAAGGGCTTTCAGAGCTTCAGTTGGCACTAGCAGCACATGTGTGCGTGACGCTGTGTCATTATAACTGAAGGGCAGCCTCGCCGTACCCTCGCGAGTGACGCAGATCCAGTCCGAAAAATAACGCGTATATCATTTATAAATCAATATTTCACAGACAAATCTAGTCTATTTATAGTGCAGCGGATACGCACGAACGTATCGATTCGACATTGATACGGATACGGTTTACACCGCTTGATTTCAAACGATTGAAAACTAGGAACTTCAACGCATCGATACATATTTATTTATTCTTTTCCCTCATCACTTCTGTTGAAAAGTATGATTTGAACACACCTTCCGGGAAAAATGGATGTTTAGTGAAAAATGGATCTTTGATGTTTTCATTAGAAAATCGAATCTTTACACAAAATCTCTTCTAAATATAAATCAAATTTCAAGAAAAAGGAGACCTATTTCATATCAAATTAGTAGCACAAAACGGCCGCTGTTCCTCTAGTCAATTTATGAAAGACGTGGCTAACTTTGTTAACATTCAGCTCTGATTCAGAGGTAAAATTTGAAAACCCAACACTCTAAAATACCATTTTAATATCTTCCGACATTATCTGCTTTTATTACTCAGCCGGGATCCTTGGCCAGTACAAAGAAATACAAAACACATGTATTTCTTTGGCGCATAGAATGTGGCTGCGAGAGAGAATGTTTATCGGCTATAACGTTAATCCGCGTCAACTATTCCGGAAGGTCGTATAGTGAGCTTCATCATGCAATCACAAGCGATAAACTAGCTGGGTAGCGGCCCGCGGCGCGGGTAAGGTCCATGGACGGCGGGTGTCCCCTACGCCCGCACAGTCACGTACGCAGCCAACCGCCCGCCTTGCCAGATCAATTGTCTCATGACACACTTCAGTCAAAGCAGATGAGAAAGAATTGCGCTTCATATCAGATCTTTTTCAACTGCAATCTCAAATCAAATAAGATAATGCTCTTTATCTCGACCACCAGTACCTGAAAAATCTTACTTACCTACAATAGCTAAACAATGAGTGGCGTCACAATAGTATCTCTGCTGTCCCTGTCATTCTGATTTACCTGAAGACTTTTCCTCCATCATATTGAACGTCTACATCCTTCACAATTCTCACGATTCGTACGATAAATAGAATGAAAATTCGCTGAATTGCTAACCGTCGCCGCCTACACGTTACAGAACGTATATTTCCCCTGAAATATATTATTGAAAGTAAATGCAATCTTCAAAAGAAAATCTGTTTTGTACGGCTATGGTTTTGAAATCACACAGTTAAGGTTTGTTCTAATATTTCCTCAAGTATGAGAATCAGATATGAGACATCAAATCTTATTTACTTTTGACGCTGAGAAATTTCATATTAAAGGTGGAAATGGTAATGTTTGTATTTAACTAAATGACTACATTATAGTTTTATGAACACGTTATCATTGGTAAACATGATTACAGCCCTTGAAAGATACCTACGTTTCTAGAAATGACATGTTATTTTATGAGTATCTACGTCATTGTAATGTCATTCATTAGTTGAATTATGTACATTTCTACCCATTGTTTATGTAATATTGTAACATTTGTAATCCCTTTCACTGCTGTTACTGCATCTGACAGAATGAGGGTGATCGTTATATATCTATATTTTATTTATATACAAGGTGAGCCAGTATTGCTTGACCCTTTTAGAAGTATCGATTGTTAAATTACTACCTAGTTTATGGTGAGAGCGAAGTCACAAGCCAATTCATGAATAATTCATTCAGTTGGATTATTTGAATGAGATAATTATGGAGTAATCTACACAGGTATGTTAATTCCAAAGCATTGCATTAATTTTCTGAATAACATTGCAGCGCAGGATGTTAACGTGAGTTTTAAATCCTGTAAAACATGTAGGTTTTATAAAATAATGTGGCATCTGGCAACACTGCTAGCTAATGACCCGGGTCGCGTGTGACGTCTACGCCGACCTCAGGCTGAACGCCACCGCGCCGTTGCCTCGGCCACGAAGGTTGACGTGAATTTCCCGCCATAATACTTCGAGAAAATACGTGTTCTAGATTTTAAATTTTAATTGACTGTTGTCCTCATTTTCCGACATTCTAAAATCTAAAGTATACTGGAAAACTGAAAAAAAAAGCGTTGCCAATTCGGATCATAATATCACATGCTTATATTTTCGGAATTGTTTGTTTACCTGAGATAATATTATGATAGTCAACAAAAACTAAACAAAAAATAATCTGATATGTTTCGGGAAATACGATAATGTTTTATAGCGAAGTCGATATAGCTTATGCAAACATAAATCACACCACCCCACCTTTCTAATCATAACTGTATTTTGCTTCAACATTATTTTTATACTTAATTTTTATTTTTTAAGAAAAAAATATTTCGCTTTGAAAAATGAACATAAATAATATCAAACTTCAACTTATAACTGTGTGCTAAACAGAATAGAATAAACATTATTGTACAAAATGGCCATCTTTTTCATTCCAGCGAAATCAAATGCGTTTCACATAAGTATATTTTCCCCGTCACTAAAGCCTAATTAAAATATAAAACCTACAGCACTGATTAGAATCATACCTGTTCCAGTTAGATTAATACCATAAATGGGTGCGTTTCCAATAATTATAGGGAGGAAGATCAGAACGTACGTACGTGCAAACTGGAGTAGGTAAATCACTGAATAGGTACCTATCTACATTTTCACACATTTACCTGCACACATTAGGTACCTACCATCAAGTAATAAGGCAATAATAACGGCAATAAATTTATTGTCGCCTATTAATTGAGAAATACCTATTGATTAGTGTGACGTTGGCAATTAATACGTCACAATTAAGATCTTGCTTGCCAACAGTTATATCAACTGGTTATTTGCAGTGGTCGACCACAACAGACGTTGGTGTCATTTCTAAACTTTTGACCGCATATTTTATGATACGGAAACACGTCAACATAACCGCTATAAAATAAAATGTATGGTTAAGTAATAACGAGTCATGCGTATACTTAATTATGTTTCACTGTCTAATCTAAAAAATTTCGTCTCCATGTTGTCTGCAAGCTGCGAAAAAATAGAGAGATATTAAAATTCACCTCAATTCTCTACAGTACAGATATATGAGTAAAGAGTATCTATCATTCAAGAAAAATAACCTGTATTTATTCATTTAAATAATATGGTAGACTTACAGCTAAAACAAACAGATCAATAACAGTAAATGAATGAATGACTGACAGCCAATAATAAGTCTTCACTTATAAAATACAGAACAATACATTAATCTATGGACATTAGGTACAATAGCCTTTTTTTGTGGGGTTGGAAGTCATCCAATGACTTGTCCCACTCTGGGTGGAGCGGGAGGGCGTGTCAGACTTTTACTGACTAAAACACACCCCTGTTCCTTCCTCGCCTGAGTGCCCAGGGGCACGGTAACTCTGTTACGAATTTATCCGCGATCCCTGGGCAGTACCTACGAAAACATAGGGACAGAAATATACTAAAAAAACGAAAACTCTACAGTTTAACTGCATTTTTTAACATTGTATAACAATCTTAACATAAAACTAAATGAAAAAGGCTTAAGCACTTCCTGGCCGAGGACACACTGGTTAGGAATGAATCTATATCATCAAACCTATATTTATCAAAGACGAAGAATAGAATACTTACAGTTAGATATTAAATTAGATATAATTAGCGTCGCTACGTATTCAGTTATCATTGAGAACTAAATTTAAACATTCCGATTTATTTCCTATCGTCGCAACGTCAAAGTCAATGCAACAAACAAGATTCGAGAAGTTGTCGGTGTTGTCATGGTCAACCCTGGCGTGAACATTATCGTTACGTAATGTATTTAACTATGTAGTTACGTAAATACGTAGGCTATCATTTATTTATCTTCTATCTATATAAATAAAATTAAATGGCTGAATATGCTCCTAAGCGCAAAACTCGAGAACGACTGGACTAATTTGGATGAACTTTTTTTTCAACTATTTATTGAAGTCTCAGGATGGTTCGAAGACAAACACATTTGTCTTCATTATATTCAAACTGTTCCTAGCTGTCAATATTAGGGTTAGCTACCAATTCTAGGGATGGCTATCTAAGATCTTATCGATATGAATCGGAATTAATCGAATCGCAAGCACAGAAGTCGCAAAGGCTAGTTATTAAGGCGCTATTAACTGCCAATGACCTTGAGTGGTTAGCTTGCGTATTCTGTGCTGAGCTCACGTAACGCGTCATACTTCCACCCAGTAATAAGACTCGCCCATGAAGGAGCGCTGTCCGAAATTACTAAAACACGTATACTAAAATATAAATAATTAAATGATATTTTAAACGGTGTAAGTTTCATAAACTTACGTATTATTGTTTTTACGTGTTTCTCATTTTTTTATTAATCACTCTGTGTGATAAAAATATAATTGCAAATATTCACATATCAAATTGCGACGGCAATTGTCTAGAACAACATTTTTTTTTTTTCAAAGAAAACTAGTCGTTTAGACGAGATGTAAAAACCATTAGAAGTCGTATAACTGCGCCTTAATAAGTAGATAGCAAAAAGACAGGTCGGCACTAGCAGAAAACAGAATAGTGTGAGAAAGGAGAGAGACGCCTTTAGGGCAAAGGTAGTGGGACAATATATGGGCTCTTAGACTAGATTAGACATACCTAGATAGCACTGAGCAGGATGACCTGGTATGTGATATGGCGCTTGTAACTAGCCCACACCTGAACGATCTGATCCAAAATATTTGCGGGTGGGATAATAGGAAAATGAAAATTAAGTGTCTATTGATGAATCCCCGGTACATCCATATCAATCAAGCAAAACCCACGTACCTTGTGTCTTCCTCAGAACATATCTTATCCTCAAAGCAGACGGGGTAGCTCCGGAAAGCCTCTCGATCGTCGCCGGCCGGCGAGAATTAATCTTGAATAATCGGCCGATTTAACGATTGATTGTCCACATATAAACACTGCACTATAAGTCTGTGAACTTATAGTGCACAAATGCAGGTCTATTTATGCCACGAGAATGCCAGGTTTCTTCATCAGACAAAGAAATTTTCATTAGCGGCTATAATACGCGCACATAACTCGGTGACGTCGCGGTGGTATATAAGCTGCTGTAAAGTTTGACAGACGGAAGCTGATCGCTTGTGTCATCCGGCGCGCGGATCAAATTGACACTTGGGACTTTTAGCTTCACAGTTTAACGTAGATATAAGAATTCATCAAATAGACACTCAATTATGTCCCCTTTTTATAAAGGATAAGCTAAATATATAGTAGATAGTACAGAAAAAAATCCTACTTGATTTCAGTTCCTAATTTATTTGCAGTGAACAATAAAAAAGCCAATTGACGCTTATGCTTTAACAAAAATATGTTCTTGGCAGCTCTGGACAGAAGACAGAACAAGGAGAGTAAACCTCCGTATTATTCTAATATGCTTCCACCTTTGCCCAGCAGTGGAACAAGCAGGACTGATAAAAAAAAATAGAAAGTACATTTTACTGACGACACTACACACACACACACACATAAGCTCGTAGGGGTAGGCAAAAAGTAAAAACTACAGAACGCTACCTGACCTACTACGATCCTTTCATACTCCTTTGGATTCGTCCTTTGGAGGAAAAACCGTTAATCCAGTCCAAGTATAGTAGTAGGAGGTGTGTAGTAGTAGGCAAGCGTGCTCCATCTTCGACCACATAATCGCTTACCATCAGGTGAGATAGTGGTCAAACGCGTGTCTATCAATGATAAAAAAAGTTCACGTTACCTAATATCAAAAATCCATGAATACACGGAAATCAAAGTGTCTTTTGTTGCTAACCTAACAACAATTAATTATTCAAATTGCTTGGTATTTAATATTTATAATTATTCTCCTCTTCTATATGGAAATTAAAAATCCAGACCCATTATCGCAAACAATAAAACAATTATGACGCAAAGGTAGTCTCGGTAGTGGTCTTATGTTATCTGCAAGGACGTCATAATTCATAGAACAGCTGTAAACGTTTTCAATAAATAATGTACATCATTTAAATTAGAAATAGGTACATACCTGTATCTAATATTTTAAACATATGTTATAATAAAGTTTAATCAAGGAGAGCAATCTCGTCATCCTACTACTGAACTAAAGTGCTGTGCAAGTAAACAAAATGAATATATAAGTATGTTCGAAGTTTAATGAAGCACATTATTATAATCTAGGCCAGGGTTGCCATCGTTAAAAACATCTGAACATATAACTTGGCTTGTTTACGCCTATTTATCGTACATCTGTATCTTATCACGCGCAATCAACTCCTTTCCATAAGTAATTTTAACTATTAGACGGATTGATAAAGCATGTAACCCTGCTAATCAACATCACAATTATTGAGATATTGTTGTTGTTTTGATACAAATCATAATGGTTCTATAAATTGCTGTAACAATCTAAATCAATATCTTATGTAATTATTTGTGTTTTAAAATGTAGGAAGTGAGATAGTATCTGACTCTCCATTGTTTTAAAATACACTTTCATTGACAAAGGTGTGTTATCGGTAGACATCTGTCTGGATTTATTAATGAAACTTCGATGTGTTGGTAACAAAGCGATGAAACCGTATGATAGTAACGTTACTATGCTCGAATATTTCTACGACATGGGCTGCGAGACGTAGGCAAAGTCAAATCCACCCAATAAGGTAAAAGCGAGTCATAAGTGCGGGAATAACCTGCGCATTCTACGAGTATTTGGTAATGAGAGATTATTACGTAGTTTAAGGTTTATCTGCGTACACACACCTCCGTGACTAAACGATTATTAAGATTTTGCGATTTCTTTTGAAATCTTCAAGTCCTAAATTTCTGTACACGCTTTAGAGTATTCTTATGTGTTGGATAGGACTGAGCTCTGATATCAGGGTAAGTCAAACAATTTAGTTCTAATTTCCCTACATAAATAACACTTTGTTTTGCCGAATTAGGACCACTAATCATACGATTTCTTTCAGAGGAAATATTAGTAAGTGAAACAAAAAGCCCCACAGTCTATTGTACATAATTAATTGCAAAGTCACACTACCTTAGCATTTTGGCGTCAGTCTTTCAGGGAATCTGACGCCCTTTTCAAATAAGTCTCCTATACAAAATTAATTTTACGTTCTAGTATTGTTCCGTTATTTATAATTATAACCTTTATCCCGTAAGAATTCCCATAAAAACCGCAATACGTCTATAATGTTTTCCAGCATTTAATCTAACCACGACGTTTGACCACAACCGGTAATCAAATATCCAACGCGTTTACTATATACAAATATTGTATACCTTTTACAAGTTCATACCCTAATACGGACTGCAAACTATTTCACTGAATGAAAAGAGCGTTACTGTAAGCTGCAGACCGTTTTAAAAAATACTATAGTTAATTCAAATATGTTCTAAAATTACACATACCAATGTTTGAATGCAACTCATTGAACGAGTGAAAACTTTCAAACGAATAAAATAAAAATAGTGGAATCCAGCGCGAAGGCGCCTGCTGTGTGTTACACTAAAAAACATTTATATTGCTACATACATCGTTACTGTAAATGAGTTCGCGAAACTCACGGGAACACATCCAAATTACTATGTAGGTAGAATACTGAGGAGCATGTTGCATAGACTCTGCTCACTGATACGTATTGTTATTCACCAAATTGTTTACTTTCTAATTTTACTACGTCTACAAGGCAGTCATAACAAAAACGCACGAAATTCTTCAGCAGCATAACATTGTTAATCTTTCTTTATGAACTTTTATAAGTAAGATCAGAATGCTGATGTAAATAATTCTAGAATGAAAACATTTAATAAAATCGCTTTTAACCAGTTTATATATACTTAAATAACATACATACTCGTACATGACAAGGCTTTCAGTTAATCTTTAACTGGATAAAAATCTATGAAGGACAACACAAAAAAAAAACATTTTCTTACGTGTTATAAGTCACGTTAGTCATTAGAAATGTCATGAGACCTCATCAGAGCAATCATGGAACGACAACTTTGTCAATGTGTGTGATATGTGAATCGCAAATCACGCAATTCAATCAAATTACGAAGCTAGATAGATGCCAAGTTAGTTGATATGATTGAGAGATGACCCAATCGGGAATGATTAATCCCATTCCGCTTAGTGATCCGTTTGGCATTAAAAAGCATTTGTCGAGTATCACCCGATCACAGCGTCACACTACCGCGCCCACGAACTATTCACGTCTCGTCATGACCTATAGGATAAATATTAATTACCTACAATTTAGCCGTCATATACCATCCAAACAATAACGTATGAGTTTCAGTTACCTTGTTTATATTATACCTACGTCACACATTATTTGAACAAATAATTTACCCTCCCCAAACGTCAATCGTGTTCACGGTAGATCAATGAAGCTTTGGAATTTTTGGAGACCAAAAAGTGGGAGCGGATAAACCTTTATTTTTTTTTTTCAAATACGTTTGGCTGGACCACAAAAAGGTGATCTTAAGATCGATACGAAGATTTTCTGCACAGAAACAAACTAGAGAGTGGTCTTTTCCGGGAAAGCCTATGTCCAGCTGTGGGCGGCGATAAGCTACTTACAATGATAACAAAACTTAACTCATACTGTTATTAATAATTTTATCTTGTTATAGTTAACTGATTCTCACGCAATAACGCCAGTATGTAACGAAATGTCCTGTAAGTACACAAACGTAAGCGATCGACACCATGTCAAAAGTTTATTATTTATTACACAATGACTGCAGCATTTTTCTCAGTCAAAAATGGTCGATACATAACTCTTACTAGTAGCAACATATGCTGCGTACCCTGACGCAAGTAAATAGGCTTGTTATATTTCCCATACACCATTTTCAGCTTCCAATATTCTTCTCAAGTTTTACGTCATGGTTTTAGCCATGAATCAATTTAGGTATTTTTACTCCAGTGTTTCTATCCACTCACGCCCACACGGTCGACGTCACAGGGAAATTGCGAGACTAATTTCTCTACAAAAACCCTTAGGGATAGGATATGGTGGTTTGAAAGCAGGAAATACTTACGATGTTTTATATTGATGGCCGTCTTAATGCCTAGATTGTGAAATATTAATAAACTAGCTGACCCGACACACGCGCAAAGTTTAAATAGTCGATAAGTTTTCTGCAACTTTCTTTATTTTTTCTTTCATCACCTTCTCCTGACAATAACAAACACAACAAAAAAGAATTAGAGAAATCGGTCCAACCGTTCACTCGTAACTGTGACAAAGGGAAATAGGGATTGATTTTTATATAAATAGATAATATTTTGTATTTTATTTTAGTGTCTATGATCGCTCTTTGATGTAGCAAATACCTATGATCAGGTACGTAAATCATATTTTGACACAGTGTTCATATAGGTAACATATTTTCTAGGGGATTTGAAACCAGATTTGTAGGTCCTTCTGAAAACAGTTAAATGGCCATGGCATTTTCCATCATAAATCGTGAAAGGTATAAATTACAGTGTTTGGATTTCACATAAAAAATATATCAAATTGTAACAAGTAAACACTACGGTCCAGTTCCTGAATTCATTCCTAAAATATATCTCAACGAGAAGAATAAACAAAAACGTAAATTTTGTTTTGAACACATTTTTACATTTTTCTCCGTGAATGAAGAAATAAAACAATGAGTATACTTAACATCTATTTACATCTTTTATAAAATACCGTTTACTAATATGTTTACAGAAAAGCCTTTAGCTTTTTTTAAGATAATTTATTTACCAGTTCGCCGTGACAGTGTTCGTGTTAGCGATACTCATTAAATATTTAGAGCATGATCCGGATTTCAGTGACACGAAAAGTTTCTTTTAACCTTTCCCTAGAGCTGTAACAGCATATAACTCTAGTTAACTGCTATATTACGTGATTCGCTAGACACGTGAACTAGTTTGCAGTTAGAATGCTTTATCATTTCCATACCACGGTCCCACACTTGGTGACCTGCTGATCTATTCCAGTTCCTTCACGCTTTCAGGACATGATCTATGATTGTTTAATTTACATTCATATTTATACACGCTGTCTATGTTCATGCAGTTCGTGCTACTTATCTGTTACATTTTATGAGCAGACTAATGGAAATCTATTTGTACCGAGGCTCTTAAAAGGTACAGTAAAAGCATTGTAACACGTTTGAAATTCTCTGAAATAACGGTTTTGTGAATCTGGAATGTTCCAGCCAACACAGTCAATTTAAGCAATTCATTGAATCAATCGTGCTCGAAATCAATGAGCATAGAGACTGTTTAAGTGTTTTTTATGTAGCTGAAAACTAGTTTGGGTCAGTTGATACCAGGCAGGGTTTGTGTTTGTATTACTCCTTTTGGAAAAGATATATTCATCAGAACCAATACTTAAGTAAGCTTGAAGATTAAGTAATGTTAATAATATCAAAATAAACTTAGCCTATAACTTAACCCGCTACGGTTAGCGGGAGAAGTTATTTGATGATTTCCCACCCCAAAAAAAAAGGTATGGTGGAAATCTTTAATTTAATATGTAATCTATGTATAAACTACAAGGCGTTTATCTCTTGACAGCAGTTTTAAGACCTAATGCAGTGTCGATGACTGATTGAACAAAAGCTTGTGCTGTTCCAAGAAGTAGGTACTGAAACAATTTACTTTCACAGAAAATCAAATTTTTTAATACACCTACTGTAATAAATTTCAATGACGGCTTAAACCACGATGACGCTCTCTGTTACTTTAAAGCGAGATACTCTATTATCTTTAAATTCTGAGTTCACTTAAAAAATAAATCTGCTGTAACATGAAGGCAACTTCCTCATTTGGTATATAAAGTCAGGGCCCATACCGACTACCAGGGATCAAGATTAGGCCTTAAAGCCGATAAAAATCTATGTCAAGGGCAGTTGTCACCATCACCAGATCTACATGTCATTTCATGGCTGAAAAACATCTTAATGGAGAAGTTAGCAACGAAATCTGTTTCAACCTTCTGCTAAGCCCTGTCCACTTTTCGCTATCATGTTACTGGGTGGCTTTGCCTTTGATATAATCTTTAACTTAAATATTTTATCGAAATCAGTCTTATCACGTGCTATGTATTTTGTTTCACGTTATTCTTGTCCTGATATTGCTATATAACGTCAGACACAATCGCACCATTCAAATCAATTAATTGCGACATTTCCAGTGTCGAAAATAATGGAGACAGGTTGCATCCGGATAAATGCGACTCAAACAAGACTAACTAAACTGAATCCCCCTGAGTCAGATTCGGGTGAACAATTCTCATATATAATGAGAGACGTGTAGCCAGGTTGCTAGGTTGCTTACTAATTGTTTAGTAGGAAAGGCGGTTCCCTGCACACTGTGTCAGAGGAAGCGCGAGCGACTGAATCTAGATTACATGTAAAGCACATTACTGGGAAGGCGGTATTTCTGTAGTGTGCAGAGCTGTGACGATAGTCGTGCTACGCTTAATACGAGGCCGCGCCGCCGCGACCGCTTCAGTCTGACGATAGCGCTCATAGATAATAGACGTTCTGAAGTAATATCGTCGATTAAACATTTAAGTTCGGAATACGAGCTAAGCAGTTCATTTTTTTTTTGTGTTTGGAATAAAATTATTTTGTGTTGTGAAATGCGCGTGTGCGCCGAGAGACAAAGCGTTCGTTTCGCGCCTGCCCGCTGGCTGCGGAGTCGCGCCGTGACGATGGCCCGCTCTATGGATATGTTGCACTTGCAGTTCAAGCGCATGCTGAACAAGGAGCTGAGCCACTTCTCCGAGTCCAGCAAATCCGGAAACCAGATCTCCGAGTACATCTGCTCTACATTTTTGGGTGAGTCTTCATAATTTAATTCGGTGTAGACTTATTTAAATATTCCAAGATGTACCAAGATTCCTAATAACAGCCATGTTACCTAAAGGTTCAAATCATTTAAAGTCGTATATTTAGGTATTTTTTTCTATATTTTAAATATTTCCATTTTGTTAATAACTTAGTTTACCTACACCAAATAGAAAACAGCATGTTTTGTAAATAAGTATTGATAACTTAACATTACTTACTTGATATAACTTACAAGTATAACAAATAATTCGCAAGTTTTAAGATGGGAAGAAAAGATAGTTAATGCAATGTGAACAACTTACATATTTGCAACTTTGATAATTATATAGATTAACTTGCCCTGAAAAATGAGTCACGCGTGTGTTGTATCATGTCGACGCGATGGTGCACTTCAATCTGTCAAAATGTTAGAAGTACGTCATCAATCATAGACACCGACCGCGACGTTACGCAATGTAACCTTTTTTATTACAGTACATTCTTGTTAAGTACCACGACTAACAAAAACATCCATGATTTCTCCAGAATAGAAACTTCAATTACCTACGATGATTTTGCATTTAGAGTTAGAAGTAGGTACATTATTATATATTAAAATGTTTAATTTAGAAAACATTGTATTTCAAGTAATAATAACTCACATAGGTAATTGTTCTTGCACTGCACTTAATTCTTCCTGAAACGAACAAGATAATTACTGGAAGCCTGATGAATATATTGCAAGTATATAGGAGTACGTGGTCTGGAAGTATATTAATGTACATGACCTACTTACTTCATGGTGTAAACGTCCTCCCGCGCCCACTTGTGTCACATTATTTCGACCGCCGTAATAAATATTCTAAAAGCACTATAGCCTATCCGCACGAAAAGAGGAGCGTTCAGGAAGAGACTGACAAATTCAGAATAACTACTAAATGTATCTGGATGTATTTGTTGGATAAAGTATAGTGGAAGTTAAAACTGAGGTACTTGGTGAGATTACATTAAATTTATTTAAAAACAATAAAATTAATGTTAATGTATTCTCGACGTAGGTAAACACTACATGAGTAATAGCCATTATTCATGAATTGGGATACAGACACGACCTGCCGCATAATGACTTTCTTTATTCGTATACGTATTATTGTTCTCCCTGGGAAAACCAGGATTAAATCGATTAATACGTGTAAGTATAGTTAAGAAAAGCCACATTATTATTGATTTAAATTCATAAATGCAGAAGATTATCTACTTATTACTTGTCATTATCATTTTAATTCGCGTCACAAAGTGACTGTATATAAATGGAGTTTTAATATGAGAAATCAACAGGTAAATAAACCTAACCGGATGATAAATGTAAATAAGCGTTATCAGTGGTGATAAGGTGGTGATAAACCCCAAGCCACGCGCGCGCACTTCCCGAGCTATAACAACATGCATATCGATTTAAACCTCGTTCAACTGGAACTTGAAACACTATCTAGAAGCCCTTTAATGACCTGCACAAACATTCCATGCTTTCCTTTGTTTACATTGTGTTATTCCTAATTCCTATAGTAACCAATAGATGTAAGATAGTCTAGCCGTCGTAACTCGTTTCGTCTCTATGAAGTTATAGAACTTTTTATTCCGTTGTGTTATCTTAATAGTATATATAAGTTCTATATTTCTAGACAAGACCCAAAGCTCCACAAGAAACGCTTTACAGGCAGAATATATTAAAAATTACTGTTGTAATGCAGAATGCTACTGGTTTGAAATAAACGTGAACTGAAACAACGCTTCCTAACGATGCGCATTCAAATCAGTACGATAGTTGTTTACAAGCCTAATATTGTTAACACACCAAGGCCCTTCATTATAAATGTTCAAGGAGAAGTTATTGAGGACATAAAACATTTGGGACATAGATATTAAACAAATATTGAGCTGTTATTGAACCAATTGCCAAATGGGGACGAAGGAACTCCGGAGCGCGTATTAATTTGTTTGCGCAGAGAACGACCATGACAAATGATTACGGCAGCCAAAGAATGGGCTTCTGTTTTCAATAATATCCGCATTAATTAATAATTTCGTATTTTCTTGTTATTGTGAATCAGACAATAACGGTAATTACAATTTCTCTGGTTTATTGACTGCCTTTTATATCAAGAGTTTCGGATCTCATCCCTCTTGGCAAGAAAATGTGACATCCTATTAGAATAAACTACTCTTCAATCAGTTTCAATGGTCAACGATCTGTATAATTCACATTAAAAATTATTGCAATCATATTATTCAACTTCTTCATTTATAGCGGCAATAATTTAAAGTTTTATTGCATAAGCAGTAGGCTGAAATTAATTCATCCTTCGGGATAGAGTAGACATATTTACAATTCTATTTCCGTTGGGTCGAATGGATTTTCTTTCTTCTAAATATAGAAAATAGTTGCGAGTGTATTTACTTGTTGATTAGATAGGCAGTGGACGCGTAGTAGTACTATATCTCATAGGTAGATAACAAGTTAATCCGTTTAATGTGCTCGGATTATACTTTCATCACGGTGTTGGTCCGTTGGCTCCTTTAATCGCCTCGCCATATTGTGTAATAAATTGCCATTAAGAGATTATTAAACGGTCTAAATAACATCTTCATCTTCGCCATAAAGGTGATAACTATCTCCAAGGCGAAAGTATTAAAAATCTCGGGATCTAGTTACAAAGCAACTTGCATAATTAAAACAAAATACTAAAAACAACACACACATAACTAACATATTCAACAGAAAAACTTGAGCTTTTAATTCTTATTTATTTATATATATGATTTTCAGGCATAGAGGATTTAGATTGAAATGTATAGTATATTTAGTTAAACCTTGTAATGATATGACACATTTAGCCCAAATTCAGTGCAACACATAACGTCATTATGGTACTCCATAACGTCAGTACTGAATTAGATAATGAAGGCCAAGTGGCACGTCAACAATACAAAATATCTAGAATATCAAAGCCTCCATCGGCATGATTGATTACTTATCTTCAGGTAATAACAAAACTCGCATGTTGACCTGGAAACGTATCAATCATAATAATATGTATTAATGGATACTTCACATTTTCACCTACTTTTTCGGCATTGATACCCAGTAACACAGTTAAGAAACGCAATAAAAATTGTAATCGGTCGATAATATTTAGCGAAGTTTAGGTATTTGCACAGCTTCTGCCAACTATAGGATGCTAGCTGTGCAGCTAACATTATGTTCAGGTCACTCACTGTGTCTCTATGTCCCACTTAACCCAATTTAACGTGATACTCCTAGCTATCCATAAAGTGTTGATATTTTGCAACTCCAACTTAACTAAGTTATGAAATCGATTCAATAGTGTTAATAATTTCGTATTTTATTCCAGACAAACAACAAGATATCGACCTACCATTTCTACAAGTGGACGAGGTTGCCGAGGCGCGTGCTAAGAAGAAGGACAAACCGCGTCATACCGGACCAGCGACCACCATGTCACAAGTAAGTACAGCTCTTTAATATCAATTATGGGTATACTTTTCAAATCATCATTCTCCTGCCCTTATCCCAATTTATTTGAGGTCGGCGCAACATGTCTTTTTCTTCCATACTCCTCTATTAGTCGTCATCTGTGTAGTCACCCCCTTTTTACCCATATCCTCTTTCACACAGTCCAACCATCGCTTCTTTGGCCTTCCTCTACTCTTATCCAGCCATCCACATCCATGCAAGACTTTCCTCACGACATTTTCTTCATTCCTCCGCATCACATGCCCATACCACGACAACCGATTTCCACACAACTTTTCAGTCAGCGGTGCCACTTTCAGACTTCCTCTTATATACTCATTCCTAATTCTATCCATGCGCGTAACACCACACATCGCTCTTAGCATTCTCATCTCTGCTACATTCAATTGCTTTTCATACCTTTCAAATAATAATCTTTAAACGTGTATAAGTACTAATTTTTAAACCTTGTTCTACAGATATCTGGCGTTAAGCGGACACTGACGCACACTAATAGCTTCACTGGAGAACGTGTGCCAAGATACGGAGTAGACACTCCTCACGAGGAAGACCTAGGTCGTCAACTTGGAGAGATCGATCGGTGGGGCGTGGACATCTTCCGCATCGGCGATTTGTCCTGTGGGCGACCACTGACAGCCGTCGCGTACGCCGCGTTCACGTCCCGGGAGCTGCTGGGCACACTGCAGATCTCGGCGCGCACGTTCCTCGCCTTCGCCATTACGCTGGAGGAGCACTACATGCGCGACAACCCCTTCCACAACTCGCTGCACGCCGCCGACGTGGCGCAGTCCACGCACGTGCTGCTCAACACGCCGGCACTCGACGCCGTGTTCACGCCCATAGAGACGTGCGCCGCGCTGTTCGCGGCGTGCGTGCACGATGTCGACCACCCCGGCCTCACCAACCAGTTCCTCGTCAACTCGAGCTCGGAGCTCGCTCTGATGTACAACGACGAGTCAGTTTTAGAGAACCACCATCTCGCCGTAGCATTCAAGCTTCTTCAGAACGAAGGATGCGACATATTCATCAATCTTCAAAAGAAACAGAGGCAAACGCTACGGAAGATGGTCATAGACATGGTACTCTCCACAGACATGTCAAAACACATGAGTCTGTTAGCCGACCTAAAGACCATGGTGGAAACAAAGAAGGTAGCTGGAAGTGGCGTGCTATTACTAGACAATTACACTGATAGGATACAAGTGTTGGAGAATCTCGTACATTGTGCCGATCTGAGTAATCCCACAAAACCGCTACCACTTTACAAGCGATGGGTAGCATTACTTATGGAAGAATTCTTCCAACAAGGAGACCGCGAGAGGGAGCAGGATATGGATATCAGTCCAATGTGTGACAGGCATAATGCGACGATAGAAAAATCTCAAGTCGGATTTATCGACTACATTGTCCACCCACTGTGGGAGACATGGGCCGATCTAGTACATCCAGACGCTCAGGACATATTAGACACTCTAGAGGAGAACCGTGACTATTATCAAAGTATGATCCCTCCGTCACCGCCGCCAGCACCCATTCAGCACTCACTGCCCGATGATGACCGCCCCGAACAAATACGCTTTCAAGTAAGTTGAACTTTATCTGTATTCATGCTTCCCAATAAAACTTAAAAAAAAAATCAAAAGAAAAGACATTAAAAATAAATCAATTTCTCATTTTGAACATAACAATAAACGTGAAGAAAGACATATATGATACTAATGATGATATGTTTTGTTAACAGGTGACGTTAGAGGAGGGTGAGGGCTCAGAGGAGTGCGAGGGGGAAGGTGATGGCGGAATGTGACGGAAACTACTGGGAATCTGCAAGAAACTCACTGAGAAGATGCAAGTGTGGTGGAAGCTCTGGCAGTAGCACGGCACCGGCCGGGCCGGGGCGGGTCTTGTTGATAATAGTAATACTTGTTGACGCTTACCCTCGAAATGGAACGATCCCGATGCATCGTCACATTTCGATCATGATTATTTTTATGTGATTATAACGCAATGTTGTTTAGAAAAATACCTAACGACTAAATAATTATGTCCCTCCAATGACTGTAACGTTCGATTGTCTAGTATTTTTACTATTGTTTCGTTTTGTCTAACCAAAGATATATGAAATGTTCTTTCGTTCACGGAGACGTTCGATAATCCCTGTAAGTAGTTAGTATTCGGTTCTTAACGAGTCGTGTAAGTAGTTATAGTCGTCGATGCCGCATAATATATATCGGCTCGACTAAGTAAGGACATTGAAAACGCTTATTAATTGGTATGAAAGGGTAATTTATATTGTCATATCATCCACGTTTCTCATATTTAATACGGGTTTGCGATAATGATGTTATTCACCAAAATATATTAAACATGATAAATATCCTAAATATAAAATCTATTTTAAGGTAAATTTTAAAAATTGCCTTTCGGAGTTGTTGTTGTGTCTTTTCTGAATATATAATATTCGGCCAGCCTCTTACTGCGGTAGTGACCGCGACTCCGAGCTCCCGGCCGACCGTTGTTACAGAACCTGCACAGGCAACACTTTGTATCGTAGTTATTGTATAGTATAGTACCAGCCCTGCTAGCCCGGGCTCGAGCCAGCTGTCGTTATACGGTACTATAGGAAGATCGAATCCATACTTAAGATCTCTCTTCGTATTTGGTCGGGGGTCAAAAAGACACTTTACCAAATTCATCCTATTAGAAGGCTTTATTGATTTTTGTGAACCTAAATGCACCTCATTACTTATGGAGGATCGCTGGCGATCCGGTTACTTTTCTCTTTAGAGTAATGTATTATTATTTTTGTAATGTTACGTATTTTATTCTAGTTCTCTTTACCCAAATACAAAACAAAAAAATTAGTCATGAATCTTAAAAGTTTTCGTGTACGCAACTAACGGCTTGAAGTGTTTGATTAAATTATTAAGTACTAACAAATGAGTGGTTTGCGACTAAGTTTTATTTTGAGTGGATTCAAATCGATATTGCTGAATTAAGTCCAAACAAATCGGCGCGGGCCGGATCTTGCAATAGTAGTAGGTAGTTCTGAAACACTTCGCACAACTGTTTGTACTTCATCCATTTCATGCCAAATATGCTCCTTTCATTAACTGTATAATCATATCAACAATATCAGAATCGCTGTGCAGATCTGATTTCAACTATTTATAACAATATTTGTGTACCTACATAGATTTTCTTGTAAGGAAAAAAAGAACGTAACTGATACTTTTAAATATATATAACAACCACTGTGTAAAAGATGTAATATAAATAAGTAGATGTCTGAAAATTGTACATTGGATGGAAAATCTAGTTTGTATCCAGTTTCATGTTCGTCGGGTGCGACCTTTTCATGTTTGTGACAATGTTATATCAATTAGCATGCACATAGCCACTTGAGCATTCAGCTAAACATACTCGTATATAACTTCGTGTAGGTACATTTACAATAGTATAAGGAGGGTGTAAAACTTAATGAACCTGTATTATTTTTGCATTTCATCATCCATCTTTTTTATTTATAATGGACGATTTTAAGAGCTGGTCTCTATTCCTTCATGTACTCAAAAGATATTTTGTTTTAAACTGATTAAACGATTTTAGTTCCTCTCACTTCACTTGTTTTGTATTTCTATTATAATGAATGTCCCCTAGTATTATTATGGAAAGTATTCTCTAAGTCATCGTTTTTGTCATTCATCAGCATCAAGAAGGAAGGTCCAATGTACATTATTTTCGTAGATAAAGTAAGATTTTATCGGCGATCAAATACTACGAGCATGTGTGCATCGCCTATCTTCGAAGTGTCTGATTTTAAAACTGCATAGTTTAGATATTTGGTACCTACGTCAACGTATATATACATACATACCTACTACATTAAAAATTGGATACGCTTAACTACTTGTGTGTTATAAAATAGAAACATTACGCTTAGAATCATTAATTTTCTAATTAAAAACATACGTATTTGTAACTAATTGTGTTGAATATGATATTCGTACTGCAGTAGATCTGTGTATAACGTACGTACCCAATCTTTGGTAATTCACATAACGTGAACATTTGCATGTACCTACCTTATACCTTTACCGAATTGTCATAATCATTAATTTTAAAATGTACTGTACAATAAACAGCATCATTGAGCAAAATGTATAGGTATCTAGATAATGAAATCGTCGTCTTATCTTATTTCAATGGATTTATCTAATTGCCTACGAAATGCAATAAAATGGTATTTAATATAACCACCTTGACATATCGGATATGCTATTCCACTCTTGTTACGTGTTGTGCTAAGTAACTCGTGATTCTACTACCAAAGAACTTTTGATAGGAATGAATAAAGTGGCAAGAGTGGTGTTAGCGCATCGGACATTAGTCATCATTCAATAGTCATGTAGGATACTTGTTTTCACCAAAGGTTTTCAGTGTTGTGTATATGTTTTGTCACTATGGAGAACTATCGCTAAGATTGGATGTTAAATATTAATACCGAGTTAAAAGTGTGCAATGCTGGACATTTGCATTACTTATTATTTATGTTTAAAATAAAAAAAAATAGCTTGTAATAGTTTAAATGAATATTTGAGTTGAATTAAAGAATATTAATGTATTTAGAATAAAAAGATATGGGAGAAAACTCTATACTCGTTTTATTTTCTATTCTCGCACGCATTACACCATACCACCACCTACCTACCTAGCTATCTACCTACCTACATACCCCATGAAAGATTACACTTGGTACTAGGACAGACTGCAGTTCAGCTGTGTGCATAGGGGGCAGACATACTAACATTGAAAATGGAAGGCGATACGGATAGCGATCACCAGAGTCGTACCCTATCGGTTGTTGGAAACATGCTTCCCAGAAAATTTACCAGGAATTCCTGCACCTGTTCAGAAAGCACCAAATGCCTAAATTTCTATACGTACCAGCTCAGGACCATGGGCGTACCCAGTATTTGCTTAGGGGTGGGGCACAAGTAAGAAACATCAAACCATTGCCCTCTTACCGACAGCTTCCAAAATATTCGAAAAAGCCATGTGTAACCGAGTTTATGCGTTTTTTGAAAAATATCATATATTTAATGACTGTCAAAACGGTTTCCGAAAAAACCGTTTCACCGTCTTGGCTGTTTACAAATATATTCAACAAGCCCTTGATATCATTAATAATAAAAAGTACGCGATAGGACTTCTGCTCGATATGACTAAAGCATATGATAAAGTACAGTTTGAAATATTATTAAATAAACTATATAGTTTATGACTCCGCGGCAAATGACTGGTTTGTATCTTATTTGAAATATAGGGAACAAATAGTTGAAATCGAATATTACAATAACAGCAAAAATGAAATAGAATTAATCAGATCTGATAGCAAACAAATCACCGCCTCAATCCCACAAGGAAGCGTAATAGGGTGTTTCCACAGGGTGTTTCTTATTTCTTGTTTACGTAAACGACCTTCCTAATAATATAAATGAGCCATGTGTCTTGTTTGCGGATGACATATCTATACTTACGTCATGCAAAAATAATACCAATTTAAATGATAAATTAAATTCTATATTAGATTCTACAATAAATTGGATGTCTGAACCCAATCTAGAAATCAACTTCAATAAAACTAAAATAATTTCATTCCACCCTTGCCAAAAAATACCAATAAATATAAACTTTAGCTTTAAAAATAATAAATTAGAAGTACTCGTAGTTGATAAATTCACCCTTCTAGGCCTAAACATTGATACATACATAAATTGGAAGTCACACATTCAGAAAGTAAGAGCTAAAATATCTAAATTTTCATACGCCCTCCGCGAGATCAAAAAAACTACAGACCTTAAAACTGCACTAGTAACGTACTACGCGTACGCCTACGCATGGCTAAAATACGGTGTTATCTTATGGGGCAACAGCACAGACACGCCCATGCTATTTACCCTACAAAAAAAACTGATTAGAATCTTAGTAAATATTGAAGTCACCGATACTGCTGTAAGCCTCATTTTCAGGAACTAAAGATTTTATCCCTACCCTGTCTCTATATATTTGAAGTTTGTAAGTTTGTGCGTAAGTACCCAGAATTCTTTACAAAAAGAGAGGACATACAAACGAACATTATTTTAAGACATAAAAATAGACTAAACTTACCAACATCGCGGCTAATAATGCACTCCAATAGTACCTTTGTCATGTCCATAAAAATTTATAATAAGTTACCCGAAATAATAAAGAATTTAAATAAATACAACATTTTTATAAATAAATTAAAGCTTTTCCTTGTAAGCAAATGCTACTATAGTATAAGCGAATACTTAAATGATAAATTATAAGTAACTTCTTATCTATCTATTTCTATGTACAAATACTCACTAAAAGATACGCCTACCTACTCATAATACGAAAAATCTATATATATTTAAGTATATTTTAATAAATATGGAGCGTCCAATAAATAACTCACCTTATTGATAACAAATATTTAGTAATAAGTAAAAATAATAATAAGTTAATAATAATTAATTGATATGTATATACAAACGAATAATCAAAGTGAATAAAACTATAATATAATGATGGTTCTTCACAATGTTAGGTACTAACTTATTAGTACATAATTAAATTTTTTTAAAAAAAAAAACAATATAATTGTTAAATTCAATTCTGTATTAATAAAACAGTAGTTGTCTTCCTCCTCTCTCCTACTTGATCTATGCTGTGCCCGACAGGGTCCATAATTGTGACTAATATAATAATTTCCCTAACAACTATAAACATTATGGTACGCAATAAAGAATTGAGAAAACTCTATAAGTTATAGGAATTTATGTGGTGGACCAAGGCATTTATGTGGCAAATGGAGCCCCACGCCCTGGTACACAAATAGCTTTCGAGAATGTCAAATAAAAAAGCGTGTCACGTAGTGGAGGGACGGAGGAGTGGCACGATGAGGAGGACATAGGAGTGACACGATGAGGAGGTAGAGGAGTAGTTGTAGTTGGATGAAGATAAAATCACACGACGAATTAAGACGTATACAGCATGTAACAAAAACCCTGTCCGATCCTGAAGGGTATTATTTGGTTTCGTACTGCGTGTACATACGTGATCATTTAATGGATACGAGATTATTATTTGTCCCCAATGAAAATAATAAATTAAAAAAAAAAGAAAAACTTATCAAAGGTAACATGAGCGCTCGACAAAGTTCACCAACGGTTTCGTGTCAAAGAAGCCGCCTGAGCGAGATTTTTTTTTTGACCCTTTGTTAAGGAGTGCCTACAGCGCGGCTAGGGCAGGTGGTCATCATCTTCCTGCCCTTATCCCATGTTACTTGAGGTTGGCGCAATACGTTTTTTTCTTCCATTCTGTCCAGTCAGCCATCACGCTATCTCTAACTTCCTTTTTCTTTCATATGCTACTCCTCCTCACACACACAATCCATCCATCTTTTCTTTTGCCTCCCTCTCCCTCTCCATCCATCTACATTTATATTCATAACTCTTTTAGTTACATGTGTATCATGCCTCCTCTTCACATGACCATACCAAGACAAGCGGTGCCCTTTCAACTTTTCTCTGACTGGCGCCACTTTTAAACTACCTCTAATATACTCATTTCTCACTTTATCCATTCTCGTTACTCCATACATCCATCTCAACATTCTCATATCCGCCACATGCAATCTTTTTTCATCCGTCTTTTTCACAGCCCAACATTCTGACCCAGTACAGTACGACAGGTCTAATCACGGACTTATAGATTTTCCCCTTTAACTTAAGGGGCATCCGTCGATCGCAAGTTGTTCTAGTGACCTGTCACCATTTCATCCATCCTGAGTTGATCCTGTGCGTTACGTCTCGGTCTATATCGCCATCCCCCTGAACAAGCGACCCGAGGTCCCGAAAGTCAGAGCAGATCGGTATAGGCGTTCCGTTGAGAGCTACAGGCACTGGAGAGACCGCTGAAATCGCAGAACAGATATTCTGTTTTGGTTCTGCTCAATTTCAGGCCCACACTCTCCAGTCTTTGCCACCACGTCTCAAAAAATAAATAAACCTTTTAAGTCTTGAGTATTGAGCTTATTTACCTACATAAAATATCAAATTTTATATAAACTAATTTTGAGTCAGCGCCAAATAATGAAATGATTAATTACCTACATCTAGCCTTCTTCATTTCTACGTACATATAAAATTTAGATATTTAATAATCAGATTGTAGTTTTGCGCCGACTCAAAATTAGTTTATATAAAATTTGATATTTTATGTAGGTAAATAAGCTCAATACTCAAGACTTAAAAGGTTTATTTATTTTTTGCTTTTTAGTTCTTTTTTGTCGGTGGAATTTTTTTCGTCAGACTTCCTGTATTTCTATAGACCACCACCATGTATCCCTCTCTACGTATTGTGCCCCTTCCTTTTGGCTCTCCCAAAATATCCTTCGCTGCATCCCTAATACACCCAGCTATCTCATTCCAGCTTTGATTCACACTTCGATCACTCATGTCTCCCATTTCTATCATTTTGTCTACTACTCGCTCTCTAAATTGAATTATTGTGTATGTGAATTATACATGTTTGTGAACGCTCTCACGATACAGGAGTAATTCCTAGTGTGGGGCAACGTTGTTTAAAAAAAAAAAAAAAGATATTCCTTCGCACAACCATTCTTCTCTAGCAAATGCCATTTTATTTTAGGAGGAGGATGCTCTTTGCTTTTTGTACACTGTGTTTTTATCGCTAATACCATAAACTGTGCGCCTGTGCGTGAGCCTGTGCTGTGAGACCAAGTCTTCTCCTGGCATCACTTTGCAGTCTTTGACGTGCCTAATATGGTTCCGTCTAACTAGAAAATATTCAATTTGGGTCTTGTGGTAACCCTTTTTGGCATGTGACTATGTGTTCATCTCTCTTCTGGTTCAGATTGCAACAGCGTCTCCCCCTCGTTATTGGGACTTCTAAAAACCCATCCTCCATGTACTCTTTCATAAAAATTTCTCGTTCTTCCTACATGCCCATTAAAATCACCCGCAACCATCAATTACTCGTGCACGGGGATGGTCATTACTGTTGTATGAAAATCCTCCCAAAACTTCTCTTTCACCCTTTCGTCACATCCTAGCTGCGGGGCATACACACTAACTATATTCAGCATCACATTGTCCATCATAACTTTCACAACTATCAATCTATCATTAATCCGTTTAACCTCCATCATACTTTCTTTTAATTTACTATCTAATTCAATTCAAATTCAAACATTTATTTCAGACAATAATCCTACTTCCTACTAATATTATAAATGTGAAAGTTTGTATGTTTGTTTGTTTATATGTTTGTATGTTTGTTTGTTTATATGTTTGTATGTTTGTTTGTTTGTATGTTTGTATGTTTGTATGTTTGGCTGAAGGTATCGCAAAAACGGCTGAAGGGATTTGAATGAAATTTCGCACACAGGTAGGTCATAGCCTGGATTAACACATAGGCTACTTTTTATCCCGGTAAATGACAAGACTTAGCGAAGGCTGAGGTGGAAGTAGAAATCCAAAGTCAGGCTGAACGAGCGGTTTACGCTCACAAAGTACCAGGAGACCAGAAACATGAAAAGTATTGCCGGGGTTGGAATCATGAGCGGTAAAGTCTCGCAAAGTACCAGGGGACCAGAATCATGAAGAAGTATTTTCGGGGCTACAACTCTAGCCGTATAGCTTCGCAAACCACCAGGAGACCAGAATCAAGAAGAAGTATTGCCGGGGCTTGAATCCTGAGCGGTATAGATTCACAAGCCACCAGGAAATCAGAATCACAAAGTATATTCCGAGGCAGGTATTATGAGATGTAGAGATTCACAAATTACCAGGAGACCAGAAACATGAAAAGTATTTCAAGGACTGAAATTATGAGCGATAAAGACTCACAAAACTACGAAAAGATCAGGATTCATGAAAAAGTAGTTCCGGAACTGGAATCATGATAGGTGTAGATTCCAAAACTACCAGGAGACCATAGTCATGAACCAGTATTTTTGGGGCTTAAATCCTAAGCGGTATAGATTTCTACGACCTACTAGGAGATCAGAATCACAAAATATATTCTGTGGCTGGTATTATGAGAGGTACAGATTCACAAATTACCAGGAGAACAGAATCATGAATAAGTTTTCCGAGCAGTACAGATTCACGAACAACCAAGGCATAGAAGAATTACAAATGTTACCAAAAGGCTGGGATTATGAGCGGTAGAGATTCATAAATTACCAGGAGACCAGAATTATGAAGAAGTGATTTTGGGGTTGGAATCATGAGAGGTATAGATTCTAAAATTACCAGGAGACCAGAGTCGTGAATCAGTATTTTTGGGGCTAGAATCTTAAGCGGTATAGATTCACAAAATACTAGGATACCAGAAACACAAAGAGTGTTCCGGGGCTGAAATCCTGAGTGGAATAGATTCTCAAACTACCAGGGAGGGGGCTGAAATCCTGAGCGGTATAGATTCATAACCTACCAGGAGATCAAAAGTACAAAACATATTCCGCAGCTGGTATTGGGAGAGATAGAGATTTACAAATTACCAGGAGACCAGAAATGTGAAGAAGTAAAAGAGGTAAAAAAAAAGCATCTTGAATAAGTATTTTCGGGACTGTAATCCTGAGCGGTATAGATCCTTAAACTACCAGGAAAACAGAATCATGAAGAAGAGAAATTTCAGACCTGCACGCGGATGAAGCCAAAGGTAAATTGGAAGTAAAAGGTGGTGAAAAAGTTAATTTCATATAAATGTCTACGCGGACGGAGCCACGGACAAGAAGCTAAGCACCAATTTAGGATATGTTCGGGACCCAATAAATGAAACAGTTTCGATATGGTAAACTATTATATTTAACACGTAAGAGTAACAAGATAGGTACCCCGACACACTGAGCGAGTGTGTGGCCCCTACAGTCTTTATGTAGAACTTTGACATTCAAAAAAATCTGGCTTTCAGGCTAATTTAAATAACTTTTGATTTTGATTTCTACAGGATTTATTTAACGTGCTCCTCTCTGAAAATACCACTCAGACTTATTACAATTACACTTTTTACGCGGGCGAAGCCGCGGGCGGAAGCTAGTAGTTCATAAATTCTAATAAAAACAAACACAATCAAAATCAAATTACAATTAAATCAAAACAAAACCAAATTAAAATTAAATCAAAAATAAATTAAAATTAAATAAATAATAAATTAAAGTTAAATCAAATTAAAAACAAATCAAGTCAAATTAAAATCATAATAAAATTAATTAGCCAGACCCAGAAAACACAGGTGCGTGTGCATCCAGTGCCCAACGATTGGACTGTCAACTTTGTCCCCTAATACCCTCAGGATGACGTTGGTACTCCCCCCTCACCCTACTCATTACTGACGCGGTTCTCTTGCGCATAATAGCAAAAAAGGCATCTATTTGCGTATAGGCAAACATTTCAGACGCACTATAGTATCTAGGGAGACCCACCAGCACCCTGAGGGCATTATTATACTGCACACGTAGGGCATTGCAGGCCCGCTGCGTATATTTCACCCAAAGGCTGCAAGTTTAAAAAGATTGACAATATGCTTTGAAAAGCGTAATCTTTACACCATCCGTACAGCGTGCAAACCTGCGGGCTATCATATTACATCGGACCGACAACGCCCTACGCTCTCTCTCCAAGTCTGCGTCGTCCGAGAGATCCTCCGTCACCACATGACCCAAGTATGTGAATTTTGATACTCTTTCTAAGGGCACAGTTTCATTCAGTGTGATCAAAGGAATCTCGGACGATACTCGATTGAAACTCTCAAAAAACTATAAGTGAGTCCGTGAGAGGCCGCGTACAATTCACATATTCTAATTAATTTTCTCATCGCGTTGATTGAAGGACCCAGCAGCACCATGTCATCTGCATAACTCACATTATTGACTGACATACCGTCAATAGAGCAACCCACAGTGGCGCCGCTGAGTTCCTCAATCAACTGATTAATATAAATATTAAACATGGCTGGCGAAGTCAATCCACCCTGTCTAACACCGCACTCCAACTTATATGGGTCAGAAAAGGAATTCGCCCACTTAACCCGATTATTTTGATTTTCATACCAAAATTTCAATAGACTTATCAACTCGCTAGGTACATTCAACTTCATAAGCTTTTCCCATAACTTATCATAACAGACAAGGTCGAACGCCTTAGAGAGATCAAGAAAGACCGCATAGACTGGCGTTTTTCTGTCCGTATCCTGACCCTCTGCTTGAGCGCCAATATTGCACTTTCAGTTGAGAGTCCTTTTCTGAAACCAAACTGTGCACCACTCAGAAAACTGAGTGATGCACAGTTTGGTTTGGTATCGTATACGAATAATTGGGCGCCAACTTAGTGGACATCTAAAAAGATGTCCACTAAGTTGGCGCTCAAGCAGGCCGTCAAGTACGTTACCAATAATTGTGGCTAACGAAATCGGCCTATAATTATTCGTATCCGATAAGTCCCCTGTCTTATTTTTTACAACCGGTACAACTACAGTCTCCATCAGCCCAGGTGGCAGATATGAATGTCGTACACAAAAGGTATACAGCATTACCAGTACGCGAAAGATATGCGGTCCAGCGTGCAGAAGATGCTCGACGCCCAGTCCGTCATGACCAGGAGACTTACCTTTAGATAAACTCCTAATAACTTTCGAGACATCCTTCGCCGTAAAACCAAGAGGCGTCTCTGATACAACGGACTCGGCACCGACCATCCCCCGCGCAGACGACCGTTGAAACTGGACTCTAAATTGCTCACGAAAGACGTTAGCAATCTGTACAACATCCGTCTTACCAGCGACACACACAGGAAGGGTCTTCCTGTGTGTCGCGCCCTCGGATTCAAGCTATTTGTAAGCTTCCTAAACTTCGAAAAATGCTTATTTTGATGTTGTTCAGCTAACGTGTTCATACGTATTTGCTCCTTATTATTAATACAATACCTTTTTTTTTTTCTTTTTTTTTAGCTTACTTTTAAACATGTTTCTACTGTGCACCATGTCTTCATATAATACTAATACTATTCCCACGCCATTTCTTTTACCGTCACTTCATCTTCTTCCTTTAATCTGAACTGATTTTAAAATAAAAAAAATAAAATCTTAGGGAGTGTCCAGATCTGACGAATGCGCCGCTCGCGAGCTGCACGCGTGCAGTTACTGCAATTGTTTGGTGCACCTCTTTAGCGCAACTCCCGCAAGGCTTGCACAGTGCAGTTGCATGTGTGTGAAAAGGCAAGTAATACTTAAATTTGAATTTAAAACTAGATACAAAAGAACAAATGAATATCCGGGACACTCTATAATGAATAACTGCATGCCTGGTTGTACTTTGTTGGAAATAATGAAAGAGATTATAAAATGTAATTTTAACCAGGATACTATACTCATAATTTTAGTTGGTGATAGGGGTACCGTGAACAAAGGAGAATTGCTCCAATATTATAGAACCTTGTCTGACCTTAATTTAAGAAAAATTGTGATGTTCACTTTCCCTTATAGCCAAAGTTTGCCACAGGAAGAAAATCAAATTAGATATCAAATGAATATAAAATTGCACAATTTGTTATTTAATAATAACTTATTCCATCTAATTGACCTTAACAATTATATTGGTAATCGTTTTTATTTGACAAAAGATAGGAATCATATAGATAGATACTATCTTTCAAATTATTGTAGGAGACAGATAGCTGTGTCGCTATCATATTTATTTTGTATAACAGCCAAGAATTTGGCTAAACAAATTGCTTCTATTGAGCAATGCAATGACATTTTTCATAATTCTGCCAATGTCTTGGCATCAAATTTTGACATTAGTAATAATTTAAATTAGAAATTAAGACAACAGAGACAATCTCTAGCAATTATTTAAAGAATGGTGAAAACAATGTTTTAAAATCAACAAATAGTATCAACCTGGTGCACCAAAATATTTATGGTTGTATGGGCAAGGATTTAGAAATAGAATTATTCCTTAAATTTAACAATGTAGATATTCTTTGTATAACTGAACATTGGCTTAAAAGCCATCAGATTATGTTTAATTATAGTAATCACCAGGTTGGTAGTTCGTTCAGCAGAGTAAACGCTATACATGGTGGCTCATTAATTTTCATAAATAATATACTTAAGTTTAAAGACCGCAAGGATATTGTGAGCCTCTCTGTTGAACAGACAGTTGAAATTGCCTGTATTGAATTGGAGCAGTTTGTTATATTAAGTGTGTACAGACCACCTAAAGGATTGTATGATTGTTTTGAAAAAGTAATGGATGAAGTGTTGCAAAAAATTTGTAACTCTAGTAAGTCTGTCATCGTTTGTGGCGACTTCAACGTTAATTTGTTAGAAACTTCTAGCCTAAGCACTAAAATTATAAGTTTGTTTCAGTCATACAATCTTGTAAATCTATTTATGGAGCCTACTAGAATAACCCCCACTACTGCATCTTGCCTAGATAATATTTATGCAGATATTTTACCTACCCACAAAAAAATTATTAATTTATTAGACTCTGATCATAGTGGACTATTGATCACTATACCAAATATAAACAAATATAAACGAAAAAAAGATATCACTGTTAACCCAAAATCTAAAGGTCGCTTGGAAACATTTAAAACTAAACTCTCAAATAAAATCCCACTTTTGTCAACTAATGATGACCCTAATCAACATTATAATGATTTTTTCAAAATGTATTGCACGCAATTTGATACTACTTTTATTCCTAAGACGATTTCGGTAAATAGCAATACTTCCTTCAGTGACTGGGCCACCATTGGTATTAATAAAAGTAGAAAACGGCTGTATGAGCTGTATGAAGAACGGACTTATATTAACACTGTAGAATTTAATTTATATGTTAAGAATTATTCTAAATTATTTAAAAAAGTATGTTATTTGGCGAAATCTCGCTACTTAAGTTCAAAAATTAAAAATAGTAGTAATGTAATTAAAATGACTTGGGATATTATTAATAGCGAAACGGGAAGGTCTTGCAACCGAAGTAGTGATTACAGCCTTGCTATTGATGACAGTATCATTAAATCAGATTCGCAAGTCGCCGCGGCATTTGAAAATTTCTTTGCAGAGATTCCCGTATCGACTACAAAATCTCTAAATTCATCACCAACTGCTGCAGAAATTTTACTTAAAGAAAACGTTCCAGTTTGTGAATCCCAATTTTATTTCCAATATGTCACTTGTAATGATGTAATCAAAACTTTTAATACTTTAAATGTTAAAAAGACTGCAGATCTATGGGGTAATTCTGTTGACGTTGCTAGGTCTATTATAGACATTGTAGCACCTACTTTAGCAGTAATCTTTAATAATTGTATAGATTGTGGTGAGTTTCCTGATCTAATGAAATATAGTAAAATTATACCATTGTTTAAATCGGGTAGTACATCAGACCCTACTAATTATAGACCTATTTCAGTGCTACCTACTTTTAGTAAAATTTTTGAGAAAATTATTTTAGATCAAATTCAAAGATATTTTAATAAACACAAATTATTACACAACAAACAGTTTGGTTTCACAAAGGGTCGTTCAACAACTGATGCTGGTGTTGAACTTTTGGGACACATTTATAATGCATGGGAAGATAAATGCGATGCGTTGGGCATTTTTTGCGATTTGTCTAAGGCTTTCGATTGCGTTCTCCATGATACATTGATCAGGAAGCTGCACTACTACGGAGTCCGGGGCGCCTCTCTGGATCTTCTTACTTCATACTTGAGTAATAGGATTCAGAGAGTTGATGTGAACGGCAAAAGGTCTTCCGGGTCTGTAGTCAGAATGGGGGTTCCTCAAGGCTCAATTCTGGGTCCTTTTTTGTTTCTAATCTATATCAACGACTTGCCTTACCTCATAAAGGATAAACATGATATAGTGCTGTTTGCAGATGACACTTCACTTTTATTTAAACTCAAACGTCAGCAGGTGGTTGTTGATAATGTAAATAATGCTCTTTCAACTGTAGTTAACTGGTTTAATGTCAATAATCTTCTCCTTAACGAGAAAAAAACAAAATGCATAAAGTTCACATTACCCAATGTAATACAAGTGAACACTAGTGTGTCAATAAAGGGTGAAGAGTTGAAACCCGAGGATTCCACAGTGTTCTTAGGATTAACTTTGGATGCGCAGCTTCAGTGGAGCCCCCATATAGATAAACTGTCCAAAAAACTTAGCTCTGCAGCATACGCCGTAAGGAAAATTCGTGGTTTAACTGATTTAGAGACAGCTCGTTTAGTATACTTTAGTTATTTTCATAGTGTGATGTCGTACGGCATTCTGTTGTGGGGAAATGCCGCCGATATTCAGACAATTTTTGTTTTACAGAAAAGGGCTATTCGTGCAATTTATAAATTAAGTCCCAGACACTCCCTCAGAGACAAATTTAAAGAGATTAATATTATGACTGTTCCCTCTCAATATATTTATGAGAATCTCATGTATGCACATAAAAATATTAATCTGTTTAAAAGATACAGTGATATCCATAGCATAAATACTAGGAACAAACACAAATTTATTGTACCAAAAACCAGGCTCAAGAAAAAAATAGGTGGTTCGTTTAGATGTCAATGTATACGTTTCTATAATAAACTTCCTAGCCAAATTCAAGAACTAAGCATAAATAAATTTAAATCATTTATTAAACGTAAGCTATGCCAGAAAGCTTTTTACACAATTAATGACTTTCTTGAGGACAAAAAGGCGTGGGATTGAGCTGCTTCAATGATATACATGAGCCATTGTTTTCATATGTACTACTTACTGATAAAAAAAAATTATATATATAGATTTTTTTTAATATTCGTTTTTGACATGAATACTTGTATAGTATTGCATTATATTTTTTATTTTATTTTTTTATTGACATTTTATAATTATTATTTTTTTTTTTTTTGACTTGAATACTTTGTTAAGTATTATATTTATTTTTATTTTTTGATTGACATATTATGATTACTATTTTGTTTGACACAAATATTTACTTTGTAAAGTATTATATTTTTATTTTTTTTTGATTACTTAATTATTGTAAATGTGAGGACTATGTGGGTTATTATTATTATTTTCTCCTCCTTTTTACAGTAATTTTCAACGTTGTCTGACAGTTTGAGTACTTTTGCGGCCTACCCAAATGTCTTTTCTTTGGTATTGTTCGTCATGTCATTGAGCTCCTTAGTGGTTTTTAAGTTGAGCTTTTCGACTATTGACAAATGCTTGCACTGACTGGACAGGTCCACTCAAATATGTTTGGTTCTTTCTTCAAAAGACCACTACAGACATTAAGCTGCATGGTCCTCATATAGAATAATGTGAATGCGAGAACTATATATGTCGTTATATTCATGTAGATTTTATGATTGTCTGGCAGTTTGAGTATTTTTTGCGGCCTACTCAAATGTCCTTACTTTGGTATTGTTCGTCGGTTCGTTGAGCACCTCAGAGTTCTGAGTTGAGCTTCGCGATGACTGACAAATGCTTGCACTGTCTGGACAGGTCCACTCGAATTCGTGTGTTGCTTTCTTCATAAAGCTCATCCCAGACATAAACGTACATGGTTCTCATAGGATCTAACCAGTCCACATTGTATGGATTTGAACACTAAAAGAGACTTTGACCTCTGAGTTTGTTTCGGTGTTTCTTCTCAGGGTAGTCAGCTAGGAAACACCGGCCTCATCTAGCTTAAACTGACAAAAAAACATTGACGTGTAAAAGTGTTCCTTGTAACCTATTTACTGAATAAACATCATTTATCATTTATCATTTATCATAAACGTGATTTGGAATGGAGTTCAGAAAAGCAACAAGGCTTAAGCTGCCTTGTTACAAGCGAGCGTAGTGAGCTCGAGCATTCTAGGTTCCCGTTTCAGCAGTTTGTGGTTTTAAGGTATTATTTTGACCGGCAGACATAACGGGCTGGTTCTTCCACAGGGCGGACAGAGTTGTCGCTCCTGGTGCCACACCATAGGAGGCGCCAGAGGACAGTGAACCAGAGGTGGAAATGCGCCTTTGTGTTTTAAAAATATGTCTGAGCAGAGCAGCGCACCTATCGGAGTTACGTGTAAACTAAAATAAGTAAATCTGAATATACGGGTAGTTGACGTAATCCAGTGGTGTTATTTACAAATCCCTCCAAGTCGACCCTCGGTTGTACATGGTCCTTGTCGAGTCGGATACGGTCGTGAGTGTTTTTGGTGGTCATTGGTGGTGGTAGTGATTGCCACCCTACGCGTCGTTACTGGGCAGTGGATCGCTGTCCAGAGCAGCCCCTTCAGCGGGTACCAGGTGAAAGGTGCCCAGGAGTTGGAGGTGGAGCCGGGTGGAACGAGAGCCGGAGGAGCAGCCTTGTTGGAGCCAAGGCAGCCAAGACTGGCTGTGACACCCTGGAGGAACAGCGCAAGGGAGGTGAAGCGGACCTTAGTAAGCGGCTATGCAGAGGGCGCCACTTGTATGGTGCAAGTGTCGATCATCAGTGAGTGAGTGAATAAAAATTGAGAAGGAAAACCGTGAGTACATTTAAATTATCTTTAAGAAAGTGCAATTTTCATTTTACTTCGGACTTGTAAAATATTTCGTCAAAAGTGGTTGAAACGGGGAACCTACGCCCAAATTAATAAAACATCAGAGTTCTCAAACACTTGTAAAATTTTATAAATCGTGGTTCTAACTTAAAGTTGAAGAAGTTCCAAGTGCTATAGAGACATTAAGTTTAATAGTTCTAATTTTAATTACTGCTATAATAATTTAAAGTGTTACTTAATTGTATTTCCTATTGTATTTGTTGTTCTTGTTTTATGAACATGGATGCCTATAACGATATTCAGGAGGACATTAGATCCAAAATTGCAAAGGCTAAAATTAATTTTACGAAATGTCCAAAAGATCGACTTACGGTCTCATATATTGAAACACGTTTGGAAAGCCTTGAACAACATTGGAATATGTTTTACACTACGCATTTAAAAATAATTAGCGAAATTAAACGATCAGATTTGTGTAGTTCAAAATATCATAAGGATTGTGTGTTTGATGAGGTAGAGGAAATGTATGTGCTATACAAAAGTGATCTAAAGGAACTATTATCTGAAAGTAAAACTGTACAATATAGCAACACACATAGTAGTTCAGGAAATAATCAGGAAGTTTCTAATTTTAAATTACCTGAAGTCAAGATTCCTGTGTTTTCGGGTAAATACCTCGAGTGGCAGACCTTTCGGGACTTATTTGTCGGGTTAATTCATAACAATAAAAGGCTGGATGATGCACAAAAAATGTATTATCTCAAAGGGTATTTAACCGGAGACGCAGAACACTTGTTAAGAAATGTAAATGTTACTTCTGATAATTATATGGCAAGCTGGGAAAAGTTGGAATCGATGTATAATAACAAAAGATTTCTGGCAAATGGTATTTTAAAACGTCTATTCGGTCAAAGGGTTTTAACGGTAGAATCAGCTATGGATATTAAAAGGTTAATCAGTACTACATCTGACTGTTTGGGATCATTAAAAAATTTAGGTATTGATGTGGCATCCTGGGACATCTTGATTATTTACATAGCTAGTACAAAATTAGATAAAGATACCAGAAAAGCCTGGGAGTTGCAAGTAGCTTCCGAGACCACAGATGATTTGCCTACGTTTAAACAGTTTAGTGATTTTTTAATAAGTCTCTTCCGTGGTTTGGAAAATCTGGATAGCAAAAGCGATAAAAACCCTAAAAGTACACAATCATTTCATGTAATTAAAGATAAAAAAAATGTTACTTGTGCATATTGTTCAGCTGATCATCGAATTTCATCTTGCCCAAAGTTTTCAAAAGAGTCTGCTGATAGACGTCGAAATATTGTACAAGAAAAGAATTTATGCTTTATTTGCCTAAATAGTAACCACTCTGCTAGGTTCTGCAAAAACACTCACAGATGCCAGGTGTGTAAACGCCGCCACCATTCTTTGCTACATCCCACGAGTGGGTCTGGGTCGGTTGTTGGTGAGGGTAGTTCGGCTGCTCGCGAGGGAACCTCATCAATCGCTAATGAGGAAAAAGTTGTTGCCGCACAAGCGGAGGATAAACCACTTGTCTCATGTTTTTCGACAGGAAACACCAAGCAAGCGGTGTTATTAAGCACAGCCTTACTAAAGGCTGAGTCAAAACATGGGACTTACCGGGTGGTTAGGGCGTTATTGGATCAGGGATCACAAGGATCCTTTGTAACGGAATCCATGGTCCAGTATTTGGGTTTGAAGAAAATACCTTCTAAAACCACGGTGATAGGTGTGGGTGGAGATAAAAGCACTACGTCGACTGCCAAAGTAGTTGTCACTATTGGCTCGAGATTCGATCCAACTTTCAAACTGCAGATAAACGCTTACGTTCTGAAATCGGTGACGGCTTTTCTCCCGTCTACTAAGGTGTCTAGGGTAGAATGGGTAGACTTACCCGATACCGAGTTGGCTGATCCGGAATATTTCAGGCCTAATAAAATAGATATTTTATTGGGTGCTGAAATATACAGCCAGGTTATTCGGGACGGGGTAAAGAGGAACACAAGCGGAACGCTCTTAGCGCAGGGCACCGCTTTAGGATGGATGTTGTCGGGAACAGTCAAAGTGGACAATGGTTCTAACCTTCACTCACATATTACGGTGATGCACTCCAGGGTCCAACCTGATGATATGCTAAGAAAGTTTTGGGAGTTGGAGGCGGAACCATCTGCAAAAAAGATGCTCACGGAGGAGGAAGTCAAATGTGAACAATTGTTTACAACTTCGACATTGCGTAATAAAGATGGAAGGTATATCGTCAGATTACCATTGCGTGATGAAAAGCTGGTTGGCAAGTTTGGCGAGTCGAAAAGTATAGCTGAAAAAAGACTTAAAAGTTTAGAATTAAAATTAGGAAGGAATAATCAATTAAAACAAGATTACAAAAAGGTTGTACATGAATATTCGGAATTACAACTTTTGGATTTTTTTGATTTTTTGATCTATTCCTGCTAACCACAATTTCTATTGTGGTTAGCAGGATTAGATTGGGATAAAGAAATCCCAAGCAATTTAGAACAAGAATGGAGTACTTACCATCACAGCTTGGCTTCTCTGGTTCAGATTAAAATTCCTCGATGGTTACACACTAGCTCTAATAACACGAAGTCAGAGTTACACGGGTTTTCAGACACATCGAAGTTAGCGTATGCAGCAGTCGTCTACCTTAGGGTGGTAGATAATATGGGTAATGTTCATACGTCGCTAATAACATCCAAAACAAAGGTGGCACCTATTAAACAAGTGTCCATCCCAAGACTAGAACTCTGTGGAGCAGTTCTGGTTGCTAAATTAATAGCGGAAGTAGGTACAGTTATGGGCATACCTAAATCGGATTGGCATGCATGGACCGACAGCGAAGTAGTATTGGCATGGTTAAATTGTCATCCATCCCGCTGGAAAACCTTTGTGGCCAATCGAGTTTCAGATATTTTAACCACATTAGATACGCATCACTGGGCACATGTACCCACTAAGCAAAATCCAGCAGATTGTGCGTCGCGAGGTGTTTCTCCTTCAGAACTGATAGACATATCTGTATGGTGGGAAGGGCCGAGATTCCTAAAGGAGCCGGTTATCGAGTACAAAAGGCCCAATCATCTTGTAACGCGTGTAGAAGAAATTAAGGCACACACGTCTACGTTGGATGTAACTTTTTGGAACAGATTTTCGACACTGCCAAGAATGATCCGAGTTATAGCTTATTGTCGTCGGTTTTTAAGACTACAAGGGCAAGGAATTAGGTCAAAACATTTGGGTAAACAAGAACTGGAAGAGGCAACTGAGATATGTGTGAAAAAGGTTCAGGAAGAAGGATTCGCAAACGAATTGGAAGAATTGAAGAAAAATCAGAGATATCTGAAAAAAGGAAGTCTCAATTCATTAAATATATTTTTGGACTCTAAAGGAGTTATAAGAGTGGGAGGGCGGCTTGAGATGTCGCAATTAAATTACGATCGGGTTCATCCCATTCTGATACCGAAAGAATCCTTTCTCACAAGTCTCCTAATTGCCGATGCACACCAGAAAACCATGCATGGAGGGCCGCAACTCATGATAACCTATTTGCGGTCCAAATATTGGATTATAGGAGTCAAGCTTTCAGTTAAAAAGCACGTAAGGGAATGTGTCAAATGCATGAGACATGCATCTAAAGTTAGGACACAATTAATGGGACAACTACCTTCGGCAAGGGTTACACCAAACAAGCCATTTCTGTGTAGTGGAGTGGATTACGCGGGCCCCATTAACATAAGGGTGTCAAAGGGACGAGGAAACAAATCCTACAAAGGATACATAGCATTGTTCATATGCATGTCTACTAGAGCAGTGCACTTAGAAGCGGTCAGTGAACTGAGCACAAAGGGCTTTCTGGCTGCGTTCAAGAGGTTTGTGGCAAGACGTGGTCGATGCGCTGAGCTACACAGCGACAATGGCACAAATTTCGTAGGAGCAGCACGAGAATTGCGGCATTTGTTTACTGAGGAAAAATCCACTTTCAACCTGGAATTAGCGGAGGAACTTGCCAACAATGGCACTGAGTGGCACTTTATCCCTCCTCACTCGCCAAACTTTGGGGGCCTTTGGGAGGCAGGAATAAAGTCCACTAAGTACCACCTTAAGAGGGTGGTAGGAGAATCCACGCTGACCTACGAAGAAATGGCTACGGTTTTGGCTCAAATAGAAGCATGCCTCAATTCGAGACCGCTATCCTATGTCGAGGACCAAGACAAGTTAATAATTTTAACTCCAGGTCATTTTCTGGTGGGGGAACCACTTGTTTTACCTCCGGACTCGAATTATGAAGGGTGTAACGTAAGTGGTTTAAAGCGATGGCAACTGCACCAGAGAATGATGCAGGATTTCTGGCGTAGATGGTCGCACGACTACCTTCACCAATTCTTGCAGAGGCATAAGTGGGCCTATAGAACCCCGGAACCATCCATTGGTGAAGTGGTCTTAGTTAAGGAGGATAATTTGCCCCCTGGCAAGTGGTTACTAGGTAGGATTACAGCGAAACATCCGGGATCGGATGGGGTTACACGGGTTGTTACGCTACGTACACAGTCGTCTACCATAAAAAGACCGATGTCAAAATTATGTGTGCTTCCTGTAACCGATTGAACTTGTAACTGTAACGTGTTTTTATGTAATAAATTTTATGTTATATTTTTTTGTTAATGGCTAGCGTTGTTAATGCATAGATGTTCTGATTGTATTCGCTAATTTGGTTAAGCTCCTCACCAATGACATTAGCGCACCCTGTGTTCAACCCATCTAATTTACTTTGGCACGGTGGGCGGTGTTGAAGGACATTGGGCAGTATGTCCTTGGTGGGCGGTATGTCTGAGCAGAGCAGCGCACCTATCGGAGTTACGTGTAAACTAAAATAAGTGAATCTAAATATACGGGTAGTTGACGTAATCCAGTGGTGTTATTTACAAATCCCTCCAAGTCGACCCTCGGTTGTACAAAATAAGAGAATAAACTTTAATTTTACTTTGCTATGCACCGCATTGAACAGTGACCCAAAAGCGCCTCCAAAACACGATTTATAGGTAGTTTAATTTTTCACCACATGGGGCTTTTTCTTCAGTCTCTGGTATATTGAGATTGCGCATGAATCGATAAAATTTTAAAGAGGCTGAGATGAATGAAGCGTCCCATGTTCCATAAGATAATTAAACAAGTAGTTTTTTGGACTGAGGACGATTAATCGAATAATAAACTAACCTATTTTTGTATTAGGGGATTTTAATGCTCACCCCGGAGAATTATTCTTTAAAGAATCGAATATTTTTAACCGACTTCGAAAAAGGAGGAGGTTCTATGTTCGGCTGTAAGTATGTTTTTTTATATGCATGTCCGCCCATTTCTCTGTCAATTGAGGACCGATTTTCAAAATTCATTTTTTATCCGATAGAATATATACTCCCGAGATGGTCCCATATCAATTTTATCGAAATTGCTTCAGCGCTTTTTAAAAAACTGAACAAAAACGAAAATACGTATGCCTAGATGACGTTTTGGTGTTCTACAATAAAATTATGACTTTGTTTAAATTCCACGTTCCATGTTATTGGGGTTTTTAGTTCAACAACTAAAAAGTGAAAAATAAAAAAACTTTTTACAACAACAAAAAAAAAAAACAACCGACTTCCAAAATAAAAATACACTAAAAATTAAAAAAAATAACTTTAACGTCTCAGGGCCCTGCGTCAACGAGGACCACAAAAATATTTCAGTCTCGTTTAAAGTGGTGTCAAAACCATCAAGACCAGTTGAAAATGGACTTTCTGACAGTTAAGCATAGCTCGAAACTATTCCAGCGGTTTCTGGAAAAGCACCAATCGTTTGAGGGCTCCCCCTGGTCTTCCCGTGATTGTAGACGGGACGAATGATTTAAAGGGTATAGCTGACAAGTTTAAAAATAACTTTTTTTGTAAGGTCACCTTTAAGACCATCCTCATCACTAAGGCAGGGGGGTGTGAGTGGGGAATATTTTGTTACTAGAATAACAGCCAGAGATGTATCAATGGCGGTGAAATCGATTTCCAGTGGCAAATCCCCTGGTCATGATGGATTAAGTGTGGAGCATGTCCAGCACGCTGGTCCTCACATGTGCAGGGTATTGGCTATGCTCTACAACTTTTGTATTTCACACTCATACCTGCCTGCGGATATGATGAGGACTATTGTAGTGCTTGTAGTAAAGAACAAAGCGGGAGATTTGTCAGATATATCCAAAAACAGACCTACGAGTATTTCTTTGGCTACGATACACAGTGGTCTGAAAATCGAGCTCCATACTCATAGAAACTTAAAGTAAGGAAATGAAAAAAAAAATAATGTCTCTGGTATACCTCCCTTTACGTGATATTAACATTATGGATGGTAAAGCTGCACGTGCGAGAAAAAAAAGTTAGTTATTTTTTTTTAAAATGAATGGAACTAATCACGTCTGTGGAACTCTCTCCCACACTCACTACGCGACAGTCCTTCTCTAGATGTCTTCAAGAAGAAAATCAAAGAGCACTTCCTTTCAAATTGACATAATATTAGTATATATTGGTATTTATTAGTATGTAGGTATAATATATATTTGGAATTATTTATGTAGGTTTATATGTTTTGTGCACTGGATCCTACGCTCAAATGTGATCTCTCTCTATCACTCAAAAGTTTGCTGGGAGAAAACTCAACATTGAGTTAAGCTCGCCTTTGTACATGCATTGTGTAACCACTAAGTACTATGTGAAATTTTTGGTGTACAATAAAGAATTAAGAACTAAAAGGCTGGTTCTCACACGAGCTATTGTACCATACACGGCGATCAAGATGACATACAATTCATGTACCGCTGGGTGCCGTTTTAAGAGTAGTGTGTATTTGACGTGGTTTAATGAAGTGCCGATGGGTTTACTTATACTATTGTTAGTTTATATCCTGCTAATGACCATTATGATGACAATAATTAAAAACGATGTTTATTAAATAAGTTTTTTTATTTTTACAAAATTGCATTCCAAGAACTAAGTAACATATTTTTTAATCACCGTGATTATGTTTGAGTTATAATTAGATACTAATGACATGAGCATTAATGGAATGCTACCTCCGGTGGGTTGAGCTCTCCCTCCATTTTTAACCTGTACGTTAACGGACTGATCGAGACGCTCAGCGAGCAACATGTCAGTTGTTACATAGATGGCGTCTGTTTTAACAACATCAGCTACGCGGAAGATATGGTGCTGCTGAGCGCCTCGGTCTGTGGTCTCAGAAGGCTGGTGAGTATTTGTGAGAGCTATGCAGCTGATCATGGGACCTATAATGTTAAAAAGAGTCAGTGTATGGTTTTTCAGGGTGGGCATAGAAAAGTAACAGCAATGCCACCCATACAACTAAATGAGTTTATTTTAGAAAGAGTGGGTTTGTTTAAATACTTGGGCCATTTAGTGACGCCTACCCTGAACGACGATGCTCACATCGAATGGGAGCGGAGGGCGCTGTCGGTCAGAGCGAACATGGTTATCCGCAGGTTTGCGAGGTGCTCAGCTGAAGTGAAAATAACTCTTTTTAGAGCCTGTTGCACCACGTTGTTCACGTGCAGCCTGTGGACTGACTACACGCAAAAATCGTACAGCGCCCTGCGTGTCCAGTTCAACAACGCGTTCAGGATGATGTTGGGGCTCCCTCGCTATTGCAGCGCGTCAGCAATGTTTGGGGAGGCGCGCGTGGATTGATTCCACACAACAATGCACAAGAGATGCGCGACGCTGGTGCGGCGGGTGCGGGGGAGTGAAAAGTTCCAGTTACTTTTTTGAAAAATAAGTCTCTATGGTCACGAGTTCATAGACTGCACTTGACTCTGAAATTCTCCGAAGTTCTTTCAAAAGTTGCTGAAGGCACCAGAAGGTTCGAAGAGACTCGGTAGAGTAGTTCTCACTATAATAGAACTGATTTTTCTGATGTACGGGGACGTCAGTCGAATTCATCAAGCTGCAGCAATCCTCGCTAGCATTCCCTCGTAAATTAAAGAGATCGAAGTGTTAAAACAATAATATAACCAACATCCAATAAATACTTCAAGAGGAAGCCGAAGTGAATATCATTTGTTGGTGCAAGAACTAAAAAGCGATGAAATTAAATTTCAACAATACTTCAGGATGACAAAACAACAATTCAATTACATACATTCTTTAATTAATCAAGATATTAAAAAGATTCATACCAGATTTCTCCGATCCATTGGAACAAAAGAAAGGCTAGCAGTATGTTTGAGGTAATTTTTATTTTGTATTAAAAATCAACAATTTTAATATCATCAAGTACGAAACTATTATATTAATCATTCAAAGACGGTACCCAATTAAAAGTTACACCCCTGTAATAAGTGGACAAGTTTTCTTCTCCAGTTGAATTTGAATCTTGAGATTTCTGTAGGTGAATTATGATAGTAGTAGGCTCTGGAAGAGGCTGGTTACTTGGCGGAACTACCGTTTGAGAAACTATACTAAGCGGTGTCTTTACTACACGTTCCATTTCAATGTTGCGAATTTCAGCCTGAGAAATAGCCTTATGTAAATCTAATTAAATTTTTGTTTGGTCTAGTTTTGGTAGTGCTTTGACTGCTTTGCTCATACTTAAGAAAAACATGTCTGTTTCATCCAAGTCCAGTTTTGACTGTTGTTTTTGTTGCCTCAGACTATGCTGTGTCTTCATTATATCGTAAATGTCTGCTAAATCAGGTTTTCTCTTCAAAGAAGAGCTCCTTTGAGAATATGAACTTAAGCTGCTTTGTTGTGACTCACTCCTGAAATCAGGTGGACTTTGAGGAACTTCAGGACTTTTTGCAGGCAATTCCGATGTGATGGTCTCTGCAGATGTCGACGGAGATGATGGCGGTATCAAATTAGTTTTAGTGTTTCTCATTGCCATGTATGGACGTAAAAAACCCATTTGGTCTTCGTATTTCCATGGAGTCCCTTGCGTTGCCGCTTGCCCAGATTTAGTTTTTCGTCGTTTTAGTGCACTACAGTATGCGTTGCGTAATTTAGCCCAATTATCTTTGCATTTTTTAACTGAAACAAAAATCTCGTTACTTGTAAGAGCTGATAGTGTTGGTATATTAAACAAGTATTTCCCACGGAACATAGTTCGAAATATAGAATTAAAATTTAGTTTTTCATAGTGCCTTAGTACAAGAAGATTTTAGCGATCTATGTTCCTTTGAAAAGTTGCTCATAATTCTTAACACTATCACCCCTTAAAATATTGGTAGACAATTTGTTAACTGGCTGATCCGACAATCGTTGAGCCGAGACGTTGACAGTTGGTTCCAGGTCCTGAAAAAGAGACAGCATCCTACCACAATACGCAGTGAGGTTAGTTCCCCCCCCTGTAGACCCGTAATATGCGCGCATGACGTTCTCGTTCATGGATTGAGTCCATTTCATGCGCTGCACACAACCACCGGCAGCGGGGACCCGGCTCGGGGCCGGTTGGCCCCTAAGTCCCAGGCTGTTCGGTGGCCGGCCTCTCCCCTGCCGACGGGTGTTGGCGACGTCGGCGGGGAAAAATACTCGTCGCTCGAGCTCGACGCAGCTGCAGCCGCCGGTGACACTGGAGGTCCGGCGGCGGCAAGGCGGAGCTGAGCGACGAGTCCGGGGGTGGATGGCGTGCGCGATGGGCAGCTGCTCTTGTTATCATTATTATATTTTCATTCTTATTGGTTTATTGTTGTATCATCATTTATTTCAGTGTGACATATTATGTCATCTGTCCAATCTTGATTCATTTTTCTGTTTTGCTTAATTCTCCTTATTTAATTTGGTTATCTATAGTTTTTATTGTTTGTTTGTGTATATAGTTGCTTCTGTTGAATTTGTATTTATATAATACTAGTGTAATATGCTTAGTTATTGATAAATAATTCATCCCAGAATAATATAGGGTTTATTAGACAAGAAATCAGCGTACAATATTATTTGACACACAGCACTACAATGACAACCATAGAGTTACATAAATTTAGTCTATTACATTCTCCCCAACCTAATTTGTGATGTAATCCCCAAAGTAACTCGGTGGTCGGCGTTCTCTGGTAGAGCGGCGCGGGCCTTCACGCTCGTGTGCGCTTGAAGCCGGAACTTGCCTTTCATCAGCAGAGCTGCATGGTACGTCTTCAGGCTCTCCTACATCAGTCGGCTCCTGTTCGGGTGAAAGCTCTTCAAATTCAGTTGCATTAGGTGCATTTTCAGCAGATGGCGCCAACTGTCTATTGGACACAACCACATCTCTTCCATTCGATAACCGAACATGGGAATGTAGCGGGTTGACCTCCAATAAATCCACTTCATCAACTATCGGATCATATTTACTTAATCTGACATTATTTTTAAGCAGAGCTTTCTTACCTTCAGCTAACCAGGTAGGCATCGATTGCCCATTTGACGATCGTCTCGGGTGGGAAAACATTCTTTCATGGGGTGTACACCCAGTAGACGTGCAAAGTAATGAACGAACGGAATGTAAGGCCTGTGTTAGGACGTTTTCCCAGGCTGTAATGGGTAGATTAAGAGTCTTCAAAGCTAGTTGAATGGTTTTCCATAATATACCATTGTACCTCTCTGTTTGTCCATTACCCTGTGGGTTATATGGAGTCGTATAGCTCGTAGCTACGCCCAGATTATGTAGAAAGCTTTTCACTTCAGGAGATATAAAACTAGATCCCCGGTCGGAATGGATGTAGGTTGGTATTCCAAAAATTGCAAATAATGCAGTCAACTTCTTCTTTACAGTACTGGCACTCAAATCAGAGCAAGGAAAGGCAAACGGAAATCTGGAAAATTCGTCAATTACTGTCAGGATATACTTATTCGGCGTCGAACTTGGCAAAGGACCTTTGAAATCTATTGAAAGCCTTTCTAAAGGTGCTGTCGCTTTTATCAAAGTGCCAGATGATCGCATAAATCTCGGTTTTATCTCTAAACAGGTAGGGCATGCAGCTGTAACACGCCTCACATCCTCGACAGAGAAAGGAAGGTTTTTCGATCTCACCCAATGCACCATTCGAGTAACACCTGGGTGGCAGAGATTATTATGTAACTGCTGTAAATTGTTTATCGATGTCGAAGCTAAAATATTATTAACTCGAGATAGAGCATCTGCTACAACATTCTCCTTTCCTGGGCGATATACGATGTCGAAATTAAAGTTGGATAGTTCTAGTCTCCATCGCTGTATCTTGTCATTTTTAATTTTGGAATGTCTAAGTTTTTGATCAAACATAAATGCAATAGATCTTTGATCAGTTATCAATTTGAAATTACGACCTATCAAGAATTGTCTCCATTTTCTCAAACTTTCAACGATGGCAGCGGCTTCCTTTTCTATAGCGGGCTGGTTCTTTTCGCTATTTGAGAGAGTTCGTGAAAAAAAAGCAACTGGTCTTCCTTCTTGAGACAAAGTCGCCGCCAAAGCGTAGTCGGATGCATCTGTCTCCACTGTCAGGGGTATTTTACTGTCTATTATGTTGATAGCGGCTTTTGCTATTTCTGTTTTAATTGATTTGAATGCATTTACAGCTTCGTCTGTCATAGGATAAGATTCATTAATAACAAGTGGATGTATGTTTGCGGAGAAATTCGCAATCCATTTGGCATAATGTGCAAACATACCCAAAGCTCTCTTTAGGGTGGCAGAGTCAGCAGGAACCGGCATTTCTAAGAGGGGTTGCAGCCGCTCTGGATCGGGTTTAATCATCCCACTGGAAATTTTATACCCTAGTAAATTAATTTCGGTTTTTGAAAATTCACTTTTACCAATTACCAACATTTTGTTGAGATTTGTTTCTGCACACTTTAGAAAAATGTCCTCTTCTACCGCACGATAGACTGTTGTCAACATTACCTGACCCACCCTAAAATCAAACGACTTTGGACCCTCTGCCTGTAACATTAAGGTTTATTTAATTTATATGAGCTTATTACACAAGTGCACGAGGACTCGATGAACAAAAATACAATAATAACACAGACACTCAAATTTGATCTTTAACACGTAACGTTAAGGTAAACCCACCCAACATAGTCGGAACCACCGGCATTATTATGTTTTTGTTAAGCTATTTTAATCATTATCTCGTTAACATTAAAGTTGAAAAGCTTTTAAGTCACACTACATAATTACAACCCAATCTTTAATTTCGCGTATTCCCAACAAGTTCTTGTGGCTTAGCGGTTTGATGCTGGATTGACGACGAACAGCATGTGGGTTCGAAAACACAGTCCACCTATACATCAGTTTCTTTTTTAATTTGTTTTCATTTCTACAATATTGCTTGCAATATTAAAGAACGACCAATATGATTATCGCCTAATAACTTATCTTGTAAACGGGTGGGTAATTTAAAAAACTTTAAGTTCACAGTTCTTTATAATGAATACGAATATTTATTTTTCAACTACCCACTTATTACAAGTTATGTGAAAACATTACCATTTTAAAAAGTTTATGTATAGTCTGTAGTTCTTTACAATAATACAAGAAATAGTTTTGGAATATAAATTCAATTCTATATTGAAAGCAAAACAATATCTTTGTCGCAGGATTTGATCTCGAACCTTGTTTTTCTCAGTCTTACACACAGACCACGAAACCAGAATTACTTGAACTCAATCATTAAAATAAGCTATTACACTTATCATATTATAACAAATAGTTATAAAATATGACCTAATGCTAACGTTTTAAAGATCAAATTTGCGTGTCTATATTATTATTGTATTTGTTCATCAAATCCTCGAGCAGTTGTCTGATAAGCTCATATAAATTAAATAAACCTTAATGTTACATGCAGAGGGCCCAAAGTAGTTTGATTTTAGGGTGGGTCAGGTAATGTTGACAACAGTCTGTACTACCAGCAGCGGGACAATTTCGCCTTTGATGTCGTTTATTTCCACAAAAATAACACGTATCTTGTTTGGCCGATGAGTTACGAGTTACGGCTATGACATCATCGGAACTCGTTGGAGTATTCATTGTACTCGGAGTAGCAGTAACAGAGTTGACTAAAGAGGCACTTCCTTGTTGGTAAGCTTCGTTGTGTATCTGAGCTAACTCGAGCGATCGCGCTTGTTCATATGACATGTCTAAGGAGAGAGTACGATATTCAAGAAGTCTCTGGCGAATGGCAGGTGAGACAAGACCACTTATAAAAGCATCTCTCACGTACTCACTTTCATTTTGCTCGGCGGTCACCTCCTTAAAATTACATTCCTTTGACAATACTTTCAGCGCCTGCAAATACTGATGAACGGGTTCTCCCGGCTGCTGAATTCTTTTCACTAAGCGGTGTCTCGAATAAATTTCATTAGAAGGTTTTATGAAAATGTCATTGAGCTTCTGAATCGCAGTATCGTATGTAGCGCATCCTCTAACATGGGTATATAGCGCTGGAGATAAATGATTTACCAGTAGTTGGAACGTTACCTCGGTAGACACAAGTTTTTCGGGAGTCTCGATGGCATTTAGAAAGTTCTGGAACGTCTGTTTCCAATGGGTCCACTGAGGGGACAGATCTCCTTCGGAGGAGGGATCTACTTCAAACCTTTCAGGACGCAAATACTTGTCCATATTTCTTGTCTAATAAATTGTAATATGCTTAGTTATTGATAAATAATTCATCCCAGAATAATATAGGGTTTATTAGACAAGAAATCAGCGTACAATATTATTTGACACACAGCACTTCAATGACAACCATAGAGTTACATAAATTTAGTCTATTACAACTAGCTTCCGCCCGCGGCTTCGCCCGCGTAAAAAGTGTAATTGTAATAAGTCTGAGTGGTATTTTCAGAGAGGAGCACGTTAAATAAATCCTGTAGAAATCAAAATCAAAAGTTATTTAAATTAGCCTGAAAGCCAGATTTTTTTGAATGTCAAAGTTCTACATAAAGACTGTAGGGGCCACACACTCGCTCAGTGTGTCGGGGTACCTATCTTGTTACTCTTACGTGTTAAATATAATAGTTTACCATATCGAAACTGTTTCATTTATTGGGTCCCGAACATATCCTAAATTGCTGCTTAGCTTCTTGTCCGTGGCTCCGTCCGCGTAGACATTTATATGAAATTAACTTTTTCACCACCTTTTACTTCCAATTTACCTTTGGCTTCATCCGCGTGCAGGTCTGAAATTTCTCTTCTTCATGATTCTGTTTTCCTGGTAGTTTAAGGATCTATACCGCTCAGGATTACAGTCCCGAAAATACTTATTCAAGATGCTTTTTTTTTTACCTCTTTTACTTCTTCACATTTCTGGTCTTCTGGTAATTTGTAAATCTCTATCTCTCCCAATACCAGCTGCGGAATATGTTTTGTACTTTTGATCTCCTGGTAGGTTATGAATCTATACCGCTCAGGATTTCAGCCCCCTCCCTGGTAGTTTGAGAATCTATTCCACTCAGGATTTCAGCCCCGGAACACTCTTTGTGTTTCTGGTATCCTAGTATTTTGTGAATCTATACCGCTTAAGATTCTAGCCCCAAAAATACTGATTCACGACTCTGGTCTCCTGGTAATTTTAGAATCTATACCTCTCATGATTCCAACCCCAAAATCACTTCTTCATAATTCTGGTCTCCTGGTAATTTATGAATCTCTACCGCTCATAATCCCAGCCTTTTGGTAACATTTGTAATTCTTCTATGCCTTGGTTGTTCGTGAATCTGTACTGCTCGGAAAACTTATTCATGATTCTGTTCTCCTGGTAATTTGTGAATCTGTACCTCTCATAATACCAGCCACAGAATATATTTTGTGATTCTGATCTCCTAGTAGGTCGTAGAAGTCTATACCGCTTAGGATTTAAGCCCCAAAAATACTGGTTCATGACTATGGTCTCCTGGTAGTTTTGGAATCTACACCTATCATGATTCCAGTTCCGGAACTACTTTTTCATGAATCCTGATCTTTTCGTAGTTTTGTGAGTCTTTATCGCTCATAATTTCAGTCCTTGAAATACCTTTCATGTTTCTGGTCTCCTGGTAATTTGTGAATCTCTACATCTCATAATACCTGCCTCGGAATATACTTTGTGATTCTGATTTCCTGGTGGCTTGTGAATCTATACCGCTCAGGATTCAAGCCCCGGCAATACTTCTTCTTGATTCTGGTCTCCTGGTGGTTTGCGAAGCTATACGGCTAGAGTTGTAGCCCCGAAAATACTTCTTCATGATTCTGGTCCCCTGGTACTTTGCGAGACTTTACCGCTCATGATTCCAACCCCGGCAATACTTTTCATGTTTCTGGTCTCCTGGTACTTTGTGAGCGTAAACCGCTCGTTCAGCCTGACTTTGGATTTCTACTTCCACCTCAGCCTTCGCTAAGTCTTGTCATTTACCGGGATAAAAAATAGCCTATGTGTTAATCCAGGCTATGACCTACCTGTGTGCGAAATTTCATTCAAATCCCTTCAGCCGTTTTTGCGATACCTTCAGCCAAACATACAAACATACAAACAAACAAACATACAAACAAACAAACATACAAACTTTCGCATTTATAATATTATAGTAGGATAACGGACAAAAACTGTTTAGAAAAATATTAAAATTCGTGAAATGAAAATAAACTTCTTGACGTTGAGAGTTGTCAGCTTATTTATTATTATCTTTTATTACAACCATCAAGGGAAAGGGTGTGGGAACAATATTTTATCTAAAAACCAATCACGGTCGAGAGACTAGAATGACGTAGTGTGTGGTGTCGCTCTGTGCCACGAGATGTCGCTAGCAGACCCCGATGTTCGTCCATACAGCAGAAGTTCAGAACATGCCCTCGGCCTTGGAAGCGGCTTTCAATGGTCTTCAATCACTGCATCAGTGTCGATCACGTCCTGTAGTAGAGGACAAATTTTGGTAAATTCGCGCCTCACCACGCCCGATGACGTCTGTATATCAGCCACCCGGGATATACCATCCTTTCCTGCGATAGTGCAAAGGACACGTCCCAAATGCCACTTTAAAGGTGGAGGTTATTGACCTTTATAACCACTAAGGAGTTTGGTTTGAGCTCGTCCTTATTCGCCGTCCATTTTGTCCGCACCTGCAGCTCGGAGATGTATTCCTTCGCCCACCGGTTCCAGAAGTGTTGGCGAAGTTGTTCTACCCTCTGGTGTCTCTGAAGACGACTAGCAGGAACATCGAATAGGTCATCGCCGGCTGGCGTAGTCAGTGGTTGACCGGGAGTGAGCGGGGAAAAGTCATGAGGATCGGTGGAGAGAGGAGATAGAGTGTGGAGGGTTCGATCCCCGCACGGAACAAATATTTGTATGGCCTACAGATAGTTGTTCCGGGTCTGGATGTCTTGTGTTTGTGAGTTTAAATGTTCTCAATTCTTTATTGCGTACCATAATATTTATAGTTGGTAGGGAAATTATTATATTAGTCACAATTATGGACCCTGTCGGGCACAGCATAGATCAAGTAGGAGAGAGGAGGAAGACAACTACTGTTTTATTAATACAATTAATAGAATTGAATTAAACAGTTATATTGTTTTTTATTAATTTATTTTTTTAACTACGAGTATGTACTAATAAGTTAGTACCAAACATTGTGAAAAACCATTATTATATTATAGTTTTATTCACTTTGATTATTCGTTCGTATATACATATCAATTAATTATTATTAACTTATTGTTATTTTTATTTATTACTAAATATTTATTATCAATAAGGTGAGTTATTTATTGGACGCTCCATATTTATTAAAATGTACTTAAACATATATAAAATTTTCGTATTATGAGTAGGTAGGCGTATCTTTTAGTGAGTATTTGTACATAGAAATAGATAGATAAGAAGTTACTTATAATTTATCATTTAAGTATTCGCTTATACTATAGTAGCATTTGCTTACAAGGAAAAGCTTTAATTTATTTATAAAATGTTGTATTTATTTAAATTCTTTATTATTTCAGGAAACTTATTGTTACGAGCTGGGTATGGGATAAATTATTTTACACCAATTAATTAACCAAATATTCTTTATTAACTCAACAACTTATTTACACAAACACTAAATCGCTAATAATCACTGTTCTCTTCGCAATCGCTTGTATTCGCTTCCGTTCGCATTCGTAGTCGAAAACAGACTGACTCAATCGCCCGCCGTCCGGCCTATTTATACAGTCATGGAAGTTTCTAGAACATTGTCGAACTATCCTATACTGGAATATTCTAGAAACATCTATGAACTTCTACACAGTACCACAATGGAATGTTCTCGAACGTAGTGGAAACTTCTGGAAACTTCGACTACATTCTCGAACGTTCCAGTGAAATACGTTCGACGTAACACTGCCCCCTCCTTAGACATGCTCGTCCCGAGCATCATTAGTCCCGTAGTATCGCGCCATACGGTCTACATGGACAATCTTAGGCGCACCTCGTGGACCCTTCTGTATTCGGTAGGTGACATCGTTGATCCTGGTCACGATTCGGTATGGTCCATCCCATTTTGCTTGCAATTTAGGAGACTTTCCTTTGCTGCGCGCTGGGTTATGCAACCACACCAGTGAACCCTCGTCAAAACCTCTATTGTTGGCCTTCCGGTCGTATCGGGTCTTCATCTTATCAGACATTTGTTGGCCGGATTGTCTGATATGCTCATATACATCATTCAACTTGGTACGCAAGTCATTCGCATAATCGGTTACACTGCGTGGGGCATCAGGGGGGGTTCCGGTGATTAAATCTGCAGGCAACCGTAATTCCCTTCCAAAGTTCGCGAAGGCTGGTGTCACAGTCGTACTTTCGTGAACTGCACTACGGTAGGACAGAAGAAATGGCTGTATGTGCTTGTCCCAATCCCTTTGCCTGCTTTCCACAACTTTTGCCAGATATCTCTCCAACGTTTGGTTGAAACGTTCTACCATTCCATCAGATTGCGGATGGTAAGAAGTGGTTCTGGTCTTGTGAGTACCCATCAGTCGACAAGTCTCCTGGAAAACTTGTGATTCAAAATTCCTCCCTTGGTCGCTGTGAATTTTCAAGGGTACTCCAAAACGACAGAAGACTTCCTGAACCAATTTATCTGCTACTGTTGTTGCTTCTTGGTTGGGAATGGCGAAGACTTCTGGCCACTTTGTGAAGTAATCCATGACAACCATAAAGTACTTGTTTCCGTTTTCACTTTCCGGAAATGGTCCTGCAACGTCTAGTGCTATCCGTTCCCAGGGAGCTCCCACGTTGTATACTTTTAAAGCACCTCTGCTGCGTGTCTGAGGTCCTTTCACAGCCGCACAACTGGTACATTTGCGACACCAGTCCTCAACATCCTCTCGACAATGGATCCAGTAAAATCGCTCTCGTATCTTCAGTAGAGTTCTTTTTACCCCCATATGTCCTCCTGAACATCCATCATGGTAGAGCCGTAAAACATCCGGTACTTTGGCTTTGGGGACAACAATTTGTAGATGACAGTTGTCTCCTCGAGCGTTTTCCCATTTACGGCACAAGACTTCATCCTGGATAACCAAGCTGTTCCATTGTGCCCAATAACTTTTCGTGATTGAACTCAACGCCGCAACATCACTCCACTTGGGTTTAGGAGCACCAGCTTTAATCCAGTCGAAGATCGGTTTAAGGTCCGGGTCATTTTGCTGAGCAAGCTGTAGGATTTCCTTCCATTCATTGTTGACATCCATTCTTAGCATCCTCACTCCGCTCATTCCCGGGTCGGACCTATCGTCCGCATCGCGCGCGCACACTATCACACAGTTGTCCTTCTTGGAGGCCACGGCGCTGGCAACACCATTCGCACCTGCACTCACTTTACTCTTCACTTGCTTCTGTTTTATGCACTTGTCGGGTGCCGCACCGACCTTGACGACATCATTTGAACTAATATTTTCAGGGGCCTCCGTCACGGTCGTGCGCCATGTCGCGCCACTCGCGCTCCTCCACCGAACTGGCCGAGCCGCCCTTCCTTGCTGGGATTGATCTTCTCTGAGTATGCCTCGCTTTGGACAGCTTAACCGAAGATGACCCCTTTCTCCACAAGTGTAACATCTAGGGCTATATCCTTGCGGACGATCGCGTACAGGTGATGCCACAACCTCCCTGATACGGTGTGTTCGATGGTCTTGCCTCACTGCCTCTACTTCCAAGGCATGGGCCAAGGCGTCCTTCAGTGTCTCATGATGCCCAAGTCTTACAGCGGCTCTAACTTCCAAGTCACGTATTCCATCGATGAACGCTTGTACCAGATTGCCATTGATGAGTGCAGGGGCGGACTGGTATGCTTTCCGAACCAACTTTTCAACTTCCAAGGCCCACTGCTGTAGGTTCTCGGCACTACGTTGAATGCGTTCCCTTAACTTAGCGCGAAATACGTGCTCCAAGTGAGCGTCGCCGTATCTGGACTCTAACGCTTCCAGCAGTTGTTCGTAGGTCACATCCTTGCCAAGAGCCTCAAGTATGGTTAGGGCCTGGTCTCGGAGTCCTAAGGTGAGCGCGGTCATAGCATGCTCTTTGGTCCACCCATTCGCCTTCATAACGGCTTCAAATTGAATTTTGTAGGCCGACCATGAAGATGTTCCGTCGAATGGCGGCACCTTAAATCCACGTGCCGAAGGTGCAGCAACCACTGAAGGCACAACCCCGTCTCCAGCCCTAAGTTCACCTAAAGCCTTCTTCAACCCAGCAATCTGAACTTCAGCTTCTGAGATACGATTCTCATGCTGGTGAACCTGCTCCTTCATCACCTGGAGCTCCTTGCCAAGTGTTGAATGAAGGTCTTTTATGAGGAGCATCTGCTCTTCTTGGCGGCGAGCCTGCTCCTCTTTATCTTGTTGAAGCTTCTCTTCCAACCGACGGGCCTGCTCTTCTTGGCGGCGGGCCTGCTCCTCTTGACGGCGGGCCTGCTCCTCTTGACGACGAGCCTGTTCCTGCAACAGCACCATTAGCGCAGACAAGTCTGGCACCGCTGGTGGTGAAGAAACTCCACATGGGCCAGCGACTGGCTCTGTCGCAGGCTGAGCACCACCCGGCGTCTGTATCGGGGAATCTCCAAACCGCCTCTGATCCATATCTTGCTGTCGTTGACTCCTTGTACAAATACCCTCGGTGTCGTCCTTTGGTAAAATTGGCATAATTTATCCCACTTCTGACACCAATTTGTTACGAGCTGGGTATGGGATAAATTATTTTACACCAATTAATTAACCAAATATTCTTTATTAACTCAACAACTTATTTACACAAACACTAAATCGAATAATAATCACTGTTCTCTTCGCAATCGCTTGTATTCGCTTCCGTTCGCATTCGTAGTCGAAAACAGACTGACTCAATCGCCCGCCGTCCGGCCTATTTATACAGTCATGGAAGTTTCTAGAACATTGTCGAACTATCCTATACTGGAATATTCTAGAAACATCTATGAACTTCTACACAGTACCACAATGGAATGTTCTCGAACGTAGTGGAAACTTCTGGAAACTTCGACTACATTCTCGAACGTTCCAGTGAAATACGTTCGACGTAACATTATTATATTTTTTTATGGACATGACAAAGGTACTATTGGAGTGCATTATTAGCCGCGATGTTGGTAAGTTTAGTCTATTTTTATGTCTTAAAATAATGTTCGTTTGTATGTCCTCTCTTTTTGTAAAGAATTCTGGGTACTGACGCACAAACTTACATACTTCAAATATATAAAGACAGGGTAGGGATAAAATCTTTAGTTCCTGAAAATGAGGCTTACAGCTATCGGTGACTTCAATACTTACTAAGATTCTAATCATTTTTTGTCTGGAGTTTAGTACTGCTTCTACTTGAGCCAATACTGTGCTGTACTCTTCGAACGTGAGGTGCGCGTTACCTATCACACCATGAAGATGGTATTTACTCGACTTTACTCCTGCCTCCCACAAACTACCAAAATGCGGAGAATAAGGGGGAATAAAGTAGAATTTAATATTTTGACTAGATGCGAATTCTAAAATATCATTGCTACAATTATTTAAAAATTTTGAAAAATCGTTCATTACACCTGCGAAATTACGACCATTATCAGAGTAGATATCTGCAGGCTTACCACGGCGTGAAATAAATCTTTTTAACCCCTGAACGGCCACGGGCATACCAGTATGCCGATCCAGATTACGCGGCTTAAACCTCTATTATTAAATAACTAAAGATCTTATAGCCTGTGGCATGGTGCACATGCATTCTTAGATAGTTATTACATAGTGTTAGAAAAAAAACGCAACACAAAACGCAACGCAAACGCAGAAACGCAATTTTAAAAAGCCGTTATGTTGTTTTGATTTCGTAATTTGAAGTTTTGAGTGTGAATAATAGGAAAATATGATATCGGACTCTACAACTCCAACACAACAACTCTATTACTTGTCTATTCATAGTGCAACATGCAAAATGTCATGTAAATTGATACAGTGGTTTTTACAACTACCCCCACACACACACACACACACTATTCCCGAAAAATCGTTGATAACAGAATTTGAATAAAATTCAACTCTTGAATTACAAGTATTGTTTACATGTTATTCTAAGGTCTGTTTATTCAACAACCTAAAAAAGTTTACTTTAAGTGCCTCGCTCCAATAGAAACCTCAGCAAGTTGTTTTTTATGAGCCCGGGTCGTAAATATGTCAAACTGCGATAAGAGGCGCGGCCGTTGAGGGGTGTACATAAATACACTTCACTGGAGAGGTCACTGACTAACTCCAGGTGCATAGTACGTGTCACGAAACAAACAAATAGACAAATGTAGCCTTTGGTAAGCCTAGCACCCCTACCTTTGCGGTTCAAAATGAGCACAGGCCCAGCGTAATCCACCCCACATCGAACGAATGGAAGACTAGGTGTAACTCGCTCCCTAGGTAAGTTATCCATCATAGGACTAAGCGTCTTACCTCTAATGCGAGTACAGGTAACACATCTATGCATTACCTGGCGAGCTAAATTCCTACCTCCGACAGGCCACCACGATTCGCGTAAATGAAAAAGTAATGCTTGCGGAGCAGCGTGGAGAAGCTGAGTGTGTACATGACGAAATAATAAAGTGGTAAAATAATGTTTACTATGAACCACAATTGGATATTTTTTGCCGTAAATAAACTCATCAGAATTAACTAAACGACCACCTACGCGCATTAATTTGTGATTGTCTAAAAACAAATTTAATTTAGATAAACAAACTTTATTTTGAATAGTCTCATTATTAGTTAATGCCTTATATTCAACTGGATAAGCCTCCATTTGACAAAATCGAGTTAATGTTTTATCCGCATGGTCTAACTCGTCTACACTAAGGCCGCCTGTACGCTTTTTCCTTTTACATTGACTGTTATTAATAAAGCGCAACATAGGCAGCCGCACGCCTCATACGGTTAAATTGAGAAAACCGATGGAAGGCAAACAAAGATAATTCACAACGATCCTGAGCTACACTGGCAGTGACGCATGACTTGACCTCAGGTAACTCTAGCGATGTTTGAACGATTCCGAACTTTTATGATCGTCTATTGAAAAACTAGGGTCATGAAGAAATTCAGGACCCTCCCACCAAAAGGTAGACGAAGAAAGTTCCTCCAATCAAGCACCGCGTGACGCTAGATCGGCAGGATTCCCTCCACTGCTTACGTGACGCCACGGAACGTCTAGTGTAAGGTCATGAATTTCCGCGATCCTATTTTGAACTAATGTCTTAAGTTGGTTCGGCCTCATGTGCAGCCAGCCTAAGACAATCGTGGAATCAGTCCAAAATACTACTCTTTTAAACTTACAACGTAATGAGTTGCGTACCTTGTCATACAGACGAGCAGCCAATAAAGCCCCACAAAGTTTGAACCGTGTAATACTAATAGGTTTTAAAAGCGCGACCTTTGTTTTTGAAAATAATAATCTAACTGATATTGTTGAATCGTTGTTAACTGTGCACACAAATGTGTGTAACATAAATACACGCGCCGTACGCCGTCTGAGATGCATCGCTAAAAATGTGTAACCCAATATACATAGGCTGTATACCTATGGCGTGGCGAGGTATACCTACGAATAGTGCTTTGCGCTTGCAATGAAATAACCAACCGGTTCCACACGCGCGCAGTGTCGTCAGGTACGTTATCATCCCAACCTACTTTTAATAGCCATAATTGTTGTAAAAGAACTTTGAGAACAATTATGACAGGACTTAACAAGCCAAGAGGGTCAAAAATTTGTGAAACATTTGATAAAATAGACCTCTTAGTAATAGACTTGTTATTTTTAAGATTAATGTGAGAATTAAAATAAAAGTTGTCGCTTGCGTGAAGCCAGCCTATTCCTAAAGTTTTAGAACTAACATTTTTATCTAAACTTAAAGGTTTAAACTGAATAGACGACTGACGGTCATCGTCGTGTTTAAAATTAAATATCCACTTCCTTAGTGGAAAATAACCCGACTGCAGCGTCTTCTGAGTTTTGTCGCATAGATCTAATAATTTAATTTTATCATCTAATCCCGTAATGTAGTCGTCGACATAAAAATCCTCTCTTATAGCTCGAGCGACATCAGGATCAGGAGATTCAGAGGCTAATTGTTTCAGGCACCTAACACTTAAAAAAGGCGCGGAGGCGGTTCCGTACGTCACGGTGTTTAATTTAAAAATACCTAACGGCTTTGAGGGATGGTCACGTCACAGAATCATTTGCAAGCTGCGCTAACGAGGGTACCGGCAATGCCTAGTGGATGAGGATCCACTAGGCATTGCCGGTACATCTTCTCCACGGCAGCACACACGACATACTTGTGCTGCTGAAAGCGGAGAAGAATGGCAATGAGATCATCCTGTATAGGAAGGCCAACTAGTTGCAAATCATTCAGTGACTTACCAGAGCTCGATGGTGCGCTTGCGTCACACACTTATGTCACACAAACACCACGCGCAACTAAGACTTGGTGGTGGTGAGCTGAGCTCGCGGAACACGCCATGATGTGGCATGAAATAACACGGGGAATCATAGGAATCCACCTGTGTCATATGGCCTAAACCAAGATACTCCTGCAAAAAATTGGAATACAGAATTTTATATTCAGGCGAATGCTGCAGACATTTTTCTAGTGCAAGAAATCGACGTTCTGCTTGTGTATAAGAATCCACCAAAGTTTCATGTGACTGATGGAGAGAAATGTGCACGCAGAATCTCCCCTCGCTATTGCGAGTAGTAGTGCGAACAAAGTGATCTTCGCATGCACGTTCTTCCTCAGTCTGTGCGTCTCTGACCTTAGACGGTTCCTCAATCTCCCAGAACAATTGCAGTTGCGTTTCTAAAGAATTACTAATATTGCAATGAATTGGCGCATTTTTGCGCGTATTATTAATTATAGGTCCGGCAATAATCCACCCCAGTTTGGTGTTCTGTAGAAACGGACCACTAGACAAACGAATCTTACCGTCTTCCAACAGATCCCAGAACCTATCTGCGCCAATTAAAATGTTAATATTTTTGTAGTCTAGAAACTCGAGATCGGTTAACTGTATGTTGTCTAGAATCTAGAATACAGACTTGCGAGCTTAATTTACACACGGCAGGCATCGAAGCCGTAATCCTAGACAGCACATAACAATGAATGCTCGTAGTAAATGAATTATTGACGCAGGATTTGATAACGATATTACAAGCTTGCGGACAATGTACTATCGAATCACCTACGCCTCGAATTTCGTTTGTGGACTGTATTAATGGTGAATTTAATAGTTGACATAATGATTCAGAAACAAAACAGTGCTGGCTTCCATTATCTTGATAATGGAAGCTCCTTGGAGTACCCGCGCTTTATGGTAACTAGATAACTACCACGTACATCTGCTACAAGACTTCCACGATAGCTGTTGACAATAACACGGACTGCACACCTATAGACTTAATCGATTGCGTTTGCATGTGTGCCTTGTTTACCTGAATAGGGACTGCGGAGTCCGAGGCGGCCGGTGTGGCCGCGGGGAGCTGCGCAAGCGCTTCCCTCGCATTAGCACGCGACGCCTTTTTTTTTTTTGTTGGTTGGGAAATCATCCAATGACTTCTCCCGCTCTGGGTGGAGCGGAAGGGCGTGTCAGACTCTTACTGACTAAAACCCACCCCTATTCCTCCCTGCCCTGAATGCCCAGGGGCGAGGTAACTCTTTCGAATTTATCCTCAACCCGGCCATGACGGGCCCTGTCGTGTTTGCTGACAACTCTTTGAGGCGCGCGTGGAACACTACGCGCCGTCGACTCTCGGACCTGGTGCTGATCGGACGGCGAGCTAACCATTACTCGCCGTCCGCAGGCCCGCGTCTACAGTGGCTGGAGATCGTCTCGCGGCGCCGGTAGCACCAGGCGTTTACTGCGGCGGCTGCTGCTGAGGGCGTGAGGGCGACTCTGTTGTTGAGCCTCGCTCACCCATGCCGCCTCCCTCTTTGCGAGCATTACTGCTTCGCAGAAGGAGGAGACTGCTTCCCATTCCCTCTCGCTCCATATCATGGCCTGAACTAGGGCTGGGCGCGAGAGGTTGCAGCCGCCTATCGCATCCACGAGTACAAGGCGGTGCTCCGCCCAAGCGGGGCAGACCTCCACCGTATGCTCCACCGTGTCCTCTGGGCGATCCGCGCAGTGGAAACACACGGGCGTTTCCTCCCACCTTATACGAAACAGGAACCTCCCGAAGCAACCGTGTCCGGTGAGGACCTGCGTCAGGCGGAAGGTGAGGACGCCGCGACGCCTCTCCAGTCACTCCTCAAAGAGGGGCACTACCGCCGCAATGGTGGCGTACCCAGCACTGGGTTGCGACAGTCGCTCTCTCCATGTCGCCATGAGATCCTACCGAAGCTCTGTCCGCCGAGCCGCGTGTTGACGCATCCGTGAGTCTTCATAATAGAAAAAACTTATTGGACAACTTAGTACAAAGCTATTGGAAGCTATGGCATGTATATTATCTGCATAATTATACGCTTCAACTTAGGCACAAATAGAATACTCCTGATAGACCGATTTAACTTTTCAATTCAATTCAACCCTTGTTCTCATCCATCAGGATGATACCCATCCGCTTAGTTGCAGGCCTATCGGAATTATTAAGCAAGCATATCCTGGAAAGGATGGAGTCGTGCGCGTGGCATTGGTACGTACAACTACGGGAACTTTTAAATGTCCTGTTGTTTCGAAAATCCTATGGATTTCCAAGGGGGGGAGGATGGTCGCGCCAAGGGTGTCTCTTTGGGTCGAGACTGAACGGAGAATGAACGACAGACCGCTCACCTGAGCGACTGTGTTGAAGTGACGTATTCATGCTCCGAACACCAGATACACTGATTGAACTGTCACATTACGTCAACGGCACTGTTGGAGATACCTCGTTTGTGTCTCGCAGTTAAACCGCACCGCATCCCTTAAAAATAAATTCTTGCTCGCGCCGCTAAAACAATCCGCATTAAATCTCGTGACTGTGCAATTGAGAAACTGAAATAGAACCAAAATATAGTGTTCGCGAACCCATAAAGACTGAGCCGTTAATATTACCTATCGCAGTGAAACGTGTCTGCTTTCGTCTCGCAAGTGTGCTCCAGAAATCCTGCCAACAATCTCTCCTGACAGCCGATCCACGTGAGTAACCCGCAGCTATTTATTTATTTATATAACAATTACTTGCTGCACTTACAGTAAACACCAAAGCGCGCAGCAAGCCAACAATATAAATTTAACTAAAAAACTTCATGCAAACTTATTTTAAATACATAAATTTATAATTAATTTATGTTAAATACATAAATTTACTGTTATATATAAATATGTCAACATCCTATGCTTCCCCGCCATTAGTTATAAAACCAAACCCTAAACCGCGTCACCAATAACTTTGTATAGAAAGTCCTTTTTTTGGGAATTTTCTATTTTTTCTTTGGGAAAGTTGTTCATTTCCATGGGCAGCGCCGGTTCTTAAAATATGACCACACCTTTCCATTACACCCTGTTTGTGGGTGGTGCTGATGTACAACAACCCTGCTTCAGATCACTGGTGGATACGAACCTCCTGACCTTCCCTATACTAAGCAATAACGTTAACAACACTTTTTTTTAAGTGAAAACTTCTAATAGGCGCGTTGGGCATTTTTGAGATTGGAAAAAACAATTGAACTCGCCACCGTCACCGACAACGACACCGCTACACGAACCGCTACGAGTGCCGCCGTAGTAGTGGATTGACGTGAAAACTTCTTTAGGCGCGTTGGGCATTTTTGTTCAAGTTTTCACTTCTGTCGGCACTCTCGGATTGCCACTCTTTTTTTATTTTGTGTGGGAAACCATCATAGTATAACTTCTCCCGCTCTGGGTGGAGCGGGAGGGCGTTTCAGACTCTTACTGACTAAAACCCACCCGTGTTCCTTCAGTTGCCTCTGTGCCAGAGGCCGCAGTGACTCTTTCAAATACACCCGCGACCCTGGCAGAGTTATTATAACACAGTTTACTTCTGGTTGAAGCCCCAGTTACATTATAGTCATAATTATAGTTAACATTGTTGCGCTGCGTGGCGAGTACGTATTCACTTCGTAGCTGCGGGTTTGTGAAAAATTGTACAAAGCTGTAATGGCTGGCTCCATTACTCCTTCCGATTTCAAGGGACACAATTTAGGAGCAAGCTTACTAGGAAGTAGGAAGCTAGCGATACCCGTATACTTATATTACTCTTTGGATTATATTATCCTACTCGTATTATCGGACTCGTAAATCGGAATCCTAAATCAGCAGTGTTGTCAACTCTTACAAATTCAAGCCCCTAGACAGAATATCAAAAGTCGCTCGAAAGTCTCTAAAACCGATTCTACCAGGAGTGGTACAAAAAAGAAATAGAGCGGACTCAGATTTTTTTCTGGGAAAGGGTCCTTGAGAAATTTATTAAATTTTAAACACATATAAAAATACTAATTGGCTATTTGTAGCGACTAAGTCGCTAAATTGACAACACCTAGCTCTAATCGGAATGCGATTACACTATCCTAAATCGTATACAATTTAGGAAGTCAAATCGGGACCTTTCAATCTCACTAAATCGGACACTAACTGCTCTAACTGCTGTTACACCTTCCTGTTTCCTAAATTGGGTCCCTTGAAATCGGAAGGTGTAATTGAGAGCCTTTAGCTAATGTACAAATCCCTTTATTTTTTTTACATACCCTTTGGATATATTATTTATAATCTATTCTAACTATTCCTGTCACTATTTATTTCATCAAGTAACACTGAAAATAAACATTGTGGTTTCTACTTTTCTCTCTTTCATATACAGGGTAAATATATATATGCTATCCTGCTGTCATAAATTGTCACTCTCAAAATGACTACCTATCTTTAGTTTGTGAAACAGAAGAGAGGTTAAAAACCCGCTTTTAGTCGCATGGAAATATAGTGCCCATTTTAGAATCTTCTTTTGTTTTCGAATCCTTCAATAGTCACAATGGCTGCCTTGAAGAAGGATGAGGAATTAATTACAAATGATGCTGTTGAAAATGGCGAGGATGAAGAACTGGATGCAGTAGAAGAGGGCGAAACTAAAGATCCCGCTAAGAAGAAAAAAAAGAAAAAGAAGAAGAAGAAGGCAGGTTAGTGCGAGCAATATTTTTTATTAATTCAAACATACTCTTCTCTTGCAAACGTACATTACCCTCTAAATGTCTATTTTTATCTTTAGGGCGCATAGTAACGAGGCGCTTACGCTTAACCTGATAATATTGCGCCGTTTTTGCATAGTTATGTGGTGGTGTCTATTAAAATTAAATGTGATAAAAATAATTGACTAATAAACTTCAATTTATAACATTAGATAATTTAATAATTAAAAACATTTTTTTAACAAGCTTTTACACCGGCTATCCCAATTAAATATGTACACAAAATTTCGTGTCCGTGCTGCTGAGCATTGAAGTTAATCCTGGATGTCAATTCTGGTCATGCTTTCCAGAATAAAATGCATTGTCATCGGAACTGCACCACCACGTAAAAAATTAACCCTAAGATAAGAGGAAGTGGTTCTAATTTAACTTGCAAGATTTGACCTGAACATTCACACAAACATTGCAAGTTAAATAAAAGCTTGTAAAAATATTCTGAGTTGCATTATAGTGTGCTGTAAATTAACAAATGATTAAATGGTCACTTGTGATTTAACACTTTTGACATGTTAGGTACTTAGCATCAATGTACAAAGGTTTTTTTTCTACTAAGAATGAATTACAAGAATCCTGTTGGTTAAATCAAGCATTTTACATTAATATGTCCATTCCAACTGGTAATTTTAAATTATGTTGTTGATATTTTGTTAGTTGTCTTATAGTTACTTCTAATAGAGCAACTAAGCGATCTTTTTCTAACTAGTTAAAACTTTACTTCAATTACTGTTTTTTCTTTTAGAAAATGCCGAGAATGAACCTACTGAAGTGATAAATACTTTAGAAAAAATAGAAGTAGCTGTTGATGATGGAGCTGCAGAGGGTGATGAGAAAAAGAAGAAGAAGAAAAAGAACAAAAACAAATCTGGGAAAGGTCCAACCAAGGAGCAGACCAACCCCCCAACCATCCCCATTGCTGAGCTGTATCCTGATGGTAGATTATTAACTTAAATATGAGGCAATAATTATGTACTTTGTATAATATTTTTGAAGACAAGAAGCAGCCCAATCTAATACTCAGTGTATGTAATGTAATGGAAATATGGACAAACAGGCAGCTCCAGACAAGCTGCTCTATACCTTTTTACCTGACTGGAAGATGGTTATGTTTTCAGTGAATATTTTTTATGAAAACTTCACTACCCAAGCAAAACCTAAATAATCCTCATCTTTCTAACCTTTTCCCATGTTACGTAGGGTCAGTGCATCACTTTGTCATTGATCACTTGCCTTTCTTCTCTGTCTACTGTCACACAATCTAAAAGAGTATATTGGGTCCTTCATTTATAATACCAAAAACTATTAGATACATATTTTTCTTTTGTCACATTAACAAAAAATTAGGATGATTGTGTTTTAAAATTTCACGCGACTTCTTTTTTCCACTTTTTATCTAAAGTGACGTAGCCAGCCCCCACTCCTAAATGATGCATTTTGTCTTTGTCATTTTTTATTGATTTGGTAAACTTTTTCGATATAATCTAACTATGGACTAAATTGAATTATTATTTTTGTAACCAAAAATCATCCCTATTGACTCCCTTTCCATTCATTTCATCTGTCTCTATCACACAAATAAAACACTTTACATTAAATTAATTTCATTACATTTACCTCTTCAACACATTTATTAAATATTCATCACTCTTTTTGTTTCATTCTAACTACAGTGAAGTTATCTGTTAGTTGTCCACAACTTTTAGTAACTTGTTGACAGGTCCTTTATGTACTACAATCCAAATTAATTGTCTAGGAAACTTCCCTGAGGGTCAGATAACAGAGCATGGTCCAGCTGAAGGCATTGATGAAAGAACTGCCAAGGAGCGCTTCTCCAGTGAAGAGAAGAGGGCTCTGGATAGACTGCACCAGGATATCTATCAGGAGATAAGACATGCTGCTGAGGCACACAGACAAGTAAGTGGTTGTATACACTATTAAGTTATTAATCATATAACAATATGTAGATTTGTAATGCTTTGAAGTTGTAAAGGGTGTATGTTTATGGAAATGTAGGTCAAAAATACTATGAGTAATTAATTCTGTAATCTTTTCATGTTTCCATTTAAGAACCTAGTGTCAACGTATAAATCACAATGAAATAGTTTCATCACTTTATCCTTGGTCTTCATTGAATTTTATTGCAAAACAAATGATATATTTGACTCATCCATACCAATTGTAATTTCAGACACGTAAATACATGCGTGACTGGATCAAACCAGGCATGACTATGATTCAAATCTGTGAAGAACTGGAATCAACTGCAAGGCGTCTGATTGGTGAAGATGGACTGAAGGCAGGGCTGGCTTTCCCAACTGGTTGCAGCCGTAATCACTGTGCTGCTCATTACACCCCTAATACTGGTAAGAAACCTTTTATGTCTTAAAAAAAAAAGCTTTTTGAGGTAGTCAAAAACGGAATTTCTCTAATTTTATTTGCATCTTTAATATTCTACATAATTCTCTTCTAAACACTTGTGTGTAGTAAACTGTAAATGAAGAATCCAAATAGTTTAATTTACATATAAAATGCTTAACCAGCTAAACAAACTTCATTGTATGTAAAACCTTAGTAACTTCCTAGTTTCTAAAAGCCTAATGTCAACTACTTTCTATGCAATCATTTCCTAACAATTTCTATGTTCATTTAGGTGACACGACAGTCCTGGAATATGATGATGTCGTGAAGATAGACTTTGGTACTCACATCAACGGGCGCATCATCGACTGTGCATTCACTTTGAGCTTCAACCCGCGCTACGATCCATTGGTAAAGGGAGTGCAAGAAGCTACTGAGGCTGGGATCAAGGCTTCGGGGGTTGACGTCAGATTGTGTGATGTTGGTGCTGCTGTTCAAGAGGTACTTTACACAAATAGTGAATGTGATCTATTTGTTCTTAGCATGTCGATGACATAACTAGTAAATTTCCTAAATTAATACCAAAAAAAAATTTAAAAAAAATGCCTGGCCTAGTATTCGGCCACAGCCATGCTGTCCCCTTTTTTTTTATAAACCACACTGTGCTGCCGTCACCACATGACGCTGGCAGAATAGTCGACATTGGCTCAGTTGCCAAAGAGGAAAAGAAAAAAAAAATACCTTCCTCCATTAATCGCTCTTTCTATTGCGTGGTATAAGAGGAGTTAGCGAATAAAAAGAAAGACAGATTGGGAGGGCAGGGACAGGCTTTGTTTTATACTATGTAGAGATGATATATGTATATAAGGTTACTGGTAATTCGAAGTATTACCAGCAGTACATGATACTGTGACTTAGCGACCTATACGAGACACGAGTTACCAGTAGCCCTGTATAATTAACAGTGACCAAATGTAACAAAAGTTAAACTAAAGATGTGCTCTTTGAAAACCAGTTTAACAAGGTCAGATAAAATTAACTAGAGAAATTTCACAGAAGTGCATAATTATCTAAGGACGATAAAACAAAGGGAGTGCCTCCACAGCCAGCGCCGTGACCCGGCATTGCAGCCGTCGCTCACTGTAAAATATCTCATAACTAGCGTCACTTTATTCAATACCTACCTCATATTAATTTTTTTATCTCGTAGCTACACACTATGTTAATATATTAAACTGAAACTTTTTTTGCATGTTACGGGCGTTAGCTAAGCACTTGTATATAAAAAAAAATCTTTAATCTTTTTTTTTTTAATAAAAATATAATATTTAGGTTTTGTTTTCTACCGTTAACCCATCATTCGATTTTTGGCCGGTAGAGGTGGTTTGATAGTGTTACGAGCTGGGTATGGGATAAATTACTTTACAACAATTAATTAACTAAATATCCTTTATTAACTCAACAACTTATAAACACAAACACTAATTCGCTAATAATCACTATTCTCTTCGTAATCGCTTGTATTCGCGTCCGTTCGCATCCGTAGTCGAAATCAGACTGACTCACTCGCCCGCCGTCCGGCCTATTTATACGGTCATGGAAGTTTCCAGAACATTGTCGAAATATCTTATAGTGGAATATTCTAGAAACATCTATGAACTTCTACACAGTACCACAATGGAATGTTCTCGAACCTGGTGGAAACTTCTGGAAACTTCGACCACATTCTCGAACGTTCCAGTGTAATACGGCCGACGTAACACTGCCCCCTCCTTAGACATGCTCGTCCCGAGCATCATTAGTCCCGTAGTATCGCGCCAATCGGTCTACATGGACTATCTTAGGCGCACCTCGTGGACCCTTCTGTATTCGGTAGGTAACATCGTTGATCCTGGTCACGATTCGGTATGGTCCATCCCATTTTGCTTGCAATTTGGGAGACTTCCCTTTGCTGCGCACTGGGTTATGCAACCACACCAGTGAACCCTCGTCAAAACCTCTATGGTTTGCCTTCCGGTCGTATCGGGTCTTCATCTTATCAGACATTTGTTGTCCGGATTGTCTGATATGCTCATATACATCATTCAACTTGTTACGCAAGTCATTCGCATAATCGGTTACACTGCGTGGGGCATCAGGAGGGGTTCCGGTGATTAAATCTGCAGGCAACCGTAATTCCCTTCCAAAGTTCGCGAAGGCTGGTGTCACAGTCGTACTTTCGTGAACTGCACTACGGTAGGACAGAAGAAATGGCTGTATGTGCTTGTCCCAATCCCTTTGCCTGCTTTCCACAACTTTTGCCAGATATCTCTCCAACGTTTGGTTGAAACGTTCTACCATTCCATCAGATTGCGGATGGTAAGAAGTGGTTCTGGTCTTGTGAGTACCCATCAGTCGACAAGTCTCCTGGAAAACTTGTGATTCGAAATTCCTCCCTTGGTCGCTGTGAATTTCCAAGGGTACTCCAAAACGACAGAAGACTTCCTGAACCAATTTATCTGCGACTGTTGTTGCTTCTTGGTTGGGAATGGCGAAGACTTCTGGCCACTTTGTGAAGTAATCCATGACAACCATGAAGTACTTGTTTCCGTTTTCACTTTCCGGAAATGGTCCTGCAACGTCTAGTGCTATCCGTTCCCAGAGGGCTCCCACGTTGTATAATTGTAAAGCACCTCTGCTGCGTGTCTGGGGTCCTTTCACAGCCGCACAACTGGTACATTTGCGACACCAGTCCTCAACATCCTCTCGACAATGGATCCAGTAAAATCGCTCTCGTATTTTCAGTAGAGTTCTTTTTATCCCCATATGTCCTCCTGAACATCCATCATGGTATAGCCGTAGAACATCCGGTACTTTGGCTTTGGGGACAACAATTTGTAGATGACAGTTGTCTCCTCGAGCGTTTTCCCATTTACGGCACAAGACTTCATCCTGGATAACCAAGCTGTTCCATTGTGCCCAATAACTTTTCGTGGTTGAACTCAACGCCGCAACATCACTCCACTTGGGTTTAGGAGCACCAGCTTTAAGCCAGTCGAAGATCGGTTTGAGGTCCGTGTCATTTTGCTGAGTAAGCTGTAGGGTTTCCTTCCATTCATTACTAAGATCCACTCTTAGCATCCTCACGGGCACTACCTCCTTAGTCTCTTGCCTGGTACAGTGCTTACAATCTTCTGGGCAAGGTCTTCTAGACAGTGCATTTGCGTTACCGTGAGTTCTCCCACTACGATGTTCAGTAACGAAGTCAAACTCTTGTAGTAGTTCGATCCATCTTGCCACTTGTCATTCTGGATTCTTGAATTGTAATAACCACTTTAATGCAGCATGGTCAGTTCGCAATTGGAATTGCCGTCCAAGCAAATATTTACTGAAGTGCTGCAATGTCCTTACTACGGCGAGTAGCTCCCGTCTCGTAACGCAGTAATTTCTTTCCGGTTTGGATAAAGATTTGCTGTAGTAAGCTATAACAACTTCTTGATTTCCTTTCCGTTGAGACAACACGCCTCCAATCCCAGTATTACTTGCGTCTGTGTCAACTATGAAGTCATTTTCAGTGTCAGGATATCCCAGAATAGGTGTATTGCACAGACGTTTCTTTAATTCCTGAAATGCGATGTTACAGTTCTCGTCCCAACAGAATTGCTGCTTCTCCTCAGTGAGTTTGTGTAGAGGTTTTGCAATGTCGGCAAAATTTTTGACAAACCGTCGATAGTAGGAGCACAAACCCAGAAATGCTCTGACCTGCGTCTTGTCTTTCGGAACTGGCCAATCCTTGACGGCGACGATTTTCTCCGGATCTGTCTGAACACCTTCCTCCGAAACTATGTGTCCTAAAAAGTTTACTTGTCGTCTAAAAAATGAGCACTTTTTCGGACTTAACTTAAGATTTGCCGTCCGGATTTTTGACAACACTCGATTGAGATTTTGAAGATGATCTTCAAATGTACTGCCCACGATAATGATGTCGTCTAAATAGACAAGACATGCGTCTCCGATCAATCCAGCAAGTACTTGCTCCATTAGCCTTTCAAATGTCGCAGGAGCATTGCACAATCCGAATGGCATAACTTTAAACTGCCATAGCCCCTTTCCTGTTGAAAAAGCAGTTTTCTCCTTATCCTTAGGGTCTATTTCCACTTGCCAGTAGCCACTTTTCAGGTCTAGCGTGGTAAACCACCTCATTCCAGTCAGTGTATCCAATGTGTCGTCGATCCTAGGCAGTGGGTAACTGTCTTTTTTCGTGACGTCGTTCAATCGTCGATAGTCCACACAAAAGCGTGTGTTGCCGTCCTTTTTCTTCACCAGGACCACAGGAGAACACCATGGACTCCATGAAGGCTCTATAACACCATCCTTCAGCATACCCTCAATCATCATTTCCACTTCCTTTTCACGTGCAACCGGCAATCTTCTTGGTCGTTGACGGATTGGTAACTCGATGCCAGTATTAATTTTGTGCTGAACCAGTCCTGTTCTTCCTATGTCAGCATCATTTGTAGAGAAAGAGTCGGCGTACTGAAGTAACATCTTCTTAGCCTTATCCATTTCTACTTCCGTTAAATCGCAGTTTTCCAAAAGTGTTGACACGTCAAATGTCAAGCGGAACACTTTTCCTGATAGTACACCTTCCATGAAGATTTCCTCTGTACCACACTTCAATACTCCTTGGTCAACGTCGATCTCACAACGATGTTTCCGCATGAAGTCTAATCCCAGGATACAATCGTCCACTATGTCGGCCACGATGACATTATGCCGATAGATTTTGTTACCTAATTTTAACTCCACCTCCTTCCTACCTCGGACGATTATGTGCTGACCGGTAGCTGTCAGTAATTGTATACGGTCGTGGTTATTGAAGAAGTCCCCAAGGAACCGACTTGCTAGGTGAGAATTGACAACCGTGTGAGAAGCTCCAGTATCCAACGTCAGTTTGCATGGTTTTCCGTTGACTTCGCCTTTGATGATCAGGCTGTTTCCGTCATGGGCCTGTGAGATCGAGATCCTCGGGGCTCTTTCAATACCAGCCAGCACCCGCCCCCCAGTCCTGGCGTTTACTCGTTTCCCTGCTGTTGCTGGGCAGTCGTATCAGTTGCCCTTTCTTGCTGGGATTGATCTTCTCTCAGTGAGCTGCGCTTTGGACATCTTAACCGAAGATGACCCCTTTCTCCACAAGTGTAACATCTAGGGCTATATCCTTGCGGACGATCGCGTACAGGTGATGCCACAACCTCCCTGATACGGTGTGTTCGATGGTCTTGCCTCACTGCCTCTACTTCCAAGGCATGGGCCAAGGCGTCCTTCAGTGTCTCATGATGCCCAAGTCTTACAGCGGCTCTAATTTCCAAGTCACGTATTCCGTCGATGAACGCTTGTACCAGATTGCCATTGATGAGTGCAGGGGCGGACTGGTATGCTTTCCGAACCAACTTTTCAACTTCCAAGGCCCACTGCTGTAGGTTCTCGGCACTACGTTGAACGCGATCCCTTAACTTAGCGCGAAATACGTGCTCCAAGTGAGCGTCGCCGTATCTGGACTCTAACGCTTCCAGCAGTTGTTCGAAGGTCACATCCTTGCCAAGAGCCTCAAGTATGGTTAGGGCCTGGTCTCGGAGTCCTAAGGTGAGCGCGGTCATAGCTTGCTCTTTGGTCCACCCATTCGCCTTCATAACGGCTTCAAATTGAATTTTGTAGGCCGACCATGAGGATGTTCCGTCGAATGGCGGCACCTTAAATCCACGTGCCGAAGGTGCAGCAACCACTGAAGGCACAACCCCGTCTCCAGCCCTAAGTTCACCTAAAGCCTTCTTCACCCCAGCAATCTGAACTTCAGCTTCTGAGATTCGATTCTCATGCTGGTGAACCTGCTCCTTCATCACCTGGAGCTCCTTGCCAAGTGTTGAATGAAGGTCTTTTATGAGGAGCATCTGCTCTTCTTGGCGGCGAGCCTGCTCCTCTCTATCTTGTTGAAGCTTCTCTTCCATCCGACGGGCCTGTTCTTCTTGGCGGCGGGCCTGCTCTTCTTGGCGGCGGGCCTGCTCTTCTTGGCGGCGGGCCTGCTCTTCTTGGCGGCGGGCCTGCTCTTCTTGGCGGCGGGCCTGCTCCTCTTTATCTTGTTGAAGCTTCTCTTCCAACCAACGGGCCTGCTCCTCTTGACGGCGGGCCTGCTCCTCTTGACGGCGGGCCTGCTCCTCTTGACGACGAGCCTGTTCCTGCAACAGCACCATTAGCGCAGACAAATCTGGCACCGCTGGTGCTGAAGAAACTCCACATGGGGCAGCGACTGACTCTGTCGCAGGCTGAGCACCACCCGGTGTCTGTATCGGGGAATCTCCAAACCGCCTCTGATCCATGTCTTGCTGCCGTTGACTCCTTGTACGAATACCCTCCGTGTCGTCCTTTGGTAAAATTGGCATAATTTATCCCTCACTTCTGACACCAATTTGTTACGAGCTGGGTATGGGATAAATTACTTTACAACAATTAATTAACTAAATATCCTTTATTAACTCAACAACTTATAAACACAAACACTAATTCGCTAATAATCACTATTCTCTTCGTAATCGCTTGTATTCGCGTCCGTTCGCATCCGTAGTCGAAATCAGACTGACTCACTCGCCCGCCGTCCGGCCTATTTATACGGTCATGGAAGTTTCCAGAACATTGTCGAAATATCTTATAGTGGAATATTCTAGAAACATCTATGAACTTCTACACAGTACCACAATGGAATGTTCTCGAACCTGGTGGAAACTTCGACCACATTCTCGAACGTTCCAGTGTAATACGGCCGACGTAACAATAGCAATAGGATCGACTATTATTGTATTTATGGGACTTGGGCAAAGTTTGTCCTTACTCCTCTGCTTTACCCCTCCCTTCAAGGAATTTAAGCGTTATTAAATTTAAAAAAAAAAATATTATTTCAGGTAACCCATATCAAAAAATTTACACAATATGTCGTCACGAGATACGTACATACAATACATTACCAAAATTAATCAATTAAAATTCATCACAGTACATTACAGTCAATTCATTAAAGAGTTCAGCAATGCCCTTACAGTCCTCGACGCTCACCGGAAGACTAGGTCTGGCATTAACTTTGTTAGTGTTTTTTTGCCAAAAGCCTCGAAAATCACCATTGGAGTGCTCTTTAGCAAGACAATCCATTTTAATCTAAAAGTTATGATAAGTTGCATAGACTTGTCCATTCCGCTACTGAGAACGTCTAAAATTCATCAGATTTGACAAAGGATTTCTGAGTCTGACACTCGATGCGCGCAACATAAAAAATATATTAATTGATTGTATATTACATGTAATTATTTAAAAGTTTTATTTAGGTTTAAGGTACCATCATCATCATCCATCTCAATAATTGAATCAGAGTCATTCATATTTTTTTCTTTCACCGAGTAGCTGAGATCTTCTTCATCCGAGTTCTCTAGTCTGGTAATTTCTGGAGCCTTTAGCAGTGTTATTGTTTCCTGAGGAAGAGCGTGCTTTTTATGGGGACCAAGACGTGTAAGCACGTTTCTTCATTTCCGTCCACCTTTTTTTTTTGGTGTGTGGTAAATCATCCTATGACTTCTCCCGCTCTAGGTGGAGCGGAAGGGCGTGTCAGACTTTTACTGACTAAAACGCACCCCTGTTCCTTCCTTGCATGAGTGCCAGGGGCGCGGTAACTCTGTTACGAATTTATCCGCGTCCCCTTGGCATGCAGGCATCGGCCATGATGGGCTCCGTCAGTGGTGGCTGACATCTCTTTGAGGCGCGCGTGGAACACTAAGCGCCGTGGACTCTCGAGCCTGGTGCTGATCGGACGGCGAGCTACCCATTACTCGCCTTCCGCAGGCCCACGTCTACGGTGACCAGAGATCGTCCCGAGACCCGCGACGCCCAGGGCGTCTCCTGCGGCGGCTACGGCTGGGGGCGTGAGAGCTACTCCGTTGAGTCTCCTGCACCCGTTCCGCCTCCTACTTCGCGAGCATTACTGCTACGCAGAAGGAGGAGACTGCTTCCCATTCCCTCTCGCTCTGTACCATGGCCTATCCAGGGCTGGGCGCGAGAGGTCACTACCGGCTATCGCATCCACGAGGACACGGCGGTGCTCCACACAAGCGGGGCAGATCTCCACCGTATGCTCCACCGTGTCCTCTGGGCGTTCCGCACAATGGTGACACCCGGGCGTTTCCTCCCGCCTTATCCGACACAGGAACCTCCCGAAACAGCCTTGGCGGCAGCCGAGGCGCCAAGGTGAAGACACCGTGGCGCCTCTCCAGCCACTCCTCAAAGAGGGGCACTACCGCCACAATTGTGGTGTGCCCAGCGCTGGGTTGCGACAGTCTCTCTCTCCATGTCGCCATGAGATCCCTGCCAGAGCTCTGTCCGCCGAGCCGCGAGATGCATTTTTCGTCCACCTTACGTAAAAAAAAATTGTATGGCATGAGCAAATAGGGGCAAGGGAATACAACTGATTCCTATAAAGCACGAGTCGGGGAAGAAGAAAAAAATGTTTCAGCTCGGTTACACGCGGATACATTTTCTAATCTCATTATATGAAAAAATCAAAAACAAACATGTAATAATTATACATGTTTAACTTTTAAACTTACCTTTTAAGATAACTAAAACACTGCAGGTACAACAACAAGCTGCGATGCGACAACAGCTGCGTTTCTGTATGTTTGTCTAAAATTTCACCCGTGAAACTCTTTCAATCAATCGCTTTAAGGGTCTACTACCGGCCAAGTGGCGCCCTCATTGAATAAAAAATCGTAGCATAGCCTAGAAAATAAATATTAAAGAATCCAACGTCACGTTTGTTACAAATAGTATAAAGTGTTTTTACGTTGTTAAAACAGGTCTCAGAATGTGTGTGTTGGTACTTTTGCCTACTACTTTGGATACGAAACATTCTGAGACCTGTTTTAACAACGTAAAAATACTTTATCCTCTTTGTAACAAACGTGACGTTGGATTCTTTAATATATATTTTCTATGCTATGCTACGGTTTTTTATTCAATGAGGGCGCCACTTGGCCGGTAGTACGGCCTTAAAATGCGAATAAACGTCGATTTACGACAAAAAATCCACATCACAAGTGTCAATTTCTCAACTTTGAAGTATAATAAAAAAACTTAAAAAAAAAAAAATAGAACTGACTTTAATTTCGGAAGTCGGTGTTTCTGGTTTTGTGTCTTCGTTTTTTGACACCGACTGCCGAAATTAAAGTCAGTTCTATTTTTTTGTAAAAAACTTTTTCTTATTTTTCACTTTTTAGTTGTGGTTCTCCATTATAGAGAAAAGATTGCGAGAGGAGAGTGAGATTACCCCGAACCAGTTTGGGTTTATGCCAGGTCGAGGGACAATGGACGCCTTCTTCGCTCTCCGTCAATTGTGCGAGAAGTACAGACGTGTGCACAAGAACTTGCACATGGTGTTCATTGATCTTGAGAAAGCGTATGATAGGGTGGGTACCTCGGGATGTGTTGTGGTGGGCCTTGAAAGAGAAAGGTTTGCCTGGGAAGTATGTTGTGAGTTGATTCGTGCTATGTACAGACAGTCTAGTACCTACGTCCGTCGGCTGCTGGCAACACCGATGAGTTCAGTGTGGCTGTAGGCTTACATCAAGGGTCGGCTTTAAGTCCTTACCTGTTCCTGTTGATTATGGACGCTCTTACGTCGGAAATACAGGAGGAGCCACCCTGGTGCATGCTGTTTGCCGACGACATTGTTCTGGTCGGTGAAGATGGACCTGAGATCCAGAGCAGATTGGAGAAATGGCAACAGAAGCTGGAGAAAGTTGGCTTGAAAATCAGCAGAACCAAAACTGAATACATGTTCTGCGATTTCGGCGGTCTCTTCAGTTCTGAAGCTATAGTTCTAGATGGCACGCTTCTCCCAGTCTGCTCCGATTTTCGGTATCTCTGTTCACTCGTGCAAAGCGATGGCGAAATAGATCGGACTGTTAAGCACAGAATTAACACTTGATGGATGAAATGGCGGCAGGTCACCGGGACTATCTGTGACTCCCACACCCCCCTTAAACTTAAGGGTAAGATTTATAAAACAATGGTCAGACCTGCTGTCTTGTATGGTTCAGAATGTTGGACCACAAAAGGGATGAATGAAAAGCAATTGCATGCGGCTGAGATGAGAATGCTAAGAGCGATGTGTGGTGTTACGCGCATGGATAGAATTATGAATGAGTATCTAAGAGAAAGTCTGAAAGTGGGGCACCGCTGACTGAAAATTTGTGTGGAAATCGGTTGCCGTGGTATGGGCATGTGATGCGGAGGAATGAAGAAAATGTCGTGAGGAAAGTCTTGTGAATGGCTATAAGAGTAGGGGAAGGCCTAAGAAACGATGGTTGGACTGTGTGAAAGAGGATATGGGTAAAAAGGGGGTGACTACAGAGATGACGACTAATAAAGGAGTATGGAAGAAAAAGACATGTTGCGCCGAGCCCAAATAAATTGGGATAAGGGCAGGAGAATGATGATAAGTTGTGGTTCCCCATTAAACTGTGTTAACAATTCATAGAAATACGATCGCAGCAATCGCGGATGATTTGCTGTCAATTTTTGAAGAGTTCCGTTGTCTGTCTCCGAAACCCATCATCAAATCTTTATTAAATTTAAATGAGACCATTTCGGAACAAACCCCTTTCGAAAAAAAAAATTTGCAAATCCGTCAATATTGGGTGTAAAAAGACAGTCTCCGAAGCCGAAAGCCACATATTCTACCCATTATTTGGATCATATACCTGGGAAAACACTGGTTCTGGAGATATTGAAGGTCAAATTTCTACCCATTATTTGGATCATATACCTGGGAAAACACTGGTTCTGGCGATATTGAAGGTCAAATTTCTACCCATTATTTGGAACATTTTTTTCCACTAAACCATACCTGGAAAAACACTGGTTTTGGAGATATTGAAGGTCAAATTCGCAATTTTTTTTTTACTTTTTACGAAAATGAAAACTAAACTTTTTTCCAAACAAACATTACCTGAATTTTCGATTATTATTATTTTTTTTTTTGTTTCGAAATTACGAATTTGCAATTACGAAAACGCAATGAATATCAAACGTATCCGACAAGTACGTATACGTGGCTTAGAACGAAGGGGCGGGGTTTAACTCCTCTTGCCTGTGTTCGCGTTACATTGCGCGGAATAAGAAATAGTTTTATTTTTCATACCTAAAAATAAAAATCGTTTCCTAGCAATAATTTTTGCGCAAAATTATTTTTTTAGACGTACAGTATGCATAGTTAACGGCTCTGTGATGTGTCTTTTTACACCCTGTATATGACGGAGTTATGCCCGCATCCGAATTAATAACCTTCTTTTTGAAGTCGGTTAAAAAATATCGACATCTACCTGCAAATTATAATCAAATCATACAGCTGCCTTATCTAGCTATCATTTAAAAATATATTGTATTGTAAAATATTGCATGTTCAAATAAAGTGACGCATGTTTCAAAAAACCACAAACAATAAAAATAATACTGTTCTTTGCAAAAAAAAAAACTATCAAAAACAAGTCCTTAAAAATCCAAAAAGTAAACATGTGTATGCTGAGTTAGAACCTGCAATCACAAGCATCCGTATCAGACGCTCTTACCTCGTCTATGCTTACATCTAACTTGAAATAGGGAGGTGTTATATGCTAATAACGCAGCGACGGTCGTAAGTAAGGAAAGACGACAGGGCCCTGTAATAAGGTGAGGTGGTCGACGGGCTCCTACTACTGAATGGTTTAAAAAATGATAACTACGAGGGGAATAGCAGGGTATATAACCTAACCTGTCCGTGTCGAGGAGCCCTAAGTTCCCGAGCTCGCTTCACTCGCTTTTAGAGTAAACACAAAGAAAAAAAAGTACTGCCGGTTCCCAACGGCGGGCGTTATTTTTGGGTCCCAGCGCTGGCTGCGGAGGCAGTCTCTAAAACACAAATATGGGCTTCTGGCACTTCATTTAATTGAAATTATGATTTTAGATACTTAATCATTTCATATTGTCACTGAAGTTTCGCCAGTTAATTTCATTTGAACTTGTATATAATTTGCAGTGGGACAATACTTACAGCGCAGATTATATTATTAAAAAATAAACTTTGCCATTTTGTTCTAGGTTATGGAATCACACGAAGTAGAAATTGATGGTCAAGTATATCAGGTGAAACCTATACGGAACCTCAATGGACATTCTATTGGACCCTACAGTGAGTAAAATTTTTATTTTTTCAGATTTTTACTGACTAGCTATCACCCGCGTTATATTAGTACTTCCACGTTTATAAATTATAGCTTATGTCACAGATAATATAATACTAGCGTACAGATGCCTCATCCCATATAAAGAATACCGCCGTAGCTTTGGGCTTTCGACTAGCTCAAGCAACTTTTGTTCTTCGTTCGGGCCCGTTTTCTACACGTCGCTAGATGGTGTTAGCAGCGACGGCTTGCAAGTTGAATAAATATTTTCTCGCACATTTAAGAATTATTTTATAGTATTTTTGGCACTTTGTAACAGTTTTACTGTATCAAAATATGTCACTATACAAATTTTAAAGAAGCTAATAGATAAACTCTAAAGCTTCAAACAGCGCCATCTATTAGTACAAGAATAGATATACAGGGTGGAAAATATCAATGGGTCCCAAAGGGAAACCACTTTAAATCCATAACAGATTATTTTACTTAAAGGAAACATTTCTTTATTTTTAAAAGGAAACAAAGCTACATTCACAGATTTCTCGACAAGCTTACCTAAACCGGGAATCGAACCAGCTAAAAATGAAAAAAAAAAGTTTTTTTTTTTTAATAAACTCGCTATTTTATTTCGCCAGTCGATACAGTCAATGTTAAAGATAAAATATCTCCAAGAAACATTAGGTTTTACACTCGTTTGACAAGATATACGTGAAATGTAATGTTAAGTACACACGGGTTTTAATCAACGTTACCTATATTAGAACTGGGGGGTTAGACAAAATACTTTTCTGTTAACGTTAACGCTAAAGGATGATTCACGTTACACCGTGTCGCCACCGGACCGGTCAAAGATTGTAGCATACATTTTGTATGAAGTGATTCATGCTAGACCGGCGTCGCGATCGGCGTCGAAATGTCGGTGGCTATTGTTTCCCGCCCGGGACACGGCCTGGTGGCGACACGGTGTAACATACACGTGTGCACCGGGCCCGGCCGGGACACGGTCAAACATCTATAGTATACTTTTTGTATGAAGTGATTCATGATTGGCCGTGTCCCTGCCGGGGCACGGCCCGGTGGTGACACGGTGTAACGTGAATCATCCTTAACGCTTCGTGCAAAATGTATGGCAACGACATTACTGGGCGTGAGTGACGTGACAGTTATCTCCGCAGGTAATGTCCTTGCCATATGCACGAAGCGTTAGCGTTATCGCTATTATAAAAGTTATTTGGCTAAGGGGGCTGTTCACTTTCAACATGTAAAGACACGCTATAATCCAAATACATGTTAAGAAGCAATAGCTTGCTAATTTATCTCAAAGTACCTTGTCGAAGACTTAAATAAAGAAATCGTTTACTAGGGTAGTTGATAGTTTCCTAAAAGAAATCTCATTAGTCCGTAAGTAGATTAACAAAATATATTTGATACGTATTTTTCTTTTGTGACGTAAACAAAGCATGAGGTGAATACATTGTTGAAATATTGCGTGACGTCTCGGTCTGCGACAGTGGCGTAACGAGCCCCCACTCCTGAACTTTAATGCGTTTTTACCAGCTTTATTTAGTTTCACCTGTATCTTAAGCATTTTTTATTGATTTGGTAAAGCAAAAAACGTGTCCAATATTTTTTGTTTTGATAATCTAACTTTCTAAATATATTTATTATTTTCATACCCAGAAAAAATCCCTATTAGTAGGTAAACAATAATTCTATACACATTTATTAAAAATAAAACGTTATGACAGCACGTAGTGTTCCACGCGCGCCTCAAAGAGTTGTCAGCAATAATGACGGGGCCCGTCATGGCCGATGCCTGCCCAGGGGTTGTGGATAAATTCGAAATAGAGTTACCGCGCCCCTGGGCATTCAGGGCAGGGAAGGAACAAGGGTGGGTTTTAGTCAGTAAAGGTCTCTCACTAATGCTAGATTTTATGATCTAAGACCAAATGTTTATTAGAGAGACTTTATCCTGAACAATAATCCTATCGATTTGTACAATAAAATAGCGAACAATTTTTTTTTCAACACATTTGCTCAAAAAATGCACTTACGAAGCCTGTATACATTGTTCGAACGAAAGTTAAAAATTACGCAGCCTGTAATGGAACGTGTGGTAAAATAGGTACTCCCACCTAAGTACCTATTTTACCGCATGCTCCGTTGTATAGCGTGCGGTAAAACCGTGCGTATCCTTTACGGTTTTTTTTTAATTTCCATAAAATAATTCCACTAAGGAGTTTCAAATTACAAAAAAAAAAATATTAGCTGTAACGGGACACCATGTGAAACATCTATTTTATATGTTGTGTGTTTTTGTGTTGTAGTAGTTGTTGTTGTTTGTTGTTGGTGTTGCTGTTGGTTGTGGTGGTTGTTGTTGTTGTTGTTAGTTGTGGTTGTTGTTCGTAGTGTTGTTGGTTGTTTTTGTTTGTTGTTGTTGGTGGTAGTGTTGTTGTTGTTGTCGTTGGTTGTTGTTGTCGCTGGTTGTTGTTGTTATTGTTGTTGGATGTTGTTGTTGTTGGTGGTTGTTGTTGTTGGTAGTGTTGATGTTGTTGTTGGTGGTGGTGGTGGTTGTTGTTGGTAGTGTTGTTGTTGTTGCTGTCGGTTTTTGTTGTTGGTTGTTATTGTTGTTGGTTGTTGTTGTTATTGTTTTTGGTTGTTGTTGTTATTGTTGTTTTTGGTTGTTGTTAATTGTTGTCGTTGTTTGTTGATGTTGGTTGTTGTTGTTACTTTTTTTCGCATAGATGTTTCTAGGGAGAAGGGAGTCGAGAGCGGTAGCGTAGTGGGGGCTTCGTGGCGCGACGATGGCGTCATGCCGTCACGACATTTGAGTCGGTTTTACCGCCAAGCCGCGCCAATAGATGTTTCACATCAAAAACAAAAGTTTTTTTCATCACCTATTTATTGTAGGTACTGTTTTCTCGCAAATGTGTTGAAAAACGTTGTATGACACACGTGAGGATTGGTATTTACAAACTCGTGACTATGGTAAGCCCTCGACTTCGTCTCGGGCTTACATTCGTCCACTCGTTTGTAAAAACCAACTTACCGCACTAGTATCATAAATAACTATTTTAATTAGAAGTTTGTGCGATGCCCGGTTTATGTAAGCTTATCGAGAAATCTGTGAATGCAGTTTTGTTTCTTTTTAAAAATAAAGGAATGTTTCCTTTATGTAAAATAATCTCTCGATTTAAAGTGGTTTCCCTTCAGGGCCCATTGTTATTTTCCACCCTGTAGATGTCTAAGACCGGTTGCGCACTACGTCCGATACTTATCCGTCAAAATACAGATCTATAAAAAAACTCGGATCGGTAGTGCGTAACCTACCATACAAACTGTTCTACGACCACGCCGGAGCGTTATTTCGCGAATAAGTAAGTATCGTACGTAGTGCGCAACCGCTCTAAGGATTCGTTCCAATAATCATCTAAATAATTAGGAGCCAATAATTCCACAATTTTGTGCTGGGGGCAGTTTATTAAAATAAAATACAGTCTGCCTTTTTTTTTTTCAATAAGAAATCGATGCATATTACGCCATCTATTAAAATTTATTTGAACTAAATTTTCTTTGTTCGAGATAAGACCCCGTGCCTATGTGTTAATCCAGGAAATAAACTACCCTGGTACTAAATTTCAATAAAATCCGTGCAGCTATTTGAGCGTGAAAGAGTGACAAACACACACACATTACTTTCGCCTTTATAATGTAAATGTGATTCATTTGTGTTACTTGTTCTAATCATAAACTTTTCACCTTTCAGGGATCCATGCTGGAAAAACGGTTCCTATCGTGAAGGGTGGAGAAACAACACGCATGGAAGAGAATGAATTTTATGCTATTGAAACATTCGGTTCGACCGGACGTGGCCAAGTTCATGACGATATGGATTGCTCTCATTATATGAAAAACTTCGACCAACAATTTGTTCCGCTGAGGTAGTTATGTGTTCATATTAAAATGTATCAATGTTCTCATTCTACCTTGTATTCTCGAATTCTAATGATAAATGTTTAAATTTCAGACTGCAGTCATCAAAACAGCTACTGAACTTAATCAACAAAAATTTCGGAACTCTCGCATTCTGCAAGCGGTGGCTTGAACGCGCGGGTGCTTCTCGCTATGCCATGGCGCTCAAGGACTTGTGCGACAAAGGTGTAGTGGACGCCTACCCTCCACTCTGCGATATCAAGGGCTGCTACACGGCTCAGTTCGAGCACACGATCCTGCTAAGACCTACTTGCAAAGAAATTATATCACGCGGAGATGACTACTAGCGACTGCTAAAGTCGCTTTGGTTGCTTGTCGCAACCAGCTTGTTCATTAAGAATGTTTAATAATTAAGTCAACAACTATAAGTCACCTAAGGTTTATCAGTTAAACAATAGAATACTTATGTTATGTTCTCTTACGACTGAAATAGTTGCTGACAAACATAATAAATACATTTTAAATCATATTTTTTTAAAACAAGCATTGCGTAAAATGTCAGCATATGCAATGTTTGTTGAAATATTTTGTTGCTTTTTTATTGTAAGTTGTCGTTTTGAACTAAAATGTACGTCAACAGCGACGTTAAACTCTTTGTTGTAACATTGTTATTTCTTTACTAATCTTACGTTTAAATCGTATTTTTAATACACCTGTATTCATAGCAATTGTGTTGATATCAATGTATTTGAAATAAAGTTCTACTTGTATTGGAGGCAGTTATTCATTTAATACCCTGTATGATCCAGTTAAACAAAATTTATGAAGGTTAGGCTACATATTTAGGCCAAATTTATAATCTAAGATTTAGGCTAAAAAAAAGGGTTACAAACAAGTAGTAGCTAGTAACGTGTTAACCCTCAGACCAAAGAGTATAATAATAATATGGGACCCTCAGACAGTTGTCCCCACAGGTTGTCCCACCGCCGACGTGAAACGTAAAAATGCTTTATCCTCTTTGTAACAAACGTGAAGTTGATTTTTTAATATTTATTTTCTGTGCTATGCTACGATTTTTTATTCAATGAGGACACCACGACCGTTAGTAGACCCTTAAGAATGGGAGGATTTTGTGAAAAATTATATGTCTAGAAATGAGGTAACTAATGAGAGGACGGCGAATAAGGATGCTGCACTGACCCCAAATTGGGATGAGGACAGAAAGATATAAAATAAAAGTAGCCTCTGATGTAAAACATTCATACAGATGACTACGTACTACCTAAATAAAATATAACATATCAGCAGATGTTAAAATTTTCGAGCTTGCTTGGGTCTAAAGTGAGGAAGAAAGTTCTATAACTGTGTATGTGAATGGTAAAAGAAAATCTTACCTATCCGAGGCGGAGCACTCAAAATTTTCTTAATTCGGAAGCTTTTTTGCATAAGTAGATAACCCCGTAGGTAACCAATTTTAAGACCCACTCTTTCGGAAGCTTCACTGAGGTTATGGAACAATGTAGGTAGATATGAGGTCATCGAGCATTGTAGGGGTACTGACACATATTACGTACCTACTGAGGTCATCGATCACGGAGGTCCTCCATAGTCCTAGCGACGACTATACCCTCGGCAAATCGAAGATGAGTGATGTAACACGCTATTAAACGTTAAATGCCTAGCCCTTTCCAGTTCAAAATCTTGACAGCTGTGACCAGTTTCGGATAGATGACGTCTCCATGCCTGACACCCCGCTCGATGTCCGGCTCAATGACCGGTTCCGAGGTCTAGTCCTGTAGTCGGACTGACATGGTGGCGTTCTCGATGTAGTAGGTACCGATAGTCAATCTGGCACTGTTCGAGAGACTGCAGTAGGTACTGAGAGCCTGCAGGGCTCCAGGGGCACTGTTGTAGCTTTGGGGAGCTGTCTTACCTACTCGCTGAGATATCAGCAGACACAATCTATTTTAATAAAATAATCGTCTGATTTGACGTTACGGTCACCATGTATCTCCAATGGAACCTCCTTCGCGAAGATATCAGCCGAAACAAAATCTGTATGAATAAAATTGTCGTTCGCCGGGACATCCATGTGTATCTTGAAATAAAGCTAATTCCTGATTCTCTCAAACATTATTTACAAGAATAATCGGAAAGGAATGACCCGCTTTTCTCTGTGATCTTCGTCCAGGTGTTTCACTTCCATCACATCATCCATTTGGTTATTATCTCGGCCGGGTTCAGAACTCGGTCGCCTGAATTTGGTGATTTCACTACAAGCAGGTCAAGAGGACCTGTCTCAAGCGCCTCCCAGCAATTTTTGCTGCGGGAGGCATCATTTCCATAGCCCTGGTCATCATTGCATGGGCCGCCATCATCATATTTATCCTGCAACTCAATTTGCGGATTTAGTTCCATTATTAAGCTAGAAAATTAAAGGTGCACTATTATCGTCGCTCCAATCTAACTGTTCGTCTTCCTCGGACACATCGTCCTGCATATTAAGTGTACCTATAGTAAAAATATCTTGCATCCCGCTCTTTGCAAGCAATGCATTTACACGGAAACTCATCTCTTATCTTATCGCATAGCGACTCAAACCCACACCATCTTGGTAGGTACCTAGGTGTATCTAACCTTTCATAGTCTACCTAAGCGTGTATCTATAAAAATGCAGGGCTGCGCCCTGAAGGTAGGTACACCCCAATAATTAATGCAGTCGCTCTCTCGCCACTCGTTGGCTATGGCCGTCGTCCAGCAGGTGTATTCGCTATTTGAGTTGACATCAATTTGATAGACACTTTGCAGTACATTGCTCAGTGGACATCGATTATAATAGACACTACGGTTTTCCTATACGTCAAAGCAGCAATGAACGGCAAAGTGCCTATCAAATTGATGTCAACTGAGTTAGCGAATACGCCTGCAGAACTCGTCTACAAACTCCTCGAAGCACACTATTAGTGCCCGAGAAAAACATCATCTTTACACTCCCTTATGTGAGTGACACATGCAACAATAAAAGAAAAGCACTTAGCTTTTGATTATATCCTCAATTCACTCTGTCCAGCGAGTAAGACAGTTCCCCAAAGCTACAAGAGTGCCCCTGGAGCCCTGCAGGCTCCACAGTACCTACCTACAGCCCAAGTCTCGATCGAATTGATGTCCATAACTCCAGCTTCCTCATATGTGATAGAATAATTCTACCTATGCCAATATTTAAGGCATAATAGCTGCAATCAAAATTCCCAGTCTTAATTTATCTGCCACAAAAACTTCGTTAATATGAGTCGTTGGTGCTGAAGTATTTTTGGAATTCGGCTTAGTCGGTAGGCTATAAATCGTCAAATCCTACAAATGGTAAAAAAAATCCTATGCGATGCACCATGTGCTGCTTACGTTCTCATCATTCGTGATCTTTTCTGTAGGAATCGACCAAGGAAGCCTTATTTTTGAATGAAAAGAAAACCAAACATCCAAGGGGGTGCTAAAATGATCGAGCTCGCGTCGCTGGCTTACATCCTTCCGCATTATCTTCATTCTTATGCACCCTCATATTCCAATATAAATGAAAATATATATATACAATCTTTGAGACGGTACTAAAATTCTCGAGCATCTTTTTTCATCATAAGTTGTTGCAATCACCGTTAAATCACTACCACCGCTTCAAACTCAAAATGAATGTACGAGCCGGGGGCGCAGGCTGGCTGTGGCACCCGACGCCAGGACCTCATGCTCGGCAATAGGTAGCGCTTGCAACCACTACACCAACGACTACACCTCCACTACGCCTACAGAGCCGTGTCTCAGGCTACTTTTTATCTCGGAAAAATAGACGGCTCTTGAGGTATAGTCCACGGAAACGAAGCCCCGGCTGAAAGCTAGTTCTGCATATTATGGTGGATTAGAGGATACAAATGACATAATAATGCGAATTGAATGGTCAAAAATGGAATAATCCCATTTAGGTAGGAACTTGTAATTAAAAGTTTGGTTACCATGTTTCAAAACTTTATTTTTTAGGAAAACGCTAATTTATTACTATCGCAAATATAAATGATTACATTCATAATTTAAGTATGTATTACATAATATCGATACAAAATCTTTCGCCAATAGCGGATTTATAAAAATGTATAAAATGTAATGACGACAACTGAATATCACTAGCATTTACCCAATATTAACATGTCAATCACTACAAACATCTAAATCTTTCTAACATTTGCGAATACATAATACCTCTAAACAAAGTCCAGTTGTATATTGCTTACTGTAAAAAAGACAAATAAGAAATCAACATTCAGTCTCTTCTAATCTGTCTACATTATTTTCAAATGTTATACAAACACTTGAAAGGCCTCTTAATCGTTTACTAATTAGGTACATACGTGCCGGTAATACATAATCTCATATGTGCGAATCTTCAACTTGTGTTATGTATGAGTCATTGGGAATTATGGCAATTGTAATTTAACTACTATCATTTAATTATTGGAGTACTTATGCCACAATATTAATAGTGAACAATAATATAATAATAAATACAATGTTTCGTGATCGTCGCGAAGCGTTATCTCAGGATGCCGCCACACTAATCACTGGTGTTTCATGTAAATTATAGCATTTATTAGCCTACGCTGAAGAGACTTAGCTTCAACATACACAAACTGAAATATTGTTACTGTGGAAAAATGTACATTTAAATAGAGACTTTCACATAATTATTATTATTACTCGTGCATTAAATAGGACAAGCACAAATGCTAGCTCGATATTTAGAAGCTGTGAGCTACAAGAAGCCTTATTGTAAGACCGACTTTTCCATGTGACAAATTAATTTCAGCTGAATGTGTATGTTAAATATTAAGAGCAAAGAATCCATGTTTAAACAGGCACTAAAGTAAGTACGTATATGATATTAATGTTAAGTATTCGCCACATCTGACGTAGAATGACTAGACTAACGAATTTCAATTTAACTTTTCGTACTACATCTGCAAGTAGCACCTAGATACAAATATGCTATAATTTATATGATTTATAAATATTACATTAATTCAATAGGTAGGTAAGTTTATTACTTTCGATAAATTTACTTTTACAAAATAATTTAATCTACATAAAAGTCACATAAATAATAATACATGTCCAGACATTTCATGAACTACCTTCAGATCACGCAACAAGTTAACATTCAATCTATGCCATCCTGTTGTTCTCTTTACGATAACCAGGAAACCAAACTGATAATATAATATTGCCTTATACCAAATCGGTAAAGTATCACAGAAATTAACCATACCTAGCTAAACTATGATATCTTCAATAATACACATCACGAAATATTACGAAACACATCAAGATTTGGTCAATGTATACTAAAATATTAAGACAATGCATACACTAGTCACAAGTGCCAAGATACAAACAAATTATATTTAAATAGACAGACTTAGGTAACACTCAAAGCTTACCAAAGTATATTGAATACGAGGCCAATTAAAATGAATTATGATTAGGCCTTCAAATATTTAATTCTAATAAACTAGAACGAATATTTACAATTCCATCAAACAATAAAAACTGGTAATGGTTCAGCCATCACTGGAAAACGTCTAAGCCTAGTTAAACACTATCTAAGAAAAACCATGATAGTTGCATCTTATTGACAATTTATTAACTCACGGTGTAACAACTAATTTTATTAAATGATCTGACATTTGGAAAGAAAGCTAATTTAAGAAAAGATGATAATTATTTTATTGGTACAAACCTCATATTAGTAACACTGTAATCGCTTAATAATCCCAAATGGTACAAGCATTTATCATAATTTCTCTTCGATGTTGCAATATAGGAAGACTAGAAACTTCATACACAAAACATGTTTTAGTACTCAAGTTCTACAAAGAGTATAAATAGAAAATTAAGTGATAGTTAAAAAGTAATTGAGATGACTTGTTTAGTTAGCTAGATGTAGGTCGGCGCCGTCGCCGTTGGTGGCCATCGAGGCTACGGAGACCAAAGCCGAGTTGCTCGGCCAGGTGTAGATGGACTGCAGTGGAACATGGAGCAACTCCACCAAGTTTCTGTAATGGGGCTCTGAAACATTCATTATGTTATTACTAGACAAACTTCATACTTCCGTCCAGTTAAATCTGTCATCAAAATATTCACTGTTCTATTAGTGAGTAATTGGCAAAAATAACAAGAGCTAACCAAATTAATTGATTTGAGATCATAAATAAATGTATGTTTTAATTTACCGGTCAAAGTTTTTTTATGCAATATGCAAAGCTAGTTAAATATCCATACACATCACACCCACTCTTAGGACTACAAAATGAACATAATTAACTTACCATTTTCAGGATTTATATATCCTCTGCGTATCAAGAAGTCTAAGAGCACTGGGGCACTTGTTGTCTTGAACTCGGGTGTGAGTGCTCTTTGAACACACTCCTCAGCAGTTAACAGTTCAAAGTTCTCAACTTCACCATCAGCATTCTGAGGCATGAAGTCCAGTGGCAACTCAAGATCGTATACATATTCTGTGTTAGGAAATAGGCCCCTTTCACTTTCGAAATAGAAACTGAAAACATTGTCAGATATGAGTAACTACTTCATGAACTGTCTATCAAAGAAAATATAAATTTATTTGGTACTAAATCAACAAGAATGTTGTACCTAACACAGCCGGCTGACACCAACTTTTTCACTAGCTCTCCTTCAACAGAAGCTTCCTCAGCCGCCTCTTTTATAGTTGTCTCCAGAACGCCATAGCCCACAGCCAGTCCACCACTCACGAAGCAATCCCATTTGCCTAAGAATATAAAACAATTATAAATAGTTATCATACTGCAAATATTGTTAAAACTTAACAGTTACCAATGTCTATGCATCATTTGTAGAAAGTTTTAAATCCACCAAATCAAAAAATCAAACAAAGTATTACTCCATCTCACTTTTTAAGAAGTATACTTTAATAACTCAATAATCTTAAAAGCATATTTTAGCAAAACAATAAAATACAAAAAAAAACATAGACAAATTGAGAACCTCCTTTTTTAACTCGGTTAAAAAGTGGCACCGCTGACTGAAACGTTGTGTGGAAATCGGTTGTCGTGGTATGGGCATGTGATGCGGAAGAATGAAGAAAATGTCGTGAGGAAAGTCTTGTGTATGGATATGGATAGCTATAGGAGTAGTGGAAGACCAAAGAAACGATGGATGGACTGTGGGAAAGAGGATATGGTTATAAAGGGGGTGACTACAGAGATGACAACTAATAGAGAAGTATGGAAGAAAAAGACATGTTGCGCCGACCCAAAATAAATTGGGATAAGGGCAGGAGAATGATGATGATTTTAGTAAAACAATAATGAAAATATTGTTTATTAAAATGCAGCTTACCAGGCCAAGTTTGTTTAGTGAAACTTCTCTGCTGTAACCAGATGCAAAGACCTTTTGTTGGGTGGTTGACATAGCCAGTGACACTGACTCCATAGTTCCTGATGCCAAACAGACACATAGCACTTCTGTCCATTTCCAAAAGGCTCTCTGGGTAACATGGTGTAGTTACCCCAAAACACTGCAATTATAACTACTTTGTCAAACTATTTCTCTGTAAAAACAAGTTATCTAGGAGAACAATACCAAACCCGAATATATACCATACCCGTGTAATATGTAATAGGGATTCCAGTGTACAAAAATAATAATTCTATTTAGTCTGCAAGTTAGATTATACATACATGTATATTATATATCAGAAAATATTGGACACATGTTTTTGCTTTACAAAAGCAATAAAAAATTACAAAGATAAAAGGCATTGTTCAGGAGTGGGGGCTTGTTACGTCACTTGTAAGTAAAAACTGGTACAGTTTTTTTATATAGGTGTGACATCACGCTAAATTTCAACACACTGCATCATCCTCATTTTTTGTTTACACAATGCGGGTTGGTGGATGTCACATGTCTTCGAATTTTTGGTTCTAGGACATTTCGGTTTCCTCACTATGTTTTCCTTCACCATTTTCAAGAGTTTCAAAACTAATCTATACATGAAATCTCAGAAGCACAAAAACTGAACAGATTTCAGAGTGATTTCAATACCTGTAACCATAAAGTTGGAATGCAGTGCAGATTTTATTGGCCAGTATTCCATTTAGATAAATAAATAGATTCAGATTTGTCTAATTAGACCAAAAGTCTACCCTCATATTGAGTTTAGTTAGGATGATGATGTAATTTATGACAAATAGAACTCTTGATAAACAAATTATCAGGAATAAGGAAACACACACATTTATTATGAAACAGCCATTATAACAAAGCTATATTACGATGTTACCTGTCATCCTGATGAATTTTTAAAGCTTTATCATTTTATTCTTTATCAACTAAGTATCAATACATAATCTAATACAAACATGATAACATTTACATGAACTCTTCATTAAAGGTAAAATTTAATTTTACAGTTGTTTTTAGCAAAACATTTAAGGCAATAATTATTTAAGGCATTTAAGGTAATCAAATGTAGAAATCAAATGTACCTCATCTCTCCATCCTTTTAAAGCGCATATCTCATTTTCTTTTCTCAAATTCTGCAATACATCAGCTATCTTTGTCGTTCTCTCTTTATAATCTCTGAATGCTGGATTTAATTCAACATACTCGCCAGTGATCCGAAATACCTGTAATTATTAGTTAAAATTGAATATTAATAAGAATACTTAATTCTTTATTGTAAAGGTGAGCTTAACTCAATGTTGTGTTTTCTCCCAGAAAACCTTTTAGTAATAGAGAGAAATCGGTTCGAGGGTAGGATCCAGTGTACAATATAAACCTACAATAATTCCAAATTTACTTAATGATAAATACTAATATTAAATCATTTTGAAAGGAAGTACTTATTTAGTATACTTTTAGTAGGTTTAGAAAACATTTGCAAATGTAATACAATTTACTCAATCTTTCTTCAAATAGGAATAGGCATGACAGGTCAAAAGTTACATCAATTATAACTAGATATTACTGACTTTGGTTAACCAGATTATTTAAATAAGTGATAACTTATCATTTTAGTAATGTTTACATTACTTATTATTAATAAATTGCTTGAAAGCTTCATCCAAATTCACAAAGAAATCAAATTTTCACAGTGACAGTGGGTACTACAATAATGATTTTATTATTGTTTCTGTTCATTTCAAACTATTAGGGGAGAACCTAATCGATCAGTATTTCAAAATAACATTTGTTAAAATATTCCAATTGGAATGTCTTCTGTTTTTTGGGAAAGGCATACTAATTTTAAAAAATGAAATTTATGTTTATGGGCTTACCTCTGGGAATCTAATTAGGTACTTCATAACATCAGGGCGAATCAAACCCACTTGATATCCGGCTACTATAAACGGTTTGCATACTCCCTGATGCAAGCCTTGAACAATGCAAAATATGTAAGCAAACAGTACGAATTGCTTCTTCGATAGCTTGTTATTACAAACATTATGTAGGCTGCTTAAACAGACACTCGTGTATTCTAAACTAATACATAATTACCTTTTACTGGCAAATATACAGAAATAGAATCACGTACCTGATAGATAGAAACAGTTGAATTTTTTGGCTAATTTGAGTAGATCGGAAATCTTATTCTGTGCAGACGAGTACATATTTTTCATATTACTGTTCCATACAGTTTCTATACAAGTAATAAGTACCGGATGCTAGCTTAGACCTAAAAATTTAAAATTAAAAGCGATGAGCGGACTGAGGGCACAGATTAAGTGTCGGTCGTTAGTCGTTACTCGTTATACGAAAACGCTGTATTGTCCTGCTTCCTTCTTCAGCAAATTCCACAATGATGTCCGTTTGTCATTCACAATCACTGACGACAAAAACAAATGACAGCTTTAGGGATGTCCATGCAGTACCAAAAAACCTAAATGCGGTCGATGTTTTAGTTAAATTTTAGGTCCACAAGGAATGTATTTTTAGTACGTAGTGATGAGTGATTCGACGGATGGGTGTTCTGCGACGGTGAAACCGTTTTTACGTCGTGGGTCCAAACAGGCTTCGTTGCACAAACCAGTCTTCGAATTACTTGATGCGGTTTTTTTTATTTTACGTCTAAGAAAATACAGTTGAGAACCCATTGATTCAACTATCTACCATACTCGTCGCGTCGTCGTTCTTATTGTTTTGCACAAACAGTTCTTCCAATGAAAAGTGATTTTTTGTCAAAGAAATACAATCGATATTTTATTACGACTCGTCAGTGCTGTCGTTCGTTACGCGACGGTCACGTCTCATACATTTGCAACTTAAAACCGTTAGTAAGTAAGAAACTGCAACTACTTCACTTGACGATAGTTTCGTCTTTTAGAGCAGTCTTCAAGCCAGTTCCGACGACGAACTTTTTCTGCAACTGTTATCGTTTAACGAACAGTTGTGTTTCGCCACTAAAAATTCGATAACGACGCACCACTAATTTTTAGTCGCCAGCGACTTCATTAATGTTTCAAAAAAGGTGTGATCACTAGTAATACGGTGACTACACTATTGCAACTATGAAAAGTCCAACTGAGAGCCAGCGAGGCAGAAACATCGCTAATGTGGGAGTTGAATGACAAGATCAAGATAACAAAAAGGCGCAACCGAGCGTATTTTGCAGAAAAATGTAAACAAACCATGAGACTCTTTCACTTTTCTAAATACATACAAAATATTCAATTGACCAAAACCAATCTGCTTCAATTAAACTAAAATAAACTCTCATCTTATTGTCTAGCGGAACACATGGTGCGCCACCGAGGAAATTCCGTTTGCCTTGTCAAATACTCAATTCACGCGTTTAAAACCGCTATTATTACTATTTTTTTTTTTTTTTTTAAAACGTTGCCCCACACTAGGAATATTCCTGTATCGTGGGTGAGTTCACAAACATGTAAATTCACATACACAAGCCACCCAGACCCGGAACAACTATCTGCAGGTCATACAAATATTTGTTCCGTGCGGGGATCGAACCCGCGACACGCAGCGCAGCAGCCGAACACTCAACCACTGCGCCAACCGTGCCGTCGTATTAGCCAAGGTCTTTAGACCTGTGGCAAGTTTTACACACCCGGAACATGACAAGAGTCTGTAGTTACCATTGACTTATAAATCATATGGACTGGGCATACCTACAAGAAAAACGTGCCATACCTACACTTCACTGAGAGGATAAAATGGCGAATAATAGGGTAGCCCATATCGATATCTCTTTATCAAAAACATCGATAAAAGATTGTGAGAATGTTTTCATATTGTTATGGTACAATATCAACGGCTATTTTTACCAGTGCAATTGAGGTAATATGTTACTACGTAATAGAGAGGCTATCATAAAAGCAAAGGAAATGCTACATTTTGACAAGAGTAACGAATGTTTGGCTGAAACAATAATTAGTCGTCTTAACACATCATTCTCCTGCCCTTATCCCAATTTATTTGGGGTCGGCGCAACATGTCTAATTAGTCGTCTTAACAAAACAGTATATACACGCAGCGCTAGAACGCTTCTAAGGTGTAGTTTTCTCGCAACCAGAAGGTCAGAAGCGCTGTGATTACCCCGCAATACGTAGTTTCCTTTTTACCCGACTGCGCGACGCAAGGGAGGGTAATGTGTTTATCAGCATAAGTATGTAGATAAGATTAAATGTATGTATATTTGTTCCTTTGAGGTGTTTTAGAGACCGAAAGCGTGAGCCGATTTTGATCATTCTTACTTCAATTGATTTATTTTAATCTTGCGAGTGCTACTTATGACATGACAGTAATCAAAATAAAATATGGCGACCACCAGACGCCATAAATTGTGAAAAAGACAAAAATGAAAGTCGACTAACTATATTAGGTGGGGTATCAAAATAAAGGGTTCGAGGAGGCGATTCCAAAAATCTAACTCACTGAAGTCTACAACAAAAATGAAAAACATTTTCAAAAACCCGACTTAAAAAATCAAATGAAAAGTTCCAAACAAGTCACTTTTCAAGCAGTGTGATGTAGTTGGTTGCATGAAATCAATAATTGTACTGAAATAACTCCCACCAACTTGTTTTTCAGACAGGTTTTTTGAAATTTTTTTTTTTTTAAATTTGAAGTTAGTTTTTTTTAGTGTCTTGGAATTTATGCTTTTAGCTATTACAAGAAACGAAATGCAGTAAGTATATCCGGTATATCGAATATTTTGTGTCAATTAAAATGAAATGTAAAAGTAACAGTGTTAGTGTTATTCTAGAGCCTTGCGAGTAGACCTTCGAGACGGAGGCAACAAGTTCAAAGAAAACAAATGACGCTGAATCCGCAGTGGGCTTCCGGCACGGACTTCTCCAACACATATCTTTTCTAACATGCAGATGATTTTTGGGTTTTAATTAAAAGTCAACAATAATTACAATAAAGTCTTTATATTAAACAAATCAATCTCATTCATTTCTGCACAATACAATTTTGTTCAGGTAATATCTGAGTGATATTCTTTCAGTAGAGTAGTAGTAGTTCTTCCCACAATATTTGTATCTCAAATTCATGCATATGTACCTATATAAATATCTATTACACTTTTAATTAATAAACAAAGCTTAGGGTTTTGAATTTAATAAATTTCTTTTCCTTTTAAATCTATCAAAGATTTAAAAGGGACATATATACATAATAATATAGCATTATCGATAAACAAAAATGTCATGCATGCACTACTCTATCCCTACAAAAACAAGAAAATGATTTCATGAAATACAACTGTTAAAAAGAAAGGCAAACGGGCAATTATGAATGCTTTTTACATAAACTCTTCAACGAATACAGAATCTTTTAATAACTAAATCTAAAGATATTTCAGCTAAAAGTAAGTATACGTACTTGTGCAAAGTTATGTTCGGGTGATTTCCGCTTCTTTTGATGCCAAATACGATTATATTGCAATTGGGCATCTTGCTATTGACGACTTCCACTAAACAACCGAGTTCAAACGCAGCAAAATTACTCCAAAATTCACAAAATATATCCCATAGATGTAGTATATACATCTATGATATATCCATTGTTTACGACCATTTGACAGTTGACTTACCCAACTTTGGTACCAAACACCGAGAGGATAAAATGGCAAACTGGCCGCAAATAGGTATTTCAATGACGATAGGAATGAAGGGTTGACATTATAGTAACTGTATAAAAATCATTGACAATAAATTATATGGACTGGAAATGTTTGACTATAGAAAAAACAGTTATACAAATATGTGGCATATCGACGCCAAAATCATAAAAATACTGCTATCTCTTTTTAACTTTCATAATTTTGCATAAGTGAAAAAGCCTAATAGTGTTTCTGACAGTTACTATAATGGCAACCCTTCATTCCAAGCATCATTGAAATACCTACCTACCATAATGAAATATTTGCGGCCGGTTCGCCATTTTAAACCGACGAAAAAAAAAGGAGGAGGTTCTCAATTCGACCGTATATATACTCGTATATATATATTTTTTTGTGTATGTTCAGCCCTCACTCCGTCATTTATGAACCGATCTTAATTATTATTTTTTTGTTAGATAGGGTATACCTCAAGGGTGGTCCCATGTCAAGGAAATTAGGATCTGATAATGGAATCCTGATAAAATTGAGAGAAAACCTCGAAAATTGTGGGCACGTTTAGCGTTTCTGCACATACGTGCACGTGTTTGGCCCTCACTCCGTTGTTTATGAACCGATTTTGATGATTCTTTTTCTTAGATAGGGTATACCTCAAGGCTGGTCCCATGTCAAGGACATCAGGATCTGATTATGGAATCCTGATAAAATTGAGAGAAAACCTCGAAAATTGGGCACAAATATTGTTTCTGTTTACTTTTCATAACTTAATCAGGTATTTGCATTAGGAATCATCACATCATGAAACTGAGCTGATGATGGAAGCCATACCTTTCCTAAACAATAGAAGTTAGATATAAAAACTGGTTATAGTGACAGATACCACTTAATATGCTTTGAGAAAAGCGTCTTTAGAATATTGGAGGATATGTTTTGTGAATTTTGAAGTCATTTTGCTGTGTTATTGCGTTTGAACTTGGTTCTATAGTGGAAGTCGTCAATAGCAAGATGCCTAATTCCAATATAATCGGATTTGGCATCAAAAGAAGCGGAAATCACCCGAACATAACTTTGCACCAGTACGTATACTTAATTTTAGCCGAAATATCTTTAGATTTAGTTATTAAACAAAATATTCTGTATTCGTTGAAGAGTTTATGTAAAAATCATTCATAATTTCCCGTTTGCCTTTCTTTTTAACAGTTTTATTTCGTGAAATCATTTTCTTGTTTTTTTAGGGATAGAGTAGTGCATGCATGACATTTTTGTTTATCGATAATGCTATATTATTACGGTTCTTTATTGGTTTTACGTTTTACTTTCAAGGCTGCCTGCTAATAAACGAAAAAAGAAAATTTTGCTGGAAACAATCATTGTTGTAAAAAAGATGTCAACAAAAACAATTCATATTCTGTCCCCTTCACTTTGAAGAGAATCATGTTTCAACCGGACACTGAATAAAGTAACACTGCGTGACGATGCTTTACGTTCACGAACCATAATGGTAAGTAACATTGTTTGTTATAAAATTGTCCAACATGATTGCGGTGATAAGTGATGATGATGACTTCAAGTGCAACACTTGCCTAACGGGCACAAAGAGTGATGCAAAGAATGTGTTTGAATGTAGTCCTAAGATTAATTGCCAAAATAAGACAAACTTGTTTATTTGGTTGCACTAAGTGCATACGTACTACTACACACTCCTTTTAAAGGAATTTTTCAATGTCACCAGCAGTCTGCTTTTTGTGTCAATGGACTTTTAAATTATATTATGAGGACTTTTAAGTGTATTAGCAGTGTTATTCTGTAAAAATCGCGCTGTGAATACTTGGATGAGGTGAACATTAAGTGAGCTTATGTACGATTATTTAGATCATTATCCACTCGAGAGCTACTGAACTAGTGACCTATTGAGCGAGTGAGTGAGAAGTGCACTCAACGACCGAACGAGAACTGTTCTCAACCTACAAATTGCAAATTAAATGAGGCCATTTAAAATAATAACTAACAATCCTAATAATAAAATTGAGAAACATCAAACATATCATTTTATTGCTTGTTTACAGCCTGCAATTCCATCGAATATGTCTGGCATTTTAATTGAAATCAAGACAAACTCTCAACATCTGAGTATGGTATTTAGTCACCAGCACGTCCGCTGCGCCAGGTTTAGCCGCTAACGTCTCCGCTGCACCAGATTTGGCTGTTAGCACCTCCACTGCACCAGGTTTAGCCGCTAGCACCTCTGCTGCGCCAGATTTATCGGTATGACTAGCTTCAGTTTTTCTTGTCATCATTATTTGCGAATTTGATCTCAATGATAATATGTCATCGACTGAATTAAGACTGTCTGTGTGTGTGAAATTAAAGGACAAAAGTCAAAAACAGTCCAAGAAGGAAAGTCCAAAAGAGACTTAATGAGAAAGTTAGAAAACAAACGAAAAAAAATCTCTTCAGTAATAATTTCTTTCTCTTTTAAATCTTTGATAGATTTAAAAGGGAAAGAAATTTATTAAATTCAAAACCCCAAGCTTTGTTTATTAATTAAAAGTGTAATAGAGTTATACATGAATTTGAGATGCAAATATTGTGGGAAGAACTACTACTACTCTACTGAAAGAATATCACACAGAAATTGCCTGAACAAAATTGTATTGTTCAGAAATGAATGAGATTGATTTGTTTAATGTAAAGACTTTATTATAATTATTGTTGACTTTTAAATAGTACCCAAAAATTATCTGCATGTTAGAAAAGATATGTGTTGGAGATATCCGTGCCGGGAGCCCACTGCGGATTCAGCGTCATTTGTTTTTTTTGAACTAGTTGCCTCTGTCTCGAAGGTCTACTTAACGCTAGGCTCTAGAATAACACTAACACTGTTACTTTTACATTTAATTTTAATTGACACAAAATATTCGATGTACCTACTGCATTTCGTTTCTTGTAATAGCTAAAAGCATAAATTCCAAGACACTAAAAAAAAACTGACTTCAAATAAAAAAAAATATTATTTCAAAAAACCTGCCTGAAAAACAAGTTAGTGGGAGTTTTTAGTTCAATTATTAATTTCATGCAACCATCTACATCAGACTGCTTGAAAAGTGACTTGTTTAGAACTTTTCATTTGATTTTTTAAGTCGAGGTTTTGAAAATTTTTTTTTTTTTTTATACACTTCAGTGAGTTAGATTTTTGGAACCGCCTCCTCGAACCCTTTATTTAGATACCCCACTTAATATAGTTCACTTCTTCTTTACTTTCATTTTTACTTTTTCACAATTTATGGCGTCTGGTGGTCGCCATATTTTATTTTGATTACTGTCATGTCATTAGTAGCACTCGCAAGATTAAAATAAATCAATTGACGTAAGAATGATCAAAATCGGCCCACGCTTTCGGTCTCTAAAACACCTCAAAGTAACAAATATACATACATTTAATCATAAATACATACATAGGCTGATAAACACAGTACCCTCCCTTGTGTCGCGCAGTCGGGTTAAAAGGAAATTACGTAATGCGAGGTTCTGAAAATTTACGGCGCTTCTGACCTTCTGGTCGCGAGAAAACTACACCTTAGAAGCGTTCTAGCGCTGCGTGTATATACTGTTTTGTTAAGACGACTAATTATGTTTCAGCGCGAACATTAGTTACTCTTGTCAAAATGTAGCATTTCCTTTGCTTTTATTATAACCTCTCTATTACGTAGTAACATATTAATTCAATGCCACTGGTAAAAATACCCGTTGATATTGTACCGTAACGATATGAAAACATTCTCACAATCTTTTATCGATGTTTTTAATAAAGAGATATCGATATGGGCTACCCTATTATCCGCCATTTTATCCTCTCAGTGAAGTGTAGGTATGGCACGTTTTTCTTGTAGGTATGCCCAGTTCATAGGATTTATATGTCAGTGATAAAAATACAGGTTCCTAATACTTTTCTTTTGATCTAGTATCGAGTGCTATAATATGGAATTTAGGATAGTGAGAAAACTCAATTACACCTTCTGATTTCAAGGGAATTTAGGGTGGTATTACATTTATCCTAGATCTTTGTCCAATGTGAGTTTGATCAAAGAACTAGGACGACTTCGTGAAATGTGTCATCAACACCGATATTTGATCAAAGAATATTGACATTTAAATCAAAATGGCTGCAACTTAGATTTTGTCTTTCTTTAGTGAACGCTGATACTTTCATACCAATGTAATTGAATGTTGAGTCATATAAACGTATAAAACGCTATTAGGAATGTTTGTCCTCGACTTGTAATTATTTAATTTATCTTGAATGCTTTTTTCTCTTCGCATTTCGATCTATGGGTTAACCCAAAGCTTTTTTTTTATAATAATAGTATAGTGATAATAGCAGTACATAAAGTTGCTCCACGTTCCTCAATTTTCTCAGACTACGTAAAATCTTGGACAAAGATATTGGACAAGTGTAATGGAATTCCATCACAGAAATTTGATCAAATATGGGACTTAGATATTGGACAAAGATAGAGGATAAAATGTAATACCACCCAACTAGGAAGTAGGAAGCTACCGATTACACTATCCTAAATTGGACTCCAAAATCGGAATCCTAAATCGGCACTTACAAATTCAAGCCTTCACAGAAAATCAAAAGTCGCTAGAAAGTCTCTAAAGCTGATTCTACCAGGAACGGACCAAAAACGAAAAAGAGCGGACTCAGATTTTTTTCTGGGAAAGGGACCTTGGGATTTTTTTTTATTTTAAACACTTACCCATTTGTAGCGACAAAGTTACTGCATTATTTTATTTAATAACAATGTAATTTTATTTAATTTTAAGTATTGCAATGTAATGATTTTGAACAACAATGCATTGTAATGTTGCTATGGGTTTAATACCTGAAAGTAAAATATAAATAAATAAATAAATTGGCAACACTTATCTTTAAATTCTAGTGACGCGATTACACTATCCTAAGTCAAATCGGGACCTCCCAATCTCACTAAATCGGACACTAACTGCTCTAACTGCTATTAATTTGACTTGACCGTTATTCGAAGCTTATTTAATTTAGAGATAGTCACTACGTTTCCCGCCATCTATATCAGTCTCTTTCTTTCCTGTATCCTTCTCTGTCTAACCCCACCACCTGGCAGAGTGGGGGCGCACTGAGTGAGTCGCCATGTTTATGCCTCATTGGCGCACAGATTAGATAGCATTGGCGCCGTATTATTATTATACTCTTTGCATTGGCGCTACTATTATAGTCATCTGTGCATTGGCGTCTTGTTTCCCACCGCGTCAGGTTGTGTTAACAAAAACGTTACACATATTCAAATTTATTTTAAAATAATTATAAAATATACAAAATTTTTGAATTTTTACAAATATTTTATATTTTCGTGTTTTACGTGTGGTGCATAGCAGCATTATTAGTGTGGTAATAAAAAAACTACTGGTAAAAATACCCACCAACTACACGTGAGTAATTTCATAATGATATTAAAACGGAGTGATACTTTGCATTATGATATTGGCTTATAATTTATTAAGTACCTACATTTTATACTGTGTAGGTGGTTTTATGCATAATAAACGGTTTGTTTTTTCCGTTCTTATGTAATTTTTAATGTTTTCATTGGCTTTTTAGAACGGACATTTTTATTTCTTAAATTATGTGTGTCACATACTTTTTATTTAAACTTTTATTTTAACGGTTTTTTCGAGTTAGTGTTGTTCTAAAGCCCCTTTCTTGTTTTAGAATGGATGATAGTAATAATTATGTACAAAATGAAGTGACTGAACCATTACCAGGACCATCTGGTATGCAGCGTAAGTTACGGTCAAGGAGCTCAAGTTCAAGCAGTGAAAGTTCCCAGAGCTCTTCATCTTCATCTTCATCACGCTCCCCAAAGCGTCGACGGAGTCATGGAAAAAGGAGGAAAGGAAGAAAACGAAGACATTCGAAACAGGAGTTTCGAAAATTATCAAAGGAGGTACGTGATCTTCGTAAATCCCTTTATGCTCGTGATAATGAGCGTCAAGTTCAAAATAAAGATCACTACTATAACGATTCCATGTCTATGAATTCTGGTGTTAGTCGGAATCTTTACGAAGAATTAGGTGATAATGCGTCGATTATCGACGCGCCTACTGAAGTTATTTTTAATATTCAAACAAAATTAAAAGAACCCTCTATACCCAAGAGTTCTAAACTCCATTTGAAACTGCTATGTGATCTTCAACATTGGGATACAAGTAATTGGAATGAAATCAGATATTCCGAAACTCAAAAGGCGTATAATCACAAACTGGGTTTTACGGATATTGAGATAAATGAAGAAGTTGGAGCCTTCCAGTCTCCCCGCCATTTGATATACGCCTTTGCTGCCTTAACAATGTGCATTTTAAAGCAGAAAGAGTCTCTTCAGAAGATATTGCTTGATTTTGCCCAGTGATCTAAAGAATTAACCCCAGATTATGAGGTTATTAATAATAAGTTAACAGACCTTATAAATTGCGGTGATTTTCAAACAACCTCCTCAGATTTGTTACAGCTTGTTTGTGGCCATCGCGCAGAGATATTGCAAATGCGCCGGGACTGTGTAATCAAACAGGTAAAGGAGCCATTGGTGAAATCTACGCTTAGGAATATTCCTCCTACATGCACAAACTTATTCAACGCGGAAAAATTCACAGCCGCTTTGGAAAAAGCGGGTGGAGTGCGAAAATGTTTTTGGCCGCTAAAGAAGTCTAACAACTCTATCTCGCAGGTAGAGACACACAAAACTAGCGTCTCCTCGCAGGAGTACGCAACCCGAAAAAGGCCCTCGCAGGGTTGTCAACATGGATCGTGCTATGTGCAAGGCTGTTGTCAAACTGCACCACCCTCGCAGGACGGTCATATCTCGCACTATCAGGGACATGGCTCTCATTCGGTCGCACCGAATAATCGGGGGCTTTCGTGGACGAGGTTCATCGAGAAATCACCCCAAGCACCGAAATCAATCCAAATCTGGGCAGAAACGAGCACCGTCTCCGACCAACAACAATAGAGACATCAAACGTCGAAAATATTGATATGATGCAGTTCAAAGCAGGCCGTCTAGCAAATTTTTTAACTCAATTGGGAGCTCCAAATGTTATTCTCAGGATGATATCGGGGGTATCGCATACCTTTTCGTCAAAGGCCACCAATGATCCATCCAAGGAACATAAAAAAGGGTATGTTAGTTCCTTACTCAGTAGAGATGACCACTGTCATCGGCAAAATGAAGGATTAAGGGGTCCTCGAACGAGCACATCTGTCTCCAAGTTTCCTGTCATCAATGTTTTTAGTTCTCAAGAGCGACGGCTCTGCTCGGCCCATTTTCAACCTGAGGGCCCTCAATCAATACGTAAAAACCACAAAATTCAAATTCTGCAAAAAACCACAAAAAGATCCATAATCCTTTCCTCCATTCCTACAGCAAAGAGACTGGCTGTGCAAAATAGATCTCTCACAAGCATACTTTCACGTTCGAGTGACTCGCAGCCACAGAAGATTCCTACGCCTAGTCTATCGAAAGAAGGTATTGGAAATGACATGTTTACTATTTCGTCTAAGTACTGCACCCAAGACTTTCGCATCAGTGACAAATTGGGTTGCCCAAATGATCAGAAAACGAGGAATACGAATACTGGTTTATTTGGATGACTTCCTGATTGCTCATCAACACAAGGAAAACCTAAACGAACATGTAAAGATTGTCATTCAGACTCTCGAGACGTTAGGCTGGATCATAAATTACGAAAAATCTGTGTTGACTCCGTCAAAAACATAGGCGTATTTGGGCGTTCAGTGGAACGCCTGGACAAATCAGAAGCAACTCCCCAAGGAGAAGGTAACGTCGCTGATTGTCAAGCTGTCCCAAATGCTAGACATGCAATATGCAAAGCTCAAGGAGGTTCAGGGTCTGGTTGGACTTCTGAATTTTGCGAGTTTTACCGTCCCAAGAGGCCGACTCAAATAACGGGCTTTATTGGACCTCCTCAACAAAATGTTGAGATCAGACCAGAAATGGCATTTTATTCTTGTCGAAGCCAGGCACAACATAATATGGTGGCTTCAGAACTGCAAACGCCCTTCAGCCATTCATGTACCTCCACCAACCCATTACCTAACAACGGATGCCTCCGATATAGCATGGGGAGCTCGATTAGACAATTTTTCATTGCGAGGGTTGTGGCAGATCACGAAAAACAGTTACACTGCAACCAAAAAGAAAAATGCTCGCCATCCGAAAGGTGTTACAAGATCATTGTCAGCTCCTGCACTGGAGTACAGTACTAATTCAATGCGACAACAAAACTGTTATTGCCTATCTGCGACACGAAGGGGGCATGAGATCCACACCACTGATGGATCTAACATACCAAGTTTTTCAAATTCGGGAAGAACACCAAATTCACGTGAATATTTTTCATATTCCCGGGATGTACAACGGTCATGCGGACCATTTGTCGAGACTTCGGGTCAATCCGGAATGGAATCTCTTGGCCAGAGCCACAGAGACAGTGTTTGCCAAATGGGGCATCCCGCTGATAGACCTCTTTGCCTCCAGTCGAGCACACGTCGTAGTGAATTATGCGTCCCTAGATCTGAATCGATTACCAAGCATTGTTTTACGACGCATTCTCCCGACAGTGGAATTTTCAACTGGCGTGGATTTTCCCGCCACCGTACTTGATTCACAAAGTGCTATCCCATTTGAACAGCGCTCACGGGATATACTTGCTAGTAGTTCCGCGTTGGGATCGAGTTTATTGACGGGCAGATCTGAAGGCCCGAGCGTTGGCAGCCCCATTCACACTTCGGAATCTCGATCAAGTCTTAATAGACATGTCGATGGGACTCCCACCACCGAGGACACAGAACATGATTTTCGAGGTATGGAAATGTGGGGGTGGGCCGACACCCTAAAAGATTGGAATGATAGCCAAATAAAACTATTGAAGAAGTCTTGGCGACCTTCCACACTAAAGACTTATGATGTTGCTTGAAAAAATGGCAAATCTGGTCTGAGCAACACTGAAATTAATCCTCATAATCTTAACGGTAGAGAAGTAGCCAGATTCCTGTCGGACCTTCATCTGGTTAATAACTCGTCATATAATACGATTCTTTTGCACAAATCTGTAAGTTCCACTCTTTGCAATCCAGACATTGCTGGCCAAATTTGTTCTCATATTTTAGTAAAACAGGTTTTAAAATCCATAGCTTTAGAGAAACCAGTTAAATCTAAACCACCGATTTGGAACATATATAGCCTAGCTGCCTATCTAAATAGTTATAATTTTACACACGACAATATTTTCCAAGTGCAAAGACACACTGCAACATCACACACACTCACATCATCACCACTCTTATGCTCAGGTCGAAGAATTCACGATTTGACTTTATTTAGAACTGATGTGGAGCGTTGTATTCAAAGTAATAACTCTATAATTTTGTGTACTGTTTATGGTTCAAAGACTGATTCTTCGGATCACAGGCAATCGGGTTGGAAATTGTTTACTAATCTAGATATCAATATTTCGGATCCAGTTTATTGGATTAATAGAACAATTGAATTGTTAAAAATTCGCAGAGATTCTGCTAAGATCCATAATCTGTTCATTTCTACAAGAGGTGAAGCAAAAGCCGCTTCAAAGACAATCATATCAGGTTGGATTAAAACTCTACTTAAAGATGCGTGTATAACTGCAACGCCTGGGAGTTTCCGCTCTGCTGTTGCCTCAAAAAACTAGCTAGACAATTTCCCATTAGAGGATATTCTCGCGAGAGGAAACTGGAAGTCCCAAAATACTTTTTGTAAATTCTATAAGCGAACAGTTCTACCCTCATCTTCAAGTACCTCTATAACTATGTTATTTAATCCTGTTGATTGATGTTGCTGATATAATGTTGATTATGATTAATAAAGTTGAAAAAATTAATGAAACCAAAATCATATTCACATAATTATGTAAGTTTTTTATTGTTCTTCAATTAAAAAGGAAAACAATAAATAATTAAAATAAGATGCATTTGTTTCATTCAAATGGGCAATATAACCAGTTATATCTTATTTTACTAAAAAGTCATTCACATTGGCGTCACCACCACCACCAGGCGATAACAAACAGGTCTCAGATTAAATAAGCTTCGAATAACAGTCAAGTCAAATTAATAGAAGCGTTTTACCTACCAATAAAACGCATATTAATTTACTTACCTTATTCGAAGCTTATGTTTTAAAGTCTGCCTGGTGATTTTCGACTCAATGAGGCATAAACATGGTGGCTCACTCAATGCGCCCCCACTCTGCCAGGTGGTGGGGTTAGACAGAGAAGGATACAGGAAAGAAAGAGACTGATATAGATGGTGGCAAACGTAGTGCCTATCTCCAAATTAAATAAGCTTCGAATAAGGTAAGTAAATTAATATGCGTTTTATTGGTAGGTAAAACGCTTCTATTACACGTTCCTGTTTCCTAAATTGGGTCCCCTGAAATCGGAAGGTGTAATTGAGCCATTATTAGGAACAATCTAACTAGGAAGTAGGAAGCTAGCGTTGCTAGCCTGCTCCTGGTAGAATTAGTTTTAGAGACTTTCTAGTGACTTTTGATTTTTAGTTAGTTGGCAACACTGCCGAATTAGGATTCCGATTTAGGAGTCCAATTTAGGATAGTGTAAACGCTAGCTTCCTAATTCCTAGTTAGATTGTTCCTAAATTGGGTCCCTTGAAATCGGAAGGTGTAATTGATTGAGCCTTTAGCGTGACTCGGAACGCGGCGATAATCGATAGTTTGCATTTGCATCATAGAGTTTAAAATAAATAGTAACAGTCACAGAGCACTAATATAGTACTAGTGTACCAGTAGTTTATTAGTGCTCTGTGGTTTCAGTGGCAGAGTATATCACAGAGTTTTGTCGAGTGACGTTACTGAACTTCACTCGACAAAATCATGATGCTGTGCGCGCGGCTGTTTTAATTATTCTTTTATTGATTCATAATGAATATTGTTATGTAAAATTGGTGTAGTTTTGTGTCTCAAGTGTCAACGCAAATAGGCAATGTGTGGAAACATTGAAACAGGCGCGATCTCGGTAAAATAGAGATGAGAATTTTACTGTAGTATTGACTACCTCAGCGAAGTTTGCCGAGAAGGTTGACTCGACACATTTGTTGCCAAATACTGCAAAATATATTAGAATGTGTTACATCTGCATTATAATGTGAAAAGAAATTAAAATACGCTACTAATGACTAGGCAGTATGGTCTCAGACCTTAGCCTGTTCCAAAAGGAACAAATAAAAAGAAAAAGTATATCACAGACAGAGCACATTACATTTCTAATTCTAGCTTGCTACTATTATAGTCAAAGAGAATATAATTTCATTATAGTTATCTGTGCACATTTCGTTTGCATGAATATATTTTTTGGCCCATTCTAGTAGCATATCAAAGATAGCATATAATATTATATAATTACTCTTTGCTAGTAGCTATCTAATCTGTGCATTCTAGTTAGCTATCTAAATTCTAATCTGTGATTCTAGTTATTGCACTCTTTGGAGTCTGGCCCATTTAGTAGGTATATGTAAACCTTATAAAATATGTAAACATTCAGCTTCAGCAGCTTCAGTGACAGAAGATTTAAATTTTTGCGATGTCGTCGGAAAGTTTTGGTGTAGTACATGACTTAGCTCCGGTTTTTCGACCTTATATTCAAAATGTGTACCAAGATTTGAAACTTGGTAAGTTTTTGATGCGAGCACATTCTGTAGTATTTAAATCTTGATTAAAAAGTATAATAATTATATTTGCAGGTTTATGTAAGACTAAAGTTGACTTTGAAAGAGTATCCGGCAATTCTGAGGGGGGTGAATGCCAAATTCGGATTGTCCTACCGTATTGTTCGAAGAAACTAAAATGGGAAATTATATTTGATGGCACAGCACCTTGGTTCGCGCCAGACTTCAGATTCGATGACGACAGTTTTCTTATGAATGTTGATGAACAATTTTTGGAAGAAAAATTGCCAAACTTGGCAAAGTGGAACGAAAATGATCCAAAAGCACTTAGTAATGTTATTTCAGAACTAATCAATGTTTACAAACTTCATCAGGTATGAAAATTATTTTCTTCTTAGGGTTTTTCATTTTTGAAGGTTGTGCCCGTCCTGAGCCTTTAGACAAAATACTTTTCTGTTAACGTTAACACTTCGTTCAAAATGTATGGCAACAACATTACTGGGCGTGAGTCACGTGACAGTTCTCTCCGCAGGTAATGTTCTTGCTATTTAGCACGAAGCGTTAGCACTATTATAAAAGTTATTTGGCTGGAAAGCTTTCATGGGTTCAACAATGAGCTGCTCAAAACCTTTAACTGCATGCCTTGCCAACTCTTACTGCTGTTACAGATAAAGAAATTAAATGAAGATGACAGTTCTAGAGCCTACTTTGAATACAGTGCTCTACTGGGGGATGCTCTGACATCTGAACAAGATATTGAAGTGTGGGTTGGTACCCATGTAGTGGAGTTCCTGATCAGGCTGAACGTTGATACATCTAGACTACCTGAACTGTATAGTGATGGGTAAGCATGACAACATTGTAACCAAGTTAAGTCTTTGGCGGCGACCTCTCGTGCCTGGCCCTGGTTCAGGCCATGGTACGGAGCGAGAGGGAATGGGAAGCAGTCTCCGCAGTAATGCTCGCGAAGGCGGGACACGTGAGGGAAGCTCAACAGAGTGCCCCGCAAGGCCCCGGCCACTAGCACCGCAGGAGAGGTACTGGGCGTAGAACGTCGGGAGACGATCTCCAGCCACCGTCGACCTGGGCCTGCGGACGACGAGCAGTGGGTAGCTCACCATCCTATCAGCACCAGGCCCGTGAGTCGAAGGTGCGTAGTGACGTGAGTGAGATTAGTGTCAGCCACCACTGATGGGTCCATTGTGGCCGGTGCCTGCATGGCTAGGGGTAGCGGATCAATTCTTAAAATGAGTTACCACACCCCTGGGCACCAGGGAAGGAACAGGGGTGGGTTTTAGTCAGTAACAGTCTGACACGCCTTTCCACTCCACCCAGAGTGGGAGAAGTTATTGGATGATTTCCCACACCCCAAAAAAAAACCAAGTTAAGTCTTGGAAACACAGTAAATTGCTTATTTGTCAGGCCTGTTGGTCTAGTGGTTAGTGACCCGGACTGCTATGCCGGAGGTCGTGGGTTCGATTCCCACCAAGGACAAATGTTTGTGTAATGAGCATGATCATTTGTTCTGTGTCTGGGTATAATTTATCTATAATATTTATGTATTTAGAAATATATAAGTATGTTTATCAGTTGTCTAGTACCCATAACACAAGCTCTGCTTAGCTTGGGACTAGATAGGGTTGTGTGATAGTTGTGGAATATTATTATTATTGGTTTTTTGTTTGTTAAACATATTTTCTTAAAAATGCATTTAAATGTAAGCATTCAAGAGTTTCAAAGTATTTATTTTAACTTTCAGAATTGAAAAGAATCCTGGTATAGACACTGCATTATTATTGGTCAGATATCCAAATTCAACAAATGCTGAACTTATTCTCTCACCAATACTCACCAAGTCACTTGGAAATATATCCTTACCATTGTAAGTACTAGGTTTCACAAATCATTTTTATTTAATACTATATTTTACCTCATTCTGTGATGAAAATGATACAGGCTTGTTTGTGTTGTGTGAATACTCTATTCGAAACATGTTACTTTATCATATTCATAGTTTATTTTGTTAAATATTATGCCAGGTAGTAGATAATCCAATAAAAGTTGTACCTGTAAGTATTTTATTTTAAATTTCTTTTAGGATGCATCAGTCAGGAGTATTGATGGATTATGTTCCCATGGTGACAGATCTATTGAACAACAAGGTATGGTAAAGGTCTACCTACTAATAAGAGTTTGAAGATAGTTTTATAAGACTATAAGATTGGTAATGCTTGTATTGATGCAAGTTATCTAGCAAAATGTTGCTTTGCAGATCAATGATTTGCTGAACAATGAGAAGTTAAAGCGAGATTTACTGGCACAACTGATTGTGAAATACGAAGGTGCTGTTCTGGAGCATGATGCTAATAATGCAGCTTTCTTGTTTGAAATGAGCAGCTACCACTGGATCTTACAGATAGACATTGGTTTGTATACCATATTAAAAAACATTATTTTAACATGCAGAACCCTTATTTAATTACTAAAATAATTTACAGGTGCCAAGTTTCCAGATAAGCCTCCAGTATTAATTCTTAGATCTATTTATCATTGCAGTAAAGGAAAACCAATGTATAAAATACTTTCAGGCTGTCCATACAATCATTTTGAGAGCTACATTGAACAGCAAGTTGAACTTTTCAAAAATGAATGTATGGGGCTGCCACCAACTAGAGAATCACATCAATTTGTAACATTAGAAAATTGATTCTAAGCGCATATTATGCTGCTATTTACAAGTAGCTCTTAAGTATAAGTAATATTTTAATATCACCATTGTTTGTCATTTTAATGTTGTAAATAAAAGATCTTCATATTAATGAACATTTTTATTATGTGTGCAATGATGATCTACAAAGATTTGTTACTGTAAACTATTTGAGACTCAATTGTATGTTATTTCACAATGTAATAAGTAATTAATATTGCTTACAGAATTAACTTTGGAACTTTAGCTTTTACATTAAATACCTACATAGATTGAGTGGGTGTTATTCAGCCCTTGTTAAAATACAATGGATACCTAGTTAGTTACTGAAATGTGGGTTCATCAGGCATAAATAAGTACTAATACTTCTAATTTTAACTATACAATATTATTAGGAACAAACTAACAATAATTAAATTATGAAGTCTGTATCAAGACAACAGGTACTGTTACTTTGTGAATAATAATTAAAAGTATAATCACAAAGAGTTTCCACAGTGACAAACTCTTGCCGACAGAAGAACCCCACAATAAAATAAATACTTAATTATTCGTAACTTCACGCAACACGCATGATCGTACGCTAAAGCTAATTTGTCAACTTATTGTCCTCCTTTGAACCAATAAGTTCGTAGCGATATCTCATATACATCACTTTCATCCTGTCCCATACATTATCAAATGAGTCAAGGGCAGGCCTGACATCAAGAAGAGCAAATTGGTATTTGTTGTCAACTTCCCCACCATCATAGTAGTCAATAACGTAGCGAACATCTTTTCCACATCTGTCGACAATCCAGTCGTGTCTATCAAAGGGCAACTCGTAACTGAAAATAAAATGTTAAACATCATTAAAAATCTTAAAACAACTTCAAAGAAGACACATTTTTTTGTGAAACTTCAGATAACATGTTCATCAACTGCTATCCGGTTTTAATACATACCCGAGCCAATTTCTTATGCGAGCCCTTGGGCTGTAGTCTGATGCTTTGCCGCCAAAACTCTTCAGTCTTGGGTGTCCACACTCCTTGGCATGTAGTGCTTCCCATTTCAGTACTTCCTGCCAAGCCTAAGAAACGATGATTTTTATTACATTTTTGTACAAAATGTTATTATTTTCTTATGGTGTGGTGTGTTAATCTGCTTAATTAAGAGCGGTTGCGCACTACATCCGATCCGATACTTATCCGTGAAAATACAGATCTAGAAAACTCGAACCGAATTCGGATATATTACATAAGAGCGGTTGCGCACTACGTCCGATATTTATCCGTTAAAATACAGAGGGCCTAGTGTGAGTTTTTTAACGCACTCGAACGCGTTTGCGTAAACTTCAATTTGTACTAAAACTGTATAAGCGCCGCGTGGTGACAATAACGGGTAACCTCTTTTTTTCTATACGATTTGATATAAGCGAACGTTTACGCAAACGCGTTCGAGCGCGTTAAAAAACTCACACTAGGCCCACAGATCTATAGAAAACTCGGATCGGTAGTGTGTAACCTACCATACAAATTGTTCTAAGACTACGCCGGACCGTATTTTCACGGACAAGTATCGGACGTAGTGCGCAACCGGTCTTACGCACGACATCCAATCCCAATCCAGACGTCATTTTACGCAGAGCCACAGCAGAGGGTTCACGTCGTTGATCATGAGTCCTTTCAATCGACGTCAACTTCTGGCAATTTTATTGTACGTACGAAGACCTACAAAGACCTAAAAATATTTACCCCTAAAGTTAAAAGTCAAAAACCCCTAAAATCACCACATTTATTTGGAAATTTATAAAAAAAAACACTTGTTTTGTAATATTCTTAGGTATATAAAATTTAGTTTTCTTCTGGTTTTGTCTTTTAAAATCATAGGTACATTTGTATAAACTTAACATTTTAATGAATAGGAAACCTGCATGTTATGCAAGTACCTAAGTATTCTTACTAACGAGGTATAGGGTAGTTTTCTAAAAAATCTAAATGATCCGTCAGTTAGATTACCAAAAAATATTGGACACGTATTTTTTCTTTTGTCTCGTTAACAAAATAACTGGCCAAGTACGATCGGATTTCGCACATTAAGGGTTCCGTACCAAATATTGGTATTTGTTAGTATAATAAACGTAATAATAAACATTATCACCAAATGTCAAGTTCATAAGTCAGTGGGAAGTTAAAAAATTCTTCGTAACAAAATTTTGTGACGGACGACGTACGGACAGATTGACAGACGGACACATGAGTGACAACAATACCATTGACCATTCGGGTACGGAACCCTAGAAATAAGGACGACACAGTGCGTTTAAATTTCGAGTGACGTCATGCCATGCTTCACTTTTTACCACGATGTGACGTAACACGCCTGCACTCCTGAACTTATGATAATTATGTATATTATATCTTTTCGTACCCCCATCTCACACAAAGAGAGGGCTGGTCAGACACCTATAATGTTACCTTTTTAACATTAAAATACTTAATTTGTAACTCAGGGGGATTCGGTGTTGAGGGCTGAAATATAGGTTATGCCTAGTTCGACCCCAAATGCTAATACTTTTGTGTACTTTAAGTTTAGATTAAGCAACCTACTTGTAAAAAAATTGTAGGTACATATTTATGTGGATAAACATTACTATTGCTATTACTATCTTTGCCATTTTCATGTCATTGGTTTGGTAGTAAAGCAAAAAAATGTGTCCAATATTTTTTGATAATCTAACTTACGGACTACAGGTTGGCAAAAAAGAGTTTGGAATAAATGAGTCGCTAGTATCGCATCTGTGGCAACCCGGGACCCTACGACTCAACAGTTGTTGATACTTGTTATTTTTGGGGATATGATTTCAATCCCAAGTGGGTGGTTCAATCCCTTTTTTTTTTAGTGGGGTGGGATATCATCCAATGACATCTCCCGCTCTAGGGTGGAGCGGGAGGGCGTGTCAGACTCTTACTGACTAAAACCCACCCCTGTTCCTTCACTGCCCTCAATCGGATGCTACGCAAGCACCATGGAAGGCTTCAATGTCCAGTTTCAACTGTCACCACGTCAGACTCTTTTTTGCCAAGCTGTAAATAGAATTATTATTTTTATATCCAGAAAACATCCCTATTGCACTAGTTGTTGTTATGTCGCTGGGTCAACAATTAATGAGGATCCTAGGACCTGTACCTCTAGATAAAAAAATCCCTAAAAATAAAGCGTCTCTCTGTTCGTATGCAGCTCGGATTCGGGTCGGACGTAGTGCGCAACTGTTCATACAAATATTTCGGTCCATCAATAATTTTATTCGAAGTGGCGATTCACGGATGACGGAGGAAATCGGATGTAGTGCGTAACCTACCATACAAATTGTTCTACGACCACGCCGGACCGTATTTTCACGGGTAAGTATCGGATTCGGATCGAACGTAGTGCGCAACCGCTCTAACAGTCAAGTTTCCTGACTACAGTCGGTATGTAACTTGGCAAAGTTTCGGCGTAGTGGGGATAAGCTCACGTAAGTTACAATGGTCACTTCGATGGCTTGTCATTATTCTATGGTTATTAATGCCTTAATTTATTTTTAAACGTTTGTTTAGAAGAAAGTTAAACAAACGAGAGGAATTTGTGAAATTTACTAAGTGTAATAAATATGTACAACTAAAAGAAATCTAATATACTACAATTTTTTTTAACTACCGTAACAATCATGTGCCGTCGGACTCACTCTCGCTTTGTAAAAATGTTACCCCTTGGCATGAAATTAATGTCAGCAGCAGTAGTTGAACTGGTGGAAGGAGTTGGCACCTCATCCTCAAGTGTACGCTATTTCCATGTAACAAGTACACATCATAAACCATTTTTCTAGCATGTTTAGGTAAAATGGTATTTGTTCGTGGCATTGGAATTAAATTTAAAAATTCAAACAAAACAATAACAAGAACTTAACGAAAACTCAACCAAAACAGAGTGTATTAGTGCACGCAAGTGTACTCGGGAGCGAACGACGAATCGACGCGTTGTTTAGGACAAGGTCGACTGACCAACCAATTGCATGCATGGAAAGATATTACCTGGATCCCCGCATCCCGCTTGACCACCGAAGAGACCTAAAAAACGAAATCTATATGCATCTATCTAACCGTCTAACGACTCTTGCCAAGTTACGTTCCGGTATCTGTATATGAAATATTGTTTACAGAATAGTTTAAAAAAAAAACAATTTAAAGTTAAAATAAACATAGTAAATACTTATACATATAAACATAATAAAACTTTTGCTGTTCATAATTTATTACTATAACCAGGAAATTAAGAATGAGGAAAATAATTTGTGTATCAAAAATACCTGTTCATTGTTGGCATTGTGTATTTTGATGATGTCATCCATATCCTTCTGTTTGATGTCTTCATTCTTCCAGCGCCAGCCCTTACGTAGCATGGCATTCCAGAACATTTGTTGACTGGGGTACACCCAGAATTCGGTGGATCCATCTGGCATGGCGCGTGGTATTGAGGACACTTGACGTTGGGTGGGGAGTTCAAATGGCTGGTCAGGAGCAGGTTGCTGGTTAGCCGGGGGCATCTAAACCAAATTTTAAGAAGTATTATTGATTACAAATTTCTAAAATGTATGTCGAAAAGAAAATGCCCAATGATATAATATAATGATATGATAAAATAATATGTAGTATTTTTTATTTTTCGAAAATTGTAAGTTATCTAAGTTACATATATTTTCTTAGACAGTGAAAAATAAGTAGTACTTCATGCAAATTTTTGGCAAATATTCAAAATTTAGGTGGTTGTTTACATATTATATATACATCAGTACAAATTTTCAATACACATTTTAAGTGCCAAATACGCTTACAAGATTTGTAGCCACAATTTTTTTTTTTTAACTTTGCATCACACTCGCAATTCCTCCTGTATTGTGGGTGCGGTAACTAACATGTAAACTCACTCAAGACACACAGACCCAGAACAACTATCTGCAGGTCATACAAATATTTGTCCCGTACGGGAATCGAACATGAACATGCAGCACAGTAGCCAATCACTCAACCACTGCGCTAACCGTACCGTCAAAACACAATTATGTGACTATTATGAATTAAAACATTGTTCTTATGATAATTAGTTTTATTTTTAACTGAACATTAAAAAGGAGACGGTTCTCATTTGAACCGTTTAGATATATTTTTCTTCCAATCATGTCTCAATTGACAATATGTTGTCATCCGTGAACTATTCTAAAAACGCAAATCAAACTAGGTTGCATGCATTGTAGGTATACAACAGTGACTATTAGTCCACAAAAGGGAGCTCTGTGACAATCCCATCTCCATTACAATGTAAAACCCTTGGCCAGTATAATAATTATGGTCATACATACTTTATTCACATAATATTGTGGCTCATTCAATGCAACCTTACTATTCATTCCATAAAAATGTTAGATTATTGTTTGATGGAAATGTAGTTATATGTAATCGTCCAATATCACTTGGGCTATTGTATGGTAAACATCAAAGATCTTCAATAATAATCCTAACTTCATGACGGCATGTGGAACATAAGATTGTGTAATGTCTTTGAAGGTTAATTTATTTTGATACATCATAATCCAGATAGTATTTTTAGATAACATTTCGGCGATAACGAAAATGTTAATGGTGTTTAATTTATGATGATATAGATCTAGCCCTGCCACTTACCATGTTATAGGGATTGACATCATTGCCCTGTACAGGACATTCGGAAGGTTTTTTGGTTTCTTCAGGTTTGGAGTCCGTTTTCTTGTGCATTGGACATTCTGGGGGTGGATTGGAGTTACTTCCAATGTTTGGCAAGTTTACACCAGCCTCAGCTGATACTGAGTTACCCATTTTGCTGCTTACGTAAGTTAATGTAATATATACATATATAGGTTAACAGAACATGAGCATATTAATTGTTGTCCTTCTGTAGCACAGTGACAGATGCTGTAGTTAACAGTAATTTATAATGGATTAATCTCTACTCAAAACGGTAATTATTTTTTTAAAACAATTTGACTTTTCAAATCTCTATCCGTATCGTATACCACACCACTCTTCAAAATTAAAATATTCACATTGACAAATTGATGACACTGACATATCGATAATTTTTTTTTTTGTTTTATTATCCCCGAAGGGAAGGCGAAAGTCTTTTGACCATATTGCCTAGTCTTACGTAGTGTATTTATACTTTTATCCATTGGAATGCAGATGTAACACATTTTAATGTTTTTTGCAGTATTTGGCAACAAATGTGTCAAGTCAGCCTTCTCGGCAAACTTCGCTGAGGTAGTCAATACTACAATAAAATTCTCAGCTCCATTTTCCCGAGATCGCGCCTGTTTCAATGATTCCACATATTGTCCATTTACGTTGACACTTGAGACACAAAACTACACCAATTTTACATCACAATATCCACTAAGAATCAATAAACGAATAATTAAAACAGCCACTGAACTTCACTCGACAGAATCCCGCCAAAAACTGAGAACAGCAGAGGGCTGGCATCACTGATCGATATATCATCGATCAGTGATGCCAGCCCTCTGTCACCGTCTGTTTAAATATGATGCCGGATCCACACGCTTACCTTCTTTTGATTAGTGTAGTTGTTGCAAATAAAAATTTACGGCGTACTAATCTCGACATCATAATCATCGTAGTGCTATTCTGTAAAATCTCACCGTGAAAACTTAAGTGAAGTGAACGTGAAGTGGGCTGTCAATCCATACAATCAAGGTGGAATGACAGTTCACTTCACGCTCACTCCACCTAAGTTTTCGCGGTGAGCTGTTAACAGAATCGACCGGCTGGTCTTCTAAATTTCACACCTGAGACCCCCACCCGGTGATACCCTTTGGTAAGAATGATGCATCCGACTAACGATAATGACGTAAAGAATGTCAAAAACCTACGAGTAAAAAACTTTTTTGCAATTTGCAGGTCAGTGTCAGGTTGTATCTTGGTCAACATTTGATTCGCGGGCGTATTAGGTATGTATTTATATAATTTATAATCATTAAAATCATCAATCCAACTCTCTCAGTTAGAATTGATTCCAAATATAAGTATTTCATGAAATCATGACATTTGGCATCAATTCTAACTGAGAGAGATGTATTGATGATTTGAAATTTTTCTTTCTTTTTTTTATGTGGGGGCGCACGGATCGCCGTCAACTTAGCGCCGTCGATTTTGCACCGCATGTAAATGTTGTGGGCCGGCGCTGGAGCCCTAGTCTCAAAGAGTACTATAATCCTAGTCTTCCCAGCACAGCGGCGGAGAACGGATGTGTCTTGATGTATTGCACATAGACTTGAATTTTCTTGCTGATATTCGTGATGTTTTGACGGCTAAGTATGTTTTCGTTTCTCTGACATTATACTCCTCTCGTTCATTAATTTAATCGTTTCTTCTTCTAATTTATTTTTCTTCTCTTTTTAGTGCACATTTTATTTACGTCAGTGCCTGTTCCTGAAAATCATATTTTTCTTGCAATGTATTGTGCCTTTCGCTTTCTTTGCATATTTTATTTCATTTATGACATTTTGTGGTAGGTAGGTTATGGTATCGTTATAAGTATTATTAGTTGACGAGATAATATTATGTGTTCTCGATTTATTATTTTCACATTGTTTAATTTCTCTTAACATTCTGTGATTGGTACTAAAGTTTAGCTTATTTACAACATCGATGTCAATAAACATCTTTTATTCTCTTGTTGAAATCAATTTCATTTTTATCTCTGCCGATACGGGATATAATATATGTCTTTCTTTTTTTGAAGAAGCTATTCATTATTTTAAGATTATTTGCAAAAGAAAATTCTATGAGCCGCTGTCCGTCCGAAATACGTTTATTCACTTTGACAACTAATATAAATAATTCTGGCAATTACTTCATAAATATGACAAATCTAGTTCGAGGGACAGTTGAAAATCAGGGGGTATCATTGACTTATAAATCATATGGACTGGACATACCTACAAGAAAAACGTGCCATACCTACACTTCACTGAGAGGATAAAATGGCGGATAATAGGGTAGCCCTTATCGATATCTCTTTATTAAAAACATCGATAAAAGATTATGAGAATATTTTCATATTGATAGGGTACAATATCAACGGCTATTTTTACCAGTGGCATTGTGGTAATATGTTACTACGTAATAGAGAGGCTATCATAAAAGCAAAAGAAATGCTACATTTTGACAAGAGTAACTAATTTTCGCGCTGAAACAATAATTAGTCGTCTTAACAAAACAGTATATACACGCAGCGCTAGAACGCTTCTAAGGTGTAGTTTTCTCGCAACCAGAAGGTCAGAAGCGCCGTGATTTTCCAGAACCCCGCAATACGTAGTTTCCTTTTTACCCGACTGCACGACGCAAGGGAGGGTAATGTGTTTATCAGCATTTTTTCCTTTGAGGTGTTATAGAGACCGAAAGCGTGAGCCGATTTTGATCATTCTTACTTCAATTGATTTATTTTAACCTTGCGAGTGCTACTTATGATATGACAGTAATCAAAATAAAATATGGCGACCACCAGACGCCATAAAGTGTGAGTGTGATTGTGAGGCGATTCCAAAAATCTAACTCACTGAAGTGTATAAAACAAAAATGAAAAACATTTTCAAAAAAAAATCAAATGAAAAGTTCCAAACAAGTCACTTTTCAAGCAGTTTGATGTAGTTGGTTGCATGAAATCAATGATTGAACTAAAATAACTCCCACCAACTTGTTTTTCAGCCAGGTTTTTTGAAAAAAAAAATTGTTTTATTTGAAGTTAGTTTTTTGACTGGCCTGTTGGTCTAGTGGTTAGTGACCCTGACTGCTATGCCGGAGGTCGTGGGTTCGATTCCCACCCAGGACAAATGTTTGTGTGATGAGCACGATCATTTGTTCTGTGTTTGGGTGTAATTTATCTGTAATATGTATGTATTTAGAAATATATAAGTATGTTTATCAGTTGTCTAGTACCCATAACACAAGCTCTGCTTAGCTTGGGACTAGATGGCGTTGTGTGATAGTCGTGGAATATTATTATTATTATTAGTTTTTTTAGTGTCTTGGAATTTATGCTTTTAGCTATTACAAGAAACGAAATGCAGTAAGTATATCCGGTATATCGAATATTTTGTGTCAATTAAAATGAAATGTAAAAGTAACAGTGTTAGGGTTATTCTAGAGCCTTGCGAGTAGACCTTCGAGACGGAGGCAACAAGTTCAAAGAAAACAAATGACGCTGAATCCGCAGTGGGCTCCCGGCACGGACTTCTCCAACACATATCTTTTCTAACATGCAGATGATTTTTGGGTTTTAATTAAAAGTCAACAATAATTAAAATAAAGTCTTTATATTAAACAAATCAATCTCATTCATTTCTGCACAATACAATTTTTTCTGAGTGATATACTTTCAGTAGAGTAGTAGTAGTTCTTCCCACAATATTTGTATCTCAAATTCATGCATATGTACCTATATATTATTACCCTTTTAATTAATAAACAAAGCTTGAGGTTTTGAATTTAATAAATTTCTTTTCCTTTTAAATCTATCAAAGATTTAAAAGGGACAGAAATTATTACTGAAGAGATTTTTTTTCGTTTTTTTTATAACTTTCTCATTAAGTCTCTTTTTGGACTTTTCTTCTTGGACTGTTTTTGACATTTGTCCTTTAATTTCTTAATCATTTTAAATGTGTACCTGAAATCAAATAAAATAAAAGTAAGCTTTAATAGATATTGAAGACAAGCGAGAGATATCTCCCACACAGTCTTAATTCAGTCGATGACATATTATCATTGAGATCAAATTCGCAAATAATGATGACAAGAAAAACTGAAGCTAGTCATACCGATAAATCTGGCGCAGCAGAGGTGCCAGCGGCTAAACCTAGTGCAGTGGAGGTGCTAACAGCCAAACCAAATAAATACCATATTCAGAGCACCATATCGAGATGTTGAGAGTTCGTCTTGATTTTGATCACTTTCAATTAAAATGCCAGGCATATTTGATGGAATTGCAGGCTGTAAACAAGCAATAAAATTATTAATATGTTTGATGTTTTTCAATTTTATTAATATGATTGTTACTTATTATTTTAAATGGCCTCATTTAATTTGCAATTTGTAGGTTGAGAAGAGTTCTCGTTCGGTCGTTGAGTGTAGTTCTCACTCACTCACTCAATAGCTCACTAGTTCAGTAGGTCTCGAGTGGATAATAAGCTAAATAATCGTACATAAGCTCACCTCACCCAAGTTTTCACAGGGAGACTTTTACAGAAAAACACTGCTTATATACTTAAAAGTCCTCATTGTATAATTTAAAAGTCCATTATCGAAAAAACCAGACTACTGGTGACATTAAAAAACCCCTTTAAAAGGAATATGTAACGTATGTACTTAGTGCAACCAAATAAACAAGTTTGTCTTATTTTGGCTATTAATCTTAGGACTACACTCAAACACACTATTTGTGCCCGTTAGGCAAGTGTTGCACTTGAAATCATCACCATCATTTATCACCCACTACGCAATCATTTTATAACAAACAATGTTACTTACCATTATGGTTCGTGAACGTAAAGCATCGTCACGCAGTGTTACTTTATTCAGTGTCCGGTTGAAACATTCTATTCTATATTTTTAAAATGGCAAGCAAAGCCGATGTCGACTATTCTGCCAATGTCTAAAGTTAAATGGAAGAGCAAGTATGTTATAATAGAAAGTAATTTAAAAAACTGAAACGGTAGACAAACACTAAATTCTTCGATTAATACAGTTGACACTTGTTGGGTTAGTACGGGACTGAAACAAACAAAGAAATAAAAAATACATATATAATATAGTTGTAAACACATTAAAAATACGGTGTATGCCACAAGGCAGACGGTAGTTTGCAAGCTCATAATTTTATATTATTGTGACGGATGAAAATCAATAGCGCCACAAGGAGTTCTGGGGAGGAAAAAGTCAGCAGAGAAGGGAAATTTATTGGGAGAGGGATCTTGAATTTGCGGAGACGGCGATATAAATCAAGTGAGGGGTCATTATTTGTACATTCAAAAAAAATGTGATCCAAGGTACCCTCACCTATTCCGCACTCGCAGAGAGAAGAGTCGCGTATCCGGATTTTATGAAGAAAGACGGGAGTACAACAGAAACCTAAACGGATTCTACAAAGGACTGAAATAGCGGTTTTGGAAACCTTTCTGAAACCAAAGAACCATGGTTTAGGATTTATGACCGGTTGGACAGCATGGAAAAATTTGCCTTTCTTTCTGCTAGAGATATTCCAATGCTCCTGCCATGAACTCTGAAGATTCAGTTTGGGAAGGGACAACAAGTCATAACTCAGGTGAGTGTTATGTGAGAGATCAGCCGTTACAGATGAACAGGCATCTTTAGCCAATACGTCAACACATTCATTACCCTTAATGCCACAATGACTAGGTATCCAACGGTTGAAACATGATTCTCTTCAAAGTGAAGGGAACAGAATTGTTTTTGTTGACATCTTTTTTACAACACTGATTGTTTCCAGCAAAATTTTTTTTTTCGTTTATTAGCAGGCAGCCTTGAAAGTAAAACGTAAAACCAATAAAGAACCATAATAATATAGCATTATCGATAAACAAAAATGTCATGCATGCACTACTCTATCCCTACAAAAACAAGAAAATGATTTCATGAAATACAACTGTTAAAAAGAAAGGCAAACGGGGAATTATGAATGCTTTTTACATAAACTCTTCAACGAATACAGAATCTTTTGTTTAATAACTAAACCTAAGGATATTTCAGTTAAAATTAGGTATACGTACTGGTGCAAAGTTATGTTCGGGTGATTTCCGCTTCTTTTGATGCCAAATCCGATTATATTGGAATTGGGCATCTTGCTATTGACGACTTTCACTAAACAACCGAGTTCAAACGCATTAACACAGCAAAATTACTCCAAAATTCACAAAATATATCCATTGTTTACGACCATTTGACAGTTGACGTACCCAACTTTGGTACCAAACACCGAGAGGATAAAATGGCAAACTGGCCGCAAATAGGTATTTCAATGACGATAGGAATGAAGGGTTGACATTATAGTAACTGTCAAAAATACTACTAGCCTTTTTCACTTATGCAAAATTAAGAAAGTTAAAAAGAGATAGCAGTATTTTTATGATTTTGGCGTCGATATGCCACATATTTGTATAACTGTTTTTTCTATAGTCAAACATGTCCAGTCCATATAATTTATATGTCAATGGGGGGTATACATTTTTGTGAAACACCTACGTATTTCGAATTAGGACATTTTTATTGAGAATTAAAAAAACAAAATTCCCTAACCAAAATCATGATAACCTCTGCCCACGATATGCAGCCTTCGCAAAACGTTTCTGTAGTCCTTAGTTTTTAGTCTAGGCTAAGAGAAACGCCGGAACTCCGACGGCGAGAAGGGGAGGACCAAAGAGTAATATAATATATAGGGTAGAGGACACAGATAACTATATATAAGTCATGGGGAGAAGGCCAGTATTATGACGCTATTATAAATTATGGTATAACCATTTATGGAAGAACTTATAGAACTTAGGTATCTTAGAAAAATATATAATATACAAACACGACTATTAAATATAGTGGTACCATATAAAATTAAACTCAAATATAAACCCGATTATGATTAGTTATTCCAATACTGTAAAGTCATAAATGTATTTGATAAAGTGAAACGAGCTGTTGCCTCTGAATATTGTGAACACAATTTGATTAAGTTACAAAAAACAAGTAGACCTAATTTTTTTCGTAAACTGTCGTACTTGCCTCTGTATAAACTGCCGAAAGTAAATAATGAATATGGTAAAAGGGTCTGGACGTATGCTCTTCCAAGTATTCTGAATAAGTTGCCTAAGGAAATAGTGAAAAAATTGGAAAACAAAAAACCTCGACAAATGAAAAACACCTTAAAAAACTACTTTACCGTTGAAAAGTATAGAATAGGCGAGGGGCCTACGTGTGGGTCCATTGTACCCGTATATTTATAGTAGTCTTTGGTCCATTGCCAGACAAAGGACTGTGAGCGAGTAACCTAGCTAAATCGATAGCGCACATAATCTTGCCTCAAAAATATTAAGCGCTATTTTTGTATAGATCACTATCACTATCACTACATAGTATAAAACAAAGTCGCTTTCTCTGTCCCTATATCCCTATGTATGCTTAAATCTTTAAAACTACGCAACGGATTTTGATGCGGTTTTTTTTAATAGATAGAGTGATTGAAGAGGAAGGTTTATATGTATAATTTGTACCCGAGCGAAGCTGGGGCGGGTCGCTAGTAGGTAATAATTTTATGAATGCATGTGGAAATAAATAGTTTGAAATATTTTTTTTTTATACTAGTGCTCTATGGAAGGAGGCTACCATATTATTTAGGGTTCCGAAAGTCCTAATGAAAAACCTGAACCCTTATAGTATCACTCGTGTGTCTGTCTGTCTGTCCGTCTGTCACAGCCAATTTGTAGCACACACATGAATATCTGTGTCCCACACAGGTATAGAACCGGGACATCCCGGAACCGAAAATCCCGGGATTTCCCGGTTCTTTTCAGTTACTGAAAGAACCGGGAATGCAAAATGCGAACCGGGAATTTCGGGATTTTCGGAACACAAGAAACATTTTTAAAGTATAGGTTTAAACTTGTAAACTCTTTTATTAAATAAAAAAATAAAAGTTGACGAAAGGTATTTATTCACTATGTCTTTATAAGCGCGATAACATGTTCGGATACTAGTGTGGAACTGTGGATGACACGAACGCGCGGGCGAAGGGCCCCTCCCCTCCGCGCGCGTGTTACCCGGCGGCGGCCATTTTGTAGCCGCGACGCCCCGCCAGTTGGTTTGTGATTTGCGGTGGTAGTGGTTGGTGTCGGTCGTGAGTCGTGCGTGACGTGTGGCCGTGTAATTTTTTCATCAAAACTAATATCAAATTGCTATTGGTAAGTAAATTATTCATAAATCATGCTTATTATGTGTTCGTAGTTTCGTAGTTCGTACGTAATTAGTTAATTACGTATAATTTTGGGTACAACTGAAATATGCTTTTACTTAGCTTTTTATTTGGTCATGATATTAGTTAAAATATGGTAGTTCATATTTGGGTATTTTTGTTATAGGCTATGGATTTTGAAGAAGTTTGCAGCAAGTCTAATGACAAATCATCGATGTGGCACTATTTTCTTCGCGCTCGTGACAAAACGAGCGCAAAGTGTAGAAAATGCCAAAATATTTTAAAATGTGTTGGAGGAAGTACCGGTGGCTTGCAAAAGCATTTAAAAAACCGACACCAAATAAATTTAAAAGCTGGCGATACTTTAGCTGGTGAACCAAACAGCTATGTTGAACGTGCTGTGATTCCATCAACCAGTAAGGAAGAAATTCCAAAAAAAAGAGCAAAATTAACCGACTACTATGCATCCGAAACAAACCCACCCATGGAACTTATGGTTTCCCGTATGGTTTCCTTGAATGGTTACTCTTTTCGGACTTTTGTAGAATGTGAAGATCTAAGAAGATTATTCCAGAAATCAGGTCACACGTTACCAAAAACTGCTGATACAATACAAAGTATTGTAGTCAAAGAAGCCGACAAAATTAAGCAGCAATTAAAGATCGAAATACAAAGATTATTTAAAGAAGGTTATAAATTTTCGATATCTTTTGATGAGTGGACATTAATCCGGAACCGACGTTATATCAGTTTGAATTTACACTCGAAGCATTTCTCCGGAGGCAACAATTTTCAAAATCTTGGTCTCATCAGGGTTTTTGGGTCCATGCCCGCAAAAAAATGCGTTGAAGAAATTAGACGCAAGTTATATGAATTCGGAATATCTCTTGAAACGGATATCATTGCCGAGGTTACAGATGGATGTAGTATGATGACAAAATTTGGTAAACTATTGTCGTCATATCACCAAAAATGCATTGCCCATGCTCTGCAGCTCGCCATCAATGATGTTTTTTATAAGAAAAGTGACATAGAAGACGAAGACCAAATAGAACTTCCTGAGGTGGAATTGATAGACGACGACATGTCGTTGTCAGAATTGAGACGTCACTTTCATGAAGAGGAAATTGCTTCAGATTATGAGTCTGATGATGATTCAGATGGTGCAGAGTTCTCATCAAATCCAACGACTTCTGATGTTTTCCAACGCCATCTTGAATACGAATTAATTTCAAAAGTAAAAAAGGATATAAAAATATTTCGTAAATCGCCAACCAAAAATGACGATGTAATGCAGAAATAAGTGGTTGCAGAGTTCAAAAGGGAATACTCACTGACTTGTGACTCAATTACTCGTCGGAGTAGCCTAGCTGATACGTTACAACGATTTTTGAAACTGCGAAATTGCATAGCTAAAGCGCTTATTGATGTAAAATCTCAAATATTTTTTTCTGAAGAAGAGTGGGAAGAAATCGAGCAATTGCATGAAATACTGGACGTGATCAAGACTGTATTAGAAGCATTATGCCGATGAGATGCCACATTACTAACAGCTGATGTTGCGATCAAATTTGCTCTGAAAAAATTGGGAGAGATTAATAATAATCTGAGCAAAAAAATGATGACAGTTTTAAAGAAACGATACAGCGAACGACGTTTAGTAGAAGCGGCAACGCTAAGTTATTTGCACAACCCTGAAAAATATTTTGAAGATAGAAATGATGAAGTTATAACAGTATTTTTGCGTACAAGCAGTGATGAAATGTGCAATAACATAATAGCACTCCTAAAGCGCGTAAATCCTCCTCCTCCGACACCACAAGACCAAGGTTCATCATCTATTCAAAATGAAGAGGAAGACCATTCTGAAGTACTAATAGATGGGTTATCATCAAACAAAGAAAAGCTAGACGCCGAATTACAAAAGGCTACAAACCAGAATCGTGTGCTTGCAAACGACGATGATTTTAATAGTAACACTACTGTGAAATTCGAAATGGCACTTTTTGAGAACAGAGGCAATCGCGGGCGGTATTTGTCACAAGTATATGACCATCTTTTATCGATTCCACCTACCAGCGTCGAACCCGAGAGGGTTTTTTCCTCGGCTGGATTGCTGTGTAACAAAATTAGATCACGTTTAAGTGATACAAGTTTAGACTCACTAATATTTCTTAGAACCTATTACAAAGAACAAAGAGCTCTCAAAAGTAAATAATTTTATGTATTGTTCAATTTCAAACATAAGCTTTTTACTGTTAAATTATAGTTTGTTAATTTTTATTACCTAATATATGTGGAATAGTGAACAAAATGGCCTAATAATAGACGAAACTTGATTAATGTTACAGTAGCTGATTTTCTCCACTTAAAATAAAACTGCCGTGCGATTCTGTAAACATCCACCGTGAAAATCTAGGTGACGTGGGCACGACGTGAGCTGTCAACCTATAGATTGATCCTTTTCATTAGGTGGAATGTCGTCTAGAACGTCGCCTAGATTTTTACGGTGAGATGTTTACAGAATCGCACGCCAGATCTCATAATCTCCTTGTTACCACAAGACTTTTTATATGATACTGAAGTGAACTGTGATTATTTAAATAGTATCTTAAGATTGTTAAGTAGATTTTTGAAGATTCTGTTTAAGTTAAACTTAAGATATTACCTTTATTACATTTAAAAAAAAAAAATTAAGGAGGAACTGATTATAAATCTATAAAAGACTGATTATAATGTTATATGTAGGTTAAGAGAAGTTTCAAAGTCATATTATAACTGTGACAATAAAACACAACTAGATTTAAGATACACGGACAAATATTAAAATATTAATGATTAGGATAAGTGAACTTACAAGATCTCTGTTTACATGATTTTTTAAATGTTTCTAAAAATTTTGTTGTTTTTTTAAAAGTATTTTTATGTTTCAATAGCACTCGTTTATTTATAAGGCCAAGAATTTCAGTTGGTTGTGTGATTTTTATTAGAATAAATACTCTGCCTTAAAGTTATCTTACTCTATTTTATTTTTATAATCCTGAGAGATTTGAAATTTAAATGCTAAAAAGCATTTAAATATCAAATCTCTCATCTCATAACAAAAAACAAAAAAGTCCCGAAATTCCCGAAAATCCCGGTTTGTCCCGGTTCCTAAACGTACAATCCCAAAATTCCCGGTTCCTCAAAATAGAACCGGTTCTCGATTCCCTAGTCAAGATCCGCGGTAGCGGTACATTCATTTTGATTGACTGCATCGCCCTGTCATTTCGTTTGGATGGTTTGACACGGACCTTGTGTACCGATAATAAATTAATTTGGAATGTGGGGGTCACTTTTAGGGTGAAAATCGGAAAAATTAAAAATCAAAATATTCAAACTGTGTCGTGCAACATATCAAATGAAAGGGCACATTGTGAGGGTCCCGAATATATTTTTTTTCATAATTTTTCAAATATATAACATTAAAGTTATTATCTCCGAAACCATTGGGCCTAAAATTTTGAAAAAGAAAGTAGTTCTTTACTCATAGATTACAGGAAAACCTATATGGTGGAGGCAGTTTAAAAAAAACCTGAAAAATATATGATTTATTCGGCACCCTTTGCGCGCGAGTTCGACTCGCAAAATGTAACACATTCTAATGTTTTTGCAATATTTGGCGGCAAATGTATCGAGTCAGCCATCTCGGCAAGTTTCGCTAAGGTAGTCAATCTACATAGCATTTTATATGAAAATGCTTTGTCCTGAATGACTGACTGACGGATCAACGCACAGCCTAAACCGCTGATCGTAGAGACCTGAAACTTGAAGGGTGTGTTCTTTGTATGACGTAGGCATCCGATAAGAAAGGATTTTCTGAAATTCTACCCCTAAGGGGGTGAAAAAGGGAGGCAAAGTTTGTATGGGACAACATGATTCCTTGGTCCAATCTACTTCAAATTTTGCATAAACTCTTTTTACCAGAATTGATGGAAGACCTGTTTCGTATTTTATTGAAATTCATCCCCTAAACGCGGTTAAAAAGGGGTTGAAAGTTATTTTGGCAGTGATTTAATTCGAAGTTGATATCAATACTCCTTACTGCTTTTGATTTAAATTACATTTTATTTTGACACATGTTTTAAAACTCAATCCAATTTTATTCAACAAAGGTTGAATTTAATGTGTACTTTTATCCCAATTTTTTTACATCCGTCTGTCTATTTTTTAAAATGGGAGCAGAGTTGGTTAACATCAATGGGATATTAATAAACTTTACTATTGTACCAATAGTGGGGGATGGCGCATGCCATTTCCGTACCTACGCTTTTTTATTTGTTGTACGGCACACAAGAACGCTCAATGGATATTCGTAAAGAAATTGTTTGTCATGTGATGAACAATTGGGATGAATTTGCTGTTATGTCTCATGACCGTCTTGGCAACAATCATGGGACAAAAGAAAAGTAAAGAGTGTACATTAGATACCTATGTTTACAACATATGGCGGTTTCTGCGAGTTAGTTGCAGCCGGTCAAATATACCCATTTGTATTTGAAGTGTATCGAAATGGGAACCTCTAGGTATACCAAATTTGGTACATAAGACCAACCTATCAAAAGGTTACGTTTTTTCGAAGATCTTTAGCATCCACTAAGGAAGGATTTTTGGAAATTCTACCTCTGGAAGTTTGTTTGAAAAATCTTACTGCTTGGGTTTTAAAACTTGGAACTTAGCAGAAACGTGTCTCTAAGTAAAAAAAAAGATTCGACATAATTAGTTTGCCTAAACTACCCACCCCCATGGTGGTTTACAAAATGGGGGTTTAGAGGGTGTTAAATAATGTTTGGTAGAATCTTAACGCTTCGTCCGATAAAGTTAAAACTCTACACGATTAATCTTGATAAAAATAAGAATTACGTATTTTTGAATTTTTGGAAAATCACCTCATAAAGGGGTGAAAACGGGTTAACTTGAAAATTGGTACAAACAGTCTAAAAAGTAAAGTAATTTTAACGGGTTCAAAGAATTATTCATAATCAACCCCTATCGGAGTTACAAGGGGAAAACCAAGGGGTTTGTGTGAAAAATCTTATTCCTTCCATTTTGAAACCTGAAACTTAGAACTTATAATCAGGGTACCTAAATAATAAAGATTGCAACAATTATTATTGCAATAAGTACTTTTTAGGGTGGGTTATCCTACTAATGCTACTAATATTGTTACGTCGACCGTATTACACTGGAACGTTCGAGAATGTGGTCGAAGTTTCCAGAAGTTTCCACTAGGTTCGAGAACATTCCATTGTGGTACTGTGTAGAAGTTCATAGATGTTTCTAGAATATTCCACTATAAGATAGTTCGACAATGTTCTGGAAACTTCCATGACCGTATAAATAGGCCGGACGGCGGGCGAGTGAGTCAGTCTGATTTCGACTACGGATGCGAACGGATGCGAATACAAGCGATTGCGAAGAGAATAGTGATTATTAGCGAATTAGTGTTTGTGTTTATAAGTTGTTGAGTTAATAAAGGATATTTGGTTAATTAATTGGTGTAAAATAATTTATCCCATACCCAGCTCGTAACAAATTGGTGTCAGAAGTGAGGGATAAATTATGCCAATTTTACCAAAGGACGACACGGAGGGTATTCGTACAAGGAGTCAACGGCAGCAAGACATGGATCAGAGGCGGTTTGGAGATTCCCCGATACAGACGCCGGGTGGTGCTCAGCCTGCGACAGAGCCAGTCGCTGGCCCATGCGGAGTTTCTTCGGCACCAGCGGTGACAGACTTGTCTGCGCTAATGGTGCTGTTGCAGGAACAGGCTCGTCGTCAAGAAGAGCAGGCCCGTCGGTTGGAAGAGAAGCTTCAACAAGATAAAGAGGAGCAGGCCCGCCGCCAAGAAGAGCAGGCCCGTCGGTTGGAAGAGAAGCTTCAACAAGATAAAGAGGAGCAGGCCCGCCGCCAAGAAGAACAGGCCCGTCGGATGGAAGAGAAGCTTCAACAAGATAAAGAGGAGCAGGCTCGCCGCCAAGAAGAGCAGATGCTCCTCATAAAAGACCTTCATTCAACACTTGGCAAGGAGCTCCAGGTGATGAAGGAGCAGGTTCACCAGCATGAGAATCGTATCTCAGAAGCTGAAGTTCAGATTGCTGGGATGAAGAAGGCTTTAGGTGAACTTAGGGCTGGAGACGGGGTTGTGCCTTCAGTGGTTGCTGCACCTTCGGCACGTGGATTTAAGGTGCCGCCATTCGACGGAACATCTTCATGGTCGGCCTACAAAATTCAATTTGAAGCCGTTATGAAGGCGAATGGGTGGACCAAAGAGCAAGCTATGACCGCGCTAACCTTAGGCCTCCGAGACCAGGCCCTAACCATACTTGAGGCTCTTGGCAAGGATGTGACCTATGAGCAGCTGCTGGAAGCCTTAGAGTCCAGATATGGTGACGCGCACTTGGAGCACGTATTTCGCGCTAAGTTAAGAGATCGTGTTCAACGTAGTGCCGAGAACCTACAGCAGTGGGCCTTGGAAGTTGAAAAGTTGGTTCGGAAAGCATACCAGTCCGCCCCTGCACTCATCAATGGAAATCTGGTACAGGCGTTCATCGACGGAATACGTGATTTGGAAGTTAGAGCCGCTGTAAGACTTGGGCATCATGAGACACTGAAGGATGCCTTGGCCCATGCCTTGGAAGTAGAGGCAGTGAGGCAAGACCATCGAACACACCGTATCAGGGAGGTTGTGGCATCACCTCTACGCGATCGTCCGCAAGGATATAGCCCTAGATGTTACACTTGTGGAGAAAGGGGTCATCTTCGGTTAAGCTGTCCAAAGCGAGGCATACTGAGAGAAGATCAATCCCAGCAAGGAAGGGCGGCTCGGCCAGTTCGGTGGAGGAGCGCGAGTGGCGCGACATGGCGCACGACCGTGGCGGAGGCCCCTGAAAGCCTTAGTTCAAGTGATGTCGTCAAGGTCGGTACGGCACCTGACCAGTGCATAAAACAGAAGCAAGTGAAGAGTAAAGTGAGTGCAGGTGCGAATGGTGCTGCCAGCGCCGTGGCCTCCAAGAAAGACAACTGTGTGATAGTGTGCGCGCGCGATGCGGACGATAGGTCCGACCCGGGAATGAGCAGAGTGAGGATGCTAAGAATGGATGTCAACAATGAATGGAAGGAAATCCTACAGCTTGCTCAGCAAAATGACCCGGACCTTAAACCGATCTTCGACTGGATTAAAGCTGGTGCTCCTAAACCCAAGTGGAGTGATGTTGCGGCGTTGAGTTCAATCACGAAAAGTTATTGGGCACAATGGAACAGCTTGGTTATCCAGGATGAAGTCTTGTGCCGTAAATGGGAAAACGCTCGAGGAGACAACTGTCATCTACAAATTGTTGTCCCCAAAGCCAAAGTACCTGATGTTTTACGGCTCTACCATGATGGATGTTCAGGAGGACATATGGGGGTAAAAAGAACTCTACTGAAGATACGAGAGCGGTTTTACTGGATTCACTTTCGAGAGGATGTTGAGGACTGGTGCCGCAAATGTACCAGTTGTGCGGCTGTGAAAGGACCCCAGACACGCAGCAGAGGTGCTTTACAATTATACAACGTGGGAGCCCCCTGGGAACGGATAGCACTAGACGTTGCAGGACCATTTCCGGAAAGTGAAAACGGAAACAAGTACTTCATGGTTGTCATGGATTACTTCACAAAGTGGCCAGAAGTCTTCGCCATTCCCAACCAAGAAGCAACAACAGTCGCAGATAAATTGGTTCAGGAAGTCTTCTGTCGTTTTGGAGTACCCTTGGAAATTCACAGCGACCAAGGGAGGAATTTTGAATCACAAGTTTTCCAGGAGACTTGTCGACTGATGGGTTCTCACAAGACCAGAACCACTTCTTACCATCCGCAATCTGATGGAATGGTAGAACGTTTCAACCAAACGTTGGAGAGATATCTGGCAAAAGTTGTGGAAAGCAGGCAAAGGGATTGGGACAAGCACATACAGCCATTTCTTCTGTCCTACCGTAGTGCAGTTCACGAAAGTACGACTGTGACACCAGCCTTCGCGAACTTTGGAAGGGAATTACGGTTGCCTGCAGATTTAATCACCGGAACCCCCCCTGATGCCCCACGCAGTGTAACCGATTATGCGAATGACTTGCGTAACAAGTTGAACGATGTATATGAGCATATCAGACAATCCGGCCAACAAATGTCTGGTAAGATGAAGACCCGATACGACCGGAAGGCAAACCATAGAGGTTTTGACGAGGGTTCACTGGTGTGGTTGCATAACCCAGTGCGCAGCAAAGGGAAGTCTCCCAAATTGCAAGCAAAATGGGATGGACCATACCGAATCGTGACCAGGATCAACGATGTTACCTACCGAATACAGAAGGGTCCACGAGGTGCGCCTAAGATAGTCCATGTAGACCGATTGGCGCGATACTACGGGACTAATGATGCTCGGGACGAGCATGTCTAAGGAGGGGGCAGTGTTACGTCGACCGTATTACACTGGAACGTTCGAGAATGTGGTCGAAGTTTCCAGAAGTTTCCACTAGGTTCGAGAACATTCCATTGTGGTACTGTGTAGAAGTTCATAGATGTTTCTAGAATATTCCACTATAAGATAGTTCGACAATGTTCTGGAAACTTCCATGATCGTATAAATAGGCCGGACGGCGGGCGAGTGAGTCAGTCTGATTTCGACTACGGATGCGAACGGATGCGAATACAAGCGATTGCGAAGAGAATAGTGATTATTAGCGAATTAGTGTTTGTGTTTATAAGTTGTTGAGTTAATAAAGGATATTTGGTTAATTAATTGGTGTAAAATAATTTATCCCATACCCAGCTCGTAACAATATTATAAATCCGAAAGTTTGTGTTTGGCTGTCAATCACACAAAAACAGCTGAAGGGATTTGAATGAAATTTTGCACACAGGTAGGTCATAGCCTGGATTAACACATAAAAAATAGGCTTATTTAACCCGGTAAATGACAAGACTTAGCGAAGACTGAGGTGGAAGTAGAAATCCAGAGACGGGCTGAACGAGTGGTACACGCTCACAAAGTACCAGGAGACCAGATAGATGAGAAGTATTTCCAGGGCTGGAAGCATGAGCGGTAAAGACTCACAAAGTACCAGGAGACCAGAATCATGAAGAGGTATTTTTGGGGCTACAATCCTAAGCGGTATAGCTTCACAAACCACCATGAGACCAGAATCATGAAGAAGTATTTCCAGGCCTGAAATTCTGAGCGGTATAATAATAATAAGCCTTTATTTTTCAGATAACTAAGATCCAATGTGTTAGTAATTACAATAATGACTTACAGCTATTGTTAGTAAAGTGCCACGATATTCACTAATATAATTTAATAGTCGCAATAAACCACCATTTATAGATTTTTTTTTTTTTAGATTCTGTAGCAGAGTGCTTACTTTGCGGTAAAGCGTTTCAAGGGAAACGTAAAGGCTTGTAGAAAGAATAAAAGAAAATATAACTATAGAAGAATGTATATTAAAACGACAATCGAAGAGTGACTACCTAACGTCATACAGAAAAAAAAACATGTAAAATATTATGTCACTTCAGCTGAAGAACTCCAAAGAGGCTTTAACACTTTCCCTCAGCTGATAGTCGACCGTTTGGTTTATCCATCAGACCCATTTTCTGAGCTAGTTCCTGCAATCTGGGTCTGGGCACGGCCTTAGTTAGGAGGTCTGCTAGCTGGGTAGCAGAGCTAGTCCTCTCGACCACGATGTCGTTTTGAAGCACAAGCTCCCTCACGAAGAAGTGCCTCACACGAATGTGTTTGGTCCTACGGTGAAATTCTGGATTATGTGCCAATTTCACCGCGGCTTCGTTGTCCACGAACAAAACTGGAATTTCTTTCTGGCCATTCAAGTCTTTGAACAGTCTCTTTAGCCAAATTATTTCTCTCGCAGCTTCGCTTGCTGCCACAAGCTCAGCTTCTGTAGTGCTAATGGCCACTGAAGCTTGTCGTTGGCTCATCCAGGAGATTGCTCCTCTTGAAAATAAACACAATACTCCAGTCGTAGATCGACCTGTTTTCAAGCATCCAGCATGATCAGCATCACTGTAAGCCTTTATTTGGTTAGGAGAATTTGCATCATGAACATACATTATTCCTCTCGATAATGTGCCTTTCAAATATCTCATTATGTGCTTAACCATATGCCAGTTGCTAGAAGTTGGCTTTTCTAAGTTCCTCGAAGCCAATCCTACAGCATAAGCCAGATCAGGGCGAGTGCCCACCATCAAGTAAGCGAGCGAGCCTACTGCTTCTCTATAGGGAAATGATTGTGACTCTTTGTCAGCTTTCCCTTTCTCAATAATTCCTTCTTTCTGCAAAGGAGTTGATACTGGATTACAGTCTTTCATATTGAATCTCTCCAAGACCTTGTTTGCATAAGCTTCCTGCTTAATGAAAATCGAGCCGTCCTTCATTTGTTCTATCTCTAACCCAAGATAGTATGAAACTGGTTTGCTAGTAATCATCAAAATTTTTTTTTAGGTCATTGATGAAACTCTTTGCAAGGTTTTCATCACTCGCTGCAACTAAGCCATCATCAACGTAGAGTGCTATTAAGATTTTCTTATCTCCTAAGATTTTGGTATATAAGCATGGATCAGCGTTGCTTGTCTTGAAGCCTAAAGATTCAAGTGTTTCTGCAAAGCAGTAGTTCCAGCACCGTGGTGCCTGCTTCAAACCATAGAGGCTTTTCTTTAGACGACATACTCTTGATGTTCCATCTTCAAAGCCTTCTGGCTGCATCATATAAATCTCTTCCGTTAAATTTCCATTGAGGAAAGCTGTTGCAACATCAAACTGAATAAGATGAAGTCTCTCTCTTGCTGCAACGCTGAGCAAAGATCTTATAGTAGCTAACCTCGCTACTGGGCTAAATGTTTCGTTATAGTCAAAACCCTTCTTCTGCTTAAACCCTTTTACAACAAGACGTGCTTTAAACTTTTCTATTGTGCCGTCAGGGTTGGTTTTCACTTTATAAATCCATTTACATGGCAGAGCTTTTCGATTGCTCGGTAGATTCTACAAGTCCCAAACTTGTAATCTTTGCAAAGAATCGATTTCACTCTTCATCGCTTCTAGCCATCTATCTTTACTTGTTCTACTCGATATTGCTTCCTTATACGTCGAGGGTTCTTTTTCAGTATCGACTAGGAATAAACTATAGTCATCCAATTTACGTGGAGGTCGTAGAGTGCTTCTGTCCCTGAGATTATATCTTGGAACGTCCGAAACGTCTCCCTCTGCTCAACATAGGTAGGAACGGCATCTTCGAAATGTTCTTCATTTTCACTATCTGAAAATGCGGTTTCGTCTTCGATAAACTCTATTTCTCTTTCTCCCTCTAATTGGACTGACTGTCTTTGATCTCCTGATTCATTTGCCTCTATTGATGTCTCAATAGGCCTTCTTAAATGTCTATCTTCTTCTATTCCTTCCTCTAATAGAACAGTTCTCTGTTCACATTGGGCTTCCTGATTCAAGGGATTGTCGATTTGCGAATGCTGTAAAATAGTTTCTTCAGGAACTGTATCGTATGACACGGTCCACTCTTTTCCAATTGGTTTTGGGTCAGATTTAGCAACTATTCCTGAAGCCTTAGCTTCAATCCCAGAAATAGGTGTCTCTTCGAAGATTACATCTCTCTCTAGATCGGATCAGATTGTCAACTTTATGCTGCGTTTCATACCAGATACGATAACCATCATCATTGTCGTATCCTATGAGAATGCCTTTAGTTGCTTTCTTATCCAATTTTTTTCCTTTTATTTTTCGGAACATGGGCATAACAAGTACTTCCAATGATTCTAAGATGCTTTATATTAGGCTTCTTCCCAAACCATAACTCATAAGGTGACTTGTCCTTCTCTCTAGTAGCACCTGTTCGGTTTAAAATATAAGCAGCTGTCATTATAAGTTCCGCCCATAATGCTTTTGGCAGTTCTCTCTGAGCATTCATCAATGTTCTTGCGGTTTCTACTAATGTCCTGTTTTGGCGCTCGCTACAGCCATTCTGCTCTGGCGTGTACGGCATAACAAGACGTTGCTTAGTTCCTTTTTTATTCAATATATCTCTGACTTCCTTGTTATCAAACTCGGTTCCGTTATCACTCAACAGTATTTTGATAATATGTCCTGTGACCGTCGCTTCTTGTAACATTATCTATAAACAACATATCTTTTTTGCAATATAGAATTGATATTGAACCATCTCTTAAAATAATTGTACAGAACATTCGAAGTATACATAAAAACTTTGAAGATTTTAAACTTTTTATGGCGAGGAGTAATATAGACTACGACATTATCATTCTAACTGAGTGTTGGTTACAAAATTCAGACTTAATTCCAGGAATTGAACATTACGATACCTACCACACTCAGAAACATATCAACCAGAATAGTGGTGTTGTTGTATATACAAAAAATAATTTGGCAAATATCATAGTGTATGAACCTAATTTTGCAGACGCTGATTGTCTAGTGGTCGAAATAGATAAAACAAACGCCTTTATTTGTATGTATAGATCACCGTCTTTTGTTTCATTAACCAATTTTCTTTGTTCTTTAGATGAGCTTTTAATTAAACTGAAACACATACCCAATGTTTATTTAACTGGTGACATAAATATTGATATAGGTACCCGTAATGACGAATCAAAATCTGATGAGTATTTAGATCTACTTGCAACCCATTGTTTCTTACCTAGTCATTCGCTTCCTACTCGTCTTAACAATTGTCTTGATCACTGCTTTGTTAAGTCTAACTCTAAAATGTTGACTGTGATTTGTGAGTCATCTGTGACTGATCATAGCAGTTTATATTTGAATATATCTTTATTACAGCAAAGTACTATATACAACAAACATAAAAGAACTTTAAAAAAACTTAATTATGATACGGCTCTTACCCTTATTAATAAAATAGATTTTTCAATTATAACATCTTTGGGCGACCCGAATAAAGCAACTGAAGTGTTCATAAATATTCTATCTGAAATAATTAAAAAAAGCACGCGAATAACTGCAATACCTAACAGACAACAAACTCGTCAACAATGGATAACCCCCGGATTATTACGTTGTATGAGATTTAGAGACACATTACATAAAAGACACTTAAAATCACCAAATGACAAAGACCTAGAAACTACCTATAAACGTTATCGAAATCATTGTAACAATATTCTACATAATTTAAAAAATGAACACGATAAACGTAACTTAAATGATAATAAAAATGACATAAAAAAGACTTGGAACGTTATAAAACGTGTATGTAATTTGAATGTTTTGGATAAATCTAAAATACCATATGAGTTGTTAAGTATTAAGTCAACACCGCAGGAATCAATTGATTATGTTAATAATTTTTTTGTTAATATAGGTGCTAAACTATCAAAAAACATTTTACATAAATTGCAAGTAACTGAAGATGATCTAGTCAAGGATTTTAAGTATAACCACACTCCATTGAACTCTTTTATGCTTTTGGAAACAGATGAATTAGAGGTGCACAAAATAGTCATGTCTCTGAAAAATACTAATACTACTGGTTGGGATGGCATATCATCACTATTTATCAAAAAATATATTCATATACTGATAACACCACTAACTTATTTATTAAATTTGTGTTTGTCTTCTGGCAAGTTCCCAAACGCACTGAAGGACTCCATTGTTGTGCCTATATTCAAATCAGGGGAAAGAGACAGTATCAATAACTATCGCCCGATTTCACTACTACCTACTTTGGCCAAAATTTTAGAAAAAGTAATGAACCACAGATTAGTAAATTATTTAGAGAAAAATAATTTTTTGGCCAAAAATCAATATGGTTTTAGAAAAAACAAATCGACTGTCGATGCTGTGGAGGATTTGGTTACCAATATAACTGGGAATCTTGATTGCAAAAGGAAATGCATAGGTGTATTTTTGGATTTAGCCAAAGCTTTTGATACTGTCTCAATTTCTTTACTGATTCGTAAATTAGAGTCTATGGGCATCAGGGGTGTGCCACTGGAACTTTTTAAAGATTATCTTAGTAACAGGACACAAACAGTAAAAATCGGAGATATTACTAGCTCAAAACTAAAAATTGATTTTGGAGTACCTCAAGGGTCAGTACTTGGGCCTACTTTGTTCCTAATTTATGTAAATAATTTATGCAATATTGAAATACCTGAATCAAAAGTAATTACATTTGCTGAAGATACAGTGATTTTATTTCAACATTCAACATGGACACAAGTGAAAACATCAGCTGAGAATGGGCTCCAAAAAATAATAAATTGGCTTGACAACAATTTACTTACTTTAAATTTAAATAAAACCAAATATATAACTTTTAGCATCAAAAACAATTTACAGCCACCTACAGATTTCCGTTTAAAAGCGCACTCTTCTAATTGTTCTCTTGCTATTAGAGAATGCGATTGCCATATTTTATCTGCAACACATAGTACTAAATACCTTGGAATTGAAATTGATAAAAATTTAAATTGGAAACCACATATCAGTAATCTCAAAACTAGAATACGCAAACTAATACCTATTTTCAAAAAAATTAGAAACCTAAGAGACAAAAAAACTAACAGAAATGTCTACCTAGCTTTATGTCAATCGATCGCTACATATGGTATCGCAGCTTGGGGTGGTGCACGAAAAAGTACTCTCATAAAAATTGAACGCGCCCAGAGGTGTATTTTAAAAGTTATAAATTTTAAACCCTTTAAATACTCTACTTCGAAATTATATGAAGAGTTTGATGTCCTAAACATTCGTCAACTTTACATTAAAAGCATTGTTCTGAGACAACATTTTTGCCAAAGACCTACTAATCAATCCAATAGAAGATCACATGAAGTTTATAAAGTTCCTTCATGCAAAACTTCTTTTGCTCAGTGTTTTTCTTACTTCCTGGCGCCGTTACTTTATAATCGCATAAGTAAGGTTAATACCTTAAAAGACATGACGAGTTCTATTTGCAGGAGGGCACTGGATGAGTTTCTGAGTAGTTTGGATTATGAACGGACAGAAAATTTTATACAAATATCCAAGTAAATTATATATATGAATACATAAATAAACAAAATATACATACTTAACTATATATTACATTAATATTACTAATTTCTATAGGTATATATATGTATATATATTTTTTACATGTGTGTACATATATGTGTGTGTGTGTGTAAATACCATACTAGTAGATACAGTCATAAATAAAGTAAAGCGGTGCTGATTTCATGTCAAATTATCATACTGAGTCAATTTCTTATACTACCTTTATTTAATACTAGCTGCGCCCCGCGGTTTTACCCACCTAGACCGGAATAAAAGGTAGCCTATATGTTAATCCAGCTATCTACATACTAAATTTCATCCAGATCGGTCCAGCCGTTTGAGCGTGAGGAGGTAACAGACATACGCACTCACAAACTTTCACATTTATAATATTAGTAGGATGACTTTAGTGTGGTTTTGATATGGAAGCAACTCAATTACTAATATGTAGCATTATATTTGATTTTTATACTAATAGTAACATTTAAGGTTTGTTATAAATCATGTTGTCTGACATTTTTGCATGTACTACTTGTTTACACCAAACTCATTAGTCGTTATCGCATCTTTTCTATACCTCTTTAAGATCCTAAACAAAGGAGAACTGTCCTTATACCAAATAACTTACAGTTGGTATTTCTGGAGCGAGAATCCTTACCTTGCCGTAACACAGTCCATGACTAGCGCGGAAGGTAAAGAATTTTTATCTGTATACCGCCAATTAGTATAATAATTATTGTTTATTCATAGTTCTAACATCAGTTTTTTGTTTAGTTAGAAATTAAATAAATAAGAATAACAAAGCATCATTTTAGCCTACGAAATGATTACCTAATTTTTAAGAATGTGTGTTTTGTAAACTTATTGTAAGTACTTATTTTGATTACTACTTAGTCCTAAGTTGTGGTGTACAATGTAACCTAAGTTGGAAATAAATTCTATTCTATTCTATTATGCTCAATTTGTCTTTGACTTCACTTTTATTTCTCATGCAATAAACCATACAGTATCCGGAAAAGTCATCTTTAAACAGTACATAATAACGGTATTTTGAAAAACTCATTGGGAAAGGACCGCAAACATCTGAATGAATTATTTCTCCTGGCTGTGAAGATCTCTCTCGTATGCCAAACTTCAGTCTATGCATCTTTCCGTAGATACAAGCTTCACACGATTCTTTGTTTATAGGAAGTGTCAATCCTAACTCTCTTTGAATGACTTCTTTAACGTGCCTTTTGTTTTGATGCGCTAATCTCTCGTGGTAGAGCTGCATCAAATCAGTTGTTGTAGTAGCAAGTACAGGTACCGGTGGCAGGACGTTGCGAACTTTCAACTTAAAAAGCCCTCCACAGTGGTTCCGTTTGCCAACAACTGCTACTTCCCCATTCAAAATTACTTCGCAAGTTTCCGGGGTCGAGACGAACTTGCTATTCTTCTGTTTATCATGCATAGCTAGCACTGAGTACAGATTTCGCTGGATCTCTGGTACATACCATACATCCGTAAGTGCTATGTTCACAATCTTTCCTTTGACATCTGCTTCCAAATATATTGTTCCTTTGCCTCTTGCTTGAACAATGCTACCATTTGCTGTAGTAACTCCTTGGAACTCGTCAAACTTTTGAAATATTTGGAACATGTCACTCCTGTTGGTCACGTGACTAGTCGCGCCATTGTCCACGTACCACGACTCTTTATCTTGCTGTACGAATGCCATGACATCCACACTCATAATAGCCATATTCGCACTTTGACTTGAAGACGGCTTGTTACTACTGTCTTTAGGCGGGCGACCATCTTTCATCCACTTCTGGCAGGATCTTACTCGATGTCCCATCTCATGACAGTAATTGCATCTCATATGCTTATCCTTATTCTTCTTTTCTTTACGAATCGTGCTATTCTGTGTCGTCACTAATACCTCTTCACTCGATTCACCATTTTTCTTTTCAAGTGACTTTTCATGAGCGCAAAGGTTACTTGTCAAACCTTCTACTGTCCTCTGTTCTTTGGCTAATAACAACCAACTTGATTTAAATTCGAAATATTTCTGATCTAGTGTAGGTATCCAAAATTTTACAAATAAGGAATATATCTGGTAGTTTCATATTGGGATCATCTTTACCAATCTCTCTATTCAACTGACACCAGAGAGTCTTCAATTTCCAAATATGTGAAGCCATATCATCAGAAGCATTTAACTTAAATCCGAAGAAATCTAGGCAGAGATTATAAGCTCGATTCTCATTATCTCCGTCAAATAACCGATGTAGTTCTAGCCATACTTCTCTCGGACATGTGAATGACATTACCTTTCTAACGGTATCTTCGTTCAAATTTGTTGAAAGCAGGATCATAGCATTGTTCTCTGCCTATATAAAACGCGCTAGTTTCGTTCTAAATGCAGTAACTTCTGCGTCTCCTACACCTGCTGGCAACACGGGTTTCGTACATCTTCCTTCTACTATATCCAATGCATTTGGTATACTTCTAAGCAGGATGGATATTTTATATTTCCAGGTATCCCAGTTACACTTGCCTTGAAGTGGTGCAATTTGTACCTTTGTACTTAAATTTTCCACTTTTTCGCACATTTCCATTTTTCCGCTAGCACATAACCTGTAGCAGAGTGCTTACTTTGCGGTAAAGCGTTTCAAGGGAAACGTAAAGGCTTGTAGAAAGAATAAAAGAAAATATAACTATAGAAGAATGTATATTAAAACGACAATCGAAGAGTGACTACTAGCTTGCTACTATTATAGTCATCTGTGGTGACTACCTAACGTCATACAGAAAAAAAACATGTAAAATGTTATGTCACTTCAGCTGAAGAACTCCAAAGAGGCTTTAACAGATTCACAACCTAAGTACCAGGAAATCAGAATTGAATCATTTATCTAATTGAGTACGGGAGCATCCACATGATCAATTCTGAAAGTCTGATGATGGCCAGCGGGGTAATTGCTTAACACACTATCAGTAGCAATGGTTTTCATTTTGAGAGTTCAACATCATTAATTACATTATTGAAGTTGTTGAGCAGACAAATTTTTCGAACATATGAAGCAATGGATTAACAATATTCATCAAAATGATTTGTAATAAAAAGGGTAGAACTTTAACGTTCAAAAAGTTCTGGCTCTCAGCCTAATAATACCACTGCTCTCAGCTTAATATTAATATTAGTATTTTGGATTTTGATTCCTTCAGTGTTTCTTTAACGTGCTACTCTCTGAAAATACCACTCAAATTTATAATTAAACTTTTCACACGGGCGAAGCCGCCGGTGGAAGCTAGTACTACAATAAAAATCTCAGCTTCATTTTACCGAGATCGCGCCTGTTTCAGTGATTCAACATATTGTCCAGTTGCGTAGACACTTGAGACACAAAGTACACCAACTTTACAACACAGTATCCACTAGGAATCAATTTGCGAATAAATCAAAACTGCCACTGAACTTCACTCGAAAAAATCCCGCCAAAAACTCTCCAGGTTAACCTTTGTAGTGACACAGTACCTAGTTACATTAATTACCTTACCTCCATATACGTTACCCAAAACCTGTTACCAAGATACCTTTACCAGACCACATCATTACCACGTTTATGACAATACCAGTTTAATGAAACAATGAACCGTCTTGATAAAGACGCATGTTATCAACTCTGTTAAAGAAACAATACTGCCTTGAGAAAGACATTGGAAATAAACCGTTTGGGCGACGCACGCATCAGTTCGCTCTGAAAAGAACGGTTTGATTGCAAGAGCGCTGCATTCGAAGAAGATGCACAGAGTCTTCGAGACAGCAGACGCGGACACGCGGAAACCCAACTCTTCAACAGGTCAACTGGCGGCTGTCGGCTGCTTAACTGGGCTTGCCTGTGGCGGCTTAATTTATTAAAGCCTCCAGCCAGGGCTTATTATTTTCTTACAAACGACAACACGCTAAGGGCACCCCCTGCGGGGTACAGGCCTCGGCTTAGGGCGTCGCTTGGGGGGGGGCAGCAAGAGACGGCTGGATCGAGTTTAAATTATTTAGGGAATTTAAGATTACTGGCTCAGCGGCGCGTGCTGGCTCGAGCAAGGGACGTGGAGGACGTTGATGAGAATTTCGCGACTGCCCTCGTCGGAGAGGGCGGAAAGACGGTGGTCTGTGTTTATGTAAAGAGCTAGTTTCCCTACGGTTCTCTTGGAGCAGGGTAGTAGCGTCGTCAGGAATGAAGAGGGTATGCGGATCTTGGAAGTGCGGGAGGGTTCGTATCGGGCGGCCGATGCGATTAGGGGGTTACGATGTTTAGTAGCAGTGTCCAGAAAACGCTTGGTGAGTCGTTTCAAGAACTGCTGGATAGTGGGGAGTTTGAGGTCTACATGCAGCTCTTCATTTCAAACAAAGTAGGGGGCTCCCACTGCTCTATGAAGAAAGCGGTTCTGAAGGGTCTGCATTTTATGAAGGAAACGGGGCCTGGCGTGTGCGAAAACAGGGCAGCGTATGTCATAATTGGACGAATGACCGCGGTGAAGGTACGCAATTTGCACTTGAGGGAAAAAGTGCTGCGTTTGTTTATCATGTAGTGGAGGCTCCACTACATGATAAACAAACGCAGCACTTTTAACCTTGAGCGAAAGCGGCACGCGAGTGAGCCTGCCTTATGTGCTCAGCGAAAGTGAGTTGTTGGTCCAGGATCACACCCAGCTATTTAGCTTTCTTCTCCCAAGGAATAGGCTTATTATACATGGTGATCGGAGGGGGTGGGGGTATTTTGTGCCGGGGTCTCGAGTAGAGAACAGCCTGACTTTTATCGGGGTTAACCTTGATTCTCCATTTCCGGAAACATTTGCCCAAAATGTTTGTGGAGGATTGGAGATTGCGAGATATCTGTTTGGGTGCACGGCCAGTATGGCCGACCGAACTGCTCGTTGGGAATGATATTATTAGCTTCGGCATAATTGTAGCTGCAATACATCAAGACACATCCGTTCTCCGCCGCTGCGCTGGGAAGACTAGGGATCCGTGCGGCGCACAGATCGCCGTCAACTTAGCGCCGTCGATTATGCGCGCATAATATAAATATTGCGGGCCGGCGCCGGAGCCCTAGTCTTCCCAGCGCAGCGGTGGAGAACGGATGTATTGCAGCTACATAATCTTTGAGCTGCTTATAAATAAGCTTTTCATAGATTTTGCCGAATACTTTGAGGAGACTGATGGATCGGTAGCTGGAAGGGTTAGATGGAGGCTTGCCTGGTTTGGGAATACCAATGACAGTGGCCTGCTTCCATGCTTGGGGGAAAATATTATTGCTTAAGGCGCCATTGAAGATGGCGGTCATAAGCATAATAAGTTCTGCCCGGGGGTTGAGGATAAATTCGAAACAGAGTTACCTCGCCCCTGGGCATTCAGGGTAGGAAGGAACAAAGGTGGGTTTTAGTCAGTAAGAGTCTGACACGCCCTCAGTCATTGGATGATTTCCCACCCCACAAAAAAAAAAAAAAAACATAATAAGTTGGGCGGGGAAAAGCTGGATTACTCTGTTGGTGATACCATCAGAGAGGTAGAGGGTCATCTGGATCTTCGACGGGTGGGAGGGAAGCTCTCCTTTCAACTTCAGCATCCACCGTGTCAACTCAACCAACTCGCAGAACGATGCTCAGTAATGCGTTTCTTAACAGCACGCTGTAAGTTGCGCATGTAAGCCTTGTTTGCGTCGCAGGGAAAAGCACTGTACGCACGGATGGCTGCGTTCTTCTCGGTTAACAGACTCAGTATATCGTCCGGCAGCTTCCAGCGACGGTCTTCCATCACTGGAACCACCTTTGAACAATCGTTCAAGACAGATTGTATATGTTCCATAAGCGAGTCGATCGCTGCCTTCGTGTCAGCGACTGAGTCTATGTAATCAGGCATGGAGTCCAGATGAACTGACGTGGTAGATTTCAGCCTGTCGCTTACTTTCTTCCATTCATAATCACTTGGGTCGGGAAGGGTTGCTGGGGTCGGGTTGACCCGAGCGGGAGCCCAGGTGCATGATCACAGGGCGGTGATCAGAGTTAAGTTCGTGTATTGCTTGTAACGAATGCAAACGGAGGTTTATTTCTTTAGCAGCGCCACATCGAGAGTATCGGGCGTGTGATTGGGAATGGGATCATGGGGGATGTGGGTTTGACACATCGGAGCGATGATGTCGAAGTTTAAGGTTGAGCTTAGTTTATACATGAGTCTGCTTCTGGAATTGGTCAAGCTGCTGTTCCATGCTGGATGTTTGGCGTTGAGATCACCCGCTAGAATAACGGAGTCACTCAGGCCGTAGAGGTTGGTGAAGTCGCTGGTGATAGCGATGGGATCGTCAGGTGGCGATGGTGGCGACACCGGTGGGAAGTAAGCGGAAATGACGGTAATCGGTTCGGTCGGGGGGCCCAGTCGACAGGCAGAGTACTCAAGATGAGAAAGGGACGCGGGAGGGTCTAGAGGGATGCAATACAGGTCCTTCCTGTAGTATATCAGGGTTCCTCCTTTGTGGCAGCGAGTCCTGTCATTGCGAACCATTCTATAGTTGGCAATTCTAGGGCTGCTGCGGTGAGGCTTCAGGAAGGTCTCCTGTATGAGGAAAATATCTAAGTGATGGTCGCGTAGGAATTTAGCGATCAATCGTTGGCCAGCGATTCCGTTAGAATTGAAAAGCCAATTCTAAGGGATCTGGGTTTAAGGCTACAAGGTGTAACTTGTTTATCCATTATTGGGTACGTAGTTTAGGTTGTCTAGGGCTTGGGCAACACCTTGCAAATCTCGCGGGCTGAAATTAGGTCATATTGCCCAGACTCCATGGCTTCGTCAAGAATGACGGCCAAGGCTTTGGCTTCGGGGGTGAGGAAAATGGCGTAGCCCTTTAATAGGATGCAGGCAACGCTTTTCTTGGTGGTGATGGTGGGGCTGGTGGTGGTGCCTACTGCTGGGGCTTTCAAACCTTTAGATGCTGGGGCAGCAATTCTAGGTGACGCAGTTTGGGGGACGGCTGGAGCTGCGCGGGCCTCCGAAAAGGTTTTATTTAATAGAGCGATTGACTCCGATTATCGGCAAGTTGTTTTTTAAAGCGCGTGAGGCTGGGCAGAGGCATAACTATAATAAGTAGTACTTTTTAAGTTACACGTTCGTTGTTTCGCTCGCTACTATGTTTGTTATTTGCCTGTGTGTAGTGTTGTCTGTTTTAACCGACTTCAAAAAAAGGAGGAGGTTCTCAACTCGTCTGTATTTTTTTGAAGTGAAACTCTTTAGAATCGTTGTGATTTCAAACCGGATGCAACGGAAAAAACGACAGGTAAGAGACACAAATACAAAAATGTGTAGGATGAAGCCAGGAAAGAATGAGACAGAAATTAAAAAGGAAGAAGATTGGCCAAAGATGACCCCACCTCACCTTCACCTCACCTTTGTCCACCTTTGCTCACTTTTGGCCACCTTTGCTCACTTTGACAACCTTTGCCCACCTATGACTACCTTTGCTCACCTTTGCTCACCTTTGGCCATGTTGCAAAGGTGAGCAAGGCTGGGAAGGATGAGCAAGGGTGGGAAGGATGGGATAGGGTGGCCAAAGGTGAGCAAAGATGACCCCACCTCACCTTCACCTCACCTTTGCTCACTTTTGGCCACCTTTGCTCACTTTGACAACATTTACCCACCTATGACCACCTTTGCTCACCTTTGGCCACCTTGCAAAGGTGAGCAAGGCTGGGTGGGAGGGATGAGCAAAGGTGGGAAGGATGAGCAAGCGCGGGAAGGTTGAGCAAGGGCGGGAAGGATGACATAGGGTGGGAAGAGTGACAAGATGGAGTGACATAGGGTGGGAAGAGTGACATATGTTGTGGGAAGAGTGACATATGGGGTGGGAAGAGTGACATATGGGGTGGGAAGCGTGACATATGGGGTGGGAAGTGACATATGGGGTGGGAAGAGTGACATATGGGGTGGGAAGGGTGGGAAGAGTGACATATGGGGTGGGAAGAGTGACGTATGGGGTGGGAAGAGTGACATATGGGGTGGGAAGAGTGACATACGGGGTGGGAAGAGTGACATATGGGGTGGGAAGAGTGACATATGGGGTGGGAAGAGTGACATATGGGGTGGGAAGAGTGACATATGGGGTGGGAAGAGTGACATATGGGATGGGAAGAGCGACATAGGGTGGGAAGAGTGACATAGGGTGGGAAGAGTGACATAGGGTGGGAAGAGTGACATAGGGTGGGAAGAGCGACATAGGGTGGGAAGAGTGACATAGGGTGGGAGGAGTGACATAGGGTGGGAAGAGTGACATAGAGTGGGAAGAGTGACATAGGGTGGGAAGAGTGACATAGGGCGGGAACAGTGACATAGGGTGGGAAGAGTGACATAGGGCGGGAACAGTGACCACGGGGGGGGAAGAGTGACATGGGTTGTGAAGAGTGACATGTGTTGGGAAGAGTGACATGGGTTGGGAAGAGTGACATAGGGCGGGAAGAGTGACCACGGGGGGGGAAGAGTGACATAGGGTGGGAAGAGTGACATAGGGTGGGAAGAGTGACATAGGGTGGGAAGAGTGACATAGTGTGGGAAGAGTGACATAGGGTGGGAAGAGTGACATAGGGTGGGAAGAGTGACATAGTGTGGGAAGAGTGACATAGGGTGGGAAGGACCTCCTTTTCTCACCTTCGCCTTCCCTTCAGGATAAATAATAAAAAAAAATCACTGACATTGACAGTTGTATTGGCATCCAGAAACCAGAAACGGAAAGGGGGTTTTGGCGGGATTTTGTCGAGTGAAGTTCAGTGGCTGTTTTAATTATTCGTTTATTGATTCCTAGTGGATATTGTGATGTAAAATTAGTGTAGTTTTGTGTCTCAAGTGTCAACGCAAATGGACAATAATTATAATAGATGTGTAATTATTGAAACAGGCGCGATCTCGGTTTCCCGAAAGAAAGTCATTAATTGTGTAAAAAGCTTTCTGGCATAGCTTACGTTTAATAAATGATTTAAATTTATTTATGTTTAGTTCTTGAATTTGGCTAGGAAGTTTATTATAGTAACGTATACATTGGCATCTAAACGAACCACCTATTTTTTTCTTGAGCCTGGTTTTAGGTACAATAAATTTGTGTTTGTTCCTAGTATTTATGCTATGGATATCACTGTATCTTTTAAACAGATTAATATTTTTATGTGCATACATGAGATTCTCATAAATAATATATTGAGAGGGAACAGTCATAATATTAATCTCTTCAAATTTGTCTCCGAGGGAGTGTCTGGGACTTAATTTATAAATTGCACGAATAGCCCTTTTCTGTAAAACAAAAATTGTCTGAATATCGGCGGCATTTACCCAAAACAGAATGCCGTACGACATCACACTATGAAAATAACTAAAGTATACTAAACGAGCTGTCTCTAAATCAGTTAAACCACGAATTTTTCTTACGGCCTATGCTGCAGAGTTAAGTTTTTTGGACAGTTTATCTATATGGGGGCTCCACTGAAGTTGCGCATCCAAAGTTAAACCTAAGAACACTGTGGAATCCTCGGGTTTCAACTCTTCACCCTTTATTGACACACTAGTGTTAACTTGTATTACATTGGGTAATGTGAACTTTATGCATTTTGTTTTTTTCTCGTTAAGGAGAAGATTATTGATGTTGAACCAGTTAACTACTGTTGAAAGAGCATTATTTACATCATCAACAACCACCTGCTGACGTTTGAGTTTAAATAAAAGTGAAGTGTCATCTGCAAACAGCACTATATCATGTTTATCCTTTATGAGATATGGCAAGTCGTTGATATAGATTAGAAACAAAAAAGGACCCACAATTGAGCCTTGAGGAACCCCCATTCTGACTACAGACCCGGGAGACCTTTTGCCGTTCACATCAACTCTCTGAATCCTATTACTCAAGTATGAAGTAAGAAGATCCAGAGAGGCGCCCCGGACTCCCGTAGTAGTGCAGCTTCCTGATCAATGTATCATGGAGAACGCAATCGAAAGCCTTAGACAAATCACAAAAAATGCCCAACGCATCGCATTTATCTTCCCATAAATGTGTCCCAAAAGTTCAACACCAGCATCAGTTGTTGAACGACCCTTTGAGAAGAGTTTTAAAGTGGCAATAAGGGGGCTGCCAGCCGACACGGATCCCAAGGAGATCGAGGAGGAACTCCGCGTTTTGGGGTACGCGCCGGAGTATGTGCACCACATTAAGGGGCGCCAAGGAAAACCCGGCTGCGTCTTCCACACCGTGCTGCAGCGCACAGCAGACGTGCGCCGCATATTCGACACGACCACGTTCATGTATATGCGTGGTGTCCGTGTCGAGGCATGGCGGGGAAAGCGTGGGCCCGCACAGTGCCACCGGTGTCAGAAGTTCCGACACTCGTCGCACCAATGCCACCGGCCGCTCGCCTGTGTCCGATGCGGAGGAGGGCACGCAGCGAGAGACTGCCCACGTCCGAGGGAAGAGCCAGCCACCTGCGCGAATTGCGGTGGCGACCACCCGGCGTGTAACGTAAAGTGCCCTGTATTCCAACAGGAAATACGGAACAGGAGGGTGGGGAGGAAAGGATTGATGCTGCAGCAGGGATTTGGCCATCAGTTCACAGATTGTGCCGCCAGCTAACTAATGCCCCAGCTCCGGTGCGCCCTCTACTCACAAGCGATGGGGCGCTTAAGTACGTAACAGAGGACTGCGCGGAGGTCTTCGCAGAGCACCTGGAGCGTCAGTTCCAACCGAACCCGACCGCCGAACACGAACATGTCGCGGCAGTCGAGCAACACCTTGGGGACTACTTCGCTAGGCCGATAGCTCCTGAGGAGGACCCCATATTTTTCTCGCCTGGCGTAATAAGACGCGCCATTTTGAAAACGAAGCCTAGGAGGGCCCCTGGGGGCAACGGTATCTCCAACACAGCGCTGCGCCACCAGCCGTACCGTATGGTTGCGGCCCTGGCGCGCCTGTTTACGGGGATACTGCGCACGGGGGCCTTCCCCGCCGCGTGGAAGGAAGGGCGCGTCATCATGCTGCCCAAGGCGGGAAAGAACGTCCTGAAGCCAGAGAGCTATCGGCCCATTACCCTGCTGCCGACCATCTTCAAGGTGTTTGAGTCGCTCCTGCTGCGACACCTCACCCCGCATATCCAGCCGCGCCCAGAACAATTCGGGTTTCGTGCGGAACATAGCAGGACGCTCCAATTGTCGAGGGTACTGCACCTGCTGACGTCAGCCATGAATAAGAAGGAATACGCAGTTGCAGTATTCCTCGACATGGAGAAGGCCTTCGACCGCGTGTGGTACGAAGGCCTCATTTATAAATTGTCCAAGTCCGATGCGCCCCGTCGCGTTGTGAAAGTGGTCTCATCCTTTCTATCCCACAGGTCTTTCAGAGTGGCGGTGGATGGAGCGCTGTCCGGCCCCCGCCCTGTCCAAGCGGGTGTGCCCCAGGACAGCTGCGTGTCGCCTGCGTGTTACTCATGTTATACTGACGACGCCCCTATCGTGCTGTACGCTGACGATGCCGCGTACATCACCACTTCGCTGAATGCGAAGTTCGCGGCCGTCAAAATGCAGCGCGCCCTTGACCTCCTCCCCGACTGGCTAGCCAAGTGGCGTCTGTCGGTTAACGTGGGTAAGACGCAGGCGGTGATCACCGGATCGGCGCCCCTCCCACCACGCCTGAAACTGCTCGGAGCTGCGGTCGACTGGGCTCCCCGGGCCAAGTACCTGGGTGTGACCATCGACCGCCGGCTCACGATGGGACCGAATGTCCGCAGGGTCGCCGCGCAGGGCAGGTCTACCCGCTACCTGCACGCGTAGCATGACCACCGTAGAAACGGGTTTGTCGACGGAAGAATAGACAAAATTACAGATTGTAGAAAGATTTCTACCGTCCTAAGCATGGCGATGTTAAAACTGACGAGAAGAAATGTTTCTATTCTTCAGTCGACAAAAGTCTACAATGCAAAGCATGATCACCAATTTTTCTCTACTTTTAACACTTTTTTTTTTAAGTGTTAGAATCATTTCTTCTCAACAAGTGTCAAATAGTCTACATCACATTGGACCTAGATAAGATATATAATGAGTACTTGTATTGAAGCCTGAGCAAGTAAAGGATTCTAGGATTGAACCGATGACCGAAGCGAGTGGTTCAAATGTAGAATCCTGAGTGTAGCGAGGGTTTCAAAGGTACGAGACGCAGACTTTCAACTTTGACGGACAGACGGACAGGTGAACAGATGGACAGACGGACAGATGGACAGACAGACAGATGGACAGACAGACAGATGGACAGACGGACAGACGTACAGATATACAGACGGACATACTACATTTAGTTTTGAGCATGTAACACCACTTGACGTAGTTAACGTTTTTAACTCTCTAAAATCAAAAAACACAGGTGATTACTGGGGCATCTCAATTAAACTTTTGAGTGATATAATAGGCATCGTAGCGCCTTATCTTGCTGTAACTTTTAATAAATGCGTGGACTCAGGAACTTTTCCTGATCTCATGAAGTGTAGTAAAGTCATACCTCTATTTAAATCAGGCAATAAAAATGATATAGGCAACTTCAGGCCTATTTCCATCCTGCCTGCATTTAGCAAAATTTTTGAAAAGTTAATACTGAAGCAGTTGCTAACATATTTTAATGTAAATAGCCTCCTTCATAATGATCAATATGGCTTTACAAAAGGTCGATCGACTACAGATGCGGGTGTTGCTCTCCTAAAACACATATTCAACGCATGGGAGAACTCGCAAAATGCTATCGGAGTTTTCTGTGACCTCTCCAAAGCTTTTGATTGCGTACACCATGACACGCTTTTGCGTAAGCTGCGTCATTATGGTCTCCAAAACGAAGCTCTAAATGTAATTGATTCATATTTATGTAATAGGTTCCAATGTGTAGATATCAATGGTGTTAAGTCTTCCGGGCTACCAGTTCATTTAGGTGTGCCTCAAGGCTCGATATTGGGACCATTCTTGTTTTTGGTGTATATTAATGATTTACCATATTTTTTAAAGGGTATCTGTGACGTAGTACTGTTTGCAGATGATACCTCTCTTATCTTTAAAGTAGATAGGAATAGAAATGATTTTGATAACGTAGATAGCGCTCTCTCAATGGTTACGGATTGGTTTACGACAAATAACTTGGTTCTTAATGCTAAGAAAACTAAATGTATAAAGTTTGCCTTACCTAATGTTATAAATCTAGGACCTAATGTCATCTTAAATAAAGAAGTGCTTGAAACTGTGGACTTGGCAGTTTTTTTGGGTATAACTGTTGATTCCAAACTTCAATGGGGCGCACATATATCAGGCCTATCAGGAAGGCTCAGTTCTGCCGCCTACGCCGTCAGAAAAGTTAGACAATATACTGACGTTGACACAGCACGGTTAGTCTATTTTAGTTATTTCCATAGTGTTATGTCTTATGGTATTCTTTTGTGGGGTAAAGCTGCGGACATACAAAATATATTTGTTTTACAAAAACGTGCTGTACGAGCAATCTATAGGTTAAGGTCAAGAGTTTCTTTACGAGAAATTTTCAAAGAGATTGGAATTCTCACGGTGGCATCTCAATTCATTTTTGCAAACATATTATACATTAGACAAAATATACATTTGTACAAAAAGACCAGTGATATCCACAATTTTAACACCAGAAATAAGTATAAACTTCATGTTCCTTCCCACCGTGTTCGTAGGGTTCATGGTTCGTTTGAGGGTCTCGGTATCGAATTTTACAATAAGCTACCCCGTTCTTTTCTTGACTTGCCTTTTAATGCATTTAAAACTAAAATTAAATCTAGTCTCTGTTCGAAAGCATACTATTCCATCAACGACTACTTAGAAGATAATAATAGTTGGTCGCTGTGTTGAACGCAAGACAATGTTACACTTGATGTTCTTTCTCCATATTTAGCTTATGGTTATAACAGATTATATGAGTTCATATAATAATTGTCTACCAAATTTAGTGTGATGGCCCTAGTTCATCACTTGTGGCTTCGAATCACAGCCCTTTGATAGTTTCAATCTTTGTTCTTGTAAGCAGGCACACCAGTTATGTATGGAGGCTTCTTTAATTTGGTTTAGTGTTTATGCTTGAGTTGGTTTTTAATGGCATGATTGAGTGTGCTAGCTGGCAAGTGGCGGATTATTTTATTTAATTTTATGATTATATTTTAGACGGCATATATTTATTTTTCTGTTTTACATAATGTTAAGATTGTTGCTTAGAATTATATAGATTCAAGTTCTTAAAACTTAACAGACAGATGTGTTGCTGGGGAGTTTGTTGGCCACTTCTTCTTCACAGCTAAAACACTAGGAAGTGGTGACGGGCGGGCGTTTTTTGGGGGACTGTCTTTATGTAGAACTTTGACGTTCAAAAAGTGCTGGTTCTCAGCCTAGTTTGAATAAATGACTTTTGATTTTGATTTTGATTTTGATACTGACAGACGGATAGACAGACAGACAGATGGACAGACGGACAGACGGACGACCGACATACAGACAGACGGGCAGACGGACAGACGCACAGACAAACAGAAAGACAAACAGACAGACGGACAAATGGACAGACGGACAGACGGACAGGCTTACAGACGTACCTACAGACGGACAGATGGACAGACAGACAGATGGACAGACGGACAGACGTACAGATATACAGATGCACATACTGACAGACGGATAGACAGACAGACAGTTGGACAGACGGACGACCGACATACAGACAGACGGGCAGACGGACAGACGCACAGACAAACAGAAAACATACAGACAGACGGGCAGACGGACAGACGCACAGACAAACAGAAAGACAGACAGACAGACGGACAGACGGACAAATGGACAGACGGACCGACTTACAGACGTACCTACAGACGGACATACCGACAGACGGACAGATGGACAGACGGACAGACGTACAGATATACAGACGGACATACTGACAGAAGGATAGACAGACAGACGGACGACCGACATACAGACAGACGGGCAGACGGACAGACGCACAGACAAATGGACGACGGACAGACGCACAAACGGATAGACAGATACGTAAGTGACAGCAATTTGGCTCCGATTAGTCGCACAAAGTTTTGTGACAGACGATGGACAGACGAAATTGAAAGAATGAATATGTCTTTGTCTTCATAGAAACGCGAGTCTACGGGTCGCCCCGTGCTCGGGCAGAAGAAAACTCGAACTCGACATAGTTGGATAGAAAGAACTTGTATCCAACTATCTAGTCTATCCTTACTCACGGCGTAGTATGACCATTTCTATCTCTATTCTACATAGAGATAGAAATGTTCATGCTACGCCGTGTTGGGGGTAGAAACATTTCTTCTCAACAGGGACAAATAGTCTACATCACATTAGACGTAGACAAGTTCTCTACTGATTTAAAAAAAACTCAATTTTGTGACTCATTACATATTTGAAAATTCAAAAATTTCAATTGAAAATTCGAAGGACAAACAGACAGACGGACAGCTGGACAGATAACAGACGGACAGACGGACAGATGGACGACGGACAGACGGACAGTCTCACAGACTGATAGATGGACAGTCTCACAGACTGACAGACGGACAGTCTCATAGACTGACAGACGGACAGTCTCACAGACTGACAGACGGACGATGGACAGATGGACAGACAACAGACGGACATACGGACGATGGACAGACGGACGCCGGACAAACAGACAGACGGACAGATGGACCGACGAACAGACGGGCAGATGGACGGCGGACAGACAGACAGACTGACAGATGGAAGACGGACAGATCAGACTGACAGACGGACAGTCTCACAGACTGATAGATGGACAGTCTCACAGACTGACAGATGGACAGTCTCACAGACTGACAGACGGACAGTCTCACAGACTGACAGACGGACAGACGGACGATGGACTTATGGACAGACAACAGACGGACACACGGACGATGGACAGACGGACGCCGGACAAACAGACAGACGGACAGATGGACCGACGGACAGACGGACAGATGGACGGCGGACAGACAGACAGACTGACAGACGGACAGACGGAAGACGGACAGATCAGACTGACAGACGGACGACGGACAGATGGACAGACAGACAGATGGACAGCCAAAAAGATGTACAGATGGACAGACGGACGACAGACAAACGGCCAGACGTACACGTACAGACAGGCTCCGATAAGACGCAATAATTTTTTTGTCAGACGATGGACAGACAGACAGATGGACAGACGGACAGACGATAAATAGTAATATATTTTAATAATTATTGAAAGAATGAATACATGTCTTTGTCTTCATAGAAACACCAGTCTACGGGTCGCCCGGCGCCCCATGCTCGGGCAGAAGACAACTCGAACTCGACAAAATTGGATAGAAAGAACTTTGTCTTTTCTTGGTAGAATAGAGATAGAAATGGTCATGCTACGGGGGCTGCTGAGGTCTGTGCTCTCGTCCCGACTCCCGGCGCGCGTCAAGCTGGGCATGTACAAACTGTACATCCGCCCGATACTGACGTACGCCGCCCCAGCCTGGTTCGCCCTCATCAGCGAGGGAACCCGGAAAACACTCCGCGCGCAACAACATCTTGCGCTCCGGGACGTACTCGACGCCCCTCGTATGGTGAGGAATGACGTCATACAACGCGACGTTGGGATTGAGAGCCTGGACGTCTTTGTGCAGCGCCTTGCGAAGGGAATGTTCGCGCGTGCCAACGCATCTGCTTGGCTTCATGTCAAGCACCTGGCGCCGTGGCATGCGCGGCCCCCCGACGCGAGGCGCCTGCCCCGCGACCTGCTAGCGGACATCAGCGATTCCATCCACCGGACTGACGCCTGAGTAAGCCGCCACAGGCTACACGCGGCTTACTCAAACAGTGACACTCTACATAGTACACGCACCCCGATAAGCGACGTGTTTTAAGTTAATATAGGCACGTTGCAAGTTGATCACACACTCGATAACTAACATGCGAATAAACTCACGCACCGAATAAGGCAGCGCGGGCTTGCTATTCGGTGCATACGCACTGAGCGGTGACTCACACCACAATTGTGCTCACACACACACGGACGGCTCTGCGGTCTGCGCGCAACCGGCTCGCTCTGGAAACGTGTCAGACGGGAGCCATACACCCATACTGTAGGTTTGTTATGAAGTCGGCATCTCTGTCGCAGGTCGCCATCCGCCGGGCCTCCCCCAGGTAACTGGGGGTCTCACCTAGCGGTTGCAGACCGCCGGGGTGTCGCGAAGATACGTCAATAAACCTACAGTACACAACACTCACCTTCTCAAGTAGACGGGTCGTTGTAATGGACCACGGTAAGGCCCCCGCGGTCAGAGGACTCAGTCCTGATACCGCTCGCCACGCCCCTTACGGGGCGTAGCGACCGCTCCGAAGCGAAGTGTCAAAACGAACGAAGTGGAGTGTGATCAGCCTGTTGCCAAGCTGACCAGTCGTGCCCGCACGCTGCTCCTCCGCTCGGTCCGCTCTCTTCGCCGGTTCTCCCTGTGTGCTGTCGTAGGTGCTGGTTTCGACTGGCGCTTGCGGGAGTACTCAGGGGTAGCCGCCCCGTCGCTGCCCAGTGGGGTAAAACCCATTGTGCGGTCGCGGAGGCAACAAGCATACTGTTTCGCCTTCTAAAACATATCTGTTTCTGATAATATCTAAACATTCCTGGTTCGCACGCCATTCATCATGCCGCCGAAGGGGAGGTCCGGTGCCCGTCGCTCTCTGGAGCAGGGGGCCGGGCCGTCTCCATCACCACCGGATCGTCCGGTCACGGGCCGGACGCCGCCGCCCCCAGCAAGAGGGGACGCATCGCCCGGCGCATCATCAGCCGCAACATCCGCCGCACCACCATCCACCGCAAGAACGGCCGCCACCGGCCCGCCGACGACACCTGCGACTGCGCGCGTTTCGCCGGCGCCGTCGCTGGGCCGGCAGCCGGCCGTACCGGTTCGCCCATCGGCCTTCCGCCCCGTTCCTATGCAGGCACCGGCGCCTGCCGCGTCAATGAGTCAGCCGCGCGCCCCGGGCGCGACACGGCCCCCCGCCGGCGCGTCTGGGGCGCGCGCCGCCCCATCGACTGCGCGCACCGCTGCGCTGCCAGCTAGGCCGGCGCGTATAGAGAAGCCCCGTAACGCCACGTCGCGTCCCGACGTGAGGCCGCAGGCCCCGCGCATCGCTGCGCGAATTGCGAGCCCTACCGCGCCTGTACAGCGCGCCGCTGCCGCTGCCACGCCGAGCGCGCCCGCACCCGCGACGCGCCCGCGCACCGCTACCCCCGTGCTGCCCGACGTCGAGCTGACGCCCCCCCCGGTGGCTCCATCACCGCAACCATCACGACGCCCGCCGCCGCCGTTCACGCCGCAAGTTGTGGCAACTACCAGCGGCGCGCTTTCACCGTCGCCGCCTAGGGGCTCCGCCCAAGACTCCCCCGCGATGTCGGCATGCTTTTCCCCTCGCGAGAGCGAGTGGTAGACATGTCGGCGTCGGAGGGCGAGACGGAAGTGCTGTCCCTTGCTCGATTTATCCTGGGGCCCACACTCGGGAAGAAACGCGGGTCACCCGCGACTCGCCCAGTGCGAAGACCCAGGAGCCCCGACGAAGAGGAGGTAGAGGAGGAGGCGAAGAGGCGCCAGCTGCGGCGCACACCGCGCGAGCACAGTTAGGCTGAGCAGCCGTCGTTCGCTTCCGTCGCGAGCACCTCGTCGCCACCAGCTACCCAGCGAACTCCGCCCGCGACAGCCGCCACGCAGCGTGGTAGCATCTCAGGCCAATCTTCATCAGCACCAGCACCGCCAGCAGGGAAGAAGTCGCGATACCCGCCGCTGGTAGTGGAGAGGATGCCAGACTGGCAGGTCCACTTCAGGGCCTTGCGAGATCTGTCAGTCAGTCAGTCTCTCTACTGTGTTTTATGTCTTGTTGTATGTTCTTATGTATGTGTCTTGTTTGTGTGTCCGCAAGTGGACTGTTATTCTGCAACTTTCTCTTTTATTTTACTGACTGTTTTAATTCTGTGTGTTTATGACTTTTGTACTTTTACCATTTTAAATTCTGTGCCTTTTACAATATATACAAGTTTTATATGCAATCTGTGTCGCTATCATCATTTTATAACCCGCCCGCTCGCTCATCCCGATTGTGCCGCAAGGCAACATACGCCGATCACACATAATCCTCAACCCTCGCGCCTATCGCGAGAAGCATACGTAACAACAATTCATAGACATAAAAAAAAAACAAAAAAAAAAATAGACATAGGTACGATCGCAGCAATCGCGATTGATTTGCTAGCATTTTTTGAAGAGTTCCGTTGTCTGTCTCTGAAACCCATCATCAGATCCGTATGAAATTTAAATAGGACCATTTCGGAATAAACTTCTATCGAACATTCCCACCCCGCCAAAAAAAAAAAAGCTACCTACCGTTTGATCCATTATTTACGGAACACCCTGTATACCTATATGTATCGTATTATTATCTCCTAGTTTGTATAAAAACAAAAATAGATTGTCTGTAAAACCGACAAAGTGCGAGTGGGAATCGCACACGAAGGGCACCATAAACTGAAAAAAAACACGTTTCTAGAAACGTGTTTTGTTGGGCTGTATAATAATATAATATTCCACAACTATCACACAACGCCGTCTAGTCCCAAGCTAAGCAGAGCTTGTGTTATGGGTACTAGACAACTGATAAACATACTTATATATTTATAAATACATAAATATTATAGATAAATTACACCCAGACACAGAACAAATGATCGTGCTCATTACACAAACATTTTTCCTGGGTGGGAATCGAACCCACGACCTCCGGCATAGCAATCAGGGTCACTAACCACTAGACCAACAGGCCTGTCTGTCTGAATTTTCACACAGCGTGTATTTCTATAGCCCTTATATAAAAATAGCGGCAACAGAAATACACATAATGTGAAAATTTCAACTGTGTAGCTACCTATGTATGTATGTATGTCGGGCTGGTTTCCGCAACTCCACGCCCAAGGCGCGTATTTTGCGTACAGGTGGGACTGCATTGTCATTCGATCCACCCCAGCTCCTCGAGGAAGGCCAGCAGCACCCTGGTGTTACTGACCATCCCGCTTAGGTTACCTGGATGTCCGAAGTGTTTTGCCCTGTATGCAGCAACTACTGGGCAGCTTAGCAGCAGATGGGCCGCTGTCTCGTCCTCCTCCATGCAGGCTCTGCAGAGTGGACTGTCTGTGACTCCTATGACAGAGAGATGCTTATTAAAAGACCCATGGCCAGTTACAACGGCCGTGACTTTCCGCAACTGAAGTTTGGTCAGTCGTAGGGCTTGCCTTGTGAAGCGGTCAATAATGGAGGGGAGTGCCTCCTTGGCCTGCCTACACTCGCTATGTTCAGCCCATAGCTTGTTGTGTTGATCTCTGGTGCGTTTCCTTACCAGATTGCGTAAGTATCCAAAGGGGAGAGGCACAATGGGTTCAGGTCCTATCGCTGCCATACTCGACCCCCTCCTGGCGAGTTCGTCCGCTGCATCGTTGCCACGGGAATCGCTGTGTCCTTTAATCCATTGAATGGTTACTTTGTTGTGTTTACCTACCTGATTTAGGCGTTGGTGACACTCGTATATCAGCCCAGAGTTAACTGTTTGGCTGTTTAGCGCTTGTAGGACTGCCATGCTGTCCGAGAGTATACGTACCGAGTGGTCCTTACATCCCTAGCTAGGATGGCTGAGGCTGCCAGGGAAATTCCCAAGCACTCTGCTTGGAAGACTGTGTTATGGACCCCCAGTGGTGTGGCTATATGGATGTTGAGGTCCTCCGAGAAGATCCCCGCCCCCGTGCCAGTACCTGTTTTGGATCCATCAGTGAAGATCCGCAGTTCTGCGGGGCACAGCCCCTCACAGCGGTGGTCCTCATGCAATTGGATCTTGTATTTTTTGTCAAAGACAAATTGCTTGGGTATCCGGTCGTTGATTGCTCTAGTTATTGGGAGATCGTTGTTTAGTCCCATGAGCAGAGCGGTGTGTTGAGTTTCTCTCTTACCCCAGAGATCCAGTGTTTTAAGGCGTATCGCGGCCATCGTCGCCTCCTGCTGAATAAACAGATGAAGCGGCGGGAGGCAAAGCATGGCTTCAAGCGCTGCCGTTGGAGTGGTCCTCATGCAGCCTGTGGTTGCCATGCAGGCCAGCCTTTGCATGTGTTGTAGTTTGTTGACGGCTGTGACTAGCTTGGTGCGGGGCCACCACACCACGGCACCATAGGCGATCATGGGCCGAATTACTGCGCTATACAGCCAGAGTATAATTTTGGGAGATAGGCCCCACCTCTTACCTATCATTTTCCTACATTGCCAAAAGGTAATGCAGGCCCTGCTTAGTTTATTGTCTAGATGAACACTCCAGTTTAACTTACTGTCTAATGTGACCCCTAGGTATTTGACTTCGTTAGATAACTGGAGTTCTGTATTGAATAGCTTAGGCAGGCTAAAGCGGCCCAGTGCTCGTTTTTGGGTGAACATGACTAACTCAGTTTTGATGGGGTTTACTGACAAATCATACTCCCTGCACCATCGTTCCACGATGCGTAGCGCTTGTTGAGTGAGGTTGCAGACCGTTCCAGTCACCTTCCCAGGTACGAGGATTGCGAGGTCGTCTGCATAGCCTATTGTGTAGTAACGATTCGCGTTGAGTTTGGTAATCAGGTCATTGATTACCAGATTCCATAAGAGGGGTGAGATAACACCGCCTTGTGGGCAGCCCCGGGCTATCATGGCCAGCTGTTGTTCTTCCTCAAGGCGAATAACTCGTTTGCTTAGCATGTTGGTGATCCAGTCAATTAATACCTGTTCCACACCATGTCTTGTGAGGGCGGCACCAATGCTGGAGAAGTTTGTCTTGTCGAAGGCTCCTTCGATGTCTATGAACGTGCCTAGGCAGGTACCTTTCTGGTGAATCGCTTCTTCTATCTGGCTTACCACCATGTGAAGAGCAGACTCTGTTGACTTACCCGAGCTGTATGCATGTTGGTTACCGTGTAGTGGTACTGCTTTTAAGGCGCCATCTCGCAACTCCCTTTCACATAGTCTTTCCATTGTCTTCAACAAGAAGGAGGTTAGACTTATGGGTCGGTAGGATTTGGCGTTTGTATAATCACTCTTACCTGGTTTAGGAATGAATATTACTTTCACTTCCCTCCATACCTTTGGAACGTATCTACAGGCCAGGCACGCTCTCATTATAGGCACCAGCCTTGCTGCCAATGGGACCCCTCCCCACTGCAGTAGGGCAGGAAACACCCCATCGGGCCCAGGTGCTTTAAAAGGTTGGAAGCTTTGGATGGCCCATTGGATTTTTTCCAGTGTAATCATCCTGTGTGCGTACAGCCAATCGTCATCCGATGGTGTTTGTGTATTGTCTTGCCAATCGGTTACCTGTGCGAAGACGCTTCCTGGGAAGTGAGTTTCAACTAGGAGGCGTGTCGTTTCTTCAGGCGACGTGGTGAGCGTGTTGTCAGGTTTAGGGAGTGTGGCGGGCCCAGGAGTACCCTGTTGCGCCAGTATTTTCCTTACCCTGTTTGCTTGTTGACAGGACTCAATACTGCCACAGAATTTCCGCCATCCCGCAGTACGCCTGGTCCTGATGCATTTTTTGTAGCTGGATTTGGCCGCATAATATGCATCCCAGTCCTCATCCGCGCATGTGTTCATGGCTCTGTTTAGAGCCTTTCTTACCTTACCGCGTTTGCGTTCCAGATCCGCGCCCCACCAGGGTTGTTTACCCGGTGTAGCGCGCGGGGTAGTTTCTGGGCAGGCAGTATGGTAGCTGCTTAACAGTGACTCGGTGAGCTTGCCTACGTGTGCGTCGATTCGCGTCGTATCCTCAAGACTCATCGAATCGCATGGTGCTTCCAGCTTGGAGCTAAGGCTGCGTTTGTATATGATTCTGTCCGTGTTGCGCGGATTACGCCGCGGTGGTTTAGGCGGTACACTGACCTGTACGTCAAAGCGGATCCACCTATGATCTGAGCAGGAGGCCTCCTTGGAAACCTGCCACCCAGTTGCGAGTCCCGCTGCGCCTTCTGTTGCCAGAGTAAGGTCTATGATTGTACGGCTGCGTCTGGTTACGAATGTCGGTTCGGAGCCTGTGTTTAATAGGGATAAGTTAGTTGTGAACAAGTAGTCCAGTAGCGCCTTACCTCTTGCATTTTGCGAGTCCATACCCTACAAAGGGTGATGTGCGTTTGCGTCAGCCCCTATCATCACCTCAACTCCGCTACTCTCGCAGTGAGTAACGAGGCGGACCAGGTCGTGAGGGGGAGGTTCCTCCGCCTCAGGCATATACACTGAGGCGAAAACAATAACCATCTCCTCCTCACCGCGCTGCATCGTCAGCCTTGCTGCAGAGACATCTCTGCAACAGAAGTCATTTAAGAGCTGTGCTTTAAGGTTACCTGTGACATAGATACACGATCTAGGGTGATCGTGGTCCATAGTAACAAGGAGCTTACCACCAAGATTGGAGAGTCCTCGTATTTGACCACCCCTAATCCACGGCTCCTGGATCAGGGCGATGGCCGTATGTTGCACCTCCAGCCACTTGCGCAGTTGAGCCGTCGAGGTCTGACTGTGGTGGAGGTTTGCCTGCACAACTTTACTGGCCAACGAAGGGGACGCCATCGCAGGCGGGATCCTCCTCGTCACCCTCCAGTCGCAGCCCGGCAAACAGGTCGCCCTCGTCGAAGCCATCCTCCCCCGGGCCGGAAGCCGGGGACAACACACAGTCGTCGAGCTCCCCGCCCGACAGAGGGACGGCACCCACAGCGGCGTCAGGGGCAGCCGACTCCACCGCTACAGCGGGGTCAGCCACCGTTGTCTCCGGGTTGTTTGTAGGGGGAGAGATCTCCCCTGCTTCCACTAACTGGTTCGTGGCCCGATCCCAATTCCGGGGGACGTCTATGAACCTACCCTTGGGACCCTGGAACTTGATATACACAGACCCCAGACCGATGGATAGCCTGCGCTCGGCGTCCATGAGCGTCGGGATCTGGTCCTCAGGGACACCCAGCACCACGAACCAGCATGCATCCTGCTTGTCGGCGTGTATCAATACCCACCTCCTTACATCGACCCAGGGGTTCTGGTAACAGAGGGCTCGGCCGATGTTCCTCGAGTCCTCGTACACTCCGTGGTCGTCAGGTATGGCGATGCCGCAACGCACCCGCTTCAGGATCTCCGACTGACTCTTGACAACTAGCGAGATGCTAGCCGAAAGAGCCAGACCAGAGACCGTCTTCTTTAGCCATGCTAAAGTGTGGTCGTTTCCGCACCACAGCTTGAGGACTCCTCCGACATACCGCGGCTTGGCGTTGAACGTCGGTCCAGGTGTGTCCCGCATAGCGGAGCAGGCCTCGCTGATGATCTTCTTGTGGATTGTTGCGAGGACCTGGTCCGATACTGCCTGGCTGATCGCCCCTGTGCGGTCGCAGGTTATCGCGACGCTCAGGTGTGCATTGGCAGCTTGGGCGTAGCTAATGTTGGAATCCCGCTTGGATTGATCAAGCCGCGGCCGCTTGTGCTCCCCACGAGGTGTTAAGGTCTCGTTGAGAGCTCGCTTGGCCATGGCCTGACCACTCCGAGCGGGTTGCTGCGTTTTGGTTGCAGTTTGCGACTTACCCTCTGCAACAGCCTGCGATTGGTCGGGCGTTGGTCGGCTAGTGCCTGCCTCAGCCGATCGCTTACCTGCCGAGAAGCTGAGCTTACCAGCGGCTGCAACCTGCTTCTTGGGGGGAGGCTTGTTTTTGCCCCCTCTCCTGCGTTCTTGACGCCGCTCCTTGCGCGTCAGCCTTTCTCGTTTTTTGCCCTGGTTTGCTGGAGCTGGCTGGCCTGAAGGGCCTGCCTTCGAGCAGTGGGCCTGTGGAGATGCAGTTTTGCCCTTTCCTTTCCTTTTGATCACCTGCCAGGCGGTGTCAAACTCATCTCCGATGCAGGCCGTCTCCGTTTGACCGGTGACGTCCGCGGCTTGGGAGTTGGCTAGAGGAGCCACGGGAAGGGAAGGAGGGTGCGTAGGAAGGGGAGCACCGGCAGTGGTATTAGTCGTCGCCGGTGCTGACGCCTTTGCGTGTGAGGAAGGTCCGGTACTGGTCCCATGCAGCGCCGGGGTCCTCCGTTTAGACTGGGACTTAGCTTTGGTCTTAGCTGCGGTTTTCGCCACAGCCAGACCGGCACCCGCGCTGGAGCCTGCAGCGTTAGCCACAGGGCTTCCAGGGGCGGACGAAGTGCAAGCACCTCGCCTAGGAGTTTCGTCAGCTTTCGCCGACTCCACCCCTGTGGTTTTTTGTAATGGCCTTGTTTTGTCCATATTTGTGTGGTGTGTGAAATTCATCTCTCTGGCTTCCACCCTCCATGGAGCCCGCACCTGGGAACGTCGCACTTTTGAAAAGAGCGGTCGTTAGGACTACCAGAGAGATATAGGTGCGCAAGGCTGGTTTACGGTGCGACATCGGGTGCTCGATCGGGTTGGTCGTCGGAGGTCGAAAAGGCCTACCCCCAACGAACTGATCAACCCTCACTTACACCGTCAGCATGACCTTTACCCACCGCTTCCGCCGTCCGAGGACGACTTCAGCGGACCCCACGCACCTCGCCTGTGGCCCTCTGACGGGACACGTGGCCATTTCCCTGCCATTGGCTAATTGGCAGAGCTACCGTTTTGCCTGAAATCCAGACCAAAGAGGGCGTGTTGCCTCACGGACACATAACCGCCAGTGCCGATCAGCTCAACCCCCCAGGACTCCTTCATCCCTGCTTACGGCGCTCAACTGCGCAGGTCCTAGCGCAGGTGACTATATTCTCCTACTCACCGTCAGCTGGTTTTAGTGACGGCCGAGCCCACAACCACCCAGTCACGGAAGGGTCGCGGTTAGGAGAGGAATTAGGATATAGGTAGGATACTCAAAGGATGGGGTAGGAGGTGACGGTGAAACTTGGGACAGGAAGTTCATAGACGGGAGAGTATGGGGTGAATGGAATAAGGGATGGGAAGGAGTAGAAAGCCCGCTACTCTACGGGTCGCCCGGTGGTTTTGGTTACGTCTAATTCTTAGGGAATTAGACCAAAAACGGGTGGCACCACGAGAAGGTAACCGACCGGACTTGCCTTGAGGATCAACACGACTGTAGCGCTCTCCCTCAAAGCCACGCCATCCTACCCTCTCTGAAGGAGGAGGTAGGATAGGTCTGTATCTACACTACCAAGCAAGCAAAGCAAGCATGTCGTTGTGCAACCGCAAAAGCATACATACAAACCCCCCCGCTGACAAACTGACGGACAGCGGAGTTTTTTTTGGGCTGTATCTCATAATCCATAATAGGTAGACAGTTGAAATTAGTAGAAGTCCGTAAGTTAGATTATCAAAAAATATTGGACACGGTATTTTTTGCTTTACCAAACCAATAAAAACTTACTAAGATACGCATCGAAGTTCAGGAGTGGGGGCTTGTTACAAAGTGTATTGAACACGATACGAATTATGACGTCACGCGAAATTTCAACGCACTGTATCATCCTCATTTTTGGTTTACGTGACCAAAAAAAAATACGTGTCAAATATTTTTTGGTAATCTAACAGATGGACCAATTAGATTTTTTGAGGACACCAGCCTATTGCACTAAGCGGCAACATAGACAAAATTTAAACCCTTTCTTACTGCATAGCTCAATAAAATTCATTAGTTATAACTACAAATTTCTTTGTAACGAAGTCGAATTCTTTAAATGAAATATGTACCTACATTTTATGTAAAAATGCACGCATACGCATATATATTATACATTTTTAGATTCTAAAAAAATATTCTGCTTTTTCTAATATTTATCAAATAAAATAATTTTAAAATTTATTTATTATACAGCATGTAACAAAAACCCTGTCCGATCTAATAAAGGCGAATTCCTGGTTTAACATACGTACTAGAAAAAGTTGTAAATAAAATGTTAAACCAAAAGTTATAGATATTTTATTTTTATAAAAGATGCGAAATTTAACACTAAATATGGCAAATTTTCATAAGTTGACAACACTCCACCGGCCGGAAAAATCTTTTCAATATTACCTATTTTTATTTCAAACGATACCGCCCTGCACTTGCTCTAGCCGCGCTGTAATGTCTCGCTCAGGCGGCATCTTTGAAACGAAACAGTAGGTGAACTTTGTCGAGCTCTCAGTGTTGCCTTAGGTTTTTTTTATAATTAATTATTTTCATTTGGGGAAAAATAATTATCTCGTATCCATTAAATGATTACGTATATGTGTACGCAGTACGATACCAAGTAATACCCTACAGGATCGGACAGGGTTTTTGACTTTTTGTTACATGCTGTATACATTTTTAGATTTTCGTTCAGACTCACGTCAGTATACCCTTGACCCTTGTTACTTCACCTGTATTCTTTCCTTAAATCATTTTAAGAGTATGTTACAAAGAGTATAATAATAATACGGGACAAGAGAGCCTTCTCGTGCGATTTCAAAGCATACAGATTCGAAGCGCCTCTGTATTTCTTAACCGGAACTAAGGCTCTATCCCACAGAATACATATACCACAGAATACATATACTCTCTATCCAAAGAGGCTCTATCTATAGGTCGTATAGGTAGCTGTAGCTCTATGGAATTTAAGGAGGTTATTCTATTCGTGATAATTTATGGTTATTGTAATTTGTTAAAATAGTTTTCTGAACAAAATTGTAAATTTCCTGAGAAACATTACGGTAATTAATATTTTATTTTGTTTTCGTTATTACATTTTGTAACAAATTACAGTTAATAAATACTGCGGATTCTATAAAAACATAATATGGTAATTCCTTCAATGTAGCCCGCGAAATTCAATTTTGATAGGCTTGTTTGCAAATAGCAACTGTATTTACGTCGTAGGTTGATCAAAATGCGAATATAATGATGATACATTTACTAAATTACAATCATTGAAACACAAATAACTTGAGGAGCTATGATTGATATTGTAATGATCGTGATTTAGTAAACGAGTCATCATTATATTAGTGAATCGTATTTAGGTCAAGATACGTTGTACACAGCCGCTATTTGCAACACATACGAAACAAAATTTGAATTTCACCAGCTACATTGAAGGAATTACCATATTATGTTTGTAGAGAATCCGCAGTATTTATTAACTGTAATTTGTTACAAAATGTAATAACGAAAACAAAATAAAATATTAATTACCGTAATGTTTCTCAGAAAATTTACAATTTTGTTCAGAAAACTATTTTAACAAATTACAATAAACACATTGTCACGCTTTCTTTCCCCGAAGGGTTAGGCAGATGCGTACCCATATTATGTACGCATAAATACCATAATAATAAAAATAGCACAATAGGAAATTAAACAAAAAAAAAATGTTTTTTATATGTAGGATCAGCAGAGCTGAGAGGTATATCGTCAGGATTTGGAGTTCCCATTTTATTGGGATAAACAAGACTGTATAAACAATTACAGGGTTTTTATTACAGTACTAGTTATACTATATTAAAAAACACACACACAATACAAACGGTAATTAGAAACAAGATAAAGTAGGTGTAAAGATATAGTAACAATACGGTGAACAAACCCTTAAGGTTCACAGTTCGTATAGCGGCGTGAGCCACCCAAATACAAAGTGTATCGCTCGCTAGCAGCAAGCCTATACAGCTATGTGAATATACAGCAGCGCTGTACCAGGTACGAACATCCCTCCACAACAACTCTGTCCGATGGCGCACAAAAGTACGTCACGCGTTTACAAGATACAAAACACTAAAATGTGCTAAATCTATTAAGACTTACATTAAAAAGTAATCAATACAAGATTAATTGTCATAAATAAACAAAGGTGATTAAATAAAGTAAATCAAATAAATAATAAAAGTAACATGTCATTAATTGTTTTGAACAAAACCATCGGTTACAATTATCGTAATAAGTTGCCAAAAATCAATTAGTGCGTACACAGAGTACTCCATAAATTATGCTCCGATTTATCAGACAGTGATCGATATTAAAATCACATAAATTAATAACAAGAAAAACAAATCATATCAGATTCTGTTGACTACCCACAATTGTAGTGACAGGTAACTCCCTTAACTACCCACATTTATAATGCCAACCATCTCCAACATATATTTTTTTGTCAGTGCTACATTTATTTTTATTCTTATTACAATTACAATACTTTTGGGCTGCAGTTTTCATTTCATCTTCACCATCATAAATTAATTTTCCGACCAAAATTCGATTGACTGATCGACACCAACTGTAAATGATAACATTTAATGTCTTATCCAAAAAGCATTTCTTAAATGTATCATTATGGGCTGGACATTTATTTGGACAATCTATAAACACATCCGTAAAAGATATAATTGCGTGTTTCACACGTTTTTTGTGGACGTTTCTCCTGAGACACGATGTTGCAATATTTTGAATTTCATTGAAATAATTTTTATTTTCTCTGCTGGGGCAACAAAGCCATTTTTTGTTTTCATATTCTTTAGCTTTGATGAACGTATTATTTTCAATACATATTGTGTTCTCTATTAAAATTTCTGCATTAGCCAATCGCGATTTGAATGACTGTCCTTTTTTGCGCAAACGACATATTTTATTTTGAAGATACTTCATTTTTGTCTTGAGTGGTCTCATTTGTATGCAATTGAACCGCACCCCAATACTTTCACGAGCATCTGAAAAATATAAAAAAATATAATAATTATACTCTCTTTTCATGAATGTAAGTCCAAGGTAAAGAACAGGCTTCTTACTCTTAACTACGAAGAAACAGAAAGATATTTTATTGGGTAAAGTAAACATACACCCTCACACACACACACATGCTCCACATTCACACACAACTTTCACACTACATTCTACATCTCTATTTTAATTTCTGCATGCTTGAAATTATAATTAAAAATCTTCGTTGGTATAAAAATGTAATGTAATAAATAGGGAGAAGGCGCTGAAATCTGACATACAGGTTTTTACCTAGCTTGGGTTTCAGAGGCTTCATAGGTTTTTTTGTAAATGAAGTTTATTTCAATAAAGATTTATTATTATTAAATAAATTTTGTATCATTCACTTTTTAAATGTTTCTGCACAAATCAATTATTTAGTTAGGTGATTACTTAAAACTAGCTCTATTTGCAAGTTTACAACATCACTCATGTGGAATTTCAAATAATAAATATTTGTGCAGGCACAGTGGCACAGTAATAGGCTATAATAAAAATGCTGAAGATAAACTACCTTTGAGTAATCGTTTTTGTTTGAGTCTGCGTATCACACTATAATTATGTTCCATCATCACAGATTTTGCAGCAGCAGTGCAGTGACTTTTATCTGAAAACAGTATATAATACATGAATAAAATATGCAAGAGAATGCACCATGTTGATGGAATTTAAAGTAGAGATGCCACGAATGGTCGCTATTATTTGACGTTTGGAATTTGGAATAGTTGTATAAAATAAACTTTTAAAAACAAAAAGACTTAAAAATAATGAAACTCCGCGCCCTAAGCATTTTTTATATTCCTTTTATTATGTTGAATAGTAATGGCGAGTTATTTTACTATTCGCAATAGGTAATAATGGCTATTAATCGGTATTTGACTATTCGTGGCATCTCTTGTATAAACTAATAAATTATAATACCTGAAGCTGAAGAAGCAAGAAGAGAGGTAGCAGTGGATGGATGACTAACAATGATAGTCTCAAACTGCTGAGCTGGATGCTGAGTCGTAGCAGCGATGCCACAACTATCACCTGAAATAATATTATTTTTTATGAAATAGTTTTTTTATTATATCTCGAGAATCAATTCATTTATTGATTCTGAGGCGGTACAAAGTTTGCCAAGTCAGCTAGTATTTGATAAAACATACCAGGAGTGGAAGTAAGAGGAAGAGAAGTGCTAGTGCTAGGGTGACTGAAACTTAGGCTAGCCTCGGATTGCCCAGCTGTAGCAGTGATGGCATGACTTTCACCTGAAAGAATTAGTAAATTAAATATAATTATTGTTTTGTTAAATATATTCATGTCACTCAGTTTATTGATATAGAACAGAAACGTCACACATTGTTTTTATTATTGATAGGCTCGCGCTTGACCTCTATCACACCTGATGGTAAGCAATGATGTGGTCGACGATGGACCACACTTGCCTAGAAGTAACCTATTCTGTTGTGTGTATTCCTACTCTTGTCTGGTAATTAGTAAAATCTGGCACAAGCACATCTTATTGTATTGTGTTTGCTTTGCATGAATTAATTTAATTCAACTTACCAGACAAATAAAGAGTTGGTATTGCCAATGCACTAAGGCGCTTAAAGCGATTACGGTGTTCATCAGTGAAGTGAATATCACATATTCTCTTCTTCTTATAAATGTATATGCTTCCCAATTGCGTTCAACAAGATCAAACCAAGCTTTGAAACGCTCAGGAAATTTGCTAGGATTGGGCAATGAATGCATGACATTGCCTGAAACCAAAGGAAATAATATTTTATTTTTTGTCTTTTTGTCCATAAAAGCTTACCCATATGGGATTGCTGAATGTGCTGAATTGCTATTCATTGTAAGTACTAATTATTTAAAATAATATATTCCAAAAACATATTTATAATATTTCCTATTTTGAGAGTATGATAGTAATAATGAGAATGAAGGATTCCCAAACATGGTTAACAGAAGAGTTCTGTTTTAGCGGGCCAAAGAAAGAAAGAAAGAAAGAATAAATATAACACTAAGGTGAAAGCTCCAGGGTAGGCCGCGAATCGTATTTTGACCAACATACAATCTGATTATGACCTACAAATTGCAAAAAACGTAAGAAAATTTGAATTTCGCGGGCTACTATGGCGCGTGTACGTTACTCCAGCAAGAAAGTATCTCCTAGAGATATATGAGTAGAACGTATAGTTGGTGCCTTATCTGCTGTAAATGTGCCCCCACATAAAAAAAGTGTGCCCCCTGTCGTTTTGAAAAAAAAACGGAAAAACGATTCTTGCTGGGGTAACGTTTTTCTAGCAGGAAAATTCTAAACGAGTGATCGGAGAGAGAACAACTGTACATGACCAGAGAGCTTATATGTGTGCCACAATGTGCCCCCAAAAATAAAATCTATGCCCCTTCAGATTTTCGAGATATTGCGTTTCCTGCTGGAGTAACGTTTTGATGAATCATATATCTCTAAAACCGTCTCATTTAGGCGCTGCGATGTTTTTTCAGGTTTTCATAAAACCGCGATAACTTGAAAACTATAAATATTTTCTTAAATCTAATTGGGGCACATAGGGGCACACATTTAGAGCTACTCGTGTATGTTTATTCTACAGGGGCACATGCAATGGTTTTAGAGATATACGATTCATCAAAACGTTACTCCAGCAGGAAACACAATATCTCGAAAATCTGAAGGGGCACAGATTTTATTTTTGGGGGACATTGTGGCACACATATAAGCTCTCTGGCCATGCACAATTTTTCTCTCTCCGATCACTCGTTTAGAATTTTCCTGCTAGAAAAACGTTACCCCAGCAAGAATCGTTTTTCCGTTTTTTTTTCAAAACGACAGGGGGCACACTTGGCTCCACTTTCCTTTAGCGCCAATCTGTGCGAGGCTTCACAATTTTACAGCTTGTACATGTATTTAAGTAAAACACTTTCGTAAAACATTTTAACGCGCAAACGTCTACTTTTTGAGAAAAAAAATCCTAAAGTTTCAGAAAATTCTACTAGTTTACTTAATAAAATTGACATAATGCCACAGATACTGTACGAATTTCATTCCTAGGTCGTTTCGTTTTACGTTTAGACAAAACGACAGTGGATTTTTAATGGTTTTTAGTGTAAACATTGTGAGTTTTTACCTTTAATTCATTTTTAAATATCTGCTACCGCCGTGAATTCAATTATTAAGCAAATATAATAAAATTAAATTAAAAAAAGTTGTACTATTTTTATTTACTCTAAAGATCGTAAGTAACGAAACGTAAGAATGTTGCGAAAAAAACGTTTGACAGTTGTCACTCGTCGTATTTTTTTTTTACCCCGAAGGGAAGGCCAAGGTCTTTTGACCATATTGCCTAGTCTTACGTCCTTCACTCGTATGTTCTATTTTTGTTTTTTTTTTTATTATTATGTTATATATTACACTACACACTAAACTTAACACTCACTCAATCTTCACTAAGTAAAAAAGCAATGACAAGATGCAAGAGCGAGCGAAGCGAGCTCGGGACTTAGGGCACCCCGACTCGGACAGGTTAGGTTAGATGGGGATGGCGGGGTCAAGAGAGCGAGCGAAGCGAGCGAACAGACCCCGCCATCCCCTTCGTGGTTATTTTTTTATAAACCACTCAGAAGTAGGAGCCCCGCGAAGCGGGGCTCCGTCGACATGTGGCTCCATCGTCATGCAAACCTAAAACATTATAATAAAATAAAAAATGTCTTTGCCCTTCGACGAATGACCTTGACCTTCGGCTTTTGGGGTGTTAATCTTGACCTTGAAGATGCCATTGATCGTATTATTGCTTGGAAATAGTCTTTACACACACACGTGATCTTCTTCACCCTTAATTTTTCACCAATTTTGAAAAATTTTGACAATTTTTTTCTCGGCCCCTATGGTTTTGCGCGTTTTGGGGTTTTCAAATTTACACTAAAAAGGGTATCCTCTACCCAAAAAAAAATACCTACTATAAATCCGCGATTGGCGCTAAATGAAAGTGCTTCCAGATACTTTCTTGCTGGAGTAACGTACACCCCTGACGCATCCACATATAACACTTTTTTTTGAAAAAACTTACCAGTGTCCTTACATCCAAAAGCACAACGGAAAGGCATTGTATCTGTAATGAAAGACACACACAGCACAAAAAGCGTCTTTTCGCAAGATTGAAGAATATTATTCACTAAATATGTCAGTACTTCACAATGTTTGCGAAATTGCTACAGAGTAACGACTAAAATAATTGGTGGCTCCACTGTACTTTAGCGTCGGTTCGTGCGGGGCTTCACAATTTTACTGCTTGCACATCTATTTAAGTAAAACACTTTCGTAAAATATTACACTGCGGAGACGTCTAATTTTTGAGAAAAAAATTCCGAAAGTTTCAGAAAATTCCAATAAAATTCCAATAAAATTGACATTTTGCCACAGATAATGTACGAATTTCATTCCTAGGTCGTTTCGTTTTACGTTTAGACAAATCGACAATGGATTTTAATGGTTTTTAGTGTAAATATTGTGTGTTTTTACCTTTTATTCATTTTTAAATATCTGCTACCATCATGAACTCAATTATGAAGCAAATATAATTAAATTAAATTTTAAAAAGTTGTACTATTTTTTATTTACTATAGAGATCGTGAGTAAAGAAACGTAATCGAATGTAATTATAATTACCGCGAAAAAAACGTTTGACAGTTGTTACTCTTACTTGTCGTATGTTTTCACAGTCGAGAGCGTCTATCGTACTCCTGTTTGTAACTAAGATTGATTGAGACCACTGGGTCCGCGATGAAGTGCTAAGTGTCGTGCAAGTGTTGGACTCTATTGAGCTAGTGGCAATGACAATTTAGGGTGCAAGAGCGAGCGAAGCGAGCTCGGGACTTAGGGCACCCCGACTCGGACAGGTTAGGTTAGAAGGGGATGGCGGGGTCAAGAGAGCGAGCGAAGCGAGCGAACAGACCCCGCCATCCCCTTCGTGGTTATTTTTTTATAAACCACTCAGAAGTAGGAGCCCCGCGAAGCGGGGCTCCGTCGACACGGGATTCCATCGACATGCATACATACATCGGGACTTAGGCTTAGGCTTATCGGCACCCCGACTCGGACAGGTTAGGTTAGAAGGTTCATTATAATAAAATAAAAAATTCGATTAACCTGACCTGACCTTGACCTTGGGGTTTTAATCTTGACGTTGAACATGTCATTGACCGTATTATTGCTTAGAAATAGACTTTAGACCCGTCACGTGATCTTGTTTATCCTTCATTTTTCACCGATTTCAAAAAAAAATTGGCAATTTTTTTCTCGGCCCCTATGGTTTTCCGCACTTTGGGGTTTTCAAATTTACACTAAAAAGGGTATCCTCTACCTAAAAAAAAATACCTACTATAAAAACGCGACCGACGCTAAAGTACAGTGGTTCCTAATTGGTTTCCGGGTAGTAATCCAATATCAGGACGGAGGAGAAACTCAAATCGACGTATGATGTAGATAAACCACTGAAAAACCAATTGGACACACGAAACACAAACAAACGCGGACGAATGTTGCGGCGACCATTTTTTATTTTTTTTTATTTTGTGGCTATCATTACGTTATGTAAAAGGTTGCCATAATCGATAATGCTTTACGGGAAAATTATTAAATTAATTTGAAAATTATTATAATTACATTGACAAATATTATAATTATTCTTTAGAAAAATACTGTAAATTAAATTTGATATTTTAATTATTTTAGATTCATATTTGCATTAAAATTGTGATTACAGAGACATCTATTGTAGAGTATGGTAACTATTCGATGTCATAGACTCGTAGTTTCTTGGTACAGAAAAGAAGATTGCGACTCTATCTTTACCGAAGTTAGCTAGCTACATATTAGTAATCTGTGACCGAAGTTGCGCTTGTTCTAACTGTCCCCCCCCTGGTATGTTATAACCTCCACGAGGAGTATACATATGTGTTCTACTGTTCTGTGGTTAAAACTCGCGCAAATGCAACCCACAAAGTTGCAATTGCGCATGTCTGCATTGGAAAATGGCATAATATATTACTATACTATGTAATAGAGAGGGAAATAAGGCACGCGCCGCGCCTGTTAGCGCTGCTCATACCGAGAAGCGCTAACTGGCGTGGCGCGTGCTTAGAGGTTTTACTAGTAAGAATAGAGCGGGTGCACAGAGGTGATGGATATCTTAGTCAAACTCACAAAAAGCTTTTATTTAAGATAGTCTAGCTGTCCTGAAAAAAAGGTGAAAATAGATACACAGTTTCGGTCCAGAGTTCCATTCAATCTGCAATTATGAAACAACTTTCCATACTCACCCATTGCAAAACTCTAAATTTAATTACTATTGAAAATGCTACTGGAGGAGGGATAGACTGTCACACCAGATTTGCAGTTTAAAAGTACTGGAAATAAAAGACTGTACAATAACTAAGATAGCTTTGTTTTCTCTATTTTTTCATACTAGTGATAATAAAAGTAATAACTATAATACAGATTACTTTTTCTTAATGTATTTTAAATATTTCTTGGCATTATAATCATCTTCTATATCATCAGTAATTTTAACCTTCTTCTTTGGCTTTCTCTTTTCTATTCTCATTTTCCGTTCGTCCTCTGTCAACTGAGACAGGTCTAGAGGTAACTGTAATCAAGCAAATTTATCATATGATTATTGTTTTTGTTGCTACCAGCTACAGGAAAATTAACATGGGTTCTGGTCAATATCAGTATATACTTTTTTTTTTGATAACCAATTTGGATAAATTGGGATAATCTTAAAGTCCAGAATACACATGCTACCTAGTAGCACAAGAGCATGCTACTTTCGAGAAAATGCTACGTAGTAGCATACAATAAGCACGTGTATATGAAAAGAGCATGCTTATGAATGAGCACACTACTGATCGCAAACCGGACAATTTTTTCAGGTTTACTAGCAAACGGTGTGAGGATTGGGTAAGGGGGGAGTGGCTCCAAAGCAAGTCTGAACGCATTCTATGTGAGCATGCTACTTCAGCTACTTGAATTGTTTGCGTAGTCACGATGGCTCGATGGGGTGATGACAAAACTTTGAATTTTATATTTCTTTATAGAAATTATGAATGTTTATGAAATGTATAGTAATTAAATGTGTTGAAAGTTATAATATTACTGAATTTAATTCATTCTGCAAAGAATCGTCCATTTTAAATGCTAAATATTAAGTATGTGTATCTCAGACATGCTACAAAAGAGTATGCTCTAAAAAATTATGCTACTGAGCAAATGTAGACACTCTGTGAGCATGCTACTAAAGAGCATACTACCTAGAAACCAACAAGCGTGCTCTTATAATGACGTGTATTCCGGACTTAAAGTACAAAATGGCTTACAATTATTATTAATAGGTAACGCGTCAGGCCCCCGCGTCGCCACCAACAATAGGTTTTTAATTGTGTCTGCTAATGAGGGACTTGACGCGATCTCTATTTACTAACAGTGGACTCAGACAAGACGAATGTATTGTAGTACAACTTGCCCACTACTTGCTAGTATTGTTATCAAATATTTCAATATTAATACCTTTATTATTTTCCTGGGCTCATGGTATCTAATATTTATTGAAGCTCCATCCGGTAGAACAACTTTAGTAGGGTACAATCTAGGATAAAGGTCTCTGTGTACTTTTGTAACGCGAGCTACATTATTATGTAAATAACTTCTGAAACAATGGTTTACTAGGGAAGACTTTATATTTAATAGGAACTTAGCATTCATTTTTCATAAGTTCCTCCTCAATAACCAAAGAGTATTTATTATATGTCAATAACCAGCTAACCTAAAAGACACAGACAGATGATGCAATCAATATGTCAATGTCATTAAGATGCATTAAGATGTCACTAATAACCACAGAACATATCACTTGGGCATTTCAAAAGCAGTGATGTTGTCATTGCATGATCTCAACAGTGAGTGGATAAGTCAAGTGAACCTTAGTTGGTGTATTTTGGAAAAGCAAAATATCAGCAATAAACAAGCCTAAAAATGCACTTCTCAATAACAATTATATCACGTAAAACAATTTTTCTGTTTGGGAAGTGAACTAAACTGGGTTAGCGCTGCCAGACACCTACCAATTCTTTTCTTTTCTACCTATAGGACAGATCAGAATGGAAGGGGGGCAGCAAGGGAAGGCTGGATCAAGTTGCCATTATTTGGGGAATTAGCTGGCTCAGCGGCGCGTGCTGGCAAGAGACGGGGAGGGCATTGACTGAGTCTTCGCGACGGGCCTCGACGGCGAGGGTGGAACGACGGCGGTCTGCGTTTGTATATTGTGCTGGTTTCCCTACGGCTCTCTTGGAGCAGAGTGGTAGGGTCGTCAGGTATGAGGAGGGTATGTCTGGGACGGCGCACCTTTGAGATGCGGGAGGGTACGTATCGGGCGGCCGATGCGATTAGGGGGTTTCGATGTTTCTCAGCAGTATCCATGAAACGTTTGGTGAGACGTTTCAAGAACTGCTGGATGGTGGGGAGTCTGAAGTCTACATGTAGCTCTTCGTTACGAACAAAGTAGGGAGCTCCCGCTGCATTGCGGAGAAAGCGAAGAGTCTGCATTTTATGTATGAAACGGGGCTTGGCGTGTGAGAAGACAGGGCCAGCGTACGTCATGATTGGTCGAATGACCGTGGTGAAAGTACGCAGTTTGCACTTGAATGACATAGTGCTGCGTTTATTTAGAATGTGATGGAGCCTACCTTGAGCAAAAGCGGCCCGCGAGCGGGCCTGTCTTATGTGCTCCGCGAAGGTTAGGTGTTGATCGAGGACCACACCCAAGTACTTAGCCTTCTTCTGCCAAGGAATAGGTTTATCGTACATGGTGATCGGAGGGGGTGGGGATATTTTGTGTCGGGGTCTCGAGTAGAGAACAGCCTGACTCTTGTCGGGATTAACCTTGATTCTCCATCTCCGGAATCACTCGCCCAGGGTGGTTGCGGAGGATTGGAGATTGCGAGCTATTCGGGTGGGTATACGGCCAGTATAATAGATGGCCGTGTCATCAGCAAATAATGCTAGATGTGACTTATTATTTTTTGGGATATCGCTGGTGAACAGCGTGAATGCTAGGGGGGATACTACGGAGTCTTATGGGGTGAAGGGAGGATAGTGCTCCTTCTATACGATAGCGGAAAGTACGATTCGACAGAAAGTCTCGTAAGATGAGTACGAGACGGTCTGGCACTCCTAGTTGATACAGCTTATAAATTAAGCCATTGTGCCAAACTTTGTCGAACGCTTTCGCTATGTCGAAGTACAAGACACCGGTCGTCATACCGCGCTGGAACCCAGCGCTCATATGTTCTGCGATCCGATGTACTTGTTGGACGCACGAGTGTTCGGTACGAAAGCCGAACTGCTCGTTGAGAATGAGATTGAGATGAGAATGAGATTATTAGCTTCGGCATAATATGTGGCCAAGGCTACATCATAATTCATTTTATACTGGATTAGCAATCTGTGCATGTGCAAGCACAGAGCACTAATAGGAGTTTTTGGTGGGCTTTCTTCGAGTGAAGTTCAGTGGCTGTTTTTATTATTCGCAAATTGATTCCTGGTGGATATAGTGATGTAAAATTGATGTAGTTTTGTGTCCGAAGTGTTTATCCAACTGGACAATATGTTTAATCATTGAAACAGGCGCGATCTCGGTAAAATGAAGCTGAGATTTTTATTTTAGTATTGACTACCTCAGTGAAACTTGCCGAGATGGCTGACTCGATACATTTGTCGCCAAATACAACACAAACAAAAATGTGTTACTTCTGCATTCTAATGGGGAAAAAGTGATAGTGTTCAAATTAAGACTTGGCTTAAAGGGTTGTCTATTGTTTACCCGAAGATTATATACCATAATCATCATATTCCCGAATTTCATTTAACCGAATTTCATTTGCCCGAATGTTTTGTTTGCCCTAAAAGACATATGACATACTGTTAATTGCCCGAAACATAGATACCATATGATACGAGTGCCATACGTATTATTTTTTTTCATATTTTTAAGTGCCATAATAATTATCAAACATAATATTTAAACGCCATAATGATTATTAGACATAACATTTAAATGCCATAATAATTATTAGACAAATATTTAAACGCCGTAATAATCATTACACATGATATTTAAGCGCCATAATAAATTGTTTTAGCCAAACCTTAAAATATTCTATGCATGGTTGATGGTGGGCTTGGTCGACGGAGCGCTTCGCGGGGCTCCTACTTCTGTATGGTTTATAACAAAATAGTGCGCTAAAGTCCCGATTGCAACCAGTTTCTCCTGATATAACAACCGTTACATACCCAATGTCGATGGCAAATGATGTTATGGCATTTGATAATTATGGCATGTGATAATTAGGGCATGTGATAATTAGGACATGTGATAATTAGGGCATGTGATAATTAGGGCTTACAATGATTATGACAAATGATGTTATGCTAAATGACTTTATGGGAAACAAAGCTTCTAGCACGTGACTAATATAGCAAATAAGAGTAGGGCAAATGAATATTACATCGTATAATATTATGGCTGTTGACTATTATGGCAAATGATATTAGGGTAAATAAAATTCGGGCAAACGGCGGTATACCGGCTTATAGGTCTTGTAACCAAGCCAGTGGCATAAATACCACGCTTAAAAAAAAAAGAGCACTAATATAAAACTGGGTGCAAGGCTTGCTTTAGCTAGCTGGACCGTCAGTTGCCTAGCTTTGTGGACGCGTCGCAACACAGCTCTCCGGCACCCCACCGGCCACACCAACCACCTCAGGGACGGCCGCCACCGGCCCACCGGCGTCGCCGGCGACTGCGCGTTTCGCCGGCACGCGCAGTCGCCGGCACCGTCGACGAGCCGATGCAGCCTTTCGCCCCGTGCCGATGCAGGTGCCGCCGCGTCGACTGCGTGCACCGCTGCGCTGCCCGCTAGGCCCGTCCACCAAGAGGAGCCTCGAGCGTCCTCCTCGCGAGTCAGCACACGACCTACGGGTACGGTACTGTAGGACCCCAAGGCTCCTGTACGGCCTGCAGGGATCCTGGGACGTTCTTCGTAACTCTGGGGAATGTCGCACTCGCTGGCAACGCAAGAGTGTGGTGTATGAGAGTGACTGCTTACGGTGTGTAGTGTTACAAAAGAAAGAGGCAACGTTCACGAACTCTGGCCGCCAGCACCCCGCATCGCACCGCGAGTGCCCTGTCTTCCGCAAGGAGGTCACTAACAGGTGAGCGGGCACGGTTGCGTTGACCAGCAGAGCCACCCAGCCTACCACTACTGTGGCCCAGGCCACAACAGTCGATAACCATGAGGCCCGCGGCACCACGTTGATGGCAGTGGCAAACGGACCTTCAAACAGGACGGGCTCCTCTCCGAGGTGGCGGAGGAGAAACCGTGGGAGAAAGCCCCAACCCCCCACCATCCAACAGTCCCAACCCCAACAACCACAGGTTCGGCAGCAGCGGTGGCCCCCTCTCCCGCTCTGGGTAGAGCGGGAGGGCGTGTCAGACTCTTACTGACTAAAACGCACCCCTGTTCCTTCCCTGCCTGAGTGCCCAGGGGTGCGGTAACTCATTTTCAGAATTTATCCGCTATCCCTAGGCATGCAGGCATCGCCCACGATGGGCCACGTCAGTGGTGGCTGACACTAATCTCTTTGAGGCGCGCGTGAATACTACGCGCCGTCGACTCACGGGCCTGGTGCTGATTGGACGGCGAGCTACCCACTGCTCGCCGTCCGCAGGCCCGGGTACCACCTACCGTTGGATTATAATTTCGGTAGCAAAATACACTGTAATACCCAATGAAGATCGTATTTTTTTTAAACATTGTAGATAAATATTATTATTAGGACCCCTAAAATAATTGGGTTTGAATGTTTATTTTCTTTACGTTAGGGTATTTTCTTTTTATTCTACCGACAACACTGTTTCTTGCGTAGGTCGGGAAATCCCCCAATAGGCTGTACCAGCTTGGAGATATTAAGGTGGGTACTGGCCGGTGTTACGGGGCGTAATGTAACATGTTACAAAGCGATCATTCGTGCGTATCTATGGCATATAGAGGTCATAGATCCCATTAGGCGAACTGGCTTCATGTTTAAAATCGCCTAATGAGATCTATGGCCTCTACAGACCATATATCCGCACGAATTCTCGCTTTGTAACATGTTACATTACGCGTCGTAAAGCCGGTCAGTACCCACCTTTATGCGAACGAATTCGGTGGTGCTGTATGTATTTGAATTTCGATGAATACTTAATTTGAATTTCGCGGGCTATCTTCTACCGTATTTCAAATAAAGATTACAACATAATTTCGGAAAATCTACTGTATTTTTAGAAGAATGCTACCGTCGGCTTAATTTCAGACTTGGCAACACTGATCCTGTGCGTTCGTCTGGCGCAGTGTGACCATTTGTGGCAGGTTTCTGCCATTTTGGCAGGATTGGCCTCTCATTTTAGACTCTGGCATCATCGGCTGATGTTTTAAAAACCTGGCAGTTTTTGGCAGTATTGGGTATAGAAAATAAATGTTACTTATGGCAACTCATACTTCTCGTGTATTGTTTGTATTACATTCAATTAACAACTTTAAAATTTTACGCTTATAGTTGATAATCATAAAGCAAATATTTGTAGCTGTAATACATCAAGACACATCCGTTCTCCGCCGCTGCGCTGGGAAGACTAGGGCTTCAGCGCCGCAATATTTATATTATGCGCGCATAATCGACGGCTCTAAGTTGACGGCGATCTGTGCGCCACGCGGATTTCTTTAGGATCTATATTCTTATACCGAATGTTTATCTAGATTCCTATTGGTTCATAATTTTGTCAATAGACCACTACTTGTACACCTAAGTTTAGTAATAAGACATGTGCATATTTTGTAAATATTCATTCCATATTCCTCTTTTCTTGTGACTTAAACTTTCATCGTAACTATACATCTGGAGTATTATTTCTACATACCACCTAAGCGCTACACTTCAATTCTTACTGAGAGAGTTTTATTGATAATTTTAATGATTACAGTTCTGAAAATACGTACTTGCTACGGCCGCGAATCATATTTTGGCCAAGATACAACCTGACGCTGACATGCAAATTGCAAAAAAAACGTAATAAAATTTGTATTTCGTGGGCTACCCTTGGGCTTCCACCTTAAAGTAAACATAAAAAAATCTATGAATGGATTTAGTGGGCAGTCTTCGGTAAGTTTGTAAACATATTGTAATGTTTTATTTAAATTAAATAAAAATCTATCATATTATTTTTACGTTTAATAAAACACTAATTAAAGTTGGCAATATTTAGGCATTTTTACTATAGACTTTGGCAGGTTTTAAATCAAAGTAAGGCAGGATCTGTACTTTCAAGATGGTCACACTGGTCTGGCGTTGGCTTGTTTGAGTTTGTTGTTGGTTTATTTTAATTTGCGGATACATTAAAAAATAGTAATAGGTCGTGAAAGTGGAAATGAAGAGTTTCCTTAATTAAGTTTTAATAAAGTGTATAATATTTTAACGAACAATGGGTTGCACTCAAAGTGAAATCTCTCCTCAAAATGAAACTCCAAGAAAAGGATGCACTGATGTGTTGTGGCTCATTATTTATATTTTGTTTTGGATATTAATGGTAAGATAAATTCAATACTCGTATTCAATTTTTGAATATTTTGAAACAATCATAGTTACTTGCAATTTTAAATTGGCAGTTGTTTGATTTAATTCTTTACTTCATTTAAATTTATTTAATTTCCAGATAATTGTGGCTGCAATTTCTTTTGTGTATGGAAATCCTTTAAGAGTTATTAATGGATTTGATTCATTTGGTAATACATGTGGAGTGAAAAACAATCTTAAACTCACAGCAGCTCCTGTGTCAGGAATTAGTACAGTGGATAAAAAATACTTGTTCTTTATGGATGTGAAAGAGCTACAAAGATCTCTTAAAATATGCGTGAAGGAGTGTCCTAATAAGAAGCTGAATTCCATGGCTGACATACAAAACTTTTATAAAGAAACTGGATCAAATATTTGTCGCTATGATATAAACCTGAATACACTAGCAAGTAACAGGGACATTGGGAACAGCTACATAGGACCATGCCCTACACTGCCAGTGTATGAGACGTTTCCTCTTTTAAATAGATGCTTTCCTAAATCTGCAAAGGAACTCACTAAAAAAGTGTTTAATGACTTCTATGATTTACTGAACAGCTGGGATACCATTGAGCAGATGCTTTCAGATCTGTACTCATCTTGGAAAGAGATGATAATATGTGTTATTATAGCATTTAGTAAGTATACCCTTTATTTAATTAATAAAAAAAAAGAATAAGGAAGAGTAGTTGCTTTGTGCATGCTTATGCTATCACAAAACAAAACTGAATAAACATGCCACAGCATTGAATAATTGAAGTCAAGCTTCAGCAGATTAGATCATTTTGTGCTTGCTCTAGTTGGATCATTGTGTTATAAATACATGATAGGTTGGAGGCAAGTTAATATAGACACTGACTCACTTTGCCTGGTGATGTCATCTAGGTTTTCCTTAATACAGCTGCAGTTTAACTCTTTATGCAGATTAAGATTGACTATGACTCTCCAGACTGTACAGTTTAAAAAAATAAAAGGAAGTGAGGTCATCCATAATTACACTCAGTACTGTTTGACCTTTCGTAATTACATGCTGTTCTTTATTTGATTTGAGTATGAGTAATGTTATTGAAAATAGTTGTCAAATAAAACCAACATAAATTCATTAGAAATATAAATTAGGTCATGGTGCAAGTGGGCCATATTCAGCCAACATTTTATCAATAAATTGCATGATGATATTAGTGGATTTATTTATTTTCCTTGCTAATATTTTGCATTGTTCCACTTAAACAAAATCAATCCTTATTGAGTAAACCACAAAATATCTAAAATCATCCTGTGGTTTTCGTACATGAATCTTTCAGAATATTATAAATATTACATGGCTCTTTATAAATATAATTTATAGCCTATACACACCCACAAATAATGTAGCTTTCTACCAGTGAAATTTTATTTAGAATTGGGCCGTTATTTCCGGCGATTACCCCATAAATACAAACTTTTACCTCTTTAACATATTAGTATAGAACTAGCCAGTCAAACTCAATTCATTACTCACAAACATTCTTGTTTGTATTGGAATTAATACATTAGTGACCATAGGAGTGGGGTTTTATCTTCATTGTTTTCAGCACGGTAATGCTATTAGGTGGGTTGGGAGGTCAGATCTCCCTCAATGACAATAAGTGGGTCATTGACCATGAAAGGAGGGTTTTAAATCCTCAAAACGCTCCTGCCTTTTTCACTGACAACAGATGAATTGAAACCAAATAATAATCTACATCTAAGTAACATCAAATTATGTTTCTGTTTATTTCTAGGCACAAGCAAGCTAAGCACCAAATAAAGTAAGCAGCTTGCTTATAATTTTACAAGAAAATGGCTAGAAAATACATTTTCATTGTTTTTGAAGATTGTTCACAAGATTATGTTCAAAATACTTCTGCTAGTCAGTTAAGATGGATGTTTTCATTATTTTGTAACATTTAGCAGTATATAGCTAATTGTAGTTAGTGTTAGTTACAATTAACTAAGGAACTTACAAGTAATGCATCATGTTGATGATACAATTTAGACATATTTGTACAAAAGTATGTAGTATGTGTCTAAATTTAATGTTGACTAGGTCCTTTAAATATTCTCTAGAATACCTAATCCATGTAATTTGATGTTTTCAGTATGTTCTCTCGTAATGGTCTCAATATTGCATTTACTGGCTACTTTGGTATCATGGATATTTATGATATTGGTGTCAGTGGCTAGTGTCGCTGGGACAGCACTATTGTGGTACACTTACCATGAATTGAGGACAAAGCACAAGACAATTGATACCGCATTTTTATCTGTGAGTTATATTTTCATGTGTTGTGTTTGTAACATGGAATATACACAAGTTTGTGTTTAATTAATTTACGCAAATCTATCTTGAGGATTCTACATACTAAACCGACACACGTAGAATCCTTTATTGCTTGGATGCGCAGCTGCCGCTGGTCCTGGGTTCAACTCTCAGGACAGACAAAATTATTTCGCCACATAAAACGAAAAGTACTTACGGTTTTACCTAACCGTAATACACAACCTGGGTTTATTACTAAGCCATAAAATACAATTAATCTTGTTACTAATGTAGGTATGACATGTGTCGACCCCGATAATTAATTAATTAAATTATATTTTAGGAGTCCCTGAAGAATGAAAGTGCATTTTTGTGGTATTCAATTATAGCCACTGTAATAACCGTAAGTATTGTTGTGTTATTTTTATCTCATTGATAGTGAGTTCTTTTGGGGTGATTGTATTCTAAAACTTTAATTAGCTTGTTATGTCGCCTTATCTCAGAAATAATAGTGTTAATGTAAACTGTATGATGTTCTAAAATAGAATTCTCTATACCTAAAACTTTTGTTCTAATACAAACATTTGGATTTTAGGTGATTCTGCTGCTACTGGTATTTGTGATGCGTTCCCGCGTATCTTTCCTGGCAGCATTGTTCAGAGAAACTGCTCACTGCCTCGGCTCCATTCCCGCCCTTTTCTTACAACCTATTATAACATTCTTCTTCCTAGTGCTATTTTTAGCATTTTGGTCCATAGTTGTGGTAAGTGTCAGTTTCATTTAGAATCAATAACATTATCATACTATCACGCATATTTTATCGTACAATGTTTTTACAGGTATGTTTAGCAACAGCAAACTACCCTGGTATACCACATCAAACTAATTTCCTTATCAATGGATCTACTAGCCTAGGGTTTGAGACAATTAATAAAGCGGCTATGGAACAAAATAGTAACAGCAATTCAAGTCTCAAAAGTAAGTTACTCATTACTACTTTTTAGGGTTCCGTACCAGAATGGTAACCAACTGGACTCTATTACTGTGCGTCCGCTGTCCGTCTGTCTGTCAGCGGGCTGTGTCTCACGATCCGTAATAGCTACACAGTTGAAATTTTCACAGATTGTGTATTTCTGTTGCCGCTCTAACAACAAATAATAATAAAAAATTAAAAGGAGGAATCCTAGCGAAACCCCTTTAATTTTAATATTTAATATGTGTTTTTGTTTTTTTATGTTATAGCGGCTGTAGAAATACTTGATGTGTGAAAATTTCAATTGTCTACCTATTACGGATCAGGAGATACAGCTGAAAAAAAAACCAAAAAAACACGTTTCTTTAAACGTGTTTTTTTTGTTTTTTTTTTCGGCTGTATCTCATGATCCGTTATCCGTGCTATTCAGTTGATGGTACGGAATCCTTCGAGTGCGAATCCGACTCGCACTTGGCCGGTTTTTTTATCTTTCAGATTTCTCGGTACCCTGAGGTCCCGGACCTTAAGAAGGAGTAGATACGAGGGGCCGAAGCCAACTCGCAATGGCCTCTTTAGACGCTTTTTTATGAAATGAGGCACCAACCGATGGTTATCCCAGTACGCACTGTACAAGTGCGCCCAAGGAAAACCCCCGATTGGTGTGAAAATATTACAAGATAATGAAAACAAAGATATCAGGCTATGGTTTTGGGACGCTAAAGTGGACTAGTTACCAAGAACGGTAAAGTCTATGGCCCTTGCCTAAACAATGTTACTATAATACATAATAAAAAAACGCATTTAGTAGGTACTACTTTTTATCTTAATTCAAGAGTGAATAGGGTTACTTCTAGGCAAGCATGCTCCATCTTCGACCTCATCATCGCTTACCATCAGGTGAGATAGCGGTCAAACGCATGCCTTTAGAAGATTAAAAAACTATATATTATTTGAGGAGCTCGTGGTTAAAGTAATAACAGCCGCATGGGTCGATCCATCGAATTAAGCTACGCTTGCCGGATGGGTGACCATCTTTACATACCGAGATTCCTTCGTGCCTCGGAAAGCACGTTAAGTCGTTGGTCCCGGCTGTCAAACGCGGATCTTTGACAGTCGTTAAGGGTCGTCAGAAGCCCGAAAGTCTGACATCCAGTCTTACCAAGGAGTATCGTATTACCTAGTAACTGGGTTGTGGAGGTCAGATAGGCAGTCGCTCCATGTAAAATATTGGTATTCAGCTGCATCCGGTTAGACTGGAAGCCGACCCCAAGATAGTTGGGAAAAGGCTAGGCAAATGATGATATTATTATTAACCTAAATCCAAGAGTTTATTGGATCTATATTTTTTCTTGATTTTTAGAAAGAGATATAATTTCCATTTTATTAATTTGCATGAAATGATCTATACAGCCTTTACCCTGGACAACATCCAGTTCGACCCCATGTGGGTGAAGAGTATGTGGTGGATATGTTTGATCTGTTTGGTTTGGGGCAGTGAGTTCATTCTTGGGTGCCAACAGATGACTATTGCTGGGGCCGTGTCACATTGGTATTTTAGGTGAGTAATCAAGACATAACGAGAAAAGTCTCAGTTAATATTGGAGAGTTTCATTTAGCTCATCGGTGGAAACTGGGCCTATTAATAAATGCGGCATGGTGAGCCTTCGTTTGACCCCAAACGAAGGCAAACTATGCCATATTTATGCCCTACAAAGCGAATGCGGATTCTGCCACAATAAACAAAACAAGTTAAACGCAAATTGCGCTGAGAATAATTTTTGGCTTGCACACCCTTAGAAGTATTGACTATAAATGTAAATTATGTGTGTAATTTATTTCAGAGGACCTAATGCTCACTCGCCTGTTTTATATTCTATCGGCAAGCTGATAAAATACCATTTAGGCTCAGTGGCCAAAGGATCATTCCTGATTACGCTGTTCAAGGTACCACGCCTCATTTTGACGTATTTACATGCCAGGTAAGTCACTTTGATTTTGATGACTGTAAATAAGTTTTATAATATCCTTTAGATGCTATCTTGGTCGAATTCCACTCCAAATATTTTTTTTAATAGTTTGAAATAATAAAACTGTACTGCTACTAATATTGACCTCTTTTTCAGGCTATCATCTCGAGCGGAAAAAGGATCAGAGTGCGCGAAATGCGGCCTTAAGTGTGGTATATGCTGCTTCTATTGTCTTGAGAAGTTTATTCGTTATTTGAATCATAATGCTTATACTATAATTACCATTGAGAGATGCCACTTTTGCAAGGCTGCTGGAAAGGTACGTGTTTTATTTTGTTACGCTACTATTTTTCCCGAATGCGGTGATGAGGGCAGTCGCCACTGATAGCTTAGTACCTACCTATTCAAAATCTCACGAAATGGTACACAAAGGAGGTCTCTTTAATGTGCGCATGTCTTTAAAGGCCGCTATTAACTGGTAGTAAGTAGTCTTAGGCAATGGTTTGAAGGTCATCACAAAGACAGAAAGTCAGCTTAGTTTTCTACAAAACGATTTGTTAGGTCAATGTAGTATGATTGCCAAGTAACTAGAACGATTACTCAACAGTTTACATTAGTCTCTATTAGTCAGTCATATTATGTATTTAAGTTTATTTAAAGTTTATACTTTTTGCTAGCTGTTGTTCTCGATCACCAGCCATGAGAATGTTTACACCTATCGAATTAATTATACTATTATTAAACAGAAGGTCAGCAAGAGGAAAACTTGTGTGACTAATTAGTACCTACTTATTTTATCTTGTACACCAGATTTTTTCGTTGTTATGATAAAAAAAAATAAAACAAAGTCTGCAATCAATGTTTACGCTTCGTAAACGAGCTCATTCTGCTACTAATAGGCACTGAAACTCGTTGCTTTTATTCTCGCGAGCAATAAACTGGAATCACTTCATCGCGTGTTGCTCAAAACAAATTTTTACAATTTCTATGCAATGAAGTATGGATTGTGTACATTGTGGTTTATCATTTGAAAGGTAGTTTTGTTATACTTTGTCGACTTTATTTTTTTTCTGTTTCACAATATGGCGTTTGATTGTCGCCATAATATATTTTGATTACTGTCATGTTTTTAGTAGCACTCGCAACATTTAAGATGAATCAATTGACGAAAGAATTATCAAAATCGGCCCACGCGTTTGGTCTCTAAAGCAGCACAAAGGAACAAACATACATAGGCTGATAAACAAACCATTCGTGATCCTACTTGCAAACACAATTACTATCAAAATAAACGCGGCCCCTAATTGTGATGATATTAAAATACTCCATAATATTTACAGGCATTTACCACAATCGTGAACAACGCCCTGCAAGTGGCCACAATAAACAGCGTGGGAGACTTCATACTGTTTCTGGGCAAGTGCATCGTGACGGCAGTTACCGGCATCATTGGTCTCCTCCTCCTCAAGCGCAACACTGAACTACACTTCTTTGCTGTCCCAACACTAGTGATATGCATTTACTCTTTCTTCATTGCACACTGTATTCTTTCTCTTTACGAGGTTCGTTCCTATTTTTTTTGTTTGGTTTTTGGTCTCTTTATTTTAGTGTATCATATATTATGTGTACCTCAAATACAGCATGTAACAAAAACCCTGTCCGATCCAATTAAGGCATATTCCTGGTTTATGTAAAAATGTAACTCAAATCAAAAGTTATAAATTTTTTATTTTTATAAAATATGCGAAATTTAACACTAAATATGGCAAATTTTCATAAGTTGACAACACTCCACCGGCCGGCTTTTTATATTAAACGATACCCGCCCTGCACTAGCCGCGCTGCTGTAGGCACTTTGTCGAGCGCTCAGTGTTGCTTTTAATAAGTTTTTGTATTTTTGTAAATTAATTATTTTTATTGCGGAAAAATAATTATCTCGTATCCATTAAAACCTCATCTGTCACGTAGGTCATATGTGACCACGAACAATAGATTTTCTTTTGTGTCTGTTGTCTGACAGATCAGCCATTAAATGATTACGCGTATGTGTACGCAGTACGATACCAAGTAATACCCTTCAGGATCGGATAGGGTTTTTGTTACATGCTGTATAATTTACTTCAGAAACAGTAAAGTTTCTACATGTGTTTAGTCCATTACTAAAAGCACATGAAATTGACTTACTAATAATAGCAAAAATCAAAAGACATTTATTTTGTAAAACTTTATTTCAATTTCCTTTTACAGATGGTAGTTGATTCGCTCTTCCTCTGCGTTTGTGAGGACCGCAATATGAACAGCAATGATGGCAGGTGGAAGAACACGCGTCTAGCGGAACTCGGCGGCCATAAACAAGATAAATACGATGATCAAGATGGCGCTGAGTTGCAGGATCTGCCAGACAAGTACTGAAGCTCGAAGCTGAAGCCTGTTGCTTTGGCCTTATGCATGTCCGTTCAGTGCCTTATAGTGGTTACAGGCTGCAGATTATTCTTATGTAATTTATTATTGCTTTATTTGTTGTTGTTAAGATCTATACGCACTTGCGATTAATCGCATACCCAGCCTACCAAGACTCGCCTGTGGAGCCGTTTACGAAAGTGGTAAATACCCAATTTAGTTCCGTTGTGAAAAAAATACGGAGTTTTCGTCCGGAATAGCTCCATCCCTTTCTCGTACTTGAACGATGATGACTTTAATTTAATCCATCCTGCTGCATAATAATATGACCAATGGATAAAACCACATTTCATCAAAGGACCACAAGAAGTACGGCGAAGTGCCACCGGTTCATGGTGGACATCCCACCCATACGCACAAAGCGTTTTGAGAAAACATTCATTGCGCGTACAGCTAGGGAGTGGAATTCTCTACCGGAGTCTGTGTTTCCTGTAAGCTACAACCTGGGAGTCTTTAAGTCAAGAGTGAATAGGTAACTTCTAGGCAAGCGTGCTCCATCTTCGACCACATCATCGCTTACCATCAGGTGAGATAGTGGTCAAACGCGAGCCTATCAAACATAAAAAAAAAAAACATTGTGCAAGCAGTAAGCTCTGCATATTCGTTGGCAGAGGCGGTTAGCAGCAAGTGTGAATAGAGCATTGGTCGGTGTGTAGTCTTGAATGGTTGTGGTGGTAGCTTTCTTTTTTAACTATATTTCCTTATCCTAGCCAGTATCAAGAATACTCATATTATATTATGACTATTATTCTATTTATCTACTGACTATTAATATTATTTCTATCTCTAGAATAAATCTGTGTTAAGAATGGAGGTTGTTCAAAACTAATGTTATTAGCAGAGGTCGGAATTAGGTAGAGTTATTTATGTACTTACACTGATTTCATACAGCGAAAGAATAAAGTGAATATGCCTCAAATCCCGAGATTAATTTTAAAGAGCAGAAAAAGCCCGTGATTTAATAAATAAAAAAGCTATTTACTTTTACACAATCAACTGCACGCGCGACGTTGCCAAATTTACATCAATGACATCAGATGTCCGAAGTTGCAAACTTCCAATGCCCACACGCGCGATGTTGCCACATTTGTAATTCACACAACATAGCTTGTGAGAACAAAAGAAAACAATAAGAGGTTTTTATTATTATTTATTTGTAATATTGTTGGCCACACGGGATTGTCCATTAGAAATCTCGGTAAGATCCATATTAATATCAACGTTTCGATGCAAGTACATAAATAACTCTACCTAATTTCGACCTCAGGTTATTAGATTAGGTATTCTAATAATATGGGCGACACGGTTGCCGCCGTGGCTGACCGATTGGCTGCTACGCTGCGTGTCGCGGGTTCGATACCCGCACGAAACAAATCTGCCTACAGATAGTTGTTCCGGGTCTGGGTATTTGTTTATTTCAGTTTGTATGTTTGTGAACGCACCCACTATACAGAAAGAAATTCATAGTGTGGGGAAACTTTATATCAAAAAGAAAAAAAATTAAAGAATTCAGGTCATCATTTTGTGTGACAAATTACGGCTTACGTCCTATTGTCAGCAGATTAGGTGACCTTTTCGAAAGGTCACCATGGTTTGGATATCGATCGACCTAAAACCCACGCGATACAACTATTGATTGGTCCAATACTACAGAAAATGTTTTCCTATGCCTTTAACGATGACAATTTCTTTTTTTTGATGAACGCGATCAGTTACATAAAACCTCTATTTTATTTTCAGGTGAAATTGGCAGCATTTAGAATTAAGAAAAACCGTACGCTTTTTACTCTAGACTCAGTAATGCATTTTTTATTTCTATGTGTGTATATGCACATTGACACCAGATCTAAATCACTACTTTTTGTAACTAATCAAATCATACTAATCGACGATAGTGCAATGTTAGTAGGTATAAGAAGTCATGGTTTTCCATATTGTCATATAATATTTTTCTAATAAAAATCTCGATTGCTACTACAGGTCACAGGTACCATAAATTTACATATTACTACATACCTATACAAAAACAAGAAGTCCTCCACATCGCTGTCATCTGGAAACGTGCCCAGAAGACTGGCAGCATTGACACGTGACTGGCAGCATTGCCACGTGACTGGCAGCATTGCCACGTTGAATGGAAATGCTAATTAAATGCCAGCCCTCTGGTCACATAAAGTGTCAATCAATCGTCGAGAAATATCCTTAAAAAGAAGACGCGCACTCGGACCGCATGATCCGAGCGTTTCAACCTCAAACGGCTCAAAACTTTAATTCCCAATAAGGTTACAGTATTTGCTTCGCTTAAGGGCCTCAGCAGTCGCAGCGGCAGTGCCGGCACAGCTCGCCGTAGTTGATGTGTGTGTGAACTGAGGGACCACACTGGTATTTCGCAAAAAAAAATCGTAGGATTTAGTAGTAGACTTAAAACAATTGTAAAAACAAATCTGGGAATTTGTAGTCAAATATATTAAAAACTACAGCCCCGAAAGTGCGGTCCCTCAGTCCTCACAGACCATCAGCCAGATCTCGGAAAGTATCTGAAAAATTAAGGTATTGTGACTACAGATATTTAGTAAAGAATTTGTAAAAATATTTTTAATCCTATGCAAATAGACAGAGTAGTGTGACCACACAATGAAACAAAATGTGGACAGTACTATTATACTTCATTTATTAACTAATTAATAAATAATATTATCTCAGCTAAGAGGGAAGAAATACATAATTTTATATACCTATTATTATTGAGTAGAAACTTTGTACTAAAAGTTAAGTACACTAGACTTTCTATTATGCCTCTCATCTAGCAGCTAGTACATGCACATATGTCAGTAGAGGTGAGGATTGAGGGACCAGTTTTAACATTCGCTTTCTTCTAATTGTGTCGATATTTTTTTCCATTTCTTTTTACATAATGTCTTAAGTCTTTTACTAAAACTATAATTATGTAGAAAAAAAAAGATTTTATTTATTAGATTCGGTAATATTCACTAAAACATTTAACGTTCTTGTGTGGACTCATTCCACAGACTAAATATCTGTAGTCACAATACCTTAATTTTTCAGATACTTTCCGAGATCTGGCTGATGGTCTGTGAGGACTGCTGCACTTTAGGGGCTGTACTTTTTAATATATTTTACTACAAATAATTTTAAATCTACTACTAAATCCTACGATTTTTATTTTGCGAAATACCAGTGTAGTCCCTCAGTTCACACACACATCATAGTTGGAACTGATGAGATGGCGCAAGGGTGTCGACACAGATTGCGTCCCATACCAAAGCCCTACCCACCTTGGTCTCTTCCCATCGTCACGTACCAAATCACTTTGTTCTAATAGGTACGACGGCGGTGACATTGCTAATAAAATTAAATTTAAATTATAAAACTAGATGTTTTATGAATGTTTACATGAATTTTAGAAATGTTTATGATATGCACTAGAAATGTTATTTTTGTGTAATTTTGCAAACTACGTGTTTTTAATATTTTAAATATTTGAGTGTGATGATGAATTTTTTAATCATGTTGTATGTATAGAAACTGTTTTGATGGCTTTGGTGTGAGAAGAGAAAATATATCCAATTAAACTTCCTAAATAATAGAAATCTCACATAATTATTGTAATCTCGAATGATTGATGCAAGTATGCATACTCGTACCTACAGACAGGCTCCATTTCAGCTGTGAATTGCATTGCACAAAAATGATGGATACAACAACAAAATATTTTCCATTTATACTGACTTTGCAATGCATAACATTTTAACATAAGCTTGCAAACTAATTAAAAAGGTTTTTAAATATGTTTTACTTTAAGACTAATTTCAAGTACAATTTTATATTTTTTTACACTCATTTTTAGTAGTTTAGGTGATGTTAGTTTTTATATCGGGTGTAAAAAGACAGTTTCCGAAGCCGAAAGCCACATTCTACCCATTATTTAGATTTTTTTTTTCACTAGACCATGCCTGGGAATCCACTGGTTCTGCAGATATTGAAGGTCAAAGTCGCATTTTTTTTTACGAAAATGAATTCAGTGTTACTAAACTTTTTTCCAAACTACCTGAATTTTCGATTTTTCTTAACAAGTAATTTGTTAAGAAAAATCGCATTAAAGCTACAAAAATGCAATGAATATCAAACGTATCCAACAAGTACCTACGCGGTTTAGAGCGAAGGGGCGCGGCTGAACTCCGCTTGCCTGGATTCGCGTTACATTGCGTGCAATAAAAAATAGCTATTTTTTTTTCATACCTAAAAATAAGTCGATTCCCAGCAATAATTTTTGCGCAAAGCTACTTTGTTAGATGTACATTATGCGTATTTGACGGCTTTGTGATGTCTTTTTACACCCGTTCTATCAAATGTTTTCAATTTTTATATGCTGACACAAATGTTGACTGCACAGATTTTTATGTAGCATTCCATTTTTAACAGAATTTCATAGAGGTGCTCAATTTTTTAATCTAGTTTAAAACCTTTTTTTTAAACAAGAGAGCATAATTAGTTGCCAAGGTGTATCTTTGTAATAATAATGCATAATTTATTTAAATTATTATTTTATAGAATTATAATGACCGTCCATACTTTAAAATATGAGTCTTGTAGCTTTTTAAATATATGTGTAAGAGATGGAAATACCTATTTATTTGGAATCTCTAGCAAATGATCTGTGGGGCTAACATACTACAGTTAAAAAGTTCTGTTCTAGATTCTATTTTAATAGCTACATAATAAAAATAGAACAGCCTACTAAGCATGTGATTTTACAATACCTGCTGTTTTTTATTTTAATTAATATAAGTACTTTATTTGTTTATTGCAATCATCCATACAAATAACATTAAAAATGTGCAACGTTTTATTGAACTCATTTACATAGCAATAATTTGTTAAGTGTTTATCTCAACCTAGCTCTTCCATAATATCATCCATAAAAATAATAAGTTATATAAAATAAAAATCAATTGTGTGAAAATAAAATTTTCTTTATTACGATTTACCAGGTTTTTTCTTTTTGAATTGCTTCCTCTTCTTGATTTGATCAGATATTGCCTTACTCTTAGCTTTTAGCTGCTTACGTCTGATTGTTTTATCTGGATTTGTTTTAGATTTCTTTATCAACATGCTGAATGCTGGCTTTTTGACTTCATTGTCACTTTCTTGTTCTTGCCCCATTGAATTTTCTTGTTCTTCAATCTCTTCTGTAAAACAAAAAACCAAATAAATATACCAACAAAAGGAAAATAATTTTGTGTCACTGCATTTTTTTAACTATCACTATGTAAACACATTCGTTGTTGGTGGAAGAAGCCATACCTGACAGTATGTTCGTGCCCATTTTCAAAAACAAAGGTGATGTGCTAGAGTGCAACAACTATAGAGGAATAAAGCTAATGTCACATAGTATGAAAGCATGGTAGAAAGTTATTGAAAAGGGGCTGAGAGAAGAGAGTGAAATCTCACAAAACCAGTTCGGTTTTATGCCTGGTTGGGGTACAATGGATGCCATTTTCGCTATCCGCCAGCCAGCTGTGCGAAAAATACTGAGCTAAAAGTGCATAAAAACTTCCACATGGTGTTCGTGTACCTCGAAAAGGCATATGACCGGATGCCTCGAGAGGTTTTGTGATGGGCCCTTAAGGAGAAAGGTGTGCTTGGGAAGTATGTGCAGTTGATCCGAGCGATGTACAGTCGAAGCAGTATCCAAGTCCGGTCTGCAGTGGGCACCACTGACAGCTTCAGTGTAGCAGTCGGTTTGCACCAGGGGTCGGCTCTCAGCCCTTACCTCTTCCTGATGATAATGGACGCTCTGATGTCGGACATCCAGGAAGAGGTTCCTTGGTGTATGCTGTTTGCTGATGACATTGTGCTGGTTGCCGAAAGCGGCTTAGAGGTCCAGAGCATATTGGAGACGTGGTGGCAAAGACTGGATAGTGTTGGCCTGAAATTGAGCAGAACCAAAACAAAATATCTGTTCTGCTACTTCGGCGGTCTCTCCAGTCCTATGCCTGTAGCTCTCAACGGAACGCCTATACCGATCTGCTCTGACTTTCGGTACCTCGGGTCGCTTGTTCAGGGGGATGGCGATATAGACCGAGACGTAACGCACAGGATCAACTCGGGATGCAAAAAAATGGCGACAGGTCACTGGAACAACTTGCGACCGATGGATGCCCCTTTTTTTAGTGGGTTGGGAATTCATCCAATGACTTCTCCCGCTCTGGGTGGAGCGGGAGGGCGTGACAGACTCTTACTGACTAAAACACACCCCTATTCCTTCCCTGCCTGAGTGCCCAGCGGTGCCTCATTTTCAGAATTTATCCGCTACCCTTAGGCATGCAGGCACCGGCCACGATGGGCCTCGTCAGTGGTGGCTGACACTCATCTCTTTGAGCTTTGCGCACGTGGAACACTACGCGCCGTCAACTCACGGGCCTGGTGCCGATCGGACGGCGAGCTACCCACTGCTCGCCGACTGCAGGGCCGGGGCTACGATGGCCGGAGATCGTCTCGCGACTTCCTACGCCCAGTACCTCTCCTGCGGTGGTAGCGGCCGGGGCCGTGAGAGCCACTCCGTTGAGCTTCCCTCACGCGTCCCATCTCCGCCCTCGCGAGCATTACTGCTTCGCAGAAGGCGGAAACTGCTTCTCATTCCCTCTCGCTTCGTACCATGGCCTGAACCAGGGCCGGGCGCGAGAGGTCGCCGCCACCTATCGCATCTACGAGGACAAGGCGGTGCTCCGCCCAAGCGGGGCAGACCTTCACCGTGTCCTCTGGGCGATCCGCGCAGTGGTAACACCCGGGCGTTTCCTCCCGCCTGATCTGATGCAGGAACCTCCCGAAACAACCGTGTCCGGTGAGGACCTGCGTCAGGCGGAAGGTGAGGACGCCGTGACGCCTCTCCAGCCACTCCTCAAAGAGGGGCACTACCGCCGCGATGGTGGCGTGCCCAGCGCTGAGTTGCGACAGTAGCTGTCTCCATGTCGTCATGAGATCCTGCCAGAGCTCCGTCCGCCGAGCCGCTAGGTGTCGAGGCAGCAGAGTTTCGCCCCGGCGTTTGGGCTCCTCGCGCCACTCCCAGAGCAGCGCGAGGACCTTGGCCTCCAGATCCCATAGCAACAGTCCGGCAAGGAGGCTCGCCGACTCACAGGAGAGACGGAAGCCCCTTAAGTTAAAAGGGAAAATCTATAAGTCCGTGATTAGACCTGTGGTACTGTATGGATCAGAATGTTGGGCTGTGACAAAGACGGATGAAAAAAGATTGCATGTGGCGGAGATGAGAATGTTGAGATGGATGTGTGGAGTAACGAGAATGGATAAAGTGAGAAATGAGTACATTAGAGGTAGTTTAAAAGTGGCGCCAGTCACAGAAAAGTTGTAAGGGAACCGCTTATCTTGATATGGTCATGTGAAGAGGAGGGATGAAACACTGTAACTAAAAGAGTTATGAATGTAAATGTGGTTGGATGGAGAGGGAGGCCAAAGAAAAGATGAATGGATTGTGTGAGGAGTGATATGAAAGAAAAAGGGAGTTGATAACGTGAGAGTGATAGCATGACGTCTGACAGGACTGATTGGAAGAAAAAAGAAACGTGTTGCGCCGACCCCAAGTAACATGGGATAAGGGCAGGAAGATGACTATGCAAACATAAATTTATTTACCTTTGACAACAACTTCTTGTGCCTTCTCCATGGGATCCCCTTTGAAGAAGTCAGCTCCCTCAATGTCAGGGTAACCAGTCTCAGGCTTGGTAGCTTCATAAACAGCTTTCTTCTCAATCCTCCTTTCATATTTGCTGCCAGCTTTTTTGGACACTGCTTGTCTCAATTTGGCAGGGCTAATGTATTTAGCATTTTCCCATAATGTTGCACCACCAAATGAACCAGAAAATATTTTGACCTGAAAAGGTGGCAAAATATTTATTAGTCACAGTTTTGAGTCTGTCAGTTAGGTTCTGCTGAAATTAATGTTTAATTATCAAACAATCTTTAACATAATATATCATGTCCGTTTCGACGGCGCGGCCACGGCGACTTTTTAAAATAAAAACTATGCCAAGATTTTGTAAAAATTTGTAAAAGTTGATTCCCAAAACATAAATTTGCCAGTTATGGTTAAAAAGTTATAAGGGTTAGAACGTGGCCGCGCTACTGAAACGCGGAGAACCGCGCGGCCACGGAGATCTTTAAAACTAAGCGTCGCAGAGACCTGACATGTAGGTAAATAACAGATTGAATTTGTAAAGGATTTGTAAAAATATAGAAAAAAATTCTAGGCTTATATTTTAGGAGCTATAAGACTAAAACCCTATGGCCGCGCCATTGAAACGGTGAAAAACACGTTATCGCCGATATTTCGCTGAAAAAGCGTCGCAGACGTCTGAAGTTTTTAATAAAACCCAGATTTGAATATGTCAAAATTTGTAAAAATACAACAAAAAATCCTAGGCTCATATTCAAGAGCTGTAGTACGTTATCGCGTAGAAATAAGTCGTGATTATGTATCGAAGAAAGTAAGTATTAGCGAGATCGTTTTTTGTAAACAACACCTATTAATATGTAGAATTACCGATAATAAGCAACAAAGTATTTCTTTTCATAAACACTTTTAATGCGCTTTGGATGTTTCGATAGGTTGACTATGGTTTATTGTTTACAGAAAATTTTCCACCTATTGTATTAGAAATTATATCTCAAGGATTCTAAATTAAATTGAAACGATAAGATTCAAAAACATGTTTATTCCTTAGAAAATCACAGATTATTTAGTTACTCCATTGCTTGATAGCTGAAAATACTGTAGTTCTGAGTACCCGTGTCAGAACCATAACAGATAAACTTTGCACAAAATTCGTAATTGTTGTAAGTCTTTACAGTGGGAATAAGCGCGCTAAGTGGGAATTTGCAACCACTTTTTTTTATGACCCTCGATTTCTGGGCCGAAAGCCTAGTGTAAGTAAAATGCTTTATTTCAGTTAAATATTTATAAAATAGGTACTTACAACTATATCTACACACTAAAACCAATGAAATAGAAAGCCTAACGCATTAAGGCCGCCTTTGTACATATGTGTTGCATGAAGTTTTAGTCCTTACTTAATATTATAAATGCGAAAGTAACTGTCTGTCTGTCGCGCTTTCACGCCAAAACTACTGAACCGATTCAAATGAAATTTGGTATACAGATAGTCTAGAGCCTGAGAAAGGACATAGGCTACTTTTTAATGAAAAACAAGGGGTGTAAGGGGGGTTCAAAGGTGGGGATGAAAAGTTGTATGGAAGTATATTGTCATTTTTAGAGATAGAAGCTTGAAACTTATTTTTTAGGCTGTTGATTCGATATAAATAAATATGGCATTCAAAGTTTGTACAAGTTTTACCCTCATGCCTAGGGGTTTTTTTTTTTTTGGTGGGTGGGAAATCATCTTAGGACTGTTTCCGCTCTAGGGTGGAGCGGAAGGGCGTGTCAGACTCTTACTGACTAAAACCCACCCCTGTTCCTCCTTGCCCTACGCGCCCAGGGGCGAGGTAACTCTTTCGAATTTATCCTCAACCCCCGGGCAGGCATTGGCCGTGGCAGGCCCCGTCCTTTGCTGACAACTCTTTGAGGCGCGCGTGGAACACTACGCGCCTTCGACTCTCGGGCCTGGTGCTGATCGGACGGCGAGTTACCCACTACTCGCCGTCCGCAGGCCCGGGTCTACGGTGGCCGGAGATCGTCTCGCAGTCCCTGGCGTCTCCTGCGGCGGCTGCGGCTGAGGGCGCTAGGGCGACTCTGCCGTTGTTGAGTCTCCCTAACGTGTGCCGCCTCCCTCTTCACGAGCATTACTGCTTCGCAGAAGGAAGAGACGGCTCCCCATTCCCTCTCGCTCCGTACCATGGCCTGAACCAGGGCACGGCGCGAGAGGTCGCTGCCGCCTATCGCATCCACGAGGACACGGCGGTGCTCTGCCCAAGCGGGGCAAACCTCCACCGTATGCTCTACCGTGTCCTCTGGGCGATCCTCGCAGTGGAAACACCTAGGGGTCACCTCCGCCTTGATCCGACACAGGTACCTCCCGAAACAGCAATGTCCGGTGAGGACCTGCGTCAGGCGGAAGGTGAGGGCGCCATGGCGCCTCTCTAGCCACTCCTCAAAGAGGGGCACTACCGCCGCGATGGTGGCGTGCCCAGCGCTGGGTTGCGACAGTCGCTCTCTCCATGTCACCATGAGATCCTGCCGGAGCTCTGTCCGCCGAGCCGCGAGTTGTTGCGGCAGCGGAGTTTCGCCCCGGCGTTTTGCCTCCTCGCGCCACTCATACAGGTGCGCGAGGATTTTTGCCTCCAGATCCCACGGTGACAGTCCGGCAAGGAGGCTCGCAGCCTCACGGGAGACCGTGCGGTATCCCCGAATGATGCGGATCGCCATGACCCTCTGGGACGCGTTCATCTGGCGAGTTGATCGCTGCCTCAATGAACGCGCCCACACCGGTGCCCCGTAGAGGGCCATGGACCGCACGATCCCCGCGTAGAGCCTCCGGCAGGAGGCGTTTGGCCCCTTCAGATTGGGTAGGAGCCGCTTGAAGGCGGCCCCGGCCCTGTCCAATCTGGGAGCCAAACGTCGAAAGTGCTCGACGAAGTTCCACCGGCTGTCGAGGACGAGTCCCAGGTACTTCATCGTACCCTCGACGCCCCTCCTACCGTGATCTGGGAACCCGCCGGTGGCTCGTTCCGATAACCATGAAAACACAAACACATGGCCTCGGACTTGTGCAATGCCACCTCGAGTCCCAGTTGCCGGATCCTCTCTATGACTGTCGCAACCCCGCGTGTCATACGGTCGGCCGCCGCCTCGTGCGACCACCCCTGTGCCAAGACCAGCGTGTCGTCAGTGTAGCTCATGCCTAGGGGTAGCGGATAAATTCTGAAAATGAGTTACCGCACCCCTGGGCACTCAGGCAGGAAAGGAACAGGGGTGGGTTTTAGTCAGTAAGAGTCTGACACGCCCTTCCGCTCCACTAAGAGCGGGAGATGTCATTGGATGATTTCCCACACCAAAAACTTTTTAACAAAAAAATTAACTGACGAAAAAGAACTAAAAAGCAAAAAATAAATAAACCTTTTAAGTCTTGAGTATTGAGCTTATTTACATAAAATATCAAATTTTATATAGGTAAACTAATTTTGAGTCGGCGCCAAACAACAATCTGATTATTGAATATCTAAATTATAGATGTGAAATGAAGAAGGCTCTACGTAATCATTTTATCAGCAGCCATATTACATTTCTATTATCGTTTACGCTAACGCTTAGAACAAAATGTATGGCAATGACATTACCTGCGTAGATAAGTGTCACGTGACTTATCGCAGGTAATGTCATTGCCATACATTTTGTTCTAAGCGTTAGCGTAAACGATAATAGAAATGTAATATGGCTAGGGGGGCTTAAGCGACAATGAACATTCTTAGTTTCTTACCGAGTTGTTTGATGTCACATGTTTCGAAAGGATTTTATAAAACATGGTTGTTGATACAAGATAATGACAGATTTTATAGTAAGTTAAGGTGAAAGCGCGAGGGTAGCCCGCGAAATTCAAATTTTCTTACGTTTTTGCAATTTGGAGGTCAGTATCAGGTTTTATGTTGGTCAAAATATGATTTGCGGCCGTAGCAAGTACGTATTTGCAACGGCCGCAAATCATATTTTGAACTGTTTATAAATACATACTTGCTACGCCCGGAAATCAAATTTTGACTTAGATACAACCAGACCCTTACCTGCAAATTCCAAAAAACGTAAGAAAATTTGAATTTCGCGGGCTACCTTGGTGTGCACCGCGTCCGATAAGGTCGAATAAGGTCCGGTGTGGTTGTAGAACAATTTGTATGGTAGGTTACAGACTACCAATCCGAGTTAGGTCAGAGTTTTCTATAGATCTGGATTTTGACGGATAAGTATTGGACGTAGCATTGAAATGGGTGAATAATTATTATGTCAGGAATAAATAAAAAAGTTCTGAACAGAAATATTCTTTGAAGCTCGAAACAGTTCAAAAGAGTTGCAGCGAAGCGTCTTATTGAATTTGGTTGACTGCAAATTGTTTGAACCTCAAACAATTTGCAGTCAGCCAAATTACATGCAATGTTGCTTCAACCTTAGAAGCAACATTGCATAGTGCTAGTAGTGGAAAACAAAATGTATGAAGGGACTTTTCATCTAAAGTTTCGATTTATCGAAAAACAAAAGCTTTATCTACCATTCAACTGAAATTTTAGGATGAGAATAACGGCTTAAGCTCCGATTCTCTTATTTTGTGTACAGCTTAAATAAAGTTCTAAAAAAATATGGCAAATGTGATGTCAGATCATACATCGTGTTTGAGAATTATATACTAAAATTGCAATGTCCTAAATACCAAAAATGTGCTCAGAATTGTACGAAACTCGGCTCATCCAAAGCAGAAAAAATTGCTGATTCTGAATATGTATACATATAACTCACTATTGTCCAAAATGTCGCTTCAAACAAATAACCTTTCACCCGTTAATATATATACTCAAAATTAGAATCAAGCTCATACATACAGGGTTCAACACGAATCTTGGTCCAATTTCAGCCAAAGCTCCATCTTCAGACAGGATTTGATAGTTTCTGAACCAAATTCTGTTGTCAAGTATCATGAAAGTGTAAACATGGTCAAAGAATGGTTGACTCTTGGGATGGTGATAAGGGACACCAAATGTCTGGATGAGTAGTTCTTTCAGCAGAGCATAATGTGGATCTTTTGTGAATTGTGGGTCAAATGATAAAAGTGGCCGGGAGCCTCTTAGGCAGTTTCCAGTCATTTTTAATTCACCCATTGTGTAGACTGAAAACAAGTAAATGAAAATATAAATTCAAAACATGATGCATTAGAACCAATGTAAAGTTAATACAAATGGGAAATAACATACTATTCTCAACCAGGAATTTGACACTAGGTCCATTTGGTATGTTAGCCATCCACATGTAGAGATCTCTCATCTTTCTGCCTTCAAAGAGAATGCATTTGTTGCAATTCTTCATTTCACTGATCTCATTGACAACATACAAATTTTTACTTCTCTCCATCTTTGATTCTGTTTTATGATGTGGCATTATTTTCTTTATGTCTTCCATCAAATGCCGATGCCGGTGATTAATCCCACGTGCGGCGAAAACTAAAACTCTTTGCCTATTTATCCATTTTACCTAAAAAGTTATGTTTAAGGTTATGTTAACATTTCCTGTATTAATAGTATTAAGACATATTATGTATCAACTGAACTAAATATAATTTTGACAGTAAGTGGTTTAAATCTAAATCATTCGTAAATAAATGCAATTAAATTATTATAACCTGTCTTGGTGCCGGATCATCAGACATTCGAACAGGCGGCAAAGTCACTTCATTTTGGTCATCTTTCATAGTTTGAAGCACTACAGGTACTTTTTTCTTGCCACTTTTTGACTTCAATTTCACCATTTTTAAGAATTATAAACACGTGTGAAACTTGAAAACACGATATAAATACCACGCATGCAGTACAGCCGGTCGATTCTGTAAAAATCTCCCCGTGAAAATTTGAACGAAGCGAGTGTCGAAGTGAGCTGTCAGGCCTGTCAGTGTAACTAGGGATGGACGAAACATTAAATTTTCAATTTATCGATAATCGAGTTACCAAATTATTATTTAAATGCCAAATTTAATGAAATTTTCAAATTTATTAAAGAACTATTTGCATGCGTGTGTGTATGTGTCTAAACATTAACTATAACTATTAAAACGTGAAAATAAACCATTTTACTTATTTGATTTTTTATTTATCTTACTGGACTAGTGGTGGCCGTTGAAGGTCGTTGTCGCATTTTAGGTGGACAAAACGCAACCGTTTTTCCGACGACGGAAATGGTTGCAGAAAACGGTAGTCGTCGCAACTGATTTGAAGACGGCTTAAAAGGCGAAACTATCGTCGGTCGAGTTAAGTAGTTGCAGTTTCTTATAACTACTCACACTATCTCAGTTATAATAGATGCCGAAAGTAAGTATTGCATCATGAAATCATGACATTTGGCATCAATTCTAACTGAGAGAGATGTATTGATGATATAAATGATTATAATTGTATAAATACATACTTGCTACGGCCGCGAATCAAATTCTGACCAAGATACAACCTGACACTGACCTGCAAATTGCAAAAAAAGGTTAGAAAATTGGAGCCTGGAGCTTCCTTCTTAACGCGAATGCTCCGCTTATACCTACTGTATAGTACATTATGTGCTCAACTCACAAAGAAAGCAAAGAGAATTCGGAACAAGAAAATATAAAAATACATTGTTTGTTATTAGATGGATTCACCCATTGCCAACTGATGATTTTTACTTTATACGATATTATAGGGCAAAAACATGTAGGTACCTACTTATGCCATTTTACTAAACATCTTGTAGAACAAACATCAATTTGTACCTAATGCACTCGTGATTTAAAAATAAAATATTTTTAATTTAGACCGAAATGCAATCAATCCGTGACGCACGCAGCAATGTTTCTTGAAAAATCAATTGTCGTAAGTGCAACGTGCAACAGGTTTCAGAGTTGTTCATTCGCTACAATTTAAATATTGTAAACATCTTGTCAATTCAATATGCTAGGGAGACTTAAGCGAGTGTGATCAACCTGCCGGTCGATTCTGTTAACAGCCCACCGTGAAAACTTAGGTGGAATGAGCGTGAAGTGAACTGTCATTTCGCCTTGATTGTATGGATTGACAGCCCACTTTACGTTCACTCACTTTGACGGCACGGTTGGCGCAGTGGTTGAGCGTTCGGCTGCTACGCTGCGTGTCGCGGTTTCGATCCCCGCACGGAACAAATATTTGTATGACCTGCAGATAGTTGTTCCGGGTCTGGGTGTCTTATGTATGTGAATTTACATGTTTGTGAACGCACCCACGATACAGGAATATTCCTAGTGTGGCAACGTTTTTAAAAAAAAAAAAAAAAACAACTTCACCTAAGTTATCAGGGTGAGATTTTACAGCCGGTCGATTCTGTTAACAGCCGGTCGATTCTGTTCACAGCTCACCGTGAAAACTTAGGTGGAGTGAGCGTGAAGTGAATTGTCATTACACCTTGATTGTATGGATTGACAGCCCACTTCACGGTCACTTCACCTAAGTTTTCACGGCGAGATTTTACAGAAAAGCTCTACAGTTCACCGTGAAAACTTAGGTGGAGTGAGCGTGAAGTGAATTGTCATTCCAAAAAAAAACCCTGATTGTATGGATTGACAGCCCACTTCACGTTCACTTCACCTAAGTTTTCACGGTGAGATTTTTACAGAATTGACCGGCTGAATGGCTCTACAGAGCAGGCGCAGTACTGCGCACAGAATATATTTATATACTCTATTTTTTTTTTATTCATGCCACTGGCTTGGATTTATGTTGAGTAGGTATTATATTTATTGCTGTGTTATTATTACGTCGTAATAACATCGGTTTAGATAAATATTTTGAAGAAATATTACGTAATAACATTTTTATCAAGGTCAGCCGATTTTATTCGTATTGTTATTGTGAGCGTGAATGATGTGAGCTTGTATGTGTTATTCAAAGTTTGAGGGTATGTATTTATTCTAAGGTAGTTATTACATAGTATTAGAAAAAAAACGAAACACAAAACGCAACGCAAACGCAGAAACGCAATTTGAAAAAGCAGTTACTTTGTTTTGTTTCCGTAATATGAAGTTTGAGTATGAATAATAGGAAAATATTTTATCGGACTGTACAAAAAAAACAATGTTATTAGTTTACTTGTCTATTCATAGTGTAACATGCAAAATTTTGTGTAGATTGATACAGTGGTTTTATCAGAAACCAACTTATCACGTAAACAGACACTATTCCCGCCAAATCGTTTATAACAGCATTTGATTAGAATTCAACTCTCGTAACACAAGTATTGTTTACATTTTATTATAAGGTCTGTTTATTCAACAACCCAAAAAAAAAATACTTCAAGTGCCTCGCATCAATAGAAGCGTCAGCGATCCGTTTTATGTAAACAAAGTCGTAAACATGTCAATGGCGGGAAACAGCGCGGATGTTGACGGATGTGGCGGTTTCGCGCGTAAAGATGTTCACAGGAGCCTACATTATATACCAGGGCTGCCAGTAGAATTTTTTTTTAAAGTTTCTGAAATTTTACAAAATTAAAAATAAATAATAATTTAATTTTACTCCGAAATTTGAACAAAATCTTTGTGTTAATCTCAGATAATAGAATTTAGGCTTTCCGTATTCCATTATACACGAGGATCCAGGATACAATCAGTAACCAAATTATACAGTTTTTGTATCCAATTAATCTGGCAGACCTGTTATATACCGTAAAGTTTCAAATGAGTTTTTGGCGGGATTTTCTCGAGTGCAGTTCAGTGGCTGTTTTAATTATTCGCTTTTCGACTTAACACCTTTTGGTCAATCCAATTATACACTGGAAGCTGTGGTTATATGGTCTTGTACCAAATTCCCTTTTCTGTTGACCTCTGGTTGAAGTATTCACTCCACGCATCCGAACACTGGTGTTTAATTACTTTGATGTAATCGGTAAAAAGAGGAAGAATGTTTACAGGAATCCCATCTGTCACGGCTTGGTTAGATAATAGATCTACTCTTTCGTTATCCTCAATCTGTACGTGAGACGGAATCCACTGTAAAATTACCGAAATTGAAATCGAAATTTAGGTATGGCACTAAGACTTCGTTCCGGTCACATTCCAACAAAAAAGTTTAGTTTTCTGATAAAAAAAGTTACGTCTCCCAATAGTGAGGAATGTGAAGTAGTCAAAGATGTGCAACATGTTTTGATGGAATGTGTGCGGAATGGAGCTCTAAGATTTACCTTACTCGGATCCACAAATAATTACGATGTTGGAGAGTGTAATACTATCCTGAATCAAAATCAAAATCAAAAGTCATTTATTCAAACTAGGCTGAGAACCAGCTCTTTTTGAACGTCAAAGTTCTACATAAAGACAGTCCCCCAAAAAACGCCCGCCCGTCACCACTTCCTAGTGTTTTAGCTGTGAAGAAGAAGTGGCCAACAAACTCCCCAGCAACACATCTGTCTGTTAAGTTTTAAGAACTTTAATCTATATAATTTTATGCAACAATCTTAACATTATGTAAAACAGAAAAATAAATATATGTCATCTAAAATATAATCATAAAATTAAATAATCCGCCACTTGCCAGCTAGCACACTCAATCATGCCATTAAAAACAAACTCTAGCATAAACACTAAACCAAATTAAAGAAGCCTCCATACATAACTGGTGTGCCTGCTTACAAGAACAAAGATAGAAACTATCAACGGGCTGTGATTCGAAGCCACAAGTGATGAACTAGGGCCATCACACTAAAATTGGTAGACAATTATTATATGAACTCATATAATCTGTCATAACCATAAGCTAAATATGGAGAAAGAACATCAAGTGTAACATTGTCTTGCGTTCAACACAGCGACCAACTATTATTATCTTCTAAGTAGTCGTTGATGGAATAGTATGCCTTCGAACAGAGACTAGATTTAACTTTAGTTTTAAATGCATTAAAAGGCAAGTCAAGAAAAGAACGGGGTAGCTTATTGTAAAATTCGATACCGAGACCCTCAAACGAACCATGAACCCTACGAACACGGTGGGCAGGAACATGAAGTTTATACTTATTTCTGGTGTTAAAATTGTGGATATCACTGGTCTTTTTGTATAAATGTATATTTTGTCTAATGTATAATATGTTTGCAAAAATGAATTGAGATGCCACCGTGAGAATTCCAATCTCTTTGAAAATTTCTCGTAAAGAAACTCTTGACCCTAACCTGTATATTGCTCGTACAGCACGTTTTTGTAAAACAAATATATTTTGTATGTCCGCAGCTTTACCCCACAAAAGAATACCATAAGACATAACACTATGGAAATAACTAAAATAGACTAACCGTGCTGTGTCAACGTCAGTATATTGTCTAACTTTTCTGACGGCGTAGGCGGCAGAGCTGAGCCTTCCTGATAGGCCTGATATATGTGAGCCCCATTGAAGTTTGGAATCAACAGTTATACCCAAAAAAACTGCCGAGTCCACAGTTTCAAGCACTTCATTATTTAAGATGACATTAGGTCCTAGATTTATAACATTAGGTAAGGCAAACTTTATACATTTAGTTTTCTTAGCATTAAGAACTAAGTTATTTGTCGTAAACCAATCCGTAACCATTGAGAGAGCGCTATCTACGTTATCAAAATCATTTCTATTCCTATCTACTTTAAAGATAAGAGAGGTATCATCTGCAAACAGTACTACGTCACAGATACCCTTTAAAAAATATGGTAAATCATTAATATACACCAAAAACAAGAATGGTCCCAATATCGAGCCTTGAGGCACACCTAAATGAATTGGTAGCCCGGAAGACTTAACACCATTGATATCTACACATTGGAACCTATTACATAAATATGAATCAATTACATTTAGAGCTTCGTTTTGGAGACCATAATGACGCAGTTTACGCAAAAGCGTGTCATGGTGTACGCAATCAAAAGCTTTGGAGAGGTCACAGAAAACTCCGATTGCATTTTGCGAGTTCTCCCATGCGTTGAATATGTGTTTTAGGAGACCAACACCCGCATCTGTAGTCGATCGACCTTTTGTAAAGCCATATTGATCATTATGAAGGAGGCTATTTACATTAAAATATGTTAGCAACTGCTTCAGTATTAACTTTTCAAAAATTTTGCTAAATGCAGGCAGGATGGAAATAGGCCTGAAGTTGCCTATATCATTTTTATTGCCTGATTTAAATAGAGGTATGACTTTACTACACTTCATGAGATCAGGAAAAGTTCCTGAGTCCACGCATTTATTAAAAGTTACAGCAAGATAAGGCGCTACGATGCCTATTATATCACTCAAAAGTTTGATTGAGATGCCCCAGTAATCACCTGTGTTTTTTGATTTTAAAGAGTTAAAAACGTTAACTACGTCAAGTGGTGTTACATGCTCAAAACTAAATGATTGATTGCACTTAGGTACACTACCGTTCAAAAGACTTTCAGCTTTAGACGGGGATGAATTTAAGAAGCGAGTTGTAGTTATAGGTATGTGGGCAAAAAACTCATTAAATGCCTGAGCTACGTCAGCTGGTTTACTAACTAATTTGTTTTCGAATAGAATCTCTAGCTGATTTACTTTTTTAACCGACTTTCCCGTTTCATTATTTATTATTTTCCAAGTGGCTTTTACTTTATTATCAGAATTTTTAATTGTCTCGCTTAAGAATTTTGATTTAGCAGCAACACAAATCTTCTTAAACAATTTAGAATATTTTTTAACATACTCTAGAAAAGGAGTATCGAACCTATATCTTTTTAAACCGTATAACTCATATAGTCTCGCTCTACTTTTATATATACCAGCAGTGGCCCATTGGTTGAAGCCAATGGAGGTACCCGTAACGTCTATAGTTTTAGACTTAAAAATGGCTTGGTACTCTTTTTGCACAACATCAAAAAGGGCTCTATAGATTTCATTAGGATTCTCGTTTTCTACTAAAGATGGTGTAAGTTTATTAGCTATATTATTTATAAACTTATTACAACGGCTTACCGTATAAGGCCTGCATTCTATTTTAAGCGGCTTTTTATTTTGTGGCATAGGAAAGCTAACTAATAGTCCACAGTGGTCAGACGTTAAGTCACTTAACACTAAATTTTTTTCTGAATTACAATTACTAAAAAAGTTATCAAGGCAAGTCGATGAGGATGCCGTAATCCTAGTAGGTTCATAAAACAAGTTGTTTAAATTATAAGACCTAAACAGATTGATTAACCTGACACTTAATGAAGTATCATCTAAAATATTAACATTAAAATCTCCACATATCACTATACTTTTATTACTTGATTTTATCTTATTAATTAAATCCTCCATTACCGATTCGAAAAGGCCAAAATCACCAGAAGGGGGTCGATAAACGCAAATTATAACGTATCGCTCAAGTTCAACACAAGACAACTCGACAATGTGCTCGATGGAAAGATTAACTAAATCTAAACGTTGTTTACATTTCAAGTTATTTGAAACAAGGATTAATGATCCACCGCGAATTATATTTTTTCTTACAAATGCACTTTGTACAGTAAAATAATCATCATTAATAAAAACTACTTCATGTTCTTTCAACCAATGTTCAGTTAAACATAAAACCTGAACGTCATAGTTCTCTATAAATAAACATAACTCTAGTTCTTTGCCGGACAGACCTTGCATATTTTGATGTACAACATTCAACATACGAGGCTTACCCGTTGTCGCATCTAATAGTTTAAAGAACTAGGGGTATCAATTGAAATTTTAGAATTATTACTAACTGTAATCATTGGTACACAACATGTACCTGTGTCACGCTGTATATTATATATGCTAAAAGATTAGCAATTTGTCTCCTACTACTAGGTGATAAATACATATTAGTATTGGTTAGTTTGTAATCAGTAATAAATTGATTACAATCAAAATATAAAATAGCGTCACTGTGACGATAGGTCCTATTATAAAAAAGCAAGTTTAAATTATAGATGTGCCTATTTTGCTCGTCAGACAAATAATTTGAATAAGGCAAAGTGCAGAAAATAAATTTAATGTTATTTGTCTCACTGAGATGTAACATCAAATTAACACAATCAATTACATCCTTTTTCTTAATAGCTAAACTGTCCCCACACAATAGTATAATAGTTGAACTGGGGTGTATTTTTGTCAATCTAATATTATTTACTAATTGGCTAAAACTGGCACCGGGTAAACAATTATTTATTATACTATGTTGTGAACACTGGTTCAAAACAGTACCAAAACCTTGACCAAATTTGTCAGAAAAAACATAAGTAGTGGTATTCACATTATTTATATTAAGTTTATCACTACAGCTATCGACAGGCTGAGCCGCTGAGGGTCTGGGTGCTATGTGCTGAGGCTGTGGTGCCTGAGAGCATGCACAGTTACAAGATAGGTTATTTGTCAGAGACTCATACCTCTCTGCATTGTACGTAACCAAGTCAACCAATTCATTGGCCTCCTGCATGCGCTTACTCAGATCTTGTTGAGAAGCCTCATATTTATTAAAAATATCGTTTAGAGCATATTCCCTAACAAACAGTTCATTCTGAAGGCGCTGAGTGTCATTATCATACATTATTTTACAAAGCTCTAATTCACTATTGCAATTCTTTAATTCTTGCAATAAATTAAGTTTGTTTTGTCTAAGTTGATTATTTATTTTGTTTAATTTTTGATGTTTTAATGATTTTTTAATTTTTCTAATTAATCTATTAATTTTAATATATTTCTTTATTTTGTTGTGGCTATTTAACAAGTTACATTTGGTGATGGTGTCATCAGTTAAATCTATTGTTACTATTGGCTCAACACATATGGGACCGGACCCGCTACCAACCAACTCATCATATAGGCTGCAGGTGTTCGCAGACTCTTCACCGGCTTTAAGACATTTTAAGTGGGTTAAAGTGTTGTGGGCCTTGCTTAATTCAAGCTCAAGCTCAGATATGCGTCTCAAAGCCAGTTCATGGGTGTCACTACATTGCTGGAAATTTGACACAAGTTGACGGAGGTGTTGATGCTGGTCAAGTACGTCCATATGCTGTGTGTGAAGTTCAGCCAACTGCTTTTTTAGATCAGTGTTCTTCTGATTAATAAGCTCTATTTCCTTCTCACTATCATCCCTTTCCTGAAGCAGCTTATTGCACTGCTCCTTAATAGATCCTAACTCTTTTAACGTAGCCTTCAGTTTTTCCTCAAAGGATGCAGCTCTACGGGTCAACATGTTGACAGGCCAACCCAAGAGGCACCCTGGAATAAGAGAAGAGACAGCTAAGAATGTGAAAGAAAAAAGAGGAAGCTACAAATAAATATAATAAGTATCTAGGATGACAAGTAGATTGGAAGGTTAAAATAAAAGAAATTAAAGTCAAAAAGGGAATTAATCTCAATTAGGGAATGTTAATTTAATTATTAAATAAATATGTATTACCTACTAAATTGAGATTTTAATATTAGTAAACGAAAAAATAAAAAATAAAAAAATTAAAGGGGAAAAGACAAAATAAGTTTGAGGGTACTACTACTCTTTAATCTGGTTTCTTTCTCAAATTTTTGATTGTTATGACTATAACCAGTTATTAGACTTACAAGTAAACATTCAATTTTAACTAGCTACACTAATTACAATGATTAATCTAAGGTATTGATAGTAATTCACGTTTTATTTTTTTTTATTTTTTGTAAATGTTTGTGCATGAATTTTATACCTACACTAAAAGGGTTATTTAACACGATAATGTGCAATATGTATAAAAGGAATGGCCTAGAATCAAAAACAAATTATAACAAATACTCCCCGGGTTATGTGATGGTTTCAAATCCGACCGTTTGATGACAGCTGGAACTAGTTTAATGATTATTCATTGATTTTTGCAACGAAACAATTCACAAACACTGGTGCGCATTATTCATAACTAAATCTGTCGTATTTAGGCACATTTAACATTTATTTAGCACGAAAAATATTAGTTTTTCAATTTAGTTCTAACACGAAAATTTATGACAACCGGCTGCCAGTGTTGCCAACAAAAAAAACCTTGCTTATCCTTTATCGGATCAAGCCAGAATCCTGTACAAACTGGCATTTTTTGTTTTGAAATAGATTAATTATTGTAATAAATAAAGGATGTTGATGTTACAGGGCGACGTTATCGCTTAGCGATAAAGCCCTTAAAATAAAGTTAAAAAAATAAAATAAAAATATTCGCTTATTGATTCCTTGTAGATATTGTAATGTGAAATTGGTGTAGTTTTGTGTTTCAAGTGTCTACGCAACTGGACAATAATTATGTAGAATCATTGAAACAGGCGCGATCTCGGTAAAAAGGAGCTGAGAATTTTATTGTACTAAAGACTACCTCAGCGAAGTTTGCCAAGAAGGCTGACTTTGTTGCCAAATACTGCAAAATACATTAGAATGTGTTAAATCTGCATTCTACTAGGGAAAAAGAAAAAGTGATAGTGATCAAATTAAGACTTGGCTTAAGGTCTTGTAACAACAACAAGCCAGTGGCGTAGCCACAATTGTTTAAAAAATAATAATAATAAAGTTTCAATTTCAATGTCGTTTTTTTTTGGCGGGAATTTCTCGAGTGAAGTTCAGTGGCTGTTTTTGGTCGTTTATTGATTCCTAGTGGATGTTGTGATGTAAAATTGGTGTAGTTTTGTGTCTCAAGTGTCTACGCAACTGGACAATTTAGGGAATCATTGAAACAGGTGCGATCTCGGTAAAATGGAGCCGAGAATTTTTTGTAGTATTGATTACCTCTGCGAAGTTTACCGAGAAGGCAGACTCGACACATTTGTTGCCAAATACTGCAAAATAACATTACAATATGTTACATCTGCATTCTGATGGAAAAAAGAATAAAAATACACTACGTAAGACCAGGCAATATGCTCAAAAGACTATAGCCTTCCCTTCGGAGAAAAAAATAATAAAAAAAAGAATTTCAATGTCAAATTAAATACTACATCTATGAAAATATCAATATAAGGATGCTATTAATAATTTCGTATCATTTTTATCGAAATCGCTTTAAAAATCGACTAAGACTAATTCCATAGAACTCGATCCTGAATTTTATTTTCTTGAAAAATATCAAAAAAACAAAATCTAATAAAAACATAAAATCAGTAATGTTTATTCATCGATCAACATACCATGTTATTATGAAGTTCAGAAATGATGTGTCTGGTATAATAGGGTGTTAATAATATACTAATTTATTCCATGGATTATGATTTCATGACGTCATTATATTTTATCGTCAAAATATATAACCTCCTGCTGAATACAAAATCAAGCTCTAAATATATGTGTCTATGTTTCATTATTGTGTAGGTTATATACTTTGGTAAAGTTTCCATTCCGTCGTAGTTTTTAAGGAACAGCAAAATAGCAAAATGTTAGATAGGAATCTGTAGCAAGACAAAATCAAGCTCTAAATGTATGTGTCTATGTTTAATTGTTGTGTAGTTTGTTTGTATACTTTGGTAAAGTTTCCATTTCCTCGTAGTTTAGAAGGAACAGCAAAATAGCAAAATGTTAGATAGGAATCTGTAGCAAGACAAAATCAAGCTCTAAATGTATGTGTCTATGTTTAATTGTTGTGTAGTTTGTTTGTATACTTTGGTAAAGTTTCCATTTCCTCGTAGTTTAGAAGGAACAGCAAAATGTTAGATAGGAATCTGTAGCAAGCATCCTAGATCTTACTACGTTCTAGTGCTACACCACTCCAGTATGTTTACATAAAGTTACGTAATCATTGTTATCGGATGGAATCGACCTCGACGCGAACGAATAATGTACTTAGGATTCAAATGTTCTATTAATAATTAAACATACGTTAACTGATTAAGTTTATTTATTCTCTCTTATAAACATGCTAGGGCGACAATTAGTCCACTGTTGGGACTAAATAATAGTTGTACCTACTGCATTATATAACTGGGTTTCGATTCGTTCACACTTCACTATTTATCAGTATCGTTTTTTATTTGGTGTAGGACGCTACTATCGGTGTGTGTTTAGTAAATAAAGACGTTGAAATTATTCTTAAAAATGATAAAATCGTTTGTGAAGTTAATTAGTAAGAATAATGTTTTGGAACAAGTTAGATATGCATCAGAAGCACTACCACAGCTGTCTTCGGTAAGAAAGAGTTACTTCCTAAATTACGAGTGCCTTGTTTATTGTTTTTAGAGAAGACTCCCTGTCCATGTTTCAAACGATGAATTTTCTTACTAGAGTGCGCGCACGATAAGTCTGCGCACGGCTGGTGGCGCTGCTTCAAATTGCAGGCTTACATAAATCTATTTCCTTCATTTAACTAAAAACGATATTACGTAACTCAGTGTTTGTAATTGAAAGAATTGTCTAGTTAGGTATACTTAATGTACAAGATTATTTTTATTAGCACATAAAAAATTAAAACGTTTAGTTCCGATTTCAACCAAGCGCAGACTTAACGTGCGCGTGTACCTATTAATAATAATAATAACAAAATAATATATATATATAAAAATGCAACTGATATCACCACAGCTGTTTCTTTAAATTTAAAGGCTCCTTATTTCGAATTTGATTGTAGGAAAATTCTATCACGTCTAGATTTTCTGTTGCATCAAGTTAGTACTAGGGCCTGACAGAAAGATCCAGAAAATTCTTAAAATCAAAACTACCCCACATTAGTTTGTTCAGTTCAGACTAGTCAACTGTGCGAACACCTAGTACTTTTACTTAGTGCGAAGTTTGAAACATCTGCGATAATTACTTGATTTACCAAGCAATCCGACGCGAGTCGTCGCATAATAAGCATTTAAAAATTTTCAAATTCCAAGAAATAATCTTTTTTGTCTAAAAGTTTTATTCATCCTTCCGCTGATGTATTTCAACAAAACGATAAGTCCAAGCAAAAAGGGTCCAGTAGTGGGGTTAACTAGATTCGATAACTAGAAGTCAATTTATCAATTAACTTTCTAGATACCTACCGATAGATAAGAAATTTAAAAAAATTATCAAAAACTGCCACATTTTTTTATTTAAGCGGTCCCTATAGGTTATTCCAAATAAACGTGCAATAACGGTCATAGACCCACCTACATTTATTGACATTTTTAATTTGAAAAACGGAATTAAAGGCTCAATTACACCTTCCGATTTCAAGGGACCCAATTTAGGAAACAGGAAGGTGTATTTAGCAGTTAGAATTGCTCGCTTCATACTTCATAGTTAGATCGTTCCTAAATTGGGTCCCTTGAAATCGGAAGGTGTATTTGAGCCTTAATGACTCAAAGCTGTCCCGAATCAACATTTCTCGTGATCCTTAGCATTGTCTAATAATGAAAAACGATTTATATTTAATTGTTCAGGTACCTACGAAGAGTTATTAGGGAAAGGTCAATGTACTTTATTGCAAATTTATCTGAAACATAGTAAAGACGATCATCATGACATGCGTTACGTGCTGTCATGCATGCATGACCCAAAGAGTGCATGACCGTTTAGCTGTATTGATTGATGCGAACAAAGAGTAAGATGCGAATGACATGCAAACTAAGTACCTACGTGCTGTCAGTTGATTGACAATTCCTTTTATTTTTCATTCTGCAAGCTATGACTGACATGCTCGCATGATCGTCTTCAGATCTGAATGTCATTAGTTCGTTTTGTATTTCGTTTCGAAACTGCGTATGGACAGCGGATCGTCGATTCCCGACGATTACGACGTGAACGCGAGCGCAGATGCGAAGGAATTCGTCGTGTTATCTATGTCTAAAGATTGTCCAGAATTATGGGATACAAAAAGAAAAACGTACTTATACAAAAAACAAGAAAAATATTTCATACAAAATAACCAACAATTTGAAAAAAATCGAAAAAGATTTTATAGTGAAGAAGTTGAAGCGAAAAATTAATAAGTGTTCGTGCGTAAATCAGTGTCTCACTAAGTACCACTGTTTTGACTCTCTTTTGTTTTTTTCTGCGCAACATAATAGCAGTAAGCACAAGGAAAAACCCATTTTTCAAAAAATGCAACAGACTTCTTAAAATTGCAAACTTTAATTTCGGAAGCCTGTGTACATATTTTTTTTTCTTCGTTATTTGACACCGACATCCGAAATTAAAGATATTTTGCAATTTAAGTCGGTCGTATTTTAAAAAAAAAAGTTTTTTACTTTTCAGTTGTTTTGTATTTTATTTTTATTGTTGTTATACACCAGAAGTAAAACTAAATATTAAAGTTGTGCCCGAATAGATAACACCAATAGGGAGCGTGCAGGAACTATAGATGGCGCCACATAAATGTCAATGTCAAGTATTTCTACAGTACAACTTGCGGATTTCACTCAATAGATGGCAGTCTACGTTACGCGTGCTGCATGTGTGCATGATACGTGTGTAATACATGTATGACACGGAAATGTCAATGACAAGTTTTTAAAGGGTAAAAGTTTCGAATTTACTCCACTAGATGGCACAGACTACGCCGTGCACGTTCCCTATAACATGGAATTTGAACATTTGGAGACAAGCAAAACGTCATCTGTGTATATTTTTTGTTTATGTTGATTTTTTCAAAAAGTGCTGAATCAATTTCGATAAAATTTATATGGGACCACTTCTGAAGTAAGTATGATCTATCATACAAAAACGAATCATCAAAATCTATTCACAAATGACGGAGATACCGCGTAAAAAAAAAACATACAGACGAATTGAGAACCTCCTCTTTTTTGAAGTCGGTTAAAAATACATTTGCGTTTGACAAAAACAACTCCATATTTGAGCAGAAGACCTCTTTACTGAATTATCTGACTGAATGAAATTATTAAACCAAGCAGTGAATTATCATGCTGCATGATGGACCCATGAAGGGTCCTTCATGCAGCATGATAATTCACGTAACAAACGCATGTCATGCCGCATGATCGTCTAGGGACCGCTGACATTTGAAGTTGGAACTCTGAAAAAGCTTGATTTGAGAAAAAGCATTAAAAAAGTTAAGCAAAATAGAAATTTCTGGTACTTTAAAACATCTTAGAAAGTCACTCACTATACTTTTATATAATCGCAGATATGCTGGAAGAGATTTCATTAGAAATAAGCATTACCTTTGTACATATTTTTTTTTCTCTGTTTCTTTCTTGCCTGTTCTGTGTGTAGGTACATAAATTGTTAAATAAATAAATAAATAATTGAGAGCATTAATTAATAATCAATTAAAATCGCGAAATGCAATTTTTCACCCAACTGTACAAAACTGCGTATCGATGGTGAAGTGCCAATACCTTCTAACTGACATTTCTCGGGATACTCAGTTTTTAATCACTTTGAAGTTAAGGGCGTTTTTCGCATGTATTAGTGAAATCTCCTAAGTGTATTTCTAGTTGCAAATGAACTAAATTAAAATGAGGAAATACCTCCTAACTAACCAATGTGTCTCTTTTAAGGCATTACCACTCTACTTTTATGGTACACTACTACACTATAATAAAATATCATAATACAACATAATAATTAAAGCGTATGTTAATATTTTTCTTGATAAATAAATAAATAATTAATTTTCAGCTTCTCAAGAGATTAATCGTTTTTTTCGAATCTTGTAAATTCTTGACTTCGTCAGTTAGGAGTTATTGGCACTTCGCCGTCGGTATATCTCGTAAACTAAATGCCGAGAACTTGCTTGGTCGGCCACTTATAAGTATTTCGTTAAAGGCAGTCACACCGCCGCCGCCGGCGCGGAAGCGACTAACTATCGGCTATTTTGACGCTCAAGAAACCTACAATAGGTATACATTCCGTGTAAACAAAAGAGATGCATATATTAATAGTTGATCGCTGACTGTTCACACTGCCACCGAGGACTCGCTCCACAAATTTGTCGCTGAGCGCCAAGATCTATTAAAGCTTACTCACTCAGCGATGCTCGCTTGGCGGTCAGAACTCACGCCGGGAGACCAACCCCCCTAACTTTTATAATAGCGCTAACGCTTCGTGTAAAATGTATGGCAACAACATTACCTGCGGAGAGAACTGTCACGTGACTCACTCCCAGTAATGTCCTTGCCATACATTTTGCACGAAGCGTTAGCGTTAACGTTAACAGAAAAGTATTTTATCTAACCCCGGTCTAAAATCCGGTCATTTCTAATTATTATTACATATCGCGTGCAGTGTTGCGCAGGACTGGTCGCCCCGAGCGAGTGGTGCTAGTAATCGCCCGTCGCACTCGAACACTCGCTTAAAGTCCAGGGACAAAACTATCGGACTATAATATATAACTATACCTACTCGCCTCGTTTTTAGTTTGAAGCTCTACTCGCTACTCGCTCATAGTTGGCGGTAGGACAAGTGCCTTCATTTTCCGGTAAATAAGGTCGAACATCTCAAAAATTTTACGGTGTTACGGATTTTTTAAATACGGAATCATATTTAGTACTCGTTAATTGTTATACAAACTCCAATAGCCAATTAGTTGCATTTTGTCTGTAGACTAAAGCTATTTTTGGCCCTTTATCTTTTAGGAAAAATATAACATACAAAGGAAAACCTTCGGCACGATAGAGCCATCAGATGTTGGTTATTTCCATTCTGTACTTGGAAAAGAACGTGTGTTGACTGAAGAAAGTGATGTGTTGCCGTATAACATTGACTGGATAAAGAATTGCAGAGGTACTTTTAACATTACAACTTAAAATCTATGAAGGTTCAAATGAATTTCATTCAACATTCATCATCATCCATAGCCTGACTTAGCCCACTGCTGAGCATAGGCACAGATAATATAATACTAGGACTAGCGTACAGATGTCTCATCCCATACAAAGAAACGGTACCGCCGTAACTACGGGTTTTCTTCTGGCACAAGTAACTTTTGTTCTACGTTCGGGCCCGTCCTCTACACCTCGCTAGATGGTTTCACTATACAATTTTAAAGAGACGAATGGATAAACTGTAAAACTTCAAACAGCGCCATCTATGGGTAAAAGAAATATAAATGTCAAAGGATTCGTTCCAATAATCGTCTAAATTTGAATTACAAGCCAATTTTTCCACAATTGTATGCTTAGGGCAGTTTATTAAATAAGAAAATACAGTTTTTACTATTTTTTTTTTCAAAATATTAAAATTACTTCAATAAGAAATCGATGCATATAACGCCATCTATTGAGATTTGTTTGAACTAAATTTTCTTTGTTCGAGATGAGACCCCGTGGTATAGGCCTCTCTTTTCATGTACCAACCCCCACGTTTCCCGCCACGTCTTCAGCTTTACGACTGCAAAAGGTTAAACCTTGTCCTGGTTCATCTTCCTGATGAATATCATCATCATCATTTATCAGCCTTGTAATGTTCCCTACTGCTGGGGCACAGGCCTTCGCTCTGGGAGGGTGTGGGTAACGAATTATGTAGTCATTAAATAATATTGTACATAGATAGAAACCTAAGTAAAAATTTCAGGACAATCAAGGGTTGTATTAAAACCACGGAGTACAGAGGAGGTTTCCACAATTCTGAAGTATTGTAACGACAAGCGACTGGCGGTATGTCCTCAAGGTGGCAACACCGGACTTGTTGGAGGCTCCGTGCCGGTGTTCGACGAGATCGTCATCAGCTTTGCACTTATGAACAAAATCGTCACCCTTGATGATCTGTCAGGTTAATATTTTGGTACTTACAAATTGAACACGATACAAGGATTGTATGCGAACAATCTTTGTATCGTGTTCAACTCACTCTCAAATACGTCAGAAGACAGAATGTCGTTCGAATTTTATCCGATGTTAGGATCGTCGCGGGTTCGACTCCAGTGTTGTATGCTTCTTTGGTCGCCTCCAGACCACGAGTTCCATCACGGTTCCAGTAGGCAAATTCACGTAATTAAAGAAGTGCTGTCGCAGTGCAGTTATAGTTAAGTTCAATCAAAACAACGGTTTTCGTATTCTCTACCGCCGTCAGACACTCTCGCGTCAAATGCGCGTCACGCGAGCGCAAAACGGCATTCTACTGTTGCGCGTCATTAGTGTTAGTGTCGCAAGCGTGTCTGACAGCGGTAGAGAATACGAAAAGCGTTGTTTTAATCGAAACTTAGCTGCAACAGCACTTCTTTAGTTACGTGAATTAGCCTACTGATCGGCTTGAAATGATTGGTATATTTTGTACCGATTGAACGATTCTGTATAAAAACCTACATCTTATGTAGGTACGTTATATTTGTGTTATATGGTAAAGTAAGCATTAAACTTGGCTTGAAATGATAGGCATATTTTGTACAGACTGAATGATAGGTACAGCATAAAAAATACGTGTGCTAAATGGCAAAGTATTATACAACAACGCTTATGTTAGGTACGCGTTTCTCAATTGTGTTGTTGTATTTGCTTGGTTATCTAATCCACACGTAATCGTTATGCGTTCATGTAACTACACCGCTGCAATCCTAATATTGCTTTTTACACACATAATCATGATCAGTTGTATCATAAACTCATCAATATCCAATTTAACTAAATGACGACGACATTCAGCCATCTGGTTAAACGTTGCGTTCAACGACTTGGCTGGTTGTCCTTCAGCCATTTAGTTTAATGAACGGCCTAGGTGTCCAATTGAATGGCGAATTCAATCAGATGGCTGCGACTTTATACACGTTGAGCCTACGTAAAACAAAACTACCTGCGATCCTGCGTAACAAATCACATGCTGTAGCCATTTTTTTTATGCCGTGTACCTACTTGGTAAAAAAACTTTTTAACAAAAAAATTAACCGACGAAAAAGAACTAAAAAGCAAAAAATAAATAAACCTTTTAAGTCTTAAGTAATGAGCTTATTTACCTAAATAAAATATCAAATTTTATATAAACTAATTTTGAGTCGGCGCCAAACAACAATCTGATTATTAAATATCTAAATTTTATAAGTACTTACAAATGAAGAAGGGTGTAAGTAGGTAATTAATCATTTTATTAATTGGCGCCGACTCAAAATTAGTTTATATAAAATTTGATATTTTATTTAGGTAAATAAGCTCATTACTTAAGACTTAAAAGGTTTATTTATTTTTTGCTTTTTAGTTCTTTTTCGTCGGTTAATTTTTTTGTTAAAAAGTTTTTTATTTTATGATTTTTTGTGGCTCGCATCATTTTTTAACACTCTAAGGGTAATTTCTAATTCTTCGTCATTCCTCTTGCCACTGAGCTGATGATATAACAATCCTTCCATGAAGTTCCCAGGATATTGACCAGTTGAGGTTACCTCCAATATTGTAAAGACGTCTTTTCGTCAAAGCATATTAAGTGGTATTTATCACTAAAACCAGTTTTTATATCTGACTTCTATTGTTTAGGAAAGGTATAGTTTGCATCATCAGCTCAGTTTCATTATGTGATGGTTCCTAAATGCAAATACCTGATTCAGTTATGAAAAGTAAACAGAAACAATATTCGTGCCCAATTTTCAAGGTTCTCTCTCAATTTTATCAGGATTCCATTATCAGATCCTGATGTCCTTGACATGGGACCATCCTTGAGGTATACCCTATCTAACAAAAGAAGAATAATCAAAATCGGTTCATAAATGACGGAGTGAGGGCTGAACATACATACAGAAACGCTAAACGTGCCCACAATTTTCGAGGTTTTCTCTCAATTTTATCAGGATTCCACTGTCAGATCCTGACTTCCTTGACATGGGACCACTCTTGAGGTGTACCCTATCTAACAAAAAAAGAATAATCAAAATCGGTTCATAAATGACGGAGTGAGGGCTGAACATACACAAAAAAAAAAAAAAAAAATATATACGGTCGAATTGAGAACCTCCTCCTTTTTTTTCGTCGGTTAAAAAGGACCTTTATTTTTTTCTACAATCTATCAATCGCTTGCAGGAGCCTTAATTTGTGAAGCGGGATGTATCCTGGAGAATCTGGACAACTATGTACGCGAGAGAGGTCTCATTATGCCACTGGACCTTGGTGCTAAAGGTACCTGCCATATCGGTGGTAACACCAGCACGAATGCAGGAGGACTGAGGTTACTACGGTATGGCAACCTGCACGGATCTGTGTTAGGAATTGAGGCCGTAAGTTTTAAAAATCCGCAATGATTTCCTTGGATTTTCTGTGTGTAAGATAACAGTGATAAATAGTAGTACATATGGATGAACCTGTGACCCTGAACAACACGCACGCTGTCAGTGCATTGCTCAATGTATGAGTTGTTATATATGTCCTCTATACCTATTCAATTTTAACGCGATTTTGCATTTTCATGTACATATCATGAGACAGGCCATTGCAAGGAGTGTGGTGAATATAGTATTATAGAAAGCTGTGTGTTGCTTTCAACAGGTTTGGAGCTTTGTCTACGAGCCCCACACATAACCTGTTTTTTCCAAATGTGAGCAAGACAGACATACTGTCTTATGCTTTCATTGTCATAACTGTGCATGAAATCAAGTACTTATATAGGAGTGACGTTAAGTATTACAATAATAACAGTAGTTTACACTGATAAACGCCTGGCATATTGTAAATAAGTCCACTATGATATATATTGTAATTAGGTAGATATAACTTTAAGATTTGAAACAGTTTCCGAGTCCCAGTTCTTTTCCACTAGCTCGGATATAATTATTATTCGTATCAGATGATAAATTCGTGGGTGGTAAGAAACCGGTTTTATAAAACCTGATGCCACGTTAGCTTTCTTCTCTCGTATCGAGTGACATATTTACGCGCAGATGCACAGGCAACACAATTGGTGAGAATACTCTCGAAAGATTTTGGGTTCGAATTCGAGCGTCGGTAAATGATGTCTTTGTGGAGGAATCTAACTGGAATCACGAAACTAAACCGAAATGCAAATGATTACTGTCTGTTCCATTTTTTCACGTATCCTACTATAGGTACCACCTAATCTTTCTTCGTGTTTTAGGTAAAAGCCGACGGCACTATTATAGACTGCCTCAGAGCACTAAAGAAGGACAACACAGGGTATCACTTGAAGCATCTCTTTATAGGATCTGAAGGAACGTTAGGACTCGTTACCAAAGTTGCTATACACTGTCCGGTGTTGCCTAAGGCCGTGAATTTAGGTTTCTTTGGTAAGAACACTTTTTCTTCTACCATTCTTGATATAAAGGTCCAGAATCCTATCAGGTATTAGACCACCTGCAGTATGCGTGCGGATGCTATTGTTCATATTCATCCATCCATGATACCGAGTATATTTCGTCACACATCGGTTAGGCATAAATGGGATGGGATCACACATTTAAAAAACCATAACCATTCTTTAAAATTGCAGGTGTAAAAAACTTTGAAAATGTTCTGAAATTGTACAAAAGCGCCAAATCACAGCTAGGTGAAATTCTATCGGCATTTGAAATGGCAGATTTTGATTCGATCGACTGCACTGTAAAGAATCTTAAACTGCAGTAAGTAACTGCAATACAAATAACTATTTGCTGGAGCCTGAATAGCATTCAGATAATAAACTGAAACCTAGCTAATATTTTTCAACAGAAACCCAATCTCAGAGTATCCGTTCTACGTGTTGGTGGAGACACACGGAAGTGATGAGGCGCATGACAGTGAGAAACTGACGAGGTTTCTGACCAGCGAGATGGAGACAGGACTCATCGTAGACGGAACCGTCGCGTCAGAACCGGCCAAAATGCAGGTGATTAATATTATAGGTTACAGGCTCGAATGGGTAACAAGTGGTTTAGAATACGCTTAAAGATAGCACATTTATACCCACTCAACTTATTTATTAATTGATAACAACATTGATTGCAGACAATTTGGAACCTTCGCGAAAGCATTGCAGGAGCAGGCTTAGTAGGCGGCTACGTATTCAAGTACGATGTTTCAATACCGCTGAAAAATTATTACGATCTAGTGCCGATTTTGAAAAAGAGACTCGGTGATAAGGCCATTAAAGTTTTCGGTTATGGACATGTCGGTTAGTAGCATGAAAAGTTATATTTTCGGAATGTGTAAGTGGCCAGTGTCACAGAGTACAGAAAATACTAGTCACCACCCAAACACTCATTTTCCTTAATATGATAGATCCTCATGGATCAATACTACAACTATACAAAATATACAATAAATTAATGATCTTAATGTACTGACATTAGTTAAGAAAATATATATTTTTAATATTGCAGGGGACGGTAACATACACATCAACGTCACAGTGCCGCAATACACCAAAGAGGTATCATCTCTTCTAGAGCCGTACATCTTTGAAGAAGTGAGCAAAGTGAACGGTTCCATTAGCGCCGAGCACGGCATTGGCTTCAGGAAACCGATGTACATACACTACAGTAAAGATCAGTCTGCACTACAGCTTATGAAAGATCTCAAACAGCTGATGGATCCTAACGGAATCCTTAACCCTTACAAGGTCTTACCTGACGAGTCATAAGTTAGATTACATTGTATTCCTTTAATTAGTTTACTATTTTTACAATATTTGTTGTCGCTATTCAAGTACAGGTGACATAATATCTCGAGACACAATAACAAAGTAGATAGTAGGGTTGCGTCATATGCCGTAAGACACTTGCACTTTATCAGTGCAAGTGTCTTATCGGGAGCAACCTGATAAAATAAAAGAAAAACAAATTATTTAAATGACTTTTATTAAAATATCCATTTATTCTTATAACATTCATAATATCACTGCAACAAAAATACAATGGAATATTATAAACATTTTCCTAATTGCTTCAAATAAATAAATGTTGTATTCCATAAATATATTCGAAAACGGTTTTCATTACTTCAATAATCAGCACAAATGGTTTAGTTTAGCAGGTAGCTTATTTATTGCTTATGGTAAATTTTTAAACTCTCTCAGATCACTGTAGTCTATCGATCAGCAATTAGAGACATTGGGCTTTAAATCCATTACACACACAAGGCATCTGTCACACCGTCTCACTCATTTCAAATAGGCAAATATAATTACAACAACACACGACAAGTGTAACGAATTTGGCAAAACATACTGTTCTACTCCACATCGACAAACCATTTAAAAGTTATGAGAAAATGCAACTGGAAGTATCGATAGAACAACTTTATATGCTCTAGAAGTTGTAGTCTAGCTCCATAGTTAAATCAGTTTACTTATAAAGAGTAAAAATGACGCCAGTTGTGTAAAATGCAAACAATGTTAAATGACTTAAATAGTTGAATTGTGAATGATTGCACTAAACTAAAGAAATTTGTGCCAAAGAAATGTATTACGCAATTAAAATGAATCTTGATTGTATTCCTTACCGAGTCCCACCAAAAGAACTTCAATCAATTTAAAATTACATACAATTATAATAATTAATTCATCAGTAAAATGGACAAAATGTCATTTAAGTAAATAAAAAAATTTCAGCCTTCTAACTTATGCAATATTATTATGTAACATTTTTCTCCAGTGGGCATTGTTTACAATGGAATGGAAGTAATTAGCCTTATTTTTGCATACAGAAGGTATTTTTATTTTACTTAGGTTTATTTCAACATTTTCTGTATTGTTTGAGGAAATGTGAAGAAACCCCAAAATTAATGCAATGTTTTTTTTCTATTACATGACATAGAAAAAAAAATATGGAGAAATTATGAGATCACTAAACATTAGTTATAGACGAAATGTAAACAAGAAAATGGCTCTAACATTATGGCCGTCCAATTTAGTGGTGGGAACTAATAAAATATATTAGCAGCTTAACAATACAAGAAAACAACAGTACTTTTTAATTAAATAAAACACTTAGTTACCTACACTTGTTTACATTTAGTCTATGTGATTAGTCGGATGTGTTTACGTATAACATTGAAAATTAATAACTGGGAAATTTATGACGTACTTAACAGAATCAAAAGTTAAAATAATAAAACATTTTGCATATACGTAAACACAGTTAAGACCCTCCGGAACAACAGACCAAAAGATTAAATATCACACTAAAAATGAAAATTATAAGACTTTTTTTTTACTGAAAATATTCTAGTTTGGTCATACATAAAGGTATATCAAATCTAAAATTAAAAAGCTTTAAGTCGGTATATAATCCTGATACTTAATTCACTACGTTGGAGCACCTAAAAGTAAAGTTGTTGTTGCCCTTTAAGTAGGTAAGGTGGAAAACTGTTAGTAGGATGCTTAGTTAACAGCCGGCGTATTCTCTCGCGACGTGGCACCGGCGACGCGCGCGCCTCGGTGCTGTGATACGCCAAGGTCTTACATCAAACTCATATTGAAATCGTTGATAAGATGGCTACGAGGTTGATCGCTCCCATTAAATCTTTTTTATAGTTTTATATATTTTATATTTTTTTTATAGTTTTTCACCATTGTCCTAGCATAGTAGACGCAGTTTGGTCTGTGCCCCGCGAGGGAAGGGGCGCGTCGCAACGTGCGGTTATCGTTTGATTTGATTAGACATCTTGAGGAACTCCAAGAAGCCGGCCTGCATTTCGGCATCCATGCCGGTGTCCCACGCGTCGTTTTCAAGCTCCTCGCTAAAATATTATGTCATTATTGTAATACTTGCAAACGAATACATAATTAAAAAAATACCTACTAATGGGATATCAGAGCGTAAACCTTACGTCGCATGTCAAGTTATTTCCACGCTGAAGTGTTTTAAAAGAAAAAATAAATAAAAATCCAACAGCCAGCTTATAAGTTATTTCACACGGGTAATGGTTGTGTAAAACATACACAGCCTGTATAATTCAAAACCCTCCTTATAGCTTTATAAGGTAAAAAGAGTAGTGACTCACAGTATATCCTCGTCGAGCGCGACGTTCTTGCCGGGCGGCAGGTTGCTCTGCAGGAAGGCTCGCTCCTCTGCAGTGAGCGTGTGCCCGTCGGCAAGGTAGCCGCCGTCGCTCGGCCCGCTCTCCACTTCGCCGTTCATCGCTGTTACAAACCATCTTATCACACTTAATTGATGCATTTCGTGAATAATTATACAAAATAATGGACTGACTGACTGAAATTGTATGCATCCTTTCAGGTGAAAGTGAAACTTGTGAATATATATGAACTACTTTAACATGACGTGAGTTGACGTGACCGACTCTGAAGTAGCGAAGCCAAATAGAGTTTAGTTGGTCACCATGAATATTTTTACCCCCTGGAAGGGCGACTAATTATTTCAAAGTAAGCCAGAATTCAGGTTTCTGTCGAAGTCGAACGGAGCTCATGACTCAGGACAAGCATCGAGTTCGAAAGGTCGAGCAAACCTGAATTAAATACGCGGGTAGAACTGTATAAATTATGTCCAAAAGTTATACCTACAGGAAATAACATTACCCAAATCTTGTTACACAGACAGAGAAATTTTATTAATATTTTTTTATTTTTCCTGATAGAAACAGGCAATTTACCTGCAGGTATTTTTTGTTTAATCCTACGGTCTAAAACAATTTTCTTTGGCCCTTAACCTTATTATAATTTCGCCTCTTTTAGAATCATCCAGTTTGTTTAACCAGTAATAATGAAATTAAACAAGTTTGTTTAATATTTGGAAAAAAAAAGGAAAATGAAGTCTAATTTGCGTGGACTTCGAATTACTTTCCCCTCTATTATTTATCGAGCGTACGGCTTCGCTCACGGGCTCACGTGCAGATTCGGGCGCGGGCCGCGCAGGTGTCGGGCTCGGCGGGAGCGCTCACGTGGCGCGCCGTAATCGAAGCGAGAGCAGGAACGTGACTAAAGCCGTACTCTCTGAAAACGTGAACTCGACCCACGCAATTAGTTGCTAAATCCTAGGTTCTGGGGGATATAGGTTGACTAGTTATGACTGAAAATTATATTGTAATTTAGTTTTAAAAGGTATAGGAATGTTTGTTGTGTTGAAGTCTCGGCAATCTAAGTAGTACCAGATTACATTTAATTTCGGGTACGTATAAATGTTTACAAACATGTAAATCTCTTTTTTGTGGCTTTATGTTGCTTACATACAATACGATATTTGAGTTAACAGTACTGCTTGACCACGACGCAATGTTAATGCTTGAGTTTCGCAAGAAAGCGTTGCCGCCACCTATCGGTAATTATTTGCAGCAGACGTTAAAAGACTTAAAAAGAATGTCGCGTAGCCTGCTACCATTTTCATGACTGCCGTCAATGCTGTCCTATGAAACCTGCTAAAGACGACTGAATAACTCCTGGACAGCGGAAAGCTATGTGTGGTTTTGATGAGCTCTAACCGGTAATATGTGATAAAGTAATAATGTTAGGTTGCTCACCGCCATAGTTGTACCGGCGGCGCGGGTCCTGCGGCGGCGGCGGCTGCTGCGGCGGCGGCGCGGGCGCGGGCTCGGGCTCGGCCGTGCCCCAGCGCGCGGCCCGCAGCGCCACCACGCCGCGCACGCACGCCAGCGACGCGCGCCGCTTCAGGCGCTCGAACGCCGCGTGCATGCCCGCCGGGCAGTCCGCGTCCAGCGCTATGCCGGACAGCTGTCGAACAACACGTTAATAACCAAGGATTTTGCGGACGGAAATGTTCCAAACAAATTCCTTTTTTAAGTTGCGTGTCCACTTCCTTGGCATAACAGCGCCGACATTTCGTTTAAAATCGATTTGGCGATCATGTAGACAGCTATTTAATAATTGATACAATCGACGGGCGAGCGTTTTGGGGGACTGTCTATTGTAATATTTGATGTTAAAAAAGTGTTGATTCTCTACAAATTGCTTTTAATTTAATTTTAAACCAAGCAAATCCATATTGCTCAGATGTTCCGATGTCGACGAAGTGGACGCGTAACTTTTCATGTCAGAATGTTGTTAGTACCTATGCAAGATTTAACTCATGTCCATTTTTCGGGAAAACCTGACTATTTTTGAATGCAGCCATAATCTTGCAAATTTCCAGAAGAACTAGTTACTGAACGTTAGATAGGCCTTCCAAAAACACGAACGCGTATAAAGTGATTTACCGAATACCAATATTGACTAACAATACCAATATTAACTAGCAGCAATGTGTGCATCTCTAGGTGAAATCGATTACGAGAAAGAATTTACTTACCGGGGACAAGAGACCAAAATAGCCAAATTATAATGACAGACACAATGGTAAGCAAAAGGAACTTCGTAAGCTAATACGTCATACGTCATGCCAAGTTAAAGAAGATAGTCGACTTCATCAAAAAAGCTGATGTCATTGAAAACCTTCACCGATTAGCGCTGGTCAAAAAAGCGATTGGAAAATTATGAAAAAGAGCACTCAAAACTATCTGTTGCATACATTTAAAAAATATTTTTTCACGTAGATATCTCTAGATCTAGTTCATTGAACTCCATTCATGAGCTGTTGATAACTGTCTCAGAACGAATCCGTTACTAATTGTAGTTTATAATGGTGTACAATATAGAGTATTCTATCTATCTACGTGAAAAATACTTATTGCATTCTAGATTGTTAACCCCAAACAGACTAAATAATGTTTGTTTCCAGAGCGAGGTCACCGTGGTGCAGTGTTTGGGTTCGAACTCACAACCACTGGATCGCCAGTCCGACTCCTGAGCTGTAGGGCTAATGTCGCTTTAACAGAGACAAAAATGTTAATTATGGCACTGACGAGTGTCAGTGCATAAATACCGTTGCTGTATGGTTCTTGAAAACATTACGTAAATTTTAATCAGCATTCAAATCATTATTGTTAATCAATCAATCATTTAATTATCTCATTATATTTGAAAGTAACAATAAAAATAGTCAACGAATTTTCCTGAAAATTTCGTAATCAATGTCAGTGTTAACCAACATAAATTACGACTTCGAAATTCTTGCTTGTGATATAAAGAATCCCTACACTTGAATGTAGTTTTTTTTTTCATGAGCACCCACACAAGTCTGGTTTATTGTTGTTTTAATTTGCACGAAATGAGCCGTGAAAAACGTCAATATATAAAATGTAGAAGGTGCGGTTTTAATTTCACTGCGACCTGTCTTTGTTGCGTGTATTATTAACATCAGTTTTCGACAGCAATCAGTGTTTGAAGTTGGCATTTCCTTTTATAACATTGCTTTCTTTGAGTTTCAATAATACTTGAGTAATTAAAAACAATTCTAGAATCAACACATTCCACCAACTCAACTATAAAATCGTAAATAAAATGGTTTACTTGTTGTAACAAAAAAGGTACTAACTTTGAGCAGCTGGCAGACAGCTTTGATGTTAACTTCCTTGTCAGTGTCGAGAAGATGGAGCAGGACCTTACACAAGCTTTCACCTAGAGTCTTGATTCTTCCTCCCTACAAATAATACAATTTGCTCTTGAACTGGAAAACTACAAATATTATAATCGAAACTGCAAGATGTTGACGAAAACTTTAGCAAGAAGTTTAGTCAAATCAGTTACTAAAAAAAAGAGGTCAATAACGAATAAATTAATTAAGACAGTATAACTCAGTCAAATTCAGCCCAAGAAATCCACAAATAAGACATAACTTTCTCAATTTAAATCCTCTTACCTGGCTATCTTCCAGTTGGGTGTATATCTCGGCGAGGAACATGGCGAACCCGCGCATATTTTCTTCCGAGGACTCCATGCCGCTGATGATCTTGTTCTCCTCCGTGGAGCAGCGCTCCAGCAAACAGGCGCGGAAGGTGGACTCCTCGGGCGGCGACACCGAGTCGTACATCGAGCACAGGCGCGCGCCATTGTAACGGAAGTTAGGCTCGCCTATCGACTGTTGTCACAAAGTTTACAAGTTTCAGAATAAGTTCACACCAACAACATTCAATGTATGTAAAGTCAGCTGCATTCAAGAGTTACACATACACCCTTTTTCTAACTCTTGAGACAAGTGTGAACTCTAGTTATACAGCTGCTTACATGAGTGCTGGTAAGAGAAAGTTAGGAATTCCAAGAAACTGACCAAAACATAAAATAAAAAAAGTTTACCAAAGTTTGTTCATTAACACACCTTCAGACATGCAAATAGGGCGCCCGCCTGCATTGATTTAGTTGATTTTGAGACATGAAATTTACATTTTCATTTCATAAACAAAATTAAAAGTTGGATCTCATGTTTTCAATATTATTTTCAATGGTATGCCAGTCATAACTGCAATTCATTGAGTGTACTTTTCTTGGAAAATAAATACACCTCATCTTAGTGAAAGTAGGTTAGTACTTTTTTTTTTAGTGTATGTCACGTTTTTTTTTATTATAACCTCAACATTGTCTGTCATTAAAATAACAGTTGAATGACCTTTAAACACCTATTAGTCAAAGCAATTAAGTTCGTTGTTTAGCCATTTCCAAGTTTATTTGAGACAAAGAAAACCATAGTGGATCAGTTTCTTGTCATCCAATACATATTGTTCTGATGCTTACACTTAATCAGCGTGGTGGTGGGCCACATCACACTAACTATGCATTATTGAATGTTTAAACCCTAAAAGTCATTGCATTTATGAAGTTGTCAGGCTGATCTTGGATAAAGCTAACATGCATCATGAAACTAACCTCTTCAAAAAAACTGGGAGGTGGATAGAGTAAATTATAAAAACAGATTATAAAATGAAGATTTAGCAAAGACCAAGAATTTTATTATAAAAGATGAAACATTCTCAGCTTCACAAGTTTTTTAAATTGTTTATCTAATCTGTTGCCTATACAAAGTTTATTAGCTTTACCAAATCAATAACATGTGATTATTGCATGCTTGTTAGTAATAAACACATTATAAAAGATAAGTTAGTTACAAATCATAATTATTACTATTCAACAAACAATATTTAAAAAAATAATAAATACTATACCTGATTGACAATAGCTTCAACTAGAGGCCTAGTGTAGCTCACATCGTGCAGGGTGGTGGCGAATGCATCAACCAATGGGCCGCACAGGGTATCAAATTTACCAGGGTCAAATGTTATCTCACACATCACAGTTATCAAGTTTGCTATGTTCTCCTGTGGAACAGCAGACTGAAAAAAAATTGTGTTAGTATATTTTGTACAAAATTAAACAGTAAATTCAAAATATCTAACTTTATACAAACCCTTAATTCCAAATTTTCAGCTTCATCCAATGAATAGGACATTTCTTCTAAGCTGTAAGGGTTTTGATCTTGAGCTTGACGAAGTCGATCTTGCACAGAAAACCGGTGAGGTCTGTAAGGTGCAGGATCTGGGTTGTATGTGGGTACAGCATGCGGGGTGTAGTTAGGCGGATACCATTCCTTAGCTTCGGCCGACAGGTTCGATTTGGGAGGTTCAACTGAAACAAAGAGTTAAAATGAGTAAAAGTATGCTAAACGATTATATAAAATATTATAATTGCATACTTGTTTGACCTAATAACAAAAAATTACTTCATGATAGATTCTAAGAACGGCCGACTGACTTTGTCAAACTACAGCAACGTCATTAGAAATGAAAATTCTTACTTTCACCTGAAGTATTATAATTACGAAGAACGCAGTTAACTGGCCAAGTATGACGACGTCACACAGCATAAGATCGGTGTGTGAAAGTGTGGAATAAATCAAATTCAACGTTATACTTTTTACCTTTTGATTCCTCACTAACAATCTTGGGTCTACGGAGCTCCCGTGGTTGATTATCGGGTTGCTGCCATCCACGGCCTCTGCCTCTTGGCCCACCGATCTCACCGTTATTCATTTTAGAGCTTACTGCACAACAACGACTCTGTATACAGTTTTCTCTGACTTATATCCATAAATCACCAAAATATAATCCTAAATCTCATAAGCTTCTTATTAGCTCGACAGATTCGACACGTAAACAAAGAAAAATATACTTCGCTACTAATTTCACAGCACAACCTCCATGTTACTTTTGAACGAAGGAGATAGATTGCTTTTTTTACTAAAGATGTGTTGTGGTCAGGCAAAGGCATTAAAATTTATACAGCCTGAAAAATCTTTAGAGTTCAACTGAATGTGTCTATTCTACATTTAAACGTAAAACTTATAATAATTACGTTTATTGAGACAATATTTGTAAAAATAATCATTTTCAATTAGTTAAGTTGTAAACAGGTAAGTTTTATCGATATGATGGCATGGCATTGGAAGCATAAAATCGTGTAGTCGTCATCATGACGCGTTTCTCTTATATCTAAATCTGATATACATAATTTATGTATTTACGTATTCGGAGCTGTACATACGTGTGTGTTGTTATTCAACTTACTCAAGCAAGAAAGACCCATGACACAGAGCACTAATATATTAAATACCAATAGACGGATGTCCATGAATCAATATCGATCGATACTCATTATTCGATTCTCGGTTATCTATATAGATCCCTATTTAGAATGTGGACGACATAGTATAAATTAAAAAAAAACCGGCCCAGTGCGAATCGGGCTCGCGCACGAAGCGTTCCGTACTATTATCTATAAAACGGCAAAAAAATGAAGTTTGTTCTATGGGAGCCCCATAAATATTTATTTCATTCTGTTTTTTAGTATTTTTTGTTATAGCGGCAACAGAAATACATTATCTGTGAAAATTTCAACTATCTAAGGCAATTCGCACACTGCACCGCATTACGCAGCGGGGTGCGTGGCGACGAACAACAACACTGCGTGTGAATGCGTTTTCTGTGTGTTGCACTACGCGTGTTTTCAATGTAAAGAGATATACTTTCAAGCAACGTAAGAACACGCACTCCCGTGCTACGCTGCGTAATGCGTTGCAGTGTGCGAATCGCCTAACTATCACGGTTCATGAGATACAGCCTGGTGACAAACGGACAGACAGACGGACGGACAGCGGAGTCTTAGTAATAGGGTCCCGTTTTACTTTTTGCGTCCGGAACCCTAAATATAGGTAGACTGGTTTGCTACTATCATAATAAACATAATCATTATTATTATTTATTGTATTTACGTATATATTCATGGATGGTTCAGTTGACTTACATGACAGTTTTTACTCTTGTACTTCTTCGAATTGTAGTTTTATTAGTGCGGAAAATGAGACTCCGCTTCGTACTTTGCATGACAACATTTCCACTCTTTTTACTAAGTATCCTAACAACTTGCACATAGCTCATATTAATGCTCAGAGTGTTCCTGGACACTACTCCGATCTTCTGGCATCCTTTAGTAGTGCTCATCTTGATGCACTCCTAATATCAGAGACTTTTCTTAAGCCTTCTCTCCTTTCTACGCACTACGCTCTGCCTGGTTTTGTTCTTGTCAGAAATGACAGGACTGGCAGGGGGGGGCGGTGGTGTCGCCATTTACGTACGTGCTGATATATCGTACAAAATTATTAGCGCATCTCCTTCTCAGTACTCTGGGTCGGCTGAATCCTTGTTCCTGGAGATTACCGTACATCACTCCAAAATTTTACTTGCGGTGTTCTACTCCCCTAATCTACACATCGACTACTTTGACTCGTTAGAATCATCTCTAAACAATCTTTGCCCATCGTACGAGCATGTTATTTTAATGGGTGATTTTAATACATGTTTGCTTAGAAATGACTCACGTTCACTCAAACTCCGTTCTCTCTTATCTTCTTTTAATCTTGATATTTTACCTCTTTCTGCGACCCATAACTTTCCAAACTGTACACCTCCTCTTCTGGACTTAATGATCGTATCTTCGCCTCACAATGTTGCTGAGTTTGGGCAGCTCACTGCGACTTTCTCTTATCATGACCTTATCTATCTTTCATATCGTATCCGACCTCCCAAACGTAAACCCCGCTTCTGCTATCTTCGTAATTATAATGGCTTAGATCTGGATGCGTGATGCAGGTGATATCGACTGGACCTCTGTTAGCGAAAGCGCCAGTGTCGACTATAAAGTGCACAACTTTAATTGCAAACTGCTGAGTCTATATGATAAACATGCTCCGCGTCGGCGGATAAAAATTAAGCATAATCCTGCTCCGTGGATGACTTCTGAAATAAAAAGTGCTATTGCCTGTAAAGACAAGGCGAAGAGTAGGTACAGGCGTAGACCCACGGAACCAAATCTTATTCGGTTCAAAGCTCTGCGTAACAGCTGCAATCGTCTGTGTCGAGATGCTAAAAGACGCTTTTTTCATGAATCTCTTGTAGATCGCAAGTCCTCCCATGTTTGGAAATTCCTGAAGTCAGTCGGTATCGGCAAATCTCCTACTAACACGTGTAAAGATGTCGACCTGAGTGCTCTTAATAGGCACTTTTCTCTTCCTCCTGTCTCTCTGGACCAAAGTGTCAAAACTTCTACTTTGCTTGAGCTCTCCAAATTGCCGTTACCGAATTGTCCAATTTTTAATCTTAGTTCTGTCTCTGAAGATGATGTTAAAAAATCTCTTCTTGCTATCTCCTCTTCTGCTGTGGGCCATGACAATCTGTGTTCCAGAATGATATTACCTGTTCTCCCTCAACTGCTTCCCATTCTCACTCATATTTTCAATTATTCCTTATTCTCTGGCACATTTCCTTCAGCCTGGAAACAGGCACACATAATACCTCTTCCCAAAATAAACAATCCTTCGTCCTTCTCTCATTTCAGACCCATCTCCATTCTACCTTTCCTTTCTAAAGTTCTTGAACACATTGTTCATGGTCAAATTTCTAGATACCTAACGTCAAATGCTCTTATTTCCCCTTTACTATCTGGCTTTCGTGCTGGTCACAGCACTGTGACTGCACTTTTGAAAGTCACTGACGACATCCGCTGGGCTATGGACAATAAATCTCTTACTTTATTAGTTCTACTTGATTTCAGTTGTGCGTTTAACTCAGTGGATTTCGACATACTGCTTGAAGTCCTTCGTTCTATTAACTTGTCTTCCTCTGCCTTATCTTGGTTTGACTCTTACCTTCGGGGTCGCTCTCAGTGTGTTCGCCTTGACGAGATTTTCTCTAATTGGTGCGATCTCACTGCTGGTGTTCCTCAGGGTGGCGTCCTCTCTCCTCTTCTTTTCTCTATTTTCATTAATACTGTCACTAAGGTTATCACTTCTAATTTTCATCTTTACGCAGACGATTTGCAGCTTTATCGTCATTTCCTGCTTGCTGACGCGGACTCAGCGGTTAATGCCATGAATCATGACCTGGAGCGTATTCATCAATGGGCTAAGTCTTACGGCCTACAGATTAATCCTTCCAAGTCCCAGGCTATGATCATAGGCAGTCGGTATTACCGCACTGCGCTTGACGTTTCCACATTGACGCCATTATCCCTTAACAGCTCAACCATTGCATACACCGACTTAGCTAAAAATCTCGGTGTCTTAATTGACAACAACCTTTCTTGGCGAGCTCAAGTGAACGAGGTTAGTCGTAAAGTGCACTTTACCTTCCACTCTTTAAAATCCCTGCAAAGTTTCTTGCCCTTTAAAACTAAAATTACTTTAGCTCAAACCTTAATTCAGCCGATCATTGATTACGCTGATGCCTGCTATCTGGATGCCACTGAGGAGCTCTTAAACAAGCTTGAGCGCTTGCAAAACCTGTGCATTCGTTTTGTTTTTGGTCTACGGAAATTCGACCATGTTTCTCAGTTTCGCAAGGATCTCAAGTGGCTCCCTATCCGTCTTCGCAGGAACACTCGGATATTATGTCTCCTGTATAACATCCTTTGTAATCCTAAATATCCTGGCTACCTGCGTGATCGTTTTTCGTTCACTCGCCCTGCCGACGCCCCTTGTAGATCCCGCCTTAAGCATCATCTCAATTTCCCATCCCATAAAACCCATTTCTATTCCCACTCCTTCTCTGTTCATGCGGTACGATTGTGGAACTCACTTCCGCCTAATATCCGTGATTCTAAAACTGTATACCAATTCAAGAAACTAGTCAAAGAGCATTACCTCTCCACCATTCCGTGATTATATTTATTATTGATATTTATTTTAGATTTAATTATGTACTTTGGTTTATTGTAAAGTCAGGTATATTTTATGTATGAATTATTTATGTATTCTAGTGTATTTTATATTTCTATATCTATTTATACACACTCGTGTCTACATTTCTCAACCAACTTTCCAGTCGCAGGTCTGCTGGAAGAAATTTCTTTTGAAATAAGCAGCACCTTTGTGCTCTTTTATCTGTATTTGTTCATTTTACTCTTGTAATTGTTTTTGTGTGTGCATAAATAAATAAATAAATAAACCAGAGAAGGAAATAAAAATTGTCATTTTTGTGCACAATTGACTGTGATGGCATGCGATCTTTTTTTGCATGTTATCCTTGGCAGCCTCCTTGCTTTTCTTCGACTGATGCTTCGTCGTGCGCAGACGCCGTGACGGATGTGTTACGGCAGGGAATGGAGTACTAAATACATTCCGTTCTCTGACGTAACTGTCTGGCGAAGCTCGTCCATGGTTTAGTGCCGAGTGCAATCCCGCTGATGCGCTTAAACACGCGGCGTACCTAGCATGGGTCGACGCTCGTACGCGCAAAGCAAATGACGTGAGTCAGAAGAAGAGAGCCTTCAACAGGGCTGCCAAATCCTGCAAGGTGTTGTGGGCTCGGTTTGACCAGCCGAATTGGGAACAAAATTGCTTCGTACCCAGCTGGTAGTAAAGCGTTTTAGTCCCTGGATAAGTCGGTTGAAACGAACTTCTACCGCCCCTCACTGGTGAAACCCGACGGGTCGCTGGTCTATTCCGCTGAGGAGAAAGCAAACTTGTTTGCCTCTCTGTTTGCGGAATCTGCACGTCTAGATTCCGGTGGTGCGAGGCCCCCTGATTAACTGATGGATGCGGGTCGATTATGTCGGTCTTTCGCATTCATCAGAAGGACGTCCGGAGGATACTGCGTAACCTAGACGTGAACAAGGCTAGTGGCCCCGACGGGTTTCCGGCAATTGTCCTGAGGACTTGTGTGCCTGAGTTGTCTCCGATTTTGACACGCCTATTTCGCCTTTCGTTTGAGACTGGAAAAGTGCCGATGGCTTGGAAGCAAGCTAACGTGCAGCCCGTGCCCAAGAAGGGTAGTCTAGCTGACCCAGCAAGCCCCTGGTATACCTAGAAGCTAAAGATATCCTTAGTGACCGACAATATGGCTGCCGCCGAAATCGGTTGACTGGGGATGGATCTTCTAGCGTATGCCATTCACATCTGGAGTGAGGCCATCGAGAAACACGGGGATGCACGCGGTTTCCCTTGCTATCTCGAAGGCCTTCGACAGGGTCTGGCACGATAGCCTTATTGTTAAGCTTCCTTCCTTCGGTCTGCCCGCCGGATTGTGTGATTGGATTGCAGATTTCCTGAGGGATCGGTCTTTTCCGAGTGGTCATAGATGGCTGCTCGTCCGGACTGCTGGATATTAATGCCGGGGTTCCTCAGAGGTCAGTGCTCTCGGCAACATTGTTCTTGCTGCATATTACATAATTATCTGCTTAAAACCTGTACCTTTAGGTATGCAGACGACAGCACTGTGGCTGAGAGATACGTGTCCAACGCACGAGCTGGTGGGTCGAAGGTCTAGTCTTTCAAGACGCTATGGTTGAGCGCTGGAACTTGTCCTTACAGGTTGTCTCTGAATGGGGCGATGCCAATCTGGTCAAGTTCAATGCTGCTAAAACCCAGGCGTATCTTTATCGCCGCTAAAAGGAGCCAATTCCACCCGGCTCCATCTTTCAGAGGTGTAACCGTGCCGATAACCTTGGTGTCACGCTCTCAATTTTGGGCCATGTATCGAGGGAAAGGCTCAAGTGGTTACCAAAAAGTTCAGGTATCCTAGCAAAGGTGAAACTTTATAAAGCGCAAGTTCGATCGTGTATGGAGTAGGTACCTACTGCTCTCATCTTTGGGACGGATCTGCCAGATACCAGCTTGATGCGCTTGAGTCAATTGAGAAACGAGCCAAGAGGATCATCGGCAATGATAGGCGGTTGCATTTTGGAGAGTGTGCAACGAAATTGCATAGTTTAATTCCACCAAGCCCGTTCCATCATCAGACCTCTAGTGGTCTTACGACGATGCACCACCGGTAGACGATGGACATCCCTCCCACACGCACAAAACGTTTTGCGAAAACATTCCTTGTGTGCGTACAGCTAAGGAGTGGAATTATTTAAGTCTTTTTTCATGAAAAATGCAGAGAAGTGAAAACATTTTTTATAATTGCTACACACAACAAAATAATCATAGCCAATGTGTTTTTTTTTTCACTACATGAAGCTATACATATTTACAATACTATACACAGTCTATTTGCTATTTTTATTTATTTATCATAATACATTTATTTTACAGTAATATACATTTTCAATTTATCTATACTAAGGTTCCAGCTTCATCTTAAGAATTAGAGTTGCTGCCAGATTCAACACTATTTATTTCCACTCCACAAAGTACTACATAATTATTATTCACAAGCAATACAACAAATGTTGCATATTTGCACAGGTGCATTAAGGCTATATACTCTTGTTCGAAGTGCTTAGAATATACATAATCTTAAGAATGAAGAAACTCAGATATGTTCAAATTAAATTAAAATTTAGACTAGTCAACAACTACTAATTTTATATACTAAAAGATTCTCCACAGCCACATGTGCCTTTTATGTTGGGATTGTTGAATACAAATTCAGCTGAAAGTTTGTTCTCAACAAAATCCATTTCTGTCCCTGAAATGATACATAAAACATTAGCAAATACTATTTATTGCCTAGATTTGTTTCTTTGTGCCTTTCGAGTTACACAGCTTTTACAACTTATATCCAATATTGTAATCAAGCAAATGAAAAAAATTAAAATTAAAAGTTGGAATGGAGATTGTTTGAGCAAGCATGTAGAATTTAATGAGATTTAATACTGGAAAAAAAGGGATCAAAAAAAAAATTCAAAGCAGCTTCAAATTGCTTTTTTTAGGACTCCAATAGGATTTTGCCCGACATCCTGTCCTCCCAGAGACGGTGGGATGTGCCGCTATGCAGTATTATACGGAACAACTTGGTTAACACGACTTCGAATACTGTTGAGCGTGCGCGTCTGCTGGCTGTGGGGAAATGGGAGTCGGGTTTGTGGCTTCAGGCTCTCCCGTCATCCACCATAGGCACTATGATGGATGACGCATCTTTTCGGCTCGCCACCTATCTACGCTTAGGTGCACCTTATGTTGCTCCACATCGCTGCCACTGTGGTGAAGCTGTTAACAGCCTTGGACACCATGGCTTTTCCTGCAGCATGAGCGTAGGCCGCATAGCACGGCACGCCAGCATCAACGATATTATTCGTCGAGCTCTTGTCACCGCGTGGCGTACGTACATGCCGTATTTGAACCAAACGCCTTGGTATGTGACGATGGAAGAGACCAGATGGCATAACGTTGGGGCCTTGGAAGGTGGGGTAGGCCTCTGGTGTGGGACGCAACCTGTGTCGACACCTTTGCGCCATCTCATGTTCTAAGTATGGTGGGTTGTGCCAGCGCTGTTGCTGTGACTGCTAGGAGCCTTAAGCAGCGCAATTACTGTAACCTTATTGGTAATTACTTTTGGGCTATTTGGCGTCGAAACGCTTGGGTCATGTGGTCAGAGTGCACCTCACCTTTTTAAAGATATTTCTCACCAACTGGTTGACACTTTGCATGACCAGAGGGCTTTTTTTTTAAATTTTATTTTTGGGGGTTGGGAAATCATCCAATGACTTCTCCCGCTCTGGGTGGAGCGGGAGATGACCAGAAGGCTGACTCTTTGCCAAAAGAATTAGCATTGCCATTGAACGTGGCAATGCTGCCAGTCTTCGGGGCACATTTTCGGCTTGCTCAGATGACAGTGATGTGGAGGAATACTTCTACGCCTACATATATTCTGTTTTTTTTTTAATATTTATTATATTGTATGTAGTTAGGTTATAAATAGTTAGTTATTAGATAATTTTTATTGTAAATTAACTATGTAATTGAAAAATCGAATTGAATATTGTTAAGGCGCAATTATAAGACTTTTAATAGTTTTTAATTGAACATCACGTCTAAACCACTAGTCTTAATTCTTTGAAAAAAATATATGTTACTCTAGACAATTTCCGTCGTAATTTGATTTCAGAATATTTGAAATTATATTTTAATAACATAGTGTAATTAATTTGTAAAGTTATGTCTAACGCGGATAAAAAATTAAGAATCACGCAAAAACTATAAAGCGTATTTTTATGAAACCTTCACCATTTTAAAGATCATTTAATTATTTATAATTTAGTCTCAGTGTTCTAGTTTTATACTTGTTATTTTATGTGTATTAAATTAATAATGCGTCTAATTTCGGACAGTGCTCTTTGATGGGCGAGTCCTATTACTGGGTGGACACACGACGCGTTACGTGAGCTCAGCGCAGAATACGCAAGCTAACCACTCAAGGTCATTGGCAGCTAATAGCGCCTTAAGAGATGTCTTCAGAACGGAGGGTTACCTGACACTGACTGGTATTTATATACTCAAATTATGTTTATTTGTTAAAAAACAATATGCAATATTTTAATTTCAAATCAAATTCTAAAAGAGACATTCGGAAACAATATTAATATGACATTAATTTACCGGTTATTAACAATATGATGTATTATAAAAGTACCTATGTTACTGCTATTTGTGTGAGTACAATCAGTTACCGCCAGCAATTAATCCGTCAGACCCCTCGCGTTACTATAAGGTAACGCAACAATAGGTTTTTAATTGTCTGCTAATGAGGGGCTTGGCGTTTTTTAATGTACACAGTTATGCAATAAATATATCTTTAATTTTTTTCCATTAGTGTATTTCATGCAGCACCTTGCTACCATTTGACCTCTGAATCAGGTTTCACAAAGGAGACAAACCTTTTACATTGTAAATAATATTAGTTAGAGTAGTACAATAATAAGGTAAAGTTCCATGACCTAATACAAAAAGATAGAGTTGCAATGTACAATTTTAGGAGTTGGCAACCAGTAGAGAATTGGAAATAGCCATACAAACAAGAATGTTGTTTTGACATTTTATTTTTATAACTTACATGAGTGTTTTGCTTGGAACTTGATGATTTTTTGACTATTTTTATGTCCTGCCATTGTTTGTACTTCTTAAAACTATATTTTGAGTCACAATATCATGTGGTAGGTATTTTTAGATTCTCGCTGACATAGTGTTCAGTCATTAGAATATAGTCTTACCTACCCAGCAACATGCACTTTAGACACCTACCTAATAAATGTTAATAACATGGGAACATTATTAAGGGCTTCGGGCCTACACTGTTGTTGATCATTTGACTTACCCAGTAATGTTAATTGAGCTTTTTTATCGATAATTATCGTAACCCCATCCTGTTTGACTTCTTCGTCCAGTTTATCCTTGCCCTTTGCATAGTCTAGTGTATAGGATAAACCGTTACAGCCTCTCTGGCGAACACCAACTTTTAGCCCTACAAAGCCTTTCGCTTCCTCTTTCGCCATTATTTCTTTGATTTTGTTTACTGCGGTAGGAGTTAAGACCAATGCAGTCCGTGAAGGTAGTAACCTTTTTTTAACCGCCCTCACAGTAGCACTTGCAACAACTTTAGTGGCCATCTGAAAATTACCATCTATAGTTATTAAAGATGAAATGTTTTTAAATTAAGGGAATTACGTCATTCTTGGCGACACCACCCTTAAACAATAAGATAGCTAGAACTGTATTTAGACACACCGTAATTATTTTTACGCGCAATTATTTTTCTGTTTCATTGAATTAAAAATACTTTTCCATAACTACGATTTTGGCTGCCAATTTTTATTTTGTCAATGTCACGTCAAAATTATTTTATAATTATGTCAATGTCAAGAAACAGAACGAAGAGAAGACAATAGAGGTGACACTGACAGTACTAACACTATAGTCGATTTTCTTTTCCTTTTGTTCCTTGTCAGTTAGTTCGTATCACAGAGTACATTATAATATATAGAAGTTCGTATTTTTTTCCTCATTATGATGCAAATGTAACACATTCTAATATTTTTGTAGTGTTTGGCAGCAAATATATCGAGTCAGCCATCTCAGCAAGTTTCGCTGAGGTAGTAAATACGAAATTTCAGACTCTTTGGTCAATACTACAATCAAATTCTCAGCTTTTATCGAGATCGCACCTGTTTCAATGAATCCACATAATATTGTCCAGTTGCGTAGACACTTGAGAGAGTTGAGACACAAAACTACACCAATTTTAGATCACAATATCAACTAGGAATCAATTTGCGAATAATTAAAACAGTTTCACTCGAAGAAATCCTGCCAAAAAAAAGATTACACTAGATTTTGGGTGGAATAAAAATCTTTGAGATTTTTTTAAGGATTGCTGCTTTCAAAGATGAAGTAGTTATTGTTTACAGTCCTTTGTTAGAATTTGGGCTTTCAAACGATCACCGGAATTAGTTCCCTTTGCCGTTGTCTTTACGTAGCGCTAATTTAGTTTTGTCTCTGATTTTGTCAATGAGGCTTTGTGACAAAGAGTAATATAGAGGGGGAACTTTGTGGTAACAATGTGACATTTCTGTCAGCCAGTGTTGTGCTAGTATTTTGAATGTTTTTATCGACGGTTTTGCACTTACGATGTAAAACAGTCCAACCACTGGGAAGAGGAATACTCCTAACTCAGTTAACATTTTTTTATCGAAACTAATTATCACAAATTAATAAAAAATATTGGACATATTAATCAAAACACATCACAATTCGAATGATTAATGAAAATATAATTCAATTTTGATTTCGTGCATTGGTTTGTCAATGTCAAAAATAATTCATCTATCATACTGACATGACAACCCTCCCATCACTAAATGACACGTCTTCTACCCTACCTACCAATCGTATTTGTGTAGCGTGTAATGATTTTTCGTTCTCAATGTATTAAAAATTAACAATGGGCGGCCAAAAATTCGAATATGATGAAAGTGGATCTACATTCTTTTACTTTGTTCTTTCTTTCCTTGCTCTGATACTTGTACCTGCAACATTTTACTACTGGCCAAGAAAAAGGAAAGAAGGTAAGGCATTCATGTTTTGCAGTGTGAAAATGATATTTTGTCCCTATAATAAATTATTGTTAACTGTGTGTTGTTTTGTTTTTACTTGTTTCGTTATAAATTCATGATAATCTTACATTAGTGAACTAACATAATTACCGTTATGTCAGTAATTTACCCGTGACGATGCGGCGTGTGTCGCATGGTAAAACCTTGTTTCAACACGAACAGGAAAGAATAAGTAATGAACCTTAACTTTTTTTAGATCCAGCAAAACGTGCAGAACTATGTCAGTGTCCAAATTGTGTAAACAAACAGATCATAATAGAACAGTCACAACCCTACAAGGGTGTAAAAAACTTCTTTATAAAGCTAGCTATAATATCGGGATGGGTATTACTTGGATTCTTGGCTTACAAAGTGTCACAATTTGACTATGAAATGTCCAATTTTGATCCTTATGATATATTGGGCCTACCACCGGGTGCCACACAGGCAGAGATTAAAAAATCATACCGTAAACAATCACTCATTCTACATCCTGACAAAGAGACTGGTGATGAAAAAGCCTTCATGAGGCTGACAAAAGCGTACCAGGTGAGCAAATCATATTTTTGTGATTTTCGTATGGTTAGAAATGTTACAGAAATCACAAATGTAATAAATAAAAAACAACAAAACCAAGTTTTGGCAGTATTGACTTATTTTGGAATTTTATTTAGTTTAAACCATAAATCTTTAACACTAAAGAGTTTCCCTGTTTAGGCACTCACAGATGATGAGGCTCGCAGAAACTGGGAGAAGTATGGTAACCCTGATGGCCCTGGTGCTATGAGCTTTGGAATTGCTCTACCTAGCTGGATTGTGGAGAAAGAGAACAGTGTATGGGTGCTTGGACTCTATGCTCTTGTGTTTATGGTTGCGCTGCCAACAGCTGTAAGTATTTTTCTGTTTTAGTTGGTAACATCATCAGCATCAGTATTTTTGTTTTAGTTGGTAACATCATCAGCATCAGTATTTATCTCTTTTAGTTGGTAACATCATCAGCATCAGTATTTTTCTCTTTTAGTTGGTAACATCAGCTCAATCATTTAAATATGAATAATTTAGAGTTTTCTGTTAATGGACAAAGATCTGCTACCAATAGGTGCAACCAGTTTTGTGAAGTTGCGAGTAAAAAAAAAAAAAGATTCATAATTACATATTATTATAAATCAAAGCTCGCGCCCGGCCCTGGTCCAGACCATGGTACGGAGCGAGAGGGAATGGGAAGCATTCACAAGGAGGAGGCGGAACGGGTGAGGGAGACTTAACAGAGTCGCCCTCACACCCCCAGCCACATACTGTCTGTTCACAATAAACTCGAAAACTATTTAGAAGATTTTCATGTGGTTTTCACCAATAGACAGTGATTCATGAGGAAGCTTTAGGTGTATTAATTGTACCTGTGCAAAGCTGGGGCGGGTCGGTAGTTAATTATAACTCGTTTACATAAATCTTATTTTCAGGTTGGGACCTGGTGGTACCGATCCATACGCTTTTCAGGGGAGCAAGTGTTATTAGATACAACTCAGATGTACTTCTACTTCTGTCATAAAACACCATCCATGCCACTAAAGAGAGCTCTCATGATCCTTGCTGCATCTTGTGAGTTTGACAAAAGGCATAATTCTGAAATTATTGAGAGAATAACTGATAATGAGGAAGTTCCTTCGGTATGTATTAGTATTATTAGATTGATTAACATGCTTGAGTTAGAATGTTATTGGATGCTAGTTCCACACAGAATTCAGCCAATAGTCATAAATGAATGCTTCTTTCTTATCTATCTATCTTCTTAAAGTGGCCAGCTTCCCAAGGTTTGCCTATCACACCATTTGGCTTTTTGGATTGCCAAACCTTAAAGTAAATGAAATGAAAGAATTTTAACTTTTGTATTATTATATTTCAACTTCAGTTACTGCGTGAGCTACCAAATTTGGGTGAGAAGAACAGAGAACAGCCGCTGTGTCGTCCATACAGTATAAAGGCGCGTGCGTTGCTTCACGCGCATCTGTCGCGCATGCGCCTGCCTCCGGAAACACTCGAGTGCGACCGAAGGTACATCGTATCGCGGTGTCCCGACCTCATCGTCGAAATGGTCAACTGTGTCAATCAACTCATTGCTCTGGCTTATGCTAGGAGAAGTAAGTGCACTGAAATTTAGTTTAATCTACATATTATAAAACAAAGTCTCGCGCCGCGTTTTTAGCCGCGCTAAACTCAAAAACTACTGAACGGATTTTCATGCGGTTTTCATCAATATACAGAGTGATCCATGAGGAAGATTTAAGTGTATAATTTGTACCCGGGCGAAGCCAGGGCGGGTAGCTAATATGAATGTGTGTGTATATTGGCTCATCAAATTGAATTGGAAAACTACAACAAATTGGAAAACTAGGTACATCAAATTGCAATATTATACCTAGCCATTGCTGTGATTTGAATATACAGACAAATGAGGCTGATAGTATATTTGTTGTACAACAAATCTCCGACTTTACACAATTAATAAGATTGTCAAATAGTAAAAACTAATTTTTCCAACAATTTTCTTCCAGTACCACGCTTACCGACTATCGAAACAATAGAAAATTGCATGAAGCTGTCCCCAATGATTGTACAAGGCCTATGGGAGTACAAATCCCCGTTGCTCCAACTACCATACATCAACGAGGATCACCTGAAGTACTTCACAAATAGGAAGAAGCATATTAAGTCATTGCTGCAGTTGGCTCAGCTGCCCGGTGAAGAGAGGAGACAAGTGCTGAGGTTCTTGAATGATAAGCAGTATGATGACCTCATGAAGGTGCTGGGCAACATGCCTTACATTCATTTCCAAGTTAATACTGAAGGTAATAAATTATTAAGTTTATGAAGTATTCAACTAGATTGATTATTTAGCCTAGCATAATTTAATAAATTAATATACATGATATAAATATTATGATTACTCAATTTATGTTCATGAAAATTGATGGCTTGCCATGTTCTATAACCAAGCTGATAAAATTGTATTGTCTTTCTAGTAATTGACGACGAGAACTCAACAGTGGTGACGGCGGGCGCGATAGTGACAGTTACCGTGTTCTTGCGGCGAACCAACATGAGGGAACTGTTCGGAGACACAACTATTAAAGAAAAAGAAATCAAAGATAAGTAAGTAACATCTAACAACAACAGGGCAAATTATTTGGATTTCTTTTTATAGCCCTATTTCCACTCGTTTTTTTCACGCTCCTAAGGGAGATAAGAATCACCTATAGATCGATTACCAAAGGTTCTTGGTAAATTAAAAGTATGATTCAAGTGTTATGAGTTTATCATCTGCCTAAACTCTTGTCGTGTTTGCTAACATTCAAGGTTTAAAGGAAATCAAAGATAAGTAAGTAACATCTAACGATAACGGGACAAATTGTTTGATTTCTTTTTATAGCCCTTTTTCCACTTGTTTTTTTCACATTGATATGAGAGATAAGAATCACCTATACATCGATTACCAAAGGTCCTTGGTAAATTAAAAGTATGATTCAAGTGTTATGAGTCTGCCAAAGGTTTAAAAAAAAAAAAAATGAGTTTATCGTCTGCCTAAACTCTTGTCGTGTTCACTAATATTCGAGGTTTAATTTAAATTTATTAAATGGGGTTCTCATCCTTCTCAAAGCATAGTAGTTGGAACCCATAGCTTGGGTCTACAGTGTCTGCAACCAACTAGTGGTGTGACTGTTTTCTGCAGCCTACTCCTTTTGCAATAAGGTAGACAACTAAAAAAATCAATTTGGTCCCTCAGTTAGATTACAAAAAAATAGTGGACACGTATTTCTTCTTTTGTCACGTAAATAAAAAATGAAGACGATATAGTGCATTGAAAATTTGCATGACGTCACCTGAGTTAAAAAATAATATATTTTCAAAAAACCCGAAAAAACAACAAAATAGTTCCAAACAAGTCACTTTTCAAGCAATCTGATGCAGTTGGTGGGAGTTATCTTAGTTCAATTATTGATTTCATGCCACCAACTGCATCAGACTGCTTGAATAGTGACTTGTTTGGAACTTTTTAGTTGTTTTTTACAGTCGGGTATTTTTTAATATATATTTTTTTTATTTTCTACATTTTAGTGCGTTATATTTGTGGAATCGCCTCCTCGAACCCTTTATTTTGATACCCCACTTAATATAGTTCGTCGACTTTCATTTTTTTCTTTTTAACAATATGGCGTCTGGTTGTCGCCATATTGTATTTTGATTACTGTTCATGTCTTTAGTAATACTTGCAAGATTAAGATGAATCAATTGACGTAAAAATTATCAAAATCGGTCCACGCGTTTGGTCTATATAGTGCCACAAAAGAACAAACATACATAGATACATAGACTGATAAACACATTACCCTCCCTTGCGTCGTGCAGTCGGGTAAAACTGTACCAGTTTTTACTGAAAGGTGACGTAACAAGGCCCCGAAACGTTTTATCTTTGTCATTTTTTACTCAAAAGTGACGTAACAAGCCCCCGATGCGTTGTATCTTTGTCATTTTTACTCAAAAGTGACGTAACAAGCCCCCCGATGCGTTTTATCTTTGTAATTTTTTACTCAAAAGTGACGTAGCAAGCCCCATCGTGCGTTTTAACTTTGTGAGTTTTTACTCAAAAGTGACGTAACAAGCCCCTGAAGCGTTTTATCTTTGTCATTTTTTACTCAAAAGTGACGTAACAAGCCCCCCATGCGTTTTATCTTTGTCATTTTTTATTGATTTGATAAAGCAAACAATACTTGTCCAATATTTTTGGATAATCTAACTTACGAACTAAACAGAATTATTATTATTTTATTTACCCTGGAATCATCGCTATTGCAGTGTTATGGTCTTGTTAGTTATGTTGTATAAAACGCCATTAAAACCATGACATGTTTTAGTAATGAAGTAGCAAAGCTGTACTTTTAAAGGAAAAATATAAATTACAAACATGTTACGCGTAAAATGACTAGAATGATTTTAATTAAAATTGACATGACCCAGTGAAAATTTATCAACAAACTCATTGAATAGAAACGAATTGGTAGTCAATTTATGCTAGGTTTGTAAACAAGTTTGTGCATGCTGATAAAGAGCAAATAGACGTAGAATATCGGTTCTGAAAAGGTAAAATACTATAATTGGGTCTTTTGTTAAACTCTAATTTATCAACAACATAATCATCTCAGGTAACTCGGCGCCCGTTATTAAAATACTTATACAGCTACTGAACAGTAGCCTTAATGTGGCGACTGACACGCACCTAGCGAGGCTTGCATACCTACTATAAAACTAATGTTCTTCACAATATCTGTCACTTTGTAAAAAGTTAAGCCTTGTCTATGCTAAGCCGGCCGAAGGGAATAGAAGGGGAGCGCGAATTCGTATGGCGTAGCGTGTCGGTCAATTTTCCGTCTATGCCAGCCTTTCCCAACGTTTTTTCAATGCGAACCCTTAAGTAGTTTAACGACCACCGTCAGGGAAACCTTGAAAAAAAACCAGAAATATTAAGATTTTGTAATAGTAGTAAGTAGAAATATTATGTAAATCTGTTCTGCCGCGGAACATGATCGTGGACCACCAGGGGTTCGCAGACCCCAGGTTGGGAAACCCTGGTCTACGCTATACGAACTCGTGATACGCTCGCCTCGCCTAGCGTAGATACAGCTCCTCATTATGTTCAAAAGATACGGGTCGACGTCCGTCGTTGACGACACCATTTGAGGTGGCGTCAGTTGACACTATCATGGGAGAAATCGTGTTCAACATACATAATGTAAAAGGCTCCAACCACGTGACTGCTCCCACCTACACGGCATTGACCTTGCAGTACATTGTGCCACTTTCGCTCTAAATTAATCTTATCAATGGCACCATTACATTAATTTAGATGCTTGACGCGTTATGAACTTAATTTAGCGTGATGAATTCTGTCGGCGATAATTAAGTACTTTCGTTCATTTCTACTTCATTGCTTATATTATTTGAAATTATTTTAATAATAACACTGTATGAAGTATTGTTTAAACTTGTTTCTGTTGTTTGTCTGCGATAGCTTAGCTTACTTAGGACACTAATTAATGTTTAACTCTACGCGTTATTGGGTTTTTTGGAAGTTATTATCTATTAGTATCACTTTAATTAAAGGATACCATGTCGCCATCGCAATATAGCAAAATCTTTTGATTTGGTTTCCACTAAACTTAAAATATCTACAGCGACGTTACCACAAGACTGTAATTTTCTTCTTTTTGCTACGTACGAGTATAATACACAATTAATGTACTATACTGCAAAAGATATAAGTAAAACGATTCATTACGTACTGCTCACTAAGGCAGCCACGCACACATCGCATTCGTAGAGTGAGTGCACTAAGGTCTATGATAGTATAACCTGATTTTGCATCATAGAATAGTTGCTCTCGTGGCGCAACAGGCAAGCACACAATCCACAGCGGCAAACGATCCTAGTTCGAGCCCCGAGTTTACCAAAATATTATTTTTGAGATTTTGTAATTTAGTCATAGTTAATATATTAACTGCTTATAGCGATATTACTAAAATGATTTGCCAGTTTAGAAGCTAACTACCCGCTTTAACAATATATGCCTGACGGGTGAGGGAGACTCAACAGAGTCGCCCTCACGCCTCCAGCAGCAAACGCCGCAGGAGTCGCCCAGGGCGTCGGTGGTCGCAAGCCGATCTCCGGCCACCGTAGGCGCGGGCCTGCGAACGGCGAGTAGTGGGTAGCTCGCCGTCCGATAAGGAACAGGCCCGAGAGAGAGTCGACGGCGCGTAATGTTCCACGCGCGCCTCAAAGAGATGTCAGCAATACCTGACGGGGCCCGTCAGGGCCTGCCTGGAGTCGCGGATAAATACGAAACAGAGTTCCCGCGGCTCTTGGCACTCAGGCAACCAGAAGGAACAGGGTTTTAGTCAGTAAAAGATACGCCCTGCCGCTCTACCCAGAGCGGGAGAAGTCATTGGATGATTTCCTACCAAAAAAAAAAGGCAAGCGGAGTTGAGCCCCACTCCTTCGCTCTAAGCGCAATGAATATCAAGTGTATCCCACAAGTACCTGCGTACTTGTGGGATACACTTGATATTCATTGCGTTTTTGTAACTTCTAATGCGTAATTTGTTAAGAAAAATCGAAAATTCAGTTAATGTTTGTTTGGAAAAAAGTTTAGTAATAACACTTGTAAATTGCGACTTTGACCTTCAATATCTCCAGAACCAAGGAAAAAAAATGAAACAAATAATGACAGAATATCTGGCTTTAGGCTTCGCAAACTGTCTTTTTACACCCGATGTATGAAGCATAGATTTAACATTGTAGTTATCTGGTCCCGGGCCGTGGCCAAGGCGCACAGGCACTGGACTGGCAAACCAAACATCCCAAGATCGAGTCTCACTGCCGGCGTTAAATGTTTGCATTATTAAAGTATTTTTTTTTTTTAATTTTGTTGAATTAATTTTTTGGGAATTTATCTGAAAATAAGAACATTATTCGAGAAAACATATATGGAAGTAAAAATTTAACCATTTGTAATAAGATATCAACAATTTATTGACTAGAATTTTTAAAATTACAATTACAAATTATAAAGTTTTGTGCATGACAAATATTCTAAGTCGGACAAGAACTCAAGTTATTTTTCATATTCAAGTGTGTAATTTATTTATTAGTGATATGAATAAACATGTCAGTAAGTTAGATATTAAGATATCCTAAGTTGTAATCTCACTAACAATAACATCAGTCATATAAAACAAATTTAATTACCCTTGATATTTTTATTAATAACCGATTGGTGCGATTGGTGGGTATGCAACGCGCTCAGTTGGTAGCATCACGATTTGTAAAACGTCCCAGTACTAATTAACCGGGACCCATTGATGACATCCATCCCCAACACCTCAAAGTAATGCGGCCACTAGACCTGCATGAAAGAATATTTTTTTTTTATTATAGCGCTCATCATCTTTTCGCCACAATATTTTGCGACCGTCCTTGTTTGACTTAAAACATTTTTATCGCTAAATATAACTATATTATTGCATCAATCGAAATCCAAATATTCTCTTGCGAAGCATACCCGGTTTCGCCTGTGAATCTGTCAGTAAAATTTTCTTGGTTGGCCTACGACATTTCACACTGCAGCCGCACGCAAGTGGTTTCGCACAGTTTGTAATATCACGTCATGTATTCGCCGTGGAACGAGTAGTGAGGAAGGGATGCGTAGCAACAATATCACGGTGCCCCGCATTGACGTCGGTGTATGTAAATCCAGCCTTTGGTCCCGGTTAGCGACGCTCAATGCTTCCCGAATTATGCAGATTCGATGGACCCAAAATTGCAGTTCTTCTCTATGACTTATAATAAAATATTGTTACAAAAAAACAACAGTCAATAACATGTGTATATAATTTGACAACACGGTTGGCGCAGTGGTTGTTGAGCGTTCCTGCGCTGCATGTCGCGTTTTCGATTCTCGCACGGAACAAATATTTGTATGGCCTAGAGATAGTTGTTACGGGTCTGGGTGTCTTGTGCATGTGGGTTTACATGTTTGTGAACGCACCCACAATACAGGAGTAATTTCAAGTGTGGGGCAACGTTTAAAAAAAAAAAACATTTTGATACTCACCGATATCATTAAACGCCTCGCAATGTCACTAATTGATTACAGATCTTAAAAGTATAGTTACGTGATTCTCAAAACACGCAGGATATAATGTTTAAAAACGTAACGAGAGCCCGATTGTCAATAGATAGTATTATGACGATGAACTTAAACTTCTAACGTTTATATGATTTGTCATTTTAAGAGGGTAGACAATTAATATATTCCAACCCAAATATAAAGAAGACTTGCTACTAATACTAAAGCAATGAATTGAACAAACAAATGTAAAATATTTTATTAAAACATACAAAAACGTTGAGCCATCAGTAGTCGGATTCGTTCCTACGGTGCCGGCGGCGTAAGAACCGCACGCTCGACCGCCACGGAGAGCATTGTTACATTAGCCAAATGTAGGTACTTCATATTCCCTGCAAAATTAAAAGTGACAATAAATTGCAATAGTGTGTGTGGACAACACACATAATTGGTTGATTAGGTTATTGTGAAGCAAATATCAACAAACAAGCGAAGCAACACACCCCTTGATTTCACGCACACTACCATTATTTGGTCTGCCCTGCAAACCTATCTAGTTTGCAAAGTGTACATCACAACAATATACCACGACCTGTGTAGGATCAACTGGAATGAAAACTGACCCCATAAACGATTTTTTAAGGTATGATTCCGGTCTCGGCAGCGCGCAGCCATGCTGCCTCAGTAGTGTTGCGCAGCAGTGCTGCCTGCTGCGCTGATTCCGAGCAAGGCAGCAGTGCTGCGCTGTATTTTAAATTAAATATTACGATAATTAGTTTGACTGCTATAGTAAAGGGTTGGATATAAAGTCACCAAGTTAAATAATTTTTCCTCTTCTGAATGAGAGAAATTCATCTTCACGTAGGTATCGCTGCGGCGGACGCGTCACTACTGGTCTGTCGCAGCGACAGGCAGCACTGCTGTGCAGCAGTGCTGCTGCTGCATTGCTGCCGAGCTCGGAATGTAATCTCATATAAACCTATAGAGAGGTATATTGGGACCAGTAGTGCTGCGTAAGCACTGCTACGTGAATTTGGAATCATATCTTTATATGATATTTCTCTAGCAAATATTTTCTTGCAATATGAAGTAAAGAATCCTTGTAACTAACAAGGATGGGCAAGAATTTCAGCTTAATATCTGTGTTTGTGCACACTATTCACGTACAAACTATTTTCCAACAGGGATGACGACGAGGCTGCTGGCGGCGAAAACGGCGAAAAGACCGAGAACGACAAGAATGATAAGGACAAGAAAGAAACGTTCAAGAGGCCCGTTTGGATGAAGCAAACTAAGAAGCACCCGCAGTCTAAGAAGTCTAAGAAGCCAGTGGCGGCCAAGGCGCAGGCCAAGCCCGCCGCCCCCGCGCCGCCAGCCACGCCGCCGCCCACCAGCAACGATACCAAGAAAACTAAAGAACCAAAGAAGCCTAAGGATGAAGAAGGTATGCATTGCACAATCACTACATATTATAAAACAAAGTCCCCCGCCATGTCTGTCTGTCTGTTTGTTCGCGATAACCTCAAAAACTAATGAACTGATTTTCATGCGGTTTTTACTAATAGATAGAGTGATTCGTGAGAAAGGTTTAGGTGTATAATTTGTATCCGTGCGAAGCTGGGGCGGGTCGCTAGTATAATATAATGCGTAAAGCATAGCCACTTTTTAGCCCACACTATCTGGACAATAGAAACAATTGACTGGGTTGCTGTTACTTCTGTCAACTTGTCAAAACCATGCAGGATGATGACATAAAAGAAGTATTTGGATACTTATTTTATTTTAATTTATTTAAGGATTACCAATGAGTATACAAAACAATATCTTCAACAATTTACAAACTTGGTACCCAGCACATTGTCATGTGATGCATTACTCAATTATAGGTAATCACAGCTTACACTTTATTGAGTATACATGCTCTGAATACATAATTAGTAATAAATATATAAATGTAAACAGTTGACATGCCATTACATAAAATATAGTCAGTGACTGATATCGCTAGTTTAACGTTAATGTTTAACGAAATTTCTAAACATAACGACGATCTTATCTCCAAATAACAAAATTAGCGAATCATGGTGATAATAACTAGCTTAATTGCTTACCATCAGGCGAGATAGCAGTCAAACGCGTGCCTATAAATTGATTAATAAAAAACAACTAGCCAGTGTTGTGAGTCTTTAAACACCAGTCTGCAATGTACATAAAATTTTAATAGTCGGGAAATACCTAATACCTTCCAAACATTCATTGAATTATAAAAAAAATAAAATTTAAAGTTTTCGAAATTGACCAATTTCCATAACATTGAAACTTCAACGTTTAAGATAAATACCCAACGGAGGTCTACGATTTATGAATAGAGCACTAGTGCTAATTTTATCGCTGTCTGTGCCAATATTCGGGAATAGCGGATAGCGACTACCAAGAACAGTATTAAAGTTTTTTTTTGAGGAAACCTCTAGATTTAGACGCACGGCCGTTGATCCCTGTGTCGTGTGGAAGTGTGGGAGGTAAATGATTGCAGAGACGTTGTTGAACCGTTAAAATTACTATTTAATCGATCTTATATTCTAAATCATGCAATCTTTTAATAACTAATTTATTAATGAAATATGGCTTACATTCCTTATTTTTTTTTCTTGTTCTCTAGTATTAGGATCTGATATTGCTACTTTTTTTAGTTATGAATTTGATTTTCGAGTGGGCTTAAAATCTGTATTTACAATAGGCTAGATAGGACGGTGATTAAAATAATTGTTTTTATGTAATTAACTTTCATAGGTTCTAGTAAATAATTTTATATTAGTACTGTGGTATTATCCTGGACTGTTATGTATGTGCACGGGGTCTCATCTCGAACAAAGAAAGTGTAGTTCAAATAAATCTCAATAGATGGTGTAATATGCATTGATTTCTTATTGAAGTTTAAGTATTGTTAATATTTTAAAAATAAATATGGTAAAAACTGTATTTTCTTATTTAATAAACTGACCTAAGCATAAAATTGTGGAATAATTGACTTGTAATTCAAATTTAGACGACTATTGGAACGAATTCTTAGACATCTATATTTCTTGTACCAATAGATGGCGCTGTTTGAAGTTTTAGAGTTTATCCATTCGCCTCTTTAAAATTTGAATAGTAACACATTTTGATACAGTAAAACTGCTATGAAGTGCCAAAAATATTATAAAATAATTCCTTAATGTGTGAGAAAATATTGGTAAGACTTTAAGTAAATTCATTCAGCTTGCAAGCCGTCGCTGCTAACACCAACTAGCGAGGTGTAGAGGACGGGCCCGAACGAAGAAAAAAGTTACTTGTGCCAGACGGCGGTACCGTTTCTTTGTATGCGATGAGGCATCTGTACGCTAGTATTATATTATCTGTGGTATGTGTTTACTATTTGTCTATTTTTGTACACAAAAATAAAATGCAAAGGTACTAAGAGTGCCTTCAGAGAGCGATATTACAGAAAATTCAAAACCCCAAAAAATATATGGTTTAAATATAAAAGATATCACACAGCTCAAATTGACCCGTTTTATAAAATGGCGATTTCATGGGTAAAGGCCTAATAATAACATATTTAAACAAAAATTGTTGGATGAAAGCATCTAGGGTTGGTGACGAAAAGCAGCGTCAAGATTTATTGTCACGACTAAATGCCCTTGTTTATTGACATCCGCAATGTGCCACGACGCGTTCTGTCTTCATAATCTTTGTGTCGCTGACTAATATTATCTCTTATTGGCGACAATATAGACGACTAAAAAATCTAATTGGTCCGTCAGTAAGATTACCAAAAAATACTGGACACGTATTTTTTCTTTAGCCTCGTAAAAAAAATAAGGTCGAATACAGTGCGTTGACATTTTGCATGACGTCACACCTTGCTACAGATTTTACTCAAAAGTGACGTAACAAGTTCCCAATCCTGACCTTTTATGCGCCTTATCTTTGTAATTTTTAGGGTTCCGTACCCGAAGGACCCGTAACCCTATTACTAAGCCTCCGCTGTCCGTCTGGCTCGCTGTATCTCATGATCCGTAATAGGTAGACAGTTGAAATTTTCACAGAAAGTGTATTCCTGTTGCCGCTATAACAACAAATAATAAAATCGTACGAAACCCTTCATGTGCGAGACAAACTCACACTTTACCGGTTTTTTATTGATTTCATAAAGCAAAAAACACGTGTCCAATATTTTTTGATAATCTAACGTACACGGACTAAATAGAACTATTATTTTAGTACCTATGAATGATCCCTATTCTTGTGACTTCCCTTAAAATCTAACATAATATTATTTATTTTCTGTAATACCTAGGTGAAGATTCTGAAGTGGGCAGTTCTGATGAGTCGGGCTCCCACAGTGACGCGTCTGAAGACGAGTCGCGTGACAAGTCGTCGGCGGCAGAAGATGACGACGACCAGTGGGAGAAGTTCCAGAAGAGAATACAGAAGCGCGAGCGCCTGGAGGGACGGTCCAAGAGCTCGCATCCTGTGCATTGTCCATACTATCCGCAGGTATGTAAATTTCAAAATGAAATCTTTTTTTTTATCGTTCTTTTGTCCCACTGTTGGGCAAAGTTCTCCTCCGTGGCCTTCCACTCTTCCCGGTGTTACCCCGCGCCATTATCCCGCGAATGCCGCCGCCAAGTCACCACGTTACCACGTCAGTGTTTGCTAGGCCTTCCTAGCCAACAATGACTATAAAACCCAGTGTTGCCAGTAACAGATTGTCAAATGTAACATGAGACAGCTCAAAAAGTAACAATTTCACGGGAAAAGTAACATTACCTAGAGGAAAACGACATTAATACTATAATATGGCACTTTCTCTAGATCTAAGTATATACCAGGTCTAAGTTATTGAAATGTTATTGAATGTCATGAGTTAATGAAATAGTCGTCATAGTTTTTGTGGGTTATCCTGGCACTTCTCCTTTTTGTATGTTGATCAAAATATGATTTGCGGCCGTAGCAAGTACTTATTTACAGAACTGAATCATCCAAATCATTAAAATCATTAATACAACTTTTTGACATCAATTCCAATTGAGAGAATTGTATTGATGAATCTAATGATTATAATTCTATAAATACATACTTGTTACGGCCGCAAATCATATTTTGACCAACATACAACCTAACACTGATATGCAAATTGCAAAAATACGAGAAAATTTGAATTTGGCGGGCTACCCAGTACATTTCACCTTGTCCTAAAAGTAACGTAAAAGTAACATTTTGATCGTGTGACATGGAGGTAACATGAGAGGGTCAAAAGTAACGTAAAATTTTACAAAAGTAACATTCTGGCAACGCTGATAAAACCTCTTGACTGCTCATACGGGCGACTCAGGCTTACGACACGTAAGTATATGAAATTGCACTTATATTAGACGGCAATATTAGTGGCCATTTTAGTTTGACCAGTTATTAGATCTCTGCACACGTGGTTATTTTGATAACTTTAGAAATATTTCTCCATATATCATTGATCCTGGTCACGATTCGGTATGGTTCATCCCATTTTGCTTGCAATTTAGGAGACTTCCCTTTGCTGCGCACTGGGTTATGCAACCACACCAGTGAACCCTCGTCAAAACCTCTATTGTTTGCCTTCCGGCACACGTGAAGGCTGGTGTCACAGTCGTACTTTCGTGAACTGCACTACGGTAGGACAGAAGAAATGGCTGTATGTGCTTGTCCCAATCCCTTTGCCTGCTTTCCACAACTTTTGCCAGATATCTCTCCAACGTTTGGTTGAAACGTTCTACCATTCCATCAGATTGTGGATGATAAGAAGTAGTTCTGGTCTTGTGAGTACCCATCGTTCGACAAGTCTCCTGGAATACTTGCGATTCAAAATTCCTCCCTTAGTTGCTGTGAATTTCCAAGGGTACTTCAAAACGACAGAAGACTTTCTAAACCGATTTATCTGCGACTGTTGCAGCTTCTTGGTTAGGAATGGCGAAGACTTCTGGCCACTTTGTAAAGTAATCCATGACAACCATGAAGTACTTGTTTCCGTTTTCACTTTCCGGAAATGGTCCTGCAACGTCTAGTGCTATCCGTTCCCAGGGGGCTCCCACGTTGTATACTTTTAAAGCACCTCTGCTGCGTGTCTGGGGTCCTTTCACAGCCGCACAACTGGTACATTTGCGACACCAGTCTTCAACATCCTCTCGACAGTGAATCCAGTAAAATCGCTCTCGTAACTTCAGTAGAGTTCTTTTTACTCCCATATGTCCTCCTGAACATCCATCATGGTAGAGCCGTAAAACATCCGGTACTTTGGTTTTGGAGACAACAATTTGTAGATGACAGTTATCTCCTCGAGCGTTTTCCCAGTTACGGGCACAAGACTTCATCCTGGATAACCAAGCTGTTCCATTGTGCCCAATAACTTTTCGTGATGGAACTTAACGCCGCAACATCACTCCACTTGGGTTTAGGAGCACTAGCTTTAACCCAGTCGTAGATCGGTTTGAGGTCCGTGTCATTTTGCTGAGCAAGCTGTAGGATTTCCTTCCATTCATTGCTGACATCCATTCTTAGCATCCTCACTCCGCTCATTCCCGGGTCGGACCTATCGTCCGCATCGCGCGCGCCCACTATCACACAGTTGTCCTTCTTGGAGGCCACGGCGCTGGCAACACCACTTTCAGGGGCCTCCGCCACGGTCGTGCACCACTCGCACTCCTCCACCGAACTGGCCAAGCCGCCCTTCCTTGCTGGGATTGATCTTCTCTCAGTATGCCTTGTTTTGTACAGGTTAACTGAAGATGACCCCTTTCTCCACAAGTGTAACACCTAGGGCTATACCCTTGCGGACAATCGCGTACAGGTGATGCCACAACCTCCCTGATACGGTGTGTTCGATGGTCTTGCCTCACTGCCTCTACTTCCAAGGCATGGGCCAAGGCGTCCTTCAGTGTCTCATGATGCCCAAGTCTTACAGCGGCTCTAACTTCCAAGTCACGAATTCCGTCGATGAACGCCTGTACCAGATTGCCATTGATGAGTCCAGGGGCGGACTGGTATGCTTTCTGAACCAACTTTTTAACTTCCAAGGCCCACTGCTGTAGGTTTTCGGCACTACGTTGAACGCGATCCCTTAACTTAGCGCGAAATACGTGCTCCAAGTGCGCGTCGCCGAATCTGGACTCTAACGCTTCCAGCAGCTGTTCGTAGGTCACATTCTTGCCAAGAGCCTCAAGTATGGTTAGGGCCTGGTCTCTGAGGCCTAAGGTGAGGGCGGACATAGCTTGCTCTTTGGTCCACCCATAGTTATACTATTTATACTCGCTTAGAAGTTTCCAGAACATTGTCTAACTATCCTATAGTGGAATATTCTAGAAACATCTATGAACTTCTACACAGTACCACAATGGAATGTTCTCGAATGTAGTGGAAACTTCTGGAAACTTCGACCACATTCCCGAACGTTCTAGTGTAATACGGTCGACGTAACAGTACTAATGCTGTAATGCTGTAACAACAACAAAACAAAAGTCGATATTAACGAAATTATCGATGTTCCCTAATGGTAAAAAGCAATATTAGGTACTTAAGGTCTATATTTTTGATTTCCAAAAAATCCGGAACTGAAAGGAAAGTGGATTAAAGCAGTTTACAGGGAAATTGGTTTCCAAAAAAATATAGCGTTGTTTGTTCAAGGCATTCCGCAGCTGATTTTTTGATCAGCTTCAAAAAAGCTTTCAGTTTTTTGTTTCTTTTTCTATCAGCGCTTCTTCTACTTTCGAATCGATTAGATGTTTATTTTATTTTATAGAAATTAGATGTTTATTTTATAGAAATCTTTTTTTTTTAGACATTCATTACAAAATATTTTAGCAGGCTAAATTAGGTCAGATTAAGTGGTGTAGTCATCTGTAGCCGAACTAGGCAGAACCTGTATTTCGGCTATCAGCGCCAAACCCCTCGAGTATTATGCATTTATATAATAGCCATTATTATGTTTACATTTGTAGATATCTTGTACGAAAAAGTAAAACAAAAAGGAAAAAGTTTGTGCAGTGTTTGCATGAGGTACTCTTATTTGTGTGAGATGGGAATGTACGTGTCTGATGTGTAAGAGGATGTGTGGTGTTGTCTAGTGTTTTGGTGTGTGTATGGTGTGAGTAAGCGTGCGCGCATTTGTGTGTAAGTTATGAAAAGTGTATGTACTAGTTTATTACATAGTTTTTTTTTATTAGGATGGTATGTACAGAAGAAGTTCAGTTTGTTCATAGCTAAGACTTTTCAGATATTCGGTAAGTTTCTTCTTGCATTGCATTTTTGTTAACGGGTATATATCAAGGATTCTGTTTAGCCTATTGTAAATTAATGGACCAATGGAGTGGGCAAAGCGTTGACTAAATTTAGTTTTAAGCAGCTTGGTTCTTTCGCATACTAAATCTTTTCGTCGTTTTTGGAGGAGTAGTGGGTTGTAGCTTAGTTTACTGTGTTGTAGGAGGACAACGCTTAGTATGTATAATTGTCTCACGGTCATGACTTCCCATTTTTCGTATAGCGTTGTTGTAGAGAATCGGATATGCTTGAACGTCGCGACCTTCAGTATTGCACGCTGGGCGATCTCGATAGACTTCAAAGTTGTTTTTGATGTCCCTCCCCAAGAAGATAGACAATATGTAAGAAGCGATTGACAGAGCGCATAGTATATCTGCCTTAGCAACTCAAAGTGAGCAATGTGCCTTAGGTTTTTAAAAATATATATGAGCTTTCGTATTCTACAGCATAGTAGCCTAACATGTTCTTTAAAATTGAGATTGCTATCTATGTTAACTCCCAAATATTTCACTGTATGAACGCGTTCCAATGAAGGACACTTGCAGTTTTTTCCAGAGTAACACTCGTGTGATATGATATTTCGCACGATGCCATCTCCATTTCTCTTATTTATACTAAAGCAGATGTACTTGGTTTTGTCCACATTTAATGTGAGAATATTATTACGAAGCCACTTTTGCACGATATCGAAGCCCCGCTGTGCAGCACTGAAAGCCTCTTCCCATGTATTGGCAGCAAAAGAAAGGGCAGTATCGCCTGCAAAAGATATGATTTCACCATGGTTAAGTTCAAGACTCGTGAGATCATTTATATACACCAGAAACAAAGTGGGTCCCAGTATGCTACCTTGTGGTACACCATGTGTAACATGAAGGTGAGAACTTTTGCATTTTCCTACACGAACACACTGAGACCGGCCAGTCAGGTAACTAGTAAAAAGTTTCAGCTGTGTACCTCTGATTCCCAATATTTCGAGTTTGTCCAGTAAGAGGGAAACAGAAATCGTATCAAATGCCTTTGCGAGATCTAGAAAGATAGTGAGACATTTTTTCTTTTCATCTAAATTGGAAGTAACAAAATTTATAAGTTTATTTAAGGCTTGCTCAGTTGATTTTCCTTGTCGAAAACCAAATTGGTTAACTGAAAGTAGTTTATTTTTTTCTAAGTATTTCACAAGTCGCAAATTAATAATTTTTTCTAAAATTTTTGATATTGCTGGCAGAATAGATATAGGTCTGTCACGGTACGGAGGGCGTGTCTCGTTGCAGAGGTTGTGGAGTGACACGCAGAGGAGGACGTAGGAGTGACACGCAGAGGAGGTCGTAGAGTAGGAGGACCGTAGATGAGGAGTTCAATAAATAATAACACGACGAGTTAACACATTTACAACAGTGGGCTTTAATATTATATTAAGAACACAAACACTGTGACTAATAATTAAATTGTATTAATGCAAAATTCTAGGAAAATGGTAACTGACACTTCAGGAGTCAAAAAAATAACAATGAGGAGCTTCTACTAGCTCGGCTGCCGAATTAGAACTGATTTTTAATATAAAAACAGAGACATGACAGAGAAAACTAAGTAATTTTTGAATTTGAAATTAAAAAGGTAGCAAAGAACGTAATTTTGGAATAGAGGTCAAAAAATAAACAAGGCTTTAACACTGCCTTGTTACAATACCCGGCTGCCCCGGAAAGAAAAATCGAGCAGCAGAGGTAAGCGATTTTTCGTTGACATTAAATTAATATAAAAAAAATATATATCTTAAATAGGATGGTTATGAGTGAGGTGAAAATTTAGAAGGCGAGGGTGTTATATACAACGAGTATTTACAAAAGGAACAATCTACCACATCCATATTACCTTCCATAATACCTTCCATACTTCGTTCATTCATAGTTATGTTCGCATATAGGTAAGCGCAGAACATAACGCAAAGTCAAAAAGAGTTTGTCCTATTATTAGGCATAACTCATTAGATTGCCCTTCAATAGTGTAGGCTTATTTAATCAGTCACCAACCGCTGATGTTAAATTGTATGATGATAAAGAGCTATGATACAAGTTTAATTACCTGCTGTAACAAGTAGTAAATAAGGCGAAGAAGCCTTCGTGCTATGCACGTTAAGTAATTGTTAAGGGAATAACCTTAATATAATATACCTATGGTATATATTTAACGGACCTAAGGCTTATTTAAAGAGTAGCTAGCCGCTCTAAATAATGAAGTGGCAAAAATATTACCATAAGTAGTGTGATTATGGCTTATTTAAGGAGTAATCACCCGCTCCGAAAGATTCTTATGGTTTAAAGCCATAGAATAAAGTAATGATCAAGGGGAAGACCATGATCGGTAATGATTTAGGCTTGTTTAGGGAGTAATCACCCGCTCCATAGAAATTGAACTAAATAACCACCGATGTAGCAATCGTGGTGAATGTAATTGAAAGGGGTATTAATGGGTTAATGACGTAAACAATAGGTATATAAATAACCTTCTTTTTTGAAGTCGGTTAAAAATAACATAATATCAAAAGAAATAATAATACTAAAGAGTTCCAATTCTGTATTGTGCGGAGGTTGCGTTGTGAAAATTAAAAGAAAGATTTGATATGTTGTCAAAATCTGTCTGACGTTTGAAATATTTTTTTGCAGACAGATTTGATTGAAATAATTATTTAGTTAAATAATCAGTAGTAGATATAAATATGTATTTTATCTTTATGCATACTATTTAAGGTGCATAGTGAGAATATGTGAAAACACCATAGTAATGCATGCCTACGGAGTTCTTCAGAGGTTGAGGAGGAAAGAGGGAAATTAATACGTCAAAGCTATAACTCTTCTATAAGCTTTGTTTTATAATAAATTGGGATTAAAAATGGATTAAAAATGTATTAACGGGTTTGTAATAACTATGTAATATGATTAAAGAAATTTGAAAGTGAAGTGTTACGTTATTTATGTAAATAGTAATTTGTGTTGTGCGTGTATAGTAGCCAACTTTGACTATACAGTGACCCCTAGTATGTCGGCAGGATGCCCTAGAAGAGTCACCTTCTAATCAATAGTTGGTATGTAGGATACGCTGTGGATATTCTCCAACAGCACTCCCGTTAGTCAGTACTGGTCACAAACACAAGTGTCTCCGAGGAGTTTAGCACAAGTGAATGCTACCAGCTTATGAGGGTTCAGATGTGAACCTTGGGTAATGTTACTGTCTGTAGGATGGGGTGGTTATGTTTTGTTTTGAGTTTTGTAAGTAAGTATTGCACCATGTACTGATTGGATATGTGTGTTGTAAAATAATAATAAAATAGTATGTCGGGTAAAATCTTGATAAGTAGTATGCAAATTGGAACCTGTAAGAAATGTTAATAAATTAAAATGCTTTATTTTTATTGGAATGATGGAATTGATGTAGTCAAAAGGGGCCGCAAATTTTTTTGGGAAGACTAGTTCCTTTTGGAATTTTGAGAAATAAAATAACAGTATAACAATAAATAACAAAACAACACAAAATTATAAAAATTTAAAAATTATTTTAGATGGGATGGGCTTCACTCGACAGACGGGGTCGAGACTTATCCAGAACAGCTTCACGACCAGAGCTTATCCTGCTGATGCTGATGGCTCCGCGATGATGAGCTGGGTTCACGATGAGGTGACTGCTGGACTCTGGTATGGGAGGGGCTGGGTTCGATCACGTTGAGGCGGCTGCTGGGCTCTTGAGATGGGATGGGCTGGGTTCGATCACGTTGAGGGCGGCTGCTGGGCTCTGGGATGGTATGGGCTGGGTTCGATCACGTTTCGGGCGCCAGTGTCACGGTACGGAGGGCGTGTCTCGTTGCAGAGGTTGTGGAGTGACACGCAGAGGAGGACGTAGGAGTGACACGCAGAGGAGGTCGTAGAGTAGGAGGACCGTAGATGAGGAGTTCAATAAATAATAACACGACGAGTTAACACATTTACAACAGTGGGCTTTAATATTATATTAAGAACACAAACACTGTGACTAATAATTAAATTGTATTAATGCAAAATTCTAGGAAAATGGTAACTGACACTTCAGGAGTCAAAAAAATAACAATGAGGAGCTTCTACTAGCTCGGCTGCCGAATTAGAACTGATTTTTAATATAAAAAAAGAGACATGACAGAGAAAACTAAGTAATTTTTGAATTTGAAATTAAAAAGGTAGCAAAGAACGTAATTTTGGAATAGAGGTCAAAAAATAAGGGCTTTAACACTGCCTTGTTACAGGTCGATAGTTATTGATACGATTTCTGTCCCCACTCTTATAGATTGGACAAACTTCTGCTTTTTTAAGGACGTCAGGGAACAATCCATTTTGCAGAGAATCATTTATGATCTTGGTAAGATGTGGTACAATGATGTGTCTATAAGTTTTCAAAAATTTATTACTAATACTGTCTCCACCACTAGCACAGTCTGATTTTGAGTCGAGGATGAGACGTTCTACCTCCTCTTCAGTTGTGTCTATGAGAGCAAATGAATGCGGACTACTGGTAGCTGTGGCTGTATTTATTTGTCTGATGTTTATATTATGCGTGTTGTGCAAGTGTATTTTGTTTGCTAGTGAACTTCCTACGTTTATAAAGTAACTGTTTACTTCATTCAGTGAATTTTCAGGAGAGGTTGATAGCGTTAGCAGTTCTTTCGGATGATTTGTTACTTTTGGTGTATTTGTGATCTCTTTTATCGCTTTCCACAACTTTTTATTGTCTTTTTGTGCATTTTGAAGTTGATTTTTTTCATACTCTATTTTAACTTTTCTTAGCAACGCATTGCAGAAGTTTCTGTATCGCGTGTATGTCACTTTAAGAATGAAATTTTCAGGTGCAAGCTTTGATTTCAAATGCAACTTATCCCTATTTCTTGTGCATCGTAGCAACCCCTGTGTCATCCATGGTTTTATGATTTTGTGACGTTTAGATAGAGTAATATGTTTAGTATTATTTATAATTGCGTGTTGAAGACAAGTTGTAAAGTAATTCAAAGATAAGTTTGGGTTTGTTAAGTGGTAAATTGGGTCAAAATTAATTTTCAAAAGATCTTGCTCAAGGTTTGTAAAATCAACTTTAGTTATTGTTGTAATTGCATATTGACGCGTTTTCTTAGCAGGCACACACAATAAAACAGGGTAGTGATCCGTTAGGCTAGTTTGTGGAACCAGAGTAGTTACTGGATAATTGGTCTTAACCAACGCATGATCTAAACAGGAATTGCTTTCATAGCGAGTTATCAGAGTGTGAGCTGGTAGGAGGCCATGAGAAGCCACTAAAGTCAGGTAGCGTTCCCCGTTTAGATTTATTTTGCTAGGATTAATATCTATGTTAATGTCACCTATTACAAAGATCTGTTTATAGGTTGACACTGTGTGTAGTAATCTGTCTAGGGATGCAAGAAATTGGTCAATGTTTTTGTAAGATGGGGACCGATAGAAAGCTAGTATCGCGATGCGATTTTCTATTTTTGCGACCAGACAGTTACATTCTTGCATATGAGGCTCCTCTATCTCTAAACTAAGGTTTTCCTCATAGTAAATAACCACACCATCGTTTTGTTTGGGGTTTATTTTAGTCCCGACATGAGAATAACCTGTAAAAGTGGGTATAACTGAAGAACTTGAAAGCCAGCATTCAGTCAGTACAATTATGTGACATTTTAACTTCATTCTTGTCAGTAAAACTTCAAGCCCTGGCATGTTACAGCTTATGCTGCGTATGTTTAGCGTGAAGATCAGTAAGTGATTAGGGTGCAATGATATTAATTTATGACAGTTTTCAATGTTTGTTTCTTGCGATTGCGATACAGACAGTTTATCGATATTTTCTGTTAAGTTAATTAGATCATTGAATTTGACGTCAGTAAAAAGCACTGTAAGAAATGGTGGACATGGTTACAGAATAGTATTTGGAATGCAATATGGTTACAAAAAGTTTTAAAGCGGTTTGCGTGCACTATGCTTGTGATGTATAGAAATATATAAAGTAATCGTGTTGTTGAAAGCGTGTCATACATAGGTGTTATTGTCAAAGGTTCGAATGTGGCTAAATGTCTGTGTAATGTAAAATCAGAAAGTATATTATGTATGTGTTGATTTATAGTAAATACTGTGAGTATAGTAATGTTTAAATTTAGAAAAAAATGTGTTGTCTTTAAAGTGTAGTGAATAATTTTTGTTTAGTGTGGTAAAATGTAAAAAATAACTTGCATTTTGAACTGAGAAAAAAATATGTGATGTGTAGAGTAATGGTTCCCTAACTTTCAAATTCTTTGGACCCAGAAACTGGCCACATCAATTGCAGCGCATCTATCAGCGCTAAAGTGATTTAATTCTCTTTGTTTATTTCGGGACCTTTTTGCCGGGATTTCATTTGCATGTTCGTGCTCTACCCTGACCCAAGAATTGATCACATCTCAATTCGTGATGTGACCATACTGGGCATAGATTTGCCACCCAGTTTAATCAAAGTGAGAAGTTTCATATTTTTCTACCGACGCACGACGCGGTATTGTTTCTTCAGAAATTAGAGGGTAATAATAATAATAATAATAAATATTCAAGAACTACCAAAAATATCTCACTAACTCTGTTTTAAATACTGTTATTTTAAGCGCATACAATTAGCCTTAAACCGTGTTGTTGAAAGAAGAAAATTCTATCGATCAAGATCCATTGTTGTTGAGACGAGGAAAATTTTTCGAGGTTATTTACTTCCAGGATGCGTGGTGCGTCACCATAATAAATATGTTTGCTACTTTTCTTAGTTGAGAGCTATCACGGAAGTGGCTTTTGTTTAACTAATGATTCTTTCTTGGCCTTGCAGATGCCAATTATAACTAAATACTTGTAATAGTTTGTTTCGCGTAAATGTTTAGATGGGGCGTTTTTAGCGCTGTCCATTACCTATATGCTTGTGGGTTTTTCGGGCCGTAGAATTCATTACAAAATGAGTAATTCAAATATTAGCTTAGGCTCCGTGCTGACAGCATGGCAGAACAAAGGAAATTATCGCACGTTTATCGGCCTTTGCTGCTTTTTGATAGTATGAGCTGCCCGAAAGTGCTAAGTTTTGGGTAAGCACCCTCGTTGGTTTTTAAGAATAATCTTAATCTTAATTTTTCCCTAAATTCACTAGCAGGCGCAAAGCTTGCTTTAACACCGCTGCTGTTTGAATTGAATCTCGCTAGTTTTAACCAGCAGCGGTGTTAGGGCAGACGTCAACCGCAAACGCCAAAGACCAGGGGCTCTAGACAAATAGATATTCCATTAGCGATCACGGCAGTTGGAATGCCAAAATGTTCAGGATTGACCACGTGTCATTTTGATAGCGCTTGCCAATTCCATACATTTTTTAAAATAATCGTTATCACTGATATAATTACACTTTGTCTTCTACTGAAGACAGGGTCGGTTCTTCCGTGTGGTGAACGGAGCGGTCGCTCCAGGCATTTTGTCAAAGGCGCTCACGTTATACGTGGGGTGGAAAAGTTAAAACTATCGAAGGCAGGTTTCAAAATCTTTACGTATTTCCGGGCGGGGTGCTAAAACTTCCGATTGAACTCTTGCCCAGCCTTTCAAAAGGAGCGCAGTTAGTGCCAAAACCGGCACATCGGGTTTTAATTCACGAAGGGTGTATTTAGAACCAATGCCCCCTGTTAGGTGTAACACGTAATTTATGCGATATTTTAATCACTATAATAAAATTAATTAAGGATTGATACTTATTCTCATGTTAACAAATATAAGAGTGATTGCAATTATTCCATGTTCAATTCTCACGTTACTGCATTCGGATAAAAATGTGCAATAATTGGCAAATATTCTTTGAAATTCGGATGTTTATGTCTGTGACATTATTAATGTCAGCTATGTGGTTACGAATTCGACACTGATAATGAAACTGTATGCTAGATAACTTTTATATTTCAATATCATTTTAGAACGGATTTCCTTTCATCAGTAGCATCACCGAAAGCTTTGTACTTTCTATGATTTCTGAATATAGGAATTTCGATCTGCCTATAAGATTTCGTAACACATTATTGCTAATCTGCATTTTAAAATTCAAGATTTTGCTCGAAGCTTCCGCCTACACCCACACTAATGTTTATTTATTAAAAGATAGTGACACGATTATCTAGTCTAATCAAACCGTTTAGATGCTAAATAACAGTCGTCGTGAACTAACGACTCCTTACATAACATTGCTGACTAATCGGACGCATGCAGTGATTTTGATGCAATCGCGTAAATACATGTTTTTTATTCTACGACCGAACTGTGAGTAATCCACGAGACGTGACCCCGCTTCGATGCAATTGCTAAATGGATGTTTGATTGCAATCATAGACAATGAAAGAAGCACGCGCTAAGATTTTTATCTTATCTATGTAAGTGGTCTAAGCCTTCAAAGGCTCTAGGAAAAACTTTTCAAAAACAATTTTTCCTTAATACTCGGTGTATTAAGGAAAAATCAAGTTCAAAAATCGAGATCGCTGAGTCCTCATTTCGGAAGTAAACAGTCATAATCCAGTCCAGATCATGGACTTCCATAGGCCATCTTTGTTCTATCTAGTATGTCTGTCAACGCGACGTTCTCTCGCCATGTTTTATAGGCTGTGTCAGGTGCCATCCTGTATCTTTCTTTTTATTTATTTACACACAAAACACTTACAAGAGAAAAAAAGAACAATTACAGAAAGAAGAGTACAAACGTGCTGCTTATTTCAAAAGAAATTTCTTTCAGCAGACCTGCGACAGGAAAGTTGGATATGAGACGTAGACACAGTGTGTACTGGGTGTAACAGAAAGGTGTGGTCATATTTTAAGAACTGAATCTGGCCGTCGATATGAACAACTTTCTTCAAGAAAACCTGAGGAAGTTCTCAAAAAAAAAAAACTTTAACCTCCCATACAAATATTGTTCAGCTGATAATAACTTTATATGGAAAGTCTATTTTTTTTAAGGGAATTTTTGTTTTTTCTTAGAGGAAGTTGTTCATATCCATGAGTAAAACCGGTTCTTAAAATATGACCACAGCTTTCCGTTACACCCTGTATAAATAAATAAAGACTATAAACCTAACTAATTCAAAGATATAAAAATAAAATACAAAGTAAAATAAATAAAAAGAAATCCCTAAAGAAGTCTTTAATGCCAATCAATAAGATTTATTAAGAGAACTAGGTAGCGTAGATGTTTTTAAATGATTTAGTGACAAGTATCGCATTCGCCAATTGCGTGAATCCTACGCTAGTCGCTACTAAGTTGTAGATATTTATTTTTATTGTCGTGAGACGTAATATTTTTCCTGTAGGAGCATCTATGAATGGTGTCGAGTGATTTTGACCTTGGCCTGACCTTGTTCTCAGCTTCCGTTATTTTGTTGACCTCAATTACGACATGCATGACATTTGTTTGTCAGGTGTAAGTAGACAGTGTTTATGTAATTGAATGACGCATTGCCTTTGGTATGGGTTTTTTGAATGTAGGTCCGTGTAAACGTTTACCGATTTCTTTGATGTATTACGCGTTTTTTGTGTAGTTCATATAAAAATGCGACAATATTCATAATTTCTTTGAAGTCTTTGGATTTCTGAAGTCTCTTTTCCTCAAATCTAATAAAAAATCTTGTCAAGTTCATCAATATTAGATTCCTGTCTAGACGTATTTGGTACTCTAGTTAATCTGAATATAATATCATGGATCTATTTTACTTCGGTGGTTTGGGTTTGGGGTACTATTTTTCGTGTCAATCGACAACGTGCAACCGGTATAATGCAAAACGAACATTTCTGTTGTATGATTCATTCAAATCCTGAACGGTGCACGTGGTTCTACATGACGGGCAGGAAAGAACACTGGGATGATATGGTCACTTTGCTAGATTTTTTTCAAAAAAACGCCTGTGTTGCCGTTCAGACAAACAACCTAATCGCAGGATTAAATTATTATCACCTCTGTTTTTCAAACACCTTCAATAACTGTTCTCTTATGTCGTAGGAGAAACAAGAGTACTGGTGGTGCTACATATGCGATCGCAAGTCGCACACGCTGTTGACGGCGCCTGCGCATGTGACGGCGCTAGTGGATGCGCATGAGTTGCAGCTGCGATTCACCGCGCCGCGTTGGCCCGGCCTTTACACCCTCGCCTGCTGCCTTAGATCAGGTACACTACACTATGAATACCTTTTTTATCGTTTATAGGCACGCGTTGGACCTCTATCTCACCTGATGGTAAGCGATGATACCTACATAAAAGTTATTACAAACAAGATGCTAGTCAGACTTATAGATTGAAACTCCACGGTGTTTTTGAACTACCTTACACCGAGTCGTTCGAGAAATGCTGGATTTGTAAGTAGTTGTTTTTAACCGACTTCGAAAAAGGAGGAGGTTATCAATTCGGATGTTTGTATTTTTTTTTTAATTTTTTTTTTTTTTTTATTATGTATGTTCGGGCATAACTCCGTCATATATTGACGGATTTGCAAAATTCTTTTTTTGTTCGAAAGGGGTTTATTCCGAAATGGTCCCATTTAAATTTCAAAAAGATCTGATGATGGGTTTCGGAGACAGACAACGGAACTCTTCAAAAATTGACAGCAAATCAACCGCGATTGCTGCTATCGTATGTCTATGAATTGTTAACACTGTTCAATGGGGAACCACAACTAAAAAGTGAATAATAAAAAACTTTTTTACAAAAAAATACAACCGACTTCCAAAAAAAGTGCAAAATAACTTTAATTTCGGAAGTCGGTGTCAAAAAACGAAGACACAAAACAGGAACACCGATTTCCGAAATTAAAGTTATTTTGTACTTTTTTTGGAAGTCTGTTGTATTTTTTTGTAAAAAAGTTTTTTATTTATTAGTTGGTTTTGTAAGTACTTAATCAATTGAGTAGTATCTATACAAATGAGTTGAAATAATGGAATAAAAGCGATTTCTGCAATTAACCTCAGGTCAGCTCTAGTTCTTCCATTAGGCCTTGTTGTTTGACACTTGTTCTAGTTCTTTCGTAGGAGAAGTAACAGTACTGGTGGTGATAGATTTAGTACCTTTCGCATACTAATCCATGTATGGTCTAGAAGGCGAGACTATTGTCTTACATTTTCTATGGAATGTCCTTGGGCCGGGATAATATGTGTATGGAAAAGAACAACTTTAAAACGCATTGCCGGACATTTCTTAACACAATTAATGCACATCACGCGCATCGGCGTAGATGAAGTGTTTTTGCAGGAACACCTCGAGAATACTAGGTACTGTATACAATTGAATAGATAATAATCTATAATGCCTGAAGATGCATAGTTAGACACCTATACATATCCTAGGTAGGTTAGAACATTTATATCGTTACCGGGTACTTAACTGACAGTCTTTTGACCACTTCTCCTAATACAGTTACTAGTCATAAATATTAGAAACATATTATTGTAACATAGATGGCTGGAGGGCTATGGCGACAAAAAACAATTTGTCTTAGCTTAATACTTTTGAAGCGACACTCAAGCAATAATAATTTATTTACATTACGTAAAACGGCATTATATCATTGAAAATGTTATTGTTGCTTGTTACGTTCTTGTTATGTGCCCACTCCCTTAATACTTAATATACTCGGAATGGCAATCCCTTTCATGACGAGGATAGTAAAAAACTCCATTGCTTTATTCCTGCTGTCAAGCAGACGAATTTCCAAGCATTATACGTAGCAATAGCAGTGGATTTTGTTACATCGTGCCGGCCGATAATGTATGTCGAGTGAACTTCTGACATACTAACTCGTTCTAAAATTATGTAAATTATTTATTGTAATAATTAAGGTAGCATACATATACGTGGGCGGTCCCAGAAGTGCCCGACCTGACAAAGAAAACAATAAAAAATATGGAATAATAACTTTTATTTTTCAACATAGTCTCCTTGTAGCTCGGTAGACTATTCCTAACGATGTTCAATAGCTTTGATACCCTCTTTATAGTAGAAACCGTCAAACTCCTCAAAAAACCTGTTAACCGCAGACTCTCTACCTCTTTATTGTTGGCAAATCTTTTACTACCTAGCCATTTTTTCAGATTTGGAAAAATAAAATAATCTGTGGGAGCCAGATCTGGCGAATAGGGTGCGTGAGGAAGCAATTCTATGCTCTATAAGCAATGACGGACGTGTGGAGTGGTGCGTTGTCGTGATGAAACGACAATTTCATTTTCGCTATTTGGCCGTTTTTCCTTGATTTCATTATTTTAGCGCTGCAATAAGGCTGCATAATATTCGCCATTAGTTGTCTCTAATTGTTCAAGATAATCAATAAATATTATCCCACGTGAATCCCAGGAAACCGACGTCATGACCTTGCCAGCTGACTGAATCGTCTTCGCTTTCTTTGAAGCCGGTTCCCCCCTTTCAGTCCACTCTTTGACTGCTCCTTCGTCTCCGGTGTAAAATAATGGACCCATGTTTCGTCAATGGTTATGGAATCGACGCAAAACTCGGCTTTATTGCTTCGAAGCATTGCCAGACACTCGATGGGAACATCCTCCCGACATTGTTTGTGCTCCATTGTGAGCAAACGCGGCACCCATCTTGCACAAAGCTTTCACATGTCCAAATTTTCGGTCAATATGCGATACACAGCACTTTTTGAAACGCCTACCAAGTCTGCTGTCCCGCGCACTTTCAGTTGGTTTTTTCAGTTTCCTTCACATATCTTGGCGTAGTGACCTCACTCGGTCGAACACTGCGGTATTCGTCTTAGCAGCTCGTACGTCCTCGCTTAAACGCAGCTACCCAATATTTTACAGTTGTAAACCAAGGAGCGGGCTCCCCCAGAGTAGAATCCAACTCGGCTTTAATATTGGTTGGAATGAAATCTTTCAGGTGAAAGTATTGTATCACATAACGATGACCGACTTTTTCCATGTTCAGAAATTCACTGAGAGCGTTCACTTTAAAAATAAAAAAATAAAAATAAAAATTCGTTTATTTTCCACCACAAATATAGGAACAATTTAGAGAGTATGTTGAAAATTCAAGGGTGGACTGGAGCCTAAACTAGGGAGACCCTGTATTTCAGGACTCCAGGTCACTCGCCTACGGAAAAGGATTTGATCTACTGGATAAGCACAGAATCATGGGGTGGACAGGGACTTTGATTTGCTGTTTAAAAAAACTGTTTAACGTAGCGTTATCAAATTTATAGCTTATATTGTTGAAAGATGGTTCTATCGATTTCAATATTTTTTTTTTAAATACTCATATTTATAAGTCAGGTGGGGTATTTTTGGGACTACCCTCGTACATACATATTAAGTACAACATAAACCATGTTAACGACCGGTTGGTCGTCCAACAACACGCAATGAGCCCGTGGTGGGTTCACTTGAACCGCATCCTCTTTGATCTCATAGTTGACTCCAGAGACCCAACAATGATCACAATATATATAATTCCTAACGTATTATTGTCTGTGACAGATTCGTACATCGGTATGGACCAGCAGCAGGACATGAAGCTGGACGTGAAAGAGGCCGCCGCCGTGCCCGCGGAGCATCCGCAGTGGGACCTCAGCGACTCCGACACTGATAACAATGATCAGGTAGGATTATAGCTTACTCTGCGTTGAACTGGTGAAGCATACCATAGCACGGGATCAATCAATGAGTAGACAGATGCGGCCTATGTCCGGCTGAAGACCCCTGAATGGTGATGGTGACTCAAACACGGTAGAAAGTATATCTTTCCTTCGGTGGTCATTACATAACCCCATGTGTTGTAGTCTCATTTTAAAGGAGGGCAGCCCATTGCCATCAACTGAGCATAAACGTGACCCCATGCCTTTCGAACAAATCGAACGAGGAAGTAATAACAGCCGCATGGGTCGATCCATCAGGTTAAGCTACGCTTGCCGGGGTTAGTCCATGGATGGGTGACCATCTTTTCATACCGAGACTCCTCCGTGCCTCGGAAAGCACGTTAAGCCGTTGGTCGCGACTGTCAATCGTGGATCTTTGACAGTTGTTACGGGTCGTCAGAAGCCCGAAAGTCTGAAATCCAGTCTTACCAAAGCGAATCGTATTACCCAGTAACTGGGTTGTGGAGGTCAGATAGGCAGTCGCTCCATGTAAAATACTACTATTCAGCTGCATCCGGTTAGACTGGAAGCCGACCCCAAGATAGTTGTGAAAAGGTTAGGCAGACTGATTTTTTTGCATAAGTGGTCTCGCTTTAGGGAATAGGGCCCATTCGGTTCACCTTTTTCAGTATTGTGCTTTTTCTTGATAATCCTTGATCTTTACAATGTTTTCCACATTCCCAGACGTCGCGCCAATGCCGCGGCCTTGTCTAGTTTGGCCTGGGATCCTTATCATGAAAAAACTTTAATTAAACACCAACGACCCTCTGGTTTTTGAAGGCTAATGAAACCTGTGATCAGTAAAGCTGTCAAATTAATCTCATGTTAACTTTATGTTATGATTGGTTCAGGCAAATAACAAAAGCCAATTAATTCGGTTGGCATCAGATTGAATGTTTAATGGCTAATTCATGGGAATCTTTATTTTCTTTTTTACATTCAATTCTAATATAAAATATTATTAACATCAATAAAATCTGATCTGATCCACTGTTATTTTAGCTAGCCCTAAGGTTTTAAGGATCATAGTTGTATCTTCCGCGTTGTATTTAACGCGGGAAAACCCGTGACATAATTACAGCCGATCTGAAACTATATTAAAATAATGTGTGAGATATAGTTTAACAGAAAATATGTTTCGTTCTTCCTTATCTTACGAATCACAACAAGGAAAAATGAATGTTAAAATCAAAGCTATCTGATAAATTATTCCAAATTTCTTATTCGTATGGTGAAATCGGATACCGTTTTGGAAGTATTCTTTAGGATGTTTGTTTTCTGTATAAAAATACTAATTTAGTTTTTTTTTCACAGGGAGCCAACGAAAGTGAATTTACAACAGATGACGAGGTGGAAGAGGAGTAGTCGAAGATTAACTAAGTTATTTTTATAGAGTTTATTAATGAGGTGTTTGCGGATCGGTTGTTGTATGGTCTGAGAGCGAGTGAATATAATGTTTTATATCCAAACGAATGTATCATTTTCCCCATTAAATTCCCCAGGGCAGAGTTCACTGACAGTCCCATAAGTGAATAACGAGAAGTGGATAGGTGAGGTATTCGAGTCCTTACGCCTGACATCCGGTGGCGTTAAGGGGTAAGTGATGTTATCTGATGTAGGTAGTCTGAGCAAACTTTTTAAAAAGCTTTCTTATAAAACATCTAGACGCAACAACTTTACATCAGTGTTCGAAAAATATGGAATAAAGCCTTCGCGAAAATGTTGCCATTAAGTATTGCATCTTGCAGCACTTAATATAGAGCCTTGTTCTGCGTGAAGACGGTGAAGCCCGAGGGAGTGGAAGCCAAGGGTCTCGGTGATACGTGGGCCCTCGAGTAAGTCGGCTGTCGGTACAGTGTTACATGTAGCGCTGTGTTAAGCTGCACAAAGGGATGTTAGCGTAGCTGGTTTGCGAGGGTATCGTCCTCGCTCGGCGGCTGCGCGGGGTGCGCGGGCGCGGGGCGTGTTGCGCGGCCGCGGCTCACTCGCGCGCCGCCGCTCGCCTCAGCTCCACGACCGAACGACTCTCGCCCGCGCCCGGTGTCGTATTACCGCTCTAAATATAACTCGCGAGCGCGAACGCCAATTTAGAAACAGTCGCGCGCCTTGTTTTGAACCAGTGATTGACAGTGCTAAGTGAAGAATACTACCCCGATCGTCGAGCTTTCGGCCGCCGAAGTGAGTATCCCCCAGATATAGTCTAGACTCTAGAGGGTGAGACGACCCTGTATTATATTGTATTACCGCATCGCGGTTTTAAAATAAACAGCTGTTCTCAGAAACTATAGCGCTAGTAACGTGCTAAATTGGGAGTACGCTTCCAGTGGAGGTTGTGGGAAACTCGAGATGTTCGTAGCTTCTGATGGAGGCTTATCAAACAATATATTGCGGGATGCTGACCCTGCCAATATTCAGGTGTCGAGGGATGTTCGCCTCGCTGTCCGCTATTTATAAAACTAGCATGAAAGTTCAAGGAGGACTTTTAACTACTGTCACATGATGGGAGTGAGCCAGGATTTGTGAAGACACTGATCAAAGGTTGAACGAAGCCTAATTAGGTTCTGGATAAATAATTAAACACAGTGACTTAGACATCATCTATACTTAATATTTTATAGAGGTAAGGTTTGTAAGTTTGTTTGTAGGAAGTACCTAATCTCTGGAAATACAGAACCTGTTTTGAAAATTATTTCACCAGTAGAAAGCTACATTATTCCTGAGTGCTATATGCTACATTATATTTATTTTCGAAATCCCTGCGGACGAAGTCACGGGCGAAGTTCTAGTACTTACCTAATATTATAATACCGTTTAGCCATAAAACTAATGACTAACTAAGAAAATATTATTAAATTTAAAATACTCATAGAGCATCGGATGTATATTAGTGCCTATGGCAGGCATGGTATGCGCTGTCATTCAAAAAACACCTGAATGTCCAATAAATACCTTTACGCATACCTACGTTTATAAATCAACTTCAAACTTTAAAATCTAGACCCAAACCGAAACTAAAGTTCCAATGTTGGAAGCTGGTCAATTGCATAAGCGCCAATTGTTGGCCGGTCGCGGCCAGTCCGCCAGTGAGTCAGTCCAGTGTGCGATTGTCGATAAAAACTTACTAACAGTTGTTGGCAACTACTGCAAAACTAATTGCCAATTATACTGAAGAGTCGAAGCGGGAAACATGGCGAGTTATTGCTAGACCGCATGAGGTGCTGGACCTTACGATATTGCCGCATTTTTGCTTCATTGTCAGAGTAATTATCTCCATCTCAGCAAACACGACTCGATTTCCTGTATACTAACAACAATCGTGAAGCGCAATTTAGTTTCGATGTATCTTAAAATTAAATCTACCTACCCATCTAAATACAATCAGATCTCATGAATATTTACATAATATTGTTAAAGGTGGCTTAAATTGATATCTCCTGATAAACATCCTCTTGCGAAAATAGCCAAAAAATTTTGATCTATTTAAAAAAATTCGGTAACGTTGGTAATGCGATAGCCTTGAATATGTTTATTTCATCCTATATAGTATGTGGGTAGTTTATGTTGAGAATCCAAGAAAGAGTAGTCAGGCGCGATGTATGCGTCTCATTCCAGACTGAATTGTGGAGCACGTCTAGCCGAGTATTTGCAATGACATTCAATGGGTAATTAATTTTTATTAGATGTATGTTGCTAACATTATAATATTTCTGAATCTAACTAAACTTTATCCCAAAAAGATGGTTTTTTATTTCATCCATTGCTGCCAATCTGATACCTACTTATAGTTGAGAAAAAAATCGGGATAAAACCGGGAAAAATACTAACATGCGTTCAGTAAATCATGGAATGGTGATTATCAACAAACAATGATTGTTCTTTTCTTTGTGGCTAATATCGATACATATTATGTCAATTTCTCCCGAAGTTCAACTAACTAATTTGGAAGGAACGTCAAATTATCGATTTTTTTTAACTAATAGTCTTTTGGAACATTGTTAGCTATCGTTGCAGTGGGTAGTTCAGTGCCTCGCAGTAGAGCCGTTTCTATCTTAGTGAGTTTGAATATGGCCTGCAGTTACGATTGGTGATATCCCAGCATATTGGGCACGGGCGTGCGCCGATGAATCGAACCGCGCACTGATAGCGGGCCGGTTAGACGAGTCCCGCAGCCAGAGTGCAACGGCCCAAACTAAGGGAATTTTAAAACGTTCATACTTGCAAGCCCTTTGATTTTATAATGCAAGGCTTTGCTGCATCATTATTTTCTGTATTTCCGATTTTTCGCTGCGGATAACTCGTTTGTTTGACGCTAATTGTTTAGATGGTTTGCGTTATTGTTGTATTAACATATATTATAGGTTAATACAACAATAACGTGAACATATAACTTTTGTCTGTTTAGAATCTGTATATAGGTCCTATACAGATTCTAAATACAAAAGTTAATGTATCATTGGGTGTTTTATGTCGTTATCTTGTGTTTAATATTTACTACTCTTTATTCAATATCTATCCCAAACAATGGATACCTTAACCACAAAAATAAAAACAGCAACAACTTAAAGACTTTTACAAATTCAAAGCATTTATTTCAAATAAACCATTTACTTTTGAATTGTCATTCATCATTGTACATCTTTCAGGAATTAGGAAAACTATGGATGTCAGACCCATTTTCTGAAATGACTTTTCTTACTTAGTCAAAAACAAAGCTTAACTTAATGCAGCATTTGATTATCCATATTAAAATATAGCACACGTTTTCCCTTTGATAGCTTTGCATGAAATCATCAGCCCGCATTGTTGTCATGAAAATAAATAACTACGTAAACGTCTGTATACGTACTACTTATTTATATTTTTCCTGTTACAAATAACCAGTTTGTTATATATCAGACACCAGTCCTACTTGACCAAGTTACGAATCAACCAATTTCCCATTAATTTGCGTACCTACCTAGGCATTGAGTCATTAATTAATGAATTCGAAGGAACATGCTTGCTTAAATTTTATTTTAAGTTGACAATCGTAGGAAAATTTGAATGCAGACACGGCACCACCTTAAATGGTACAAGGCATGCCTCATGATTAAGTAATTAATCATTCATTACAAGTAATCATTGATATCGAACGCGTGAATATGATCCTTCCAAAAATCACGAAGCAACCAATTTTTTGCACCAAGCGTTTAGGTATTGATATCATCAATAGAAATAGTATGCGAGATAGGTACCTATCCAAGAAAAAATGGCTGGTGTTAACATTGAGTGTTGAGATGAACTAATAACCGGTCATTATTTATCCGCAACAGTGAGTTTAGACCTAATACCTATCTATGTATACTACTGTAATTTACTACATAGGCGCCAGTTTATGACTGCAGCTTGATAGGGCAGAGGAATTATCTGAACTACCGTATCTTTCCACAATTTTCTTTGTTTTCATACTCTACACACCTTCTGTTTACGTTTTTCCATAACAATTTACATGCAAATGTCTAGTTCACTTATTGATAGAACAAACTTGTTTTCTATTTAAACTAAAGACGTATTTTGTTATCATGAACTGAAGAATACAAGGCAACTGTAGTGTTTATCTAGTAGGTAGGTTTGTTTATATTGACAAAGAGGAAGCGTCTGAATTCCAAAGTCATTCTCAAAATTTTGCTAAACTGTTATTTGGAGTTTAAAATTAAATTTTATCTATAGATTTCAAGTATTTTGAAGATCATTCGGCACTTCGCTCACATCCTCAAATATGTTTTGTTTGTCTGACATTCCTCACCTCGATTTTTTATTTTAATGTTTTCATATTCCGTGGGTCTTAAACGATGAGTCATAAGGGTCTTCTGTCTGGGTAGGTAGTGGGTATGGTTTAGGTTACTCATAGTCGATCGCGCCTTATTTCTTCTACATCAGTGTTTACTGTTGCACTTTAACGCATACCTACCTAAGGTTATGCATGATACCTACCATATTTACATTTCGCATATTTTCAGTTTTACTTGTTGTCCAAGGTGTTCTTTATACTTAATACAAATATTTGTGGTGAACTCATCGTTCAGGTTGAGGTGAAGAAAAGGTTTTATGTGTGGTTAAGTGCTTGCAAAAGTAGGTAGGTACTAAAGTATACCTTTTGACACTATATTCATCCACTATGGAATAGCTACATGTTCATATTTATGTTCGATTACATAAAGAAAAGTTTATTTCCAAAACAGCAACAATTCTCGGAGACCTAACTCCTCTATGAGTTTGTTTCTCTTGCCTTGTGTTTTTAAATAATTTGTGCCTATTTGGCGACAGCAGTTTGTTGATTGTAGCAAAAAGACCAACTCACTACAAACAATGAATATTTCTGCTAAATATCATACATCTCATTGTTTCATCCAACCATTTTGATGAGTAGGTACTTTTGAGACATTAAAACATCTTCGACTGCTCTGTTGAATGAAAATGCGCGAGTGCGGCTTCCTTCTCTAAAGTGGGTCATCATAAACAAAACTTGTTTGTATCGATTCACAATTAGCCTCCATTAACCTTTGAACTTAATGATTTTTTTCTTTGATCGCTGTTTGTGGGCTTGCGATTCTATTACACTATAATATTTGATGAGACTTTCACTAAATGGGTCTATCTCAGAGGTCCCCAAAGTCTTATGTCCCGTGGACCCCTTGGCAGAGTTTTTGTAGACGTTAGATTTAACGTGAGTTAAAAAAAAAAATTTACAATTATTTGTGAAGCTGGTATATTACACGTATTTAGCAAATTGCATGGGGATGCGTTACAAACGTTAAGTTTTTTCAAGTTAGTTAATGTCACCACAAAGCAGCGTGAAATGGTGCTGTCATCCCCATCAGCCCTAGCGTTTAAGATCTCGGTTTGCATCTTGACTCGACGCTTGACTTGCAAAGCCAGGTTTCTAGTGTCAGTCAAAGAGTCAACGGGACTTTGCTTTGCTTTGCTTGTCTGTATCGTCTGGGAAACTTTTTGCCTGCAAAGACGAAGACTATGCTTATGCAGACTTTAATTTTCCCTATTAATCGACTATGATGACGTGTGCTACTTTGACCTGAACCGGTCTTGCTGGATAAGCTTGATAGGCTCCTAAATAACTTCATCCGGTTCATTTTCAACTTAAGGAAATATGACCATGTGTCGAGCTTTAAAGCAGAGCTCAAATGGATGCCCATTCACCAGAGAAATAGTTTGCGCGCTCTGACTACACTTTTCTCTCTCCTCAACTCTCCCACCCCTCCTTCTTATCTTATATCTCACTTTCAATATCTTTTCTCTACACACGCCAGGAATCTGCGTTCTGTTAACAATCTCTTACTGCTTTGTCCTTCTCACACTTCTGATTTTAATTATTCTTTCTTTCACTTTCTGTGGAATGGGCTTCCCCTCAATATCAGGACGGCCACCAGTCAGTATGCATTTAAGCGAAAGTTGCGGAATTACATTCTTCACAATCTCCATTCTTTTCTCCATAGTTAGTGGGGACGTTCCATTCTACAGTATCAGTAGTAACAGATTATAACAGAGGTACCCACATACGATCTATTTAAGAGGATATATTGCCTGCCTTAACTCTTCACTGGTCGATTGCACCATTCTATAAATTGTGTCTGCTAATTGGGCGTTTGACGGGTTAATAATAAAATCGGTCTCGTGGACCCCATTTGCCTCTCTTGCAACCCTAATTTTAATTTTCTTTATCATTGACCTTTTGCAAGTCTGCGTAGACCACTGGGGGTTCAGGTGGACCACTTTGGGAAAAGCTGGTCTATATAGTAGAAAATTGTACCCACCTATTGGGAAAAAACTGAACTGAACTTGCCCTATCCTGAACTCTCTCTGCTTTTAAATAGACACTTTGAACTGATGAATATTTTACAGGAATTTATCGGCCCGTCCATTGTATCGCTTGCTCAAAATAAATGGAGACATCTTAGTAGTTGTATCGGTATAATGCCCGTATCAGTTATCAGGTCAGCAGAAGATGTAGGCAGATATAAAACTTTTGTTGTCGGCTGGTTAGATACAGACTGAATTGTGTGTCATTCATAAAGATGTCAATATCGCACCGGGATCAGTCGTGCACATCCGTTTTGCTTAACTCATACATACTTTGATGATATATGAATTGGTCCAGAACAATAACGTGGCTATTTATTTCGTTCGTTACTCATATGCGTCGAACGAGGTGACGTCAACATCAGCCCATACTTGTATGTAACTTCTCGGAATGACCACAAACTGCTCGTAAGGAGATATCGCAAATACAATGCAATGAATCTGTGCCGCTGTGTCAAGATCATGTGTGAATTGTTAGCACATCTGAAAAAGAAAAACTAGTTCCATGAGTGATTCTCATCCTAAATTGTGCTATTTCTATGGATTTTGTATCTCATTTCAAAGTAACAATTTACTCATTAGAATCTTGTATTAGGTAGACGTATAATGACCGTAGGTAAATTAATTTCATGGTTACGGTCTCGTCTAATTTCGTAGATTCTTGGATAGAGATAGTTTAATATTGTTGGTGGTTTGCCAAACTTCTCTTTATCTTGACACATATGATGCTACACCTACATAATTCATACATAACAGCCGGAGTAATTCTAAAAATTCGCCTGGCTGTTACGCTAAGTATTTTCAATGAAAGAAGTAATTTCGTAGCGATGTTGTGTGTAAAGTATTTTAAGCACAATAACATTGAACTTGGTCTCCGCATCAATGAATGTTATTTTAATTTTATTACGTATCTGAAAATGCGCGTCATTCAAGTGGAGGCTTGGAGAGACGTCAGGAGACACGGCAAAAAATAAACATAATTTTATGTTTGTTTTTTGTCCTCGTAATAAAAAGCACCACTAAAGTTTAAAGTCTAATGTTAAAATCAGGCTGTCAATTAACGCGTTAAATTTTTGCTTACAAAATGAAGTGATATTTCGAAAGAGCCGTGCATGATGTGGAGGTTCAGGAGGATTCTGAATCTACCAAACTTTTCACCCATTTTTTACCATTGGTGGTCAGTTCTAGACGGTTTTGTGAGATATGTATGTGCTTCAATTGTCTTAGCCTAAATGACATGCAATCAAATATGTATATTGAAATCCGTTAACTTGTAATACTTTCTACCAAATTCTCATAATTGTGGTTTTCACATAACTTTTGTCACATCCTCTTTTCGCCAGTCTTATGAGTGTCAATATACCTCGTCCACCTACCAACCTTATTCAATGTTTCGGAATACTAGATGCCAAACCAAATAAACGTAAACGTGCATAAACAGCACTCTTCTTGTTAACTTCATCGAATACTTCGTTAAATATTTTTGTACATTCGTCAAGTTTTTCAGCGGTAGTAAATTTATATAAGCCGGTAGCTGCTACTGTGAAGTGCTTAGATAACCTCTCTAAACAAATATCAGTGCAGCTTATCTTAGGATAATCAAATACGAAAGTTATTAGATGTTTGTACGTTATCAGTGAGGCGTCCGAACGACGCGATGGCAGCTCGCCAACTCTTTCGTAACCGCTCTATATTTACGCACCAAGGTTTTTACATTGCAGTTTGGGGGTTATTGACATTAATACACAGTTATACAACAAGTTACCTACCTCATATTTAGCTGTAAGACGTTAAATCGCGTTTAATCCTGAAGAGCAACGACGGCGACGCTGACAGCCGCCGGCAGTGATAGTGCCAAGTTTACGCCTGCGCGAGCGACGACGCAACCGACACCACGCTCACAGAAATAACGCGAGGCTAAACTATATTTAAACACCAAATGAAAAATACGCTAAAATCCTGCTACATTACCGATTTTATAGCAATTTTTCAATATTATGTAAAAATAGAAACGGGATAAATTCGTTGTCATGGCATAGGTATATTATGCGGAGGAGTAAGGAAAATGGTGTTTATAAATGTGGACGGCTATAAAAGTAGAACAGACCAAAGAAACGATGGCTAGAAAGGGGTTAACCACTGACATAACGACGAATAGAGAAATATGGAAGCAGACGTTATGCTGCGCCGACCATATAATAACTAATTGGGATAAGTATCTACAGGACAACGATGAAATAAACTGGTGCGAGAGGTACCGTCTATCGTATCCTTGTCAATATTTTTGTTAAGAGCCATTCAAAATTCCAAATAGGTATATAAAAACTTTTTTACAAAAAATTAAGTCGGTGTTTCTGGTTTTGTTTCGTTTTTTGACACCGATTTACGAAATTAAAGTTATTTTGCACTTTTTTTTGTTTATTTTTGGAAGTCGGTTCTATTGTTTTTGTAAAAAAGTTTTTATATAGCACTTTTTAGTTGTGACATTAAATTGTACAAACAATATTTTGCGATAGCAGCAATCGCGTTTGATTTCCTGCAATCGCGGTTGATTTGCTGTAATTTTTTGAAGAGTTCCGTTGTCTGGCTCCGGAACTCGGAAATTTAAATGGGATCCTTTCGGAACAAACCCCTTTAAACAAAAAAAGATTTTTGCAAATCTGTCTATTTAGGTAAGACGAAGTTATTCCCGAACATACGTTAAAAATATATAGATATATTTATGTACATATATAAACATCCGAATTGATAACTTCCTCCTTTTTGAAGTCGGTTAAAAATATGTACCTACATGTAAGTATATTTGGTGAATGTTTTAGCATACATTCACCAAACAAGTTTACCGAAATGGTACGCAAAATCCGCACCGCTTATAGCCTTTTAACCTAAATGAAGACCTAGATATGGTGTTATGCTATGCCATACCTATGCATTTAACGATTTTTTTTTATAGCGACACCCGCATGGCCGATAAAACGAAGGTTGTAGACTTTGTAAAGGCAGGACTTTGCAAAAGCCAGTGGAGGATCTGTATTGGACCTACCAATATCTTTCAAATATCAACATCCCAATATTGTACCTATATCCGATTTCTTTGTAGTCTGACCGTACCGTAGTTTCGATACTTTCGATTTCTTGCGCAGCCGTACTAAAAATGGATGAAAACATTACTTAAAATAACCGCTGGCAGTCCAAATCGATCACAAGGGCTGTATGCAAGCCAGAATAATGAGTAAAAATAGTGTATTGTAAATGAATAGAATATGTATGCAACATCATTCATCGGCGATTCTAGTAGCGCAGCACGAACGGTTTGACGGCGCCATGTCGCGTCAGCTGGTTCAAATAGTTCAGCAGTCGACGACGAGGTTGCGACACCTCGGCTCCGCGGCCCGGCCTGGGCCTGACCGGACTCTGCTCTGGCATGCAATATGCGTTTGTCTCAAACGCAAGCCAATGCACAAGCTGCGCCCTGCAGCTACACCCACGCGGTTTATTGATCACGCTCTCGACATTATCGTATCGATCGACTTTTTAGCCTTTGAGCCATCGACGACAGCGCGACCTCGCAAGGCCACAGCTGAGTAAACAATGTTGAACACACCACACGTAGGTATGAGTTTTGTAATTAAAACACAAAATGGCATCACTTCTGTATAGTAAATATAACACTTTCAAAGATTAGTATACCTTTAGTTTCTAAATAATGATCTTACCACACCTTAGTGCCTCCTTTTTAATCTGTAATCTATGGATGTGCCGAGTAACGGTAGATTTATACTCTATTTATATTGTGGAATGAGACTCCCACGCATCCCACATTAGTTCTCGCTATCCTACATGCGCTTGCGCAGGTGTGAGAATATGGCATCTAATACGTATTTGGCTTGTCACTTACTCGTTAAATTAACTAGATACCTACCTCCTTACTTAGTTAATTCCTCACAAATATTCTCGGGCGCTGAACTTTGTGTCATTTTCAGTTTGTGTAGCCACAAACAGAAAGCAACGAAATTGTGTCAACAAAGTTTTTGAAACCTGTGTAGAAAACTATGCTTGAAGCTTTGATTATACTATAATCAGAGGCTAAAAGTTGACTACTTATATCATTATTTTAACAATCCCTATCTACTTTCCTGAAGTTTTCAGCAAATTTACAATCGCTCATTTAAAGTTGATGTACTCATTTAAAAACGTAGGTATTATAAAGCAATTAAAGGTGTTTGTAAGTATGCAAACATATAAACGTTATTGATTGAAACTACCGGTTTCAACCTTTGCGAGGTTAGTTAAAAAAAACTGGTTCTGTTCATTTGGCGAAGAAAATGATTTACTGTTCGACCGATACTTGCCTGCTTTCTATGTTTTCACTTAAAGTGCTTTTAGGCTTAATTATAATATGTAAATAATTTTGATTGTGATGTAGGTATATTTACGGTTTCAAATTTTGGTAGATACCTACAGGCCTACAGATGTAAGGAAAAATAAATTTGGATATTATTTTTTATGCCAACTAACGAAAAACAATCTGCTTAGGCTCACTGGAGACAAAATCATAACATATCACAAAGACTCCATTTCACCTAAATACCGAGGTAATCGCTTTTGTGACCGACGGCGGACGCGGGCTTTCGTGGTTACTCACCGCCCGCCGTCGCACCGCTGACGTCATGACGTCATCGATTAACGCGTGACTAATAATCCGAAGAAAAAATCAAACGTAAAATATGTTGAACAATATGTTTACACAGATAGTTCTTGGAACTTCGGCAGAATATTAGCGAGCGGGAATCGTACGGTGGTGTTGTCCCTACACATAGCAGAAACCACGACTGTAATCCAATCTATCAACTTATCTGGTTATCGATTGTTGGGTGTACGGTTCAACAAATAACGCGTTTTGCTGTTTTCGGCTAAATACGTACTGAAAACACTGGTTAAATTTTTACCTAATAATTATTGGAAAATGTGGAACGCTTTACCACTTAGATACTTATACATATAATGAGCTAACTATCTAAAACAGTTTATAACAGAAACTAGATAGATAGTTACTTCTGTTTAATTAGAGCATTGTGTACTATTAATGAAATTGACATAAATAGACACAATAAAATTAGGTGTAGGGCAAGACGATCAAGTGTAAATAGGTAGTTATTCATGGTAGAAAGAGTTGGTTTCGACTGCCAAATACTCATATTTTAAATATTAATTGGAATGCTTAGTAAAATCGAAATTTAAAAACACATTAAATCCGTCTGTAGTCGTAAAGAAGCTATAATAATTAACATTCAGCATTCTTAAGATAAGGCAGTACCCAGTAAACTACGTCCATCACGAACAAAGACTTGAGATGACATTGTGAACGCAGCACCAACAATGCTGAGAAGATGCGGGATTAATAAAGGAAAATCAATACAAAACAAACTTATTTAAAATTATAATGAGAGAAGCGAACCATTATAAGTTCATTTTATGTTGTTGAAATATCTGACTGAACATAATCTATCTATTAACAACGTGGTTTGAATAAGTACTTAATTTTACATATTTAAATTAGTCATCGAACAGTAGGAGATGCTTCAGAGATATGTTATTGAATTTTATTGTTGTAGGTATCGGTACTTAATTAAAAAATGTATATTTATGCGTAGGTAGTATTTATTTACATTTTCTATCACTCGGTAGCATGTGCACAATACCAACAATCTTGTCCTAATCTTTGATACTGAAAATGTTATTGCTACGTAAAGCTTTTCATAGCATTTTTTTTAACGGAGGAAGGTAGGTATATATGTATATATATATATGTGTGAATACCTATTCACCTATGAGAATATCCCGAGATTTTTTAACGTTTAATAAAACCTCCTTCCTATACCTAAACACACGTTCCAAAATGATAAAATCTTGAAAAACAGGAGCAATATCAAAGTCTTTTTTCTGCAATTGTGAAATCGGTGTCTGAATGTCGCCTCGTTAACAACAAACGGTTTGTTACTTACCACTTTTTATTGTGGATTGAAGCGAATTGATGAAGACGTAACTAAGTGCCAGCTGAAGAGTGTCGCGACCTTTTAATTGGCGCCGCGCCGATGCAGCGGGCAAGGCTGTGGAATGCCACAACAATCACAACTGAAAAAAAAACAATTGCATAAATTGCATGCACTTTATTTCAGTCTCAACTACTTTGTTTTTGTAAAAACGCGCCAAATAACTTTTAATTACCGACTGTTAACAATTTGTGAAGATCTGGCAGCGATAGATATAAAAAAAAACTTCAAGATTTTTATGGCATTTTCTGTTTTCAAGATATTTTGCTGAACGTGACCGGCGGCGATTCGTTTCGGCTTCCTCGTAAAACTACGGATGCTGGCTAAGCTAGCCGTAGCACAGAGTTGTTAACTCGAAAATAGAATTGCAGTTACGATTTATGGAATATTTTACTCCGATATTAGTCATAAAGCGTCGCCGCCAATTATCTTTTAATTAAGTTAGATTGTGACAAGAGAGCAAAAGGTTATTAGATAGGATGACAACATTGACTAAGTGGGTAGTTGGGTAGGTTGCCTACCTTTAGATAAATTACCTACCGGGCTCTGATTTTATTGATTGATAGCGAATTGAAGTAGGTAACTACTAGAAGGTAGGTAACTAAGTTACCTATTGCTATTGAGATAGATCTTGATAGTGTAACCGAAAGATTCTCCTATAGGTACCTGCAATAAAAGTACCTACGGTACAATGTACAGATGTATATCGTTCCGCGTTTGTATTCACACAACATGGAGCAGCAATGTGCCATCAGAGAACTGCGATGCTATCGGTACTTTTTTAATCAAATTTAAAATATCACGCAGAGAAATCTAAGACCTTCGAAAACCGATAAATGATTTGATTATTGTTTATTCCTTGTATAAATAAACGAGTTTCGCTCTCAGCCTCCTTTCACTGATGTCTTTTGGTTTGCACTTAGATCTTGATCGAAGATAAAATAGATCGCAAGATGTCTGCATACTTACAGTGTGCGGTCAGTGAGGCTGGGTCCGACAGAAAATAAATCTTCAATTGGGTCGATCAAATGCCAGGCTAATGGTACAGCGGATTACTTCATCATTATTTGTACGCACTTTCCAATTTCATTGTTTCGGGAACTATTATGACTTTTACCCGGCGCACGTATAAAGATGTCGTGTTTTAAACTACAACAAGTGGATCTTGCCAATGCTATAAATTGAGAAATAATTGCGTGCTCATTAGTGTTTTATCTCATATTAGTTGTGTTTTGTACTTGATTCAGGTTAGACGAAAATGGCGGTAAAGAAATTATTCTGCTGCGCGCATTGGAATCAGCGGTATTTCGATTCATTAGAGACCAAATGAGAATTAAGATGATTAAGACTAATTATGTAATTGTACTGGATTAATGAGTTGTGTTTTGTTGACAGATGGCACAGTTGATAACTGTGCGGTTGAACAAAGCCGACCAGCAGCCCTTGGGCTTCCGTCTGCAGGGCGGCAAAGACTTCGGCACACCCCTCGTCGTTCAGAAGGTTAGTAACCGGAACTATTCGAACCAATATCCAGTCATTATACTAGTCAATAAGTTTTCTTCAATTTTTTCAATATCCAGTCATTAAACTTAGATTCCCGTATCGACTACAAAATCTCAAAATTCATCAGCAACTGCTGCAGAAACATTACTTAAAGAAAATGTTACAGTTTTTAAATCCCAATGTAATTTCCAATATGGCACATGTAATGATGTAATTAACTTTTAAAACTTTTAATACTTTAAATGTTAAAAAGACTTCAGATCTATGGGGTTATTCTGTTGACGTTGCTAAGTCTATTATAAACATTGTAGTACCTACTTTAGCAGTCATTTTTGATAATTGTATAGATTGTGGTGAGTTTCCTGATCTAATGAAATATAGTAAAATAATACCATTGTTTAAATCGGGTAGTACATCAGATCCTACTAATTATAGACCTATATCAGTGCTACCTACTTTTAGTAAAATTTTTGAAAAACTTATTTCAGATCAAATTCAAAGATATTTTAATAAACACAAATTATTACCTACCTATCAAACAGTTTAGTTTCGTTCAACAATTGATGCTGGTGTTGAACTTTTGGGACACATTTATAATGCATGGGAAGATAAATGCGATGCGTTGGGCATTTTTTGTGATTTGTCTAAGGCTTTCGATTGCGTTCTCCATGACACATTGATCAGGAAGCTGCACTACTACGGAGTCCGTGGCGCCTCTCTCGATCTTCTTACTTCATACTTAAGTAATAAGATTCAGAGAGTTGATGTGAACGGCGGAAGGTCTCCCGGATCTGTAGTCAGAATTGGGGTTCCTCAAGGTTCAATTCTGGGGTCCTTTTTTGTTTCTAATCTATATCAACGACTTGCCGTACCTCATAAAGAATAATCATGATATAGTATTGTTTGCAGACGACACTTCACTTTTATTTAAACTCAAACGTCAGCAGGTGGTTGTTGATGATGTAAATAATGCTCTTTCAACTGTAATTAATTTGTTTTTTCTGTTTTTTTTTTTGTGTTTTTTTTTTATGTTTTTTGTTATTTTGTTTTTTTTGTTTAATATCAATAAACTTCTCCTTAACGCGAAAAAAAACAAAATGCATAAAGTTCACATTACCCAATGTAACATAAGTGAACACCAGTGTGTCAATAAAGGGTGAAGAGTTGAAACCCGAAGATTCCACAGTGTTCTTAGGTTTAACTTTGGATGGGAAGCTTCAATGGAGCCCCCATATAGATAAACTGTCCAAAAAACTTAGCTCTGCAGCATACGCCGTTAGGAAAATTTGTGGTTTAACTTATTTAGAGACAGCTCGTTTAGTATACTTTATTTTCATAGCGTGATGTCGTACGGCATTCTGTTGTGGAGAAATGCCGCCGATATTCAGACAATTTTTGTTTTACAGAAAAGGGCTATTCGTGCAATTTATAAATTAAGTCCCAGACACTCCCTCAGAGACAAATTTAAAGAGTTAATATTATGACTGTTCCCTCTCGGTATATTTATGAGAATCTCATGTATGCACATAAAAATATTAATCTGTTTAAAAGCTACAGTGTTATGTATCCATAGCGTAAATACTAAGAACAAACGCAAATTTATTGTACCTAAATCTAGGCTCAAGAAGAAAATAGGTGGTTCGTTTAGATGCCAATGTATACGTTTCTATAATAAACTTCCTAGCCAAATTCTAGAACTAAGCATAAATAAATTTAAATCATTTATTAAACGTAAGCTATGCCAGAAATATTTTTAAACAATGAATGGTATATGCTGAGTTGAACTTCACGATACCTGACAAATGTGAGAAGCTCAACTCAGAACTCCGACAGTGCAAGCATTTGCTTGCACTGTCTGGACAGGACCACTCAAATCTGCATGTTGCTTTCCTCAAAAGCTCATCCCAGACTTTAACGTACAGGGTTCTCATATGATTTGACCAGTACATATTGTATGGATTTGAACACTTTAAAATAGACTTTGACCTCTGAGTTTGTTTCGGTGTTTCTTCTCAGGGTAGTCAGCTAGGAAAAACTGTCAAAAAAAAAAAGTGTTGTTAAAACCTATTTACAAAAATAAAATCATTTATCATTCATTTGTAATTAAAACTCTGTAATCACAGCCTGTTGAACTACGAAATAATTCGGTTTAGCTAATAGCTTGTAGTAAGATGGAAACAGGACTAATCAATCTGGTTGGAGTGCAGTAGATATAAGTAATAATTATGAGTTGAGGATATACCTACAGTTGGGTTTTGGGCGGTTTTATTATGATGGCAAGGAATTTTACTTTTTGGATGAGCGAAATTGATCGAGCAGATAAAAAAGCGCAAAAAATTAAATGGCCAAGAGCCCGGAGGTCTTACTCATTGTCTGGTGCCCATTTAATAAAGATCGAGTGTATTCCAATTCACTTTAAATAATTGCTCACAAAGAGCTCTAGTCTAGATGGATTGCATACTAATTATGGAAGTGGTACCTACTATGTGAGGTGATAATAATGAGTCACAAATTCACAATGTATAAAAGAATAGGCTGGTATCGCTTTAAAAACACGAAACTATTAATTTAATGAATGGCTAAAATGAAAGTCGACACGATTTTATCTTTGATCTTGTTTTAATTCAAGTAACAATAAGATATTTTAACTACAAAGTCCACAAGGTAGTAGAGATATTTGCTCTCGTCCTCCCACGCGCGTCGGACGGGCAGCGAGCTCCGACAGAGACGATACCCAGGCGACACCCGACGTTTCTGTAAGAATACCTAGACATACAAATTATATATGTACATGTCCTCTTAAAAATAACAAGTACCTGTACTAACGTAAGAACTTTTTATAAACAATTTTAATTCCCTTACGTAACGCCATCACCGTTGTCCTACATCGGTTTCCTGTTATTATAGATGTGCATTTGAATTCATCCTATTTTTAGACGATTGCAGAATATCAAACACACATTATGGTATTTATAAGTCTATATGGTCGGTTCTAACGCCTATTTAAAAGAGAACTAATAAAACTTCCGAAGAAAGCTTTTGATTAGTAGATTTATGAATGCGAAGAGCTTAAGTACTACGAGTAGGTACCTACATCATCATCATTCTCTTGATGTTATCTCAATTTATTTGGCAACGGCGTTATTCCATATTTCGCAATTAGTCGTCATTTTAGTAGTTATCCGCTTGCTTATCTTTAACACAATCCATCGTTTCTTTGGTGTTGCCCTACTCATAAGGTCTTCCATGTTTATACTCAACCTGAAGACATTTTATTCCATTTCCAGACCATAAACAACTGGTGCTTAAGAAAAAAAATTGGTTTTTTGTGTAAAACGTCAAATTTTACAAACTGGTTAGTTACCATAGCCAGGTTAGCAGGTTTACTTAAGTATGTATCTATCAGTCCAGTACAAGATACATTGTTAATGCACGATTAGTTATCCAAAGGAGCTTTTACCAGTTCATTAACTGTTACCTGACCCCGTTGGAGCTTGTTTGACATTCGTCACTAAGTAACAAAAAATATTAGGTAAGTCCTAAAAAATTAAAAAAATATTAATTTACCTACACTTTATTTATTTATTTGAAAATGTTTCTCATAAAGTCATACGAGTACATAACATAGGGACGAGTTGCACGTTTACAGCCTTTTTAACCGACTTTCGAAAAAGGAGGAGGTTCTATGTTCGGCTGTATATATGTTTTTTTTTTTTTATGTATGTCCGCGCATTTCTCCGTCAGTCGTGGACCGATTTTCAAAATTCTTTTTTTAATCCGAAAGAATATACTCCCGAGGTGGTCCCATATAAATTTTATCGAAATTGCTTTAGCGCTTTTTGAGAAACTGAACAAAAACGAAAAATACGCATATCTTGATGACGTTTTTGGGTTCTCCAAATGTTTAAATTCCACGTTCCATGTTATTGGGGTTTTTAGTTCTGGGGTATAACAACTAAAAAGCGAAAAATAAAAACTTTTTTACAAAAAAAACAACCGACTTCCAAAAAAAATACACTAAAAATTTAAAAATAACTTTAATTTCGGAAGTCGGTGTCAAATATCGAAGAAATAAAATACAAACACCGAGTTCCGAAATTAAAGTTATTTTTAAATTTTTAGTGTACTTATTTTTTTTTGGAAGTCGGTTGTTTTTTTTGTAAAAAAGTTTTTATTGTATTTTATAAAACTCGCTATGTCTAGAAATACTTAGTTTTACATACTGATCAGCGGATTCTAAATTCAAATTCTTTATGGGAAATTTTTGAATTAAGAACCTGCTAATACGTGGTTAAACTTTTCACATGGTTATTTTTTATTATTAGGGCCTTTATTATTTATTTATAATAATTACACACCAACAGCACTGTCAACCCAACCAACCAACAGCAATTGTAAGTCAATTCAAATAAAATAACATCTAAAATCGGCATTTCAGTAACCATGCGAATAACAAAATACAAAATACAAAAATCTTTATTTCTTTATCAAATTTCTTCTTATAATCAGTTGCTGAAGTCTCCTTTTAAGCATGTAAATATGCCTGTGTCAGGAGGCTCCGCTCTTCCTTATCGTATTAACAGAATAGCAAGAAACATGTAAACATAAGTTCTGTATTTTAATTATTTAGTAGGTACGAAATGTGCGTGTGTGTGTGTGAGTGTGTGTGTGTGTGTGTGTGTGTGTGTGTGTGTGTGTGTGTGTGTGTGTGTGTGGGGGCATGATTTTGACATAATGAAATTAGAGACAAGAAGAAAATAAAAGTGTGTGTGTACTTATGTACGCACGTAGGAAGTTATACTTCTTCGGCGTAACAAGACAAAAAAACCAAACTGTCACAAAGTTTACAAAATGAAAACAATCATTCTTCATGAACCACAGACCATAGCTAACTTCAGGGTGGTGTCGGTTCTAGCTAACTACAACCTGTGAATTTTGTGTGACAGTGATGCGCGCGCATCTTAAAATTTCACTCTCATCATTTTTTCATAACGCGCCTAAAGAAGTATAACTTCAAAAATAAAAAGTGTGTCCAATAAACCTAAAACCAGAACACTACAAAAACAAAACAATTTGAGCTATAAAGGCGTACATTGTTCCGGGCCTGCGGACGGCGAGTAGTGGGTAACTCGCCGTCCGATCAGCACCAGTCCCGAGAGTCGACAGCGCGTAGTATTCCACGCGCACCTCAAAGAGGTCTCAGCAAACAAGACGGGGCCCGTCATGGCCGATGCCTGCCCGTGGGTTGAGGATAAATTCGAAAGAGTTACCTCGCCCCTGGGCATTCAGGGCAGGGAGGACCAGGGGTGGGTTTTAGTCAGTAAGAGTCTGACACGCCCTTCAGCGGGAGATGTCATTGGACGATTTCCCACCTCCCAAAAAAGAAAAAAAAAGTCGTACATTGTTCGCATTGTTTATAGGAACATCTGTATGAAGGGAAACTCATAGAGAAAACTTCGATAGGGTAATCCGTCAAGTTGGACCTTTCATTATTATAGCCTTGCCATACGTGTTAGCGTCGCCACACACTTACGGTTTCTTTTCTTTGCTTTGCTTTTCTACCTAGAACAGATCAGAAAAGAATTGAAAACGGGCGCATCGCCACACACCTACCGGTCACCGGGCTTTCTTGATTTGCGCTCAGTCGTGATTGGCCAGCACGTTCTGATCGGCGACGTCGGCCGGTTGCATTCTTACCGGTTCTTACCGGGCGTTCTTACCGGTGCTCGACGGTGTGTGGGTGTGACGATCAGTACATTTTGTATGGCATTCTTGCCTTCCGTTTTCAATTCTTTTCTGCCCCCTTAGCCAAAATACATTTCTGTTAACGCTACAGCTTCGTGCAAAATGTATGGCAAGGACATTACCTGCGGAGAGAACTGTCACGTGACTCATGCCCAGTAATGTCGTTGCCATATTTTTTTCACGAAGCGTTAGCATTAACGTTAACAGAAATGTATTTTGTCTAAAGGCTCTGATCTGTTCTAGGTAGAAAAGCAAAGCAAAGAAAAGAAACGGTAAGTGTGTGGCGACGCTTAAGGGGCTATTAAAACGGAATGGGTTAATTAAATCCAAAGGAACAAACAAATTTTTACAAGGCTTTATTTATTTTTTCCGAGCATGCAATTATTGCAGATATCAGTAGCAAGTTTTAGTGCATTCATTCAGGGCCGCTATGTGAAACTGAACTGTGATTAGAATTTATTAAGGCGCTGTCAACGAATGAGTCGCTATTAAAACATTAGCCTATAGCCTACTTATATGTATTCAAAATATTAAATGATAATGAACTCGTACGTCACTATGTAGATATGCCGTTTTGTACATCATGTACACTTTGGTCCCTAGAAAACCGATTTTTGGGTTCTAGGCAACACTTTCTTTTTATCTAAGTATATATATTATATTTATAAAAATGAATCCCTATTTCCTTGGTCACGGCATCACGCGTGAACGGTTGCACAGATTTCGGTAATTCTTTTTTTGTTGTGTTTGTTATTGTCACGATAAGGTTCTTATGAAAGAAAAAATTAAGAAATTTGCGCGGGAAATTAGAAAATTTCAGAAAACTTAACGACTATTTAAACTTCGCGCGTTTGACAGTTCATAGCTAAGACAGGACAACGTCTGTCGGGTCAGCTAGTACCCAATAAAAATGAGGTTTTTATTATTATTATTATTACTACTACTATGATAACATAAAATGGCGAAACCCTTCTTACGTAAGAAAACAATACAAAATGAAAAAGCATGGGAAAGATCAATGCACAGATCTACTTAAGCACATAATAATATATCGCAAAGAGTAGATCGTTGTTGATTTTTTTATCTTCGCCATGAACCGTTTGGCCATATCGGTATGACGTTTAGCAGTGTCAATAGTAGATAGCCAACGATGGTATTGGCCTGCCCGCTGCCGCCTGTCCGATGCCAACGGTACTTCTTCATGTTCATGCGTTACTCTCTTCATGTTCCGTGATTGTGTTAAGCTAAATAGATGTCATGCAAATCATGTTCCTCGGTTTATTGAACTTGTATAATGTCAATTATGATTTCATTAATAAAATCTCTTCGTTTGACAAGGTTGGCATGATGGCACTCATTTAGGTATAGGCTATAAGTGACAGCTTGTCACTTATTTAGATAATAGTATAACTTGTTCGTATTTTTTTTGGGTAAGTACCTACTTATATTATCTTGTTTTAACGATTTCTGCTAAATGATCTCAGAATTCTCAAATATCAGCCTTGGTTTGCATTCTGAAATCGATTTTAATTGGTAGTTATTTGCCGTAATTTTATTTTGAACTTTGTAAAACAGTTTCACGATCCATAATTCACACAGATTTGTATATCACCACACATAAAATGTTAGTGCTTCGGGTGCTTCCAAACAATAACGATTTTCAGTTACAGTGTTATTGTAATAGGTACGTGCATACATTCGTTTTATGCAGAGTAAAAAATAATATTTGACCTCCATCCTTTTAAACCGGTCATAAAGGTTTAACCGTGTAACGTTTCATATTATTTGTTTTCCTGTGTTTTGTTAATGCTTGAATACAAAGAAAGAAAATTATACGGGTATCCCCGTTTTGGCCTTCATGTATTAAGCTGAAATTGGATATTTGCACGGTTAAATTAAAGTTTTTGTGGTTATTTCGCAATAAACTTTAAAAGGCTTCTACAGGGTAGGTATTGTGAAAGATAATCCTATTCAGACAAGTTTCAAGTTAAATTGCATGTCAAGCCAAAACGTGGCAAAAGATTTTATAATTTTGGTTGGTTGTTTCATGGTACAATAATTATAAGCCTAATACAGTTGTTACAAAAGCTCGTAAAGCTATTGTAAGTATAAATGTGCAACCTAATTAGGAACGACTGAGAACATAAATCTGGAATATGATAGCTTTGTTTGATATTTGAATTGTTTAAAATCGTGCTGCATTCTAGAGCAATGTACTATATGAACTTGAAGACTATTTTTCTAAGGCAGCAATCCCTCTTTTTTGCTGATGTGTTTATGTCCACGGCCACGTACTAGTTTCACTCTTATTAACCGGAATCGCTTAGAGCTTGCTGGCCATTGGCTGTTGCGTAACTATGTATTCGGGTTCTGTCGTTTATATGGAACACTATCTGAGTCACGTACCGGCAGGGATTTGTTTTGAAATTGGAACGGCGACCAGCGACAACAACGCCTTCTGTGGATTATCGCTATTTGTCTATTCTAATTACATACCACACTGGTTTCTAGCGATAAATACCGTATGCGTTCAAATAGGGCTCTAATGGATAGATACGTTGAATAGATATTTGAATACATACAAGTAAATAGATGACACCTTACTGATAATGTGGTTACCTAGTTATCTCTTATTTATTTATAATACTGTAGAGATTTTTTTTTACAAAAATATACAACCGACTTCCAACAAAAAAAAAAACGCTAAAAATTGCAAAATATCTTTAATTTCGGCAGTCGGTCTTTCTAGTTTTGTTTCTTCGATAATTGACACCATATTTAGGTATATTTTTGTAAGAAAGTTTTTAATAACAGTATCCCGGTAAAAAAATTCTGTATTTTTTTACTGGTATTTGAGAATAAAATACCAGTATTTCGGTATTTCGATAAAAGTGATCTATTATTGCAAGGGTGTTTAAAGAATATACAGAAAGCTCGATTTCTATGGTTCATAGTGTTGTTCATACTGTTGATGAGTTTTCATGACATGAATCACGAATAATCTCGACAGTAGAAAAATGCAGTAGTTTTTATGTTTAGGCTTTTTTAATATGTATTAGTTTATTATTTTTTTAAGTTTATTTTTTTTTGTGTTTTATTTATGGCCCTTAGTTGCCTGATAATAAAGAATTATTATTATTATTAAAAATAAACTCAAAACTAACTACGCAAGACACTGCTGCATGCATATAGCTAGTATTTAGGTGGTAATGCTGTGACTAACTATCCATAGAACGCCTCAATCTCCCTCAAAAGCTCCGGGTTGGCGAATATGGTTCTGGTTTGGCGGATATGGTTCTGACACGTCAATGACTAAACCCGCTGCGAATCTAGCTAAGGATCTAAGAGCTAGATTTCTCGAAGTCATCCCGGACGTCAACCAGTATGAGATTAGGATGGCTCAAAAACAGCTTAAAAACAACAAGGCGTCGGGTGAGGACGGAATCACGGCCGAACTCTCGAAGGCGGGTGGAAGACCGGTCCTTAAGGCCCTTCAGAGGTTGTTTGATTTCGTCATACTCGAGGGAAAACCGCCACAGACATGGAGCAGAGGTGTAGTGGTACTCTTCTTTAAAAAGGGCGACAAGCTTAAGAATTACAGGCCCATTGCACTTCTGAGCGATGTCTACAAGCTATTTTCCAGAGTCATCACGAACCGTCTCGCGCGCAGGTTTGACGACTTCCAGCCTCCCGAGCAAGACGGATTACGAAAAGGCTTCAGCACCGTAGACCACATACATACGCTGCGGCAGGTTATATAAAACAACGAAGAGTATAACCTGCCTCTTTGCTTACCGTTTGTGGACTACGAGAAAGCCTTCGATTCGATCGAGACTTGGGCTGTACTGCAGTCTCTCCAACAGTGCGAGATCGACTATCGGTACATCGAGGTGATAAAGTGTTTGTACGAGAACGCCACCATGTCAGTCCGACTTCAGGACCAGACCTCGAAGCCTGTCCTCGCAGCGGGGTGTGAGGAAGGGAGACGTTATTTCTCCGAAACTGTTCACGGCTGCAATGGAGGATGTCTCCAAGGTTCTGGACTGGAGAGGGCTAGGAGTTATCATCAATGGCGAGTACATCACTCACCTTCGATTTGCCGACGATATAGTGGTCATGGCTGAAACTATTGAGGACCTCAGTACAATGCTCGATGACCTCAGTAGACCTTCCGAAAAAGTGGGTCTTAAAATGAACATGGACAAAACCAAGATCATGGTAAATACCCATGTAGCACCCACTCCTATCAAGATTGGAGACTCTGCACTCGAAGTTGTAGACGAGTACGTTTACCTGGGACAAACGGGCCAGTTAGGTAAGACTAATTTCGAGAAAGAGGTCAATCGTCAAATCTGACTCAGCTGGGCGGCATTTGGGAGGCTGCGCGGCATCTTCTCATTCCACATACTACAGACTACAGTGTCTCAAGACAAAAGTCTATGACCAGTGCGTGTTGCCAGTGATGATATATGGAACCAAAACGTGGTCGCTCATAATGGGCCTCTTCAGAAGGCTTAAAGTCACCCAAAGGGCAATGGAGAGGGCTATGCTCGGAGTTGCCTTGCGTGATCGAATCATTAATGATGATATCCGCAAGAGAACCAAGGTTACCGACATAGCCCAAAGAATTGCCAAACTGACGTGGCAGTGGGCTGGGCACATTGCCCGTAGAACGGACGGTCGGTGGGGCCGAAAGGTTCTGGAGTGGCGACCGCGTACCGGAAGACGCAGCGTTAGAAGGCCTCCAACAAGGTGGACCGATGACCTGGTGAGGGTCGCGGGTAGCCGATGGATGCGAGACGCACAGGACCGGTCATTGTGGCGACACTTGGGGAGGCCTATGTCCAGCAGTGGACGTCTTTCGGCTGAAATGATGCTGTGAAGAAAAGAAAGAGCCAATGAAACAATATAAATAATCGTTGGATCAAATAACGAGATTTCTTTAGTATTCATAATTACCTTTATTTTAATAACTCATTTTGTGGATTCTAGGGAGTTGATAAATAGTTTCAGTGTTTTAGCCATATAGCATAGAAAACTGCTTTAATCGCACTCCGCAAACAAGACTTACCAATCGTTATTGGAATCTTTTAAACAGTAATTATAATTAAAATATTTTAAGAAATACCGAAATTTCGGTATACCGGTTATTGAAATTTCAATACTGGTATCAATACCGGTATGAAAATCATTCTGGTATTCCATGCCCTGTACCCCCCTAACTAAAATTAAATAGTAAGTAAAGTTATTCCCGAATTGAAAGCTCCAAAAACATGGAATTTGAACATAACAGGTTAAATTAGGGTGTATCAGGGTGAACTGTACAAATCTATGTACTTACCCCTTCAGAGCGTATCAGCATGTTATGTTATGAAGTGGTGTAAAATAATAAACAGACATGCGATTGCAGCAATTCCAAAAGGTTTGCTATCATTTATTGAAGAGTTCCATTGTCTATCTCCGAAGTTCTTCATCAGATCTTCACCAAATTCTAATGGGACCAGCTAGGAAATATAGGCCACCATTTCAAACTTTTCCAAATCGGTTTAAGGCCCTTCTCGCGGTCCAGTGGCGCCCTCATTGAATAAAAAATCGTAGCATAGCACAGAAAATAAATATTAAAAAATCCAACTTCACGTTTGTTACAAAGAGGATAAAGAATTTTTACGTTGTTAAAACAGGTCTCAAAATGTTTCGTATCCAAAGTAGTAAGCAAAAGTGTCAGAAACGGCCGTTTCTGGACCGCGAGAAGGGCCTTAAGCGTTTTCGAGTAATTGGGGAACATACATAAAAAATAAAAAAATGCTTCCGACGATTTGAGAACCTTCCTAGGGCTGCCTCCCTGGTAACCCTTCTGTTTAGGGTTCCGTACCCGAAGGGTAACCAAAGGGACCCTATTACTAAGACTCCGCTGTCCGTCTGTCAGCGGGCTGTATCTCATGATCTGTACCTAATATGTAGACAGTTGAAATTTTCACAAAGTGTATTTCTGTTGCCGCTATAACAACAAATAATAAAAATAATAATAAATTAAAAACTAAAGGGGGCTCTCCTACTAGAAACGTGTTTTTTTTGTTTTTTTTTTGCTCGATCTTAATAATGACGATAGGTAGACAGTTTCCTGCCCACGGGTTGTGGATAAATTCGAAACCGAGTTACCGCGCCCCTGGGCACTCAGGGCAGGGAAGAAACAGGGGTAGGTTCTAGTCAGTAGAAGTAGTAGTCTCCTAGAGCGGAAGATGTCATGAAGTAGACAGTTGAAGTTTTCACAGAATGTGTATTTCTGTTGCTGCTATGCTACAACAACAAATATTAAAAATAAATTAAAAATTAAAGGGGGACTACTAGAAACGTTTTCTTTTGGCTTTTTTTTCTCGATCTTTAATAATGGCAACATAGACGCGTATAGTGTTGTACGTTGGTACGGAACCCTTCATGCACGAGTCGGACTCGCACTTGGCCGGTATTTTGAAGTTCGGTTAATAAATGTAGGTACACAGCCAGTTTCAATAACAATGACTAACACTAATAAATTATAGGTAGGTACCGTCGTCGTCGCATCAGTCTCTTGACACACAGCTTATTTTAGATGTTGAAGTGTCAAGTGCAATGAAGATATTAGATAGAGGTGAGTAGCTGACGGGCAGATTAACACGTACTTAGGTTGTTAAAACTTGGGCAAGTGCCATCATAATATTTTCAGGATAGAAAATGCAAGAACGCTCCACTACGTACGTACTCTAATCTCTATCTATCTCAGAACTAATTAGTAACTACAGAGTGCAAACTGGTAAGTACTGATTGAAGCAATCCCCTTGGAATCCTTAACAAATAACAAAGGTTAGACCTCTAACATCGAAGTCAAGTTTCAATGAGAAGCGCTAAAAAGCTAGCTAAACAAAAAATTTAAGGATGATAATCGTGCAAGTCGTGGTGTTCACCGGCTGTGTAGTTTGAGAGAAGAATGGAAGACAATAAAGAAAACATAATATGTAGGTATACGGTGCGGCCTCGACCGGCGCAGGCCGGGGCGGCGGACTGCATTTAATTTCTTGTTCTTGTACTCCTGTTTCCTTATATGGGGAGCGCGCGTGCGGCGCCGCACTCGGTCGGAGGACACTCATACACTGCACGTGTGCATGTAGGTATGCTACCAAAGCTCGAAAACTAAGAATTGCGACATATTCCTGAACTGTACCAATATTCACATTACACAGACCAGCTGCAGCAAACAGACGGCGGAAATTATAATTATATGTAGGTCATATTCTTGTGAATTTATATTTACTCGGATGATACGAGTTTCTATAAGAGAAACGAGTGCTTTACATACCCTATTGAGGAAGGAACACTGACGAGTCAAAATCAAAATCAGTCCCTTCGTAAGTGTCGGTTATTTAACAACATACCTAATAAGAATTTTAATTATCATCATCATCATCAGAAGAAAGAGAGAATTTTAATAAGTAAATAATCATTTTGCTCGTTTTCCTTCTACTTAACGCACACAAAATAAATATTCAGATGACATAAATATTGACATAATGATTACATACATTACGAAATGACAAAACAAAAAAACTATATAGGCCGGACAATGGCAAGGTGGTATGCAGTTCCACCTGGCTAGCGACCCTCTTGGAATGCCAGTTTTTGCGCGCGCAAATTATTGCATGGCATGTGTCTGGCATCGCCATGTACCTATGTAGCAGATCTATAAAATTAATTCTTTGGCAGGTAGGGTCAAGTTGCCAATTACCGGTAGTGAACGAAGCGGAAGGAAACATGGCTCGACGTCTGAAGTGGGAGGGGGGAAAGGTTAATCAGTAAAATGTCTTGACAACTTATAATAGGTACGTCGCGATGTGTCACTTTTTGCCAGTTGTTGTTGTGGTTTCTACGTGAATGATTGTGAATCGTACCAGTCAGTATTACCTAATATCGTGTCAGTGCATTGTGTGATTAATTGACTCATCGACGTAAAAGACGGTAAGTAGGTAGGTACCTACCTATCTGTGTTAAATTAGATTCACCTATTTAACTATAGTATAATGGAGGATCCATTTTATTATAAAAAAATAAATGTTATACAAATTATACACGGTACCTAGCAACCTACCGATTTTTTTTTAGAGGCACCATTAAGCTTCTAAATTCTAATCAAAGAAACTAATAACGGTAAATTGTGTGGGGTTAATCTCCCAGGATCACGTCTTTAATTGGAAGATCGAAAAAAAAAATGCAATGATGACACATTTTAGCGTTCCGAAAGTCTGAATGAAAAAACGGAACCCTCTGTCTGTCAGTTCATCTGTTACAGTCAATTTGCTCCGAAACTACTGGAACAATTAAGGCCCGATTTCACCATTAGCTCTATACATATACTAAGTTTTACTGAACTAAGCTTAGCGTAAAAAATAAAAACCTTAAAAAAGATTATAGTGAGTTAACCTTAAAAGAGAGACATTATGCTGTCGCGGACTTTTTTCTAGAACTTTAAAAGGAGAACAATTTCGTCATACATAATTTTTGCGTTATTTTAACAGTTTACGCAGCGCACGCAACTGAAGCTCTCAAAAGGATTTTTTTCCCGTTTTTGCCACATTTTTTATTGATGCTTCGCTCCTGTTGGTCGCAGCGTGATGTTATATCGCCTAAGTCTAAGTCCTTTATAAGTGCCCAGGGGCGCGGTAACTCTGTTACGAATTTATCCCCAAAGGGCCCTACCTAAGTCGTTAAAATACTTTAAACTGATAAGCCGTTGAGTGCAGTTTGATGATTCATACTCATACATGCATGATTAGGTAATCTACTGATTTATTTCCTAAGGTTTTTACGTTTCAAAATCGTTCTTTGTAACCATCGTCACAACAAGTGGTGTGGTCTCTATCTATTGCCTAATTTAGGGATTGCCCGTCCGCACTGTCAGATAGTAAATAACTAAATAATACACGGTGTTCCGTTAATTACGCACTTGTTTCGAGAGGAGAATAATTAATGGCGCTGTTAATAGTTTTAAAGTGGTCATTTGTTCATCGAATTGTCGCCTTAAGATTAATTTGTTTTTAATGACTTAGCAAATACAGGTAGGTGACTGCCATATTTTTTCCTTGACTGTTATGATAACGACGGTTCTAATTTAAATAATTTGTCGAGTGATGATCTGTAATTCAGGAGTAAGTACCTACTTAATTCAGAATCTATGAGGAAGTCTCGGCATCATGACCCTCAGACTCCTTTGATCCTTTCCCAGTATCAATATTTATGATTATTAACTTTAATAATGTTCTATTTAGCTCGATATTTTTCCCTATCATGAATATCTTAGCATTGTTTGTTTGTTCCAAGCTGTCCTACTATGTAGGCGTAGCTATTGTATATTAGTATCTATTGGTTATCTCATATGCACTCAATTTCTCTGGAATGTATAAACATACACGAGCTGGAATTTAGCCTAGTTGTGTGCAGTTATTTATACACTTGACATTGGTCAAACTGTGCCACGCATATTCGGCTCACTAAACTAAATATTATTAAAGCAGCTAAGCTATAAATCTTTGCCCGAAGGCGAGACGTACCGAAGTAGCTGACTACCAATCACAAGAATCCAACAAATCAATGTTTTTTATTTCTCATGCATATGACTTTTTAACCGACTTCGAAAAAGGAGGATGTTTTATGTTCGGCTGTATGTATTTTTATTTTTTTTTATTTTTATGTATGTCCACCGATTACTCTGTCAATTGAGGCCGATTTTCAAAATTCTTTTTTTATCCGATAGAATATAATCCCGAGGTGGTCCCATATAAATTTTATCGAAATTGCTTCAGCACTTTTTGAAAAACTGAACAAAAACGAAAAATACGTATACCTAGATGACGTGTTGGTGTTCTCCAATTCCACGTTCCATGTTATTGGGGTTTTTAGTTCTGGGGTGTAGCAACTAAAAAGTGAAATATAAAAAACGTTTTTACAAAAAAAAACAAACGACTTCAAAAAAAAAATACACTAAAAATTAAAAAATAACAATTTCAAATAACGAAGAAATAAAATACAAACACAGACTGCCGAAAATAAAGTTATTTTTTTAATTTTCAGTGTGTTTTTTTTTGGAAGTCGGTTTTTTATAAAAAAAAGTTTTTAGGATTGTGAAGCGCCGATACGCGGCTAGAGAGAGTTGCAAGTCTTGGAGATAATTACATAAGTACATTTCCTTTTATAATTTTGTTTCGGGCGATAACGTTTTCACCCTCCTAAACCTTTACGAAATGAGACAATTTTGGTCTCATTACATTCAGAATACCTTAATCTAGGTCTATTCTTTTTTAGTAATTCAGTTTAGTTTAATTAAAAAAAAAAAAAAAAACGCTAGAGGAAGTTTTTAAGTCAAAAATATAGATAGGTATTTAGTTACTAATAACTTATATCGTACGCAATATTTCTTTAAAATAAACACTTTCGAACCTAGTTTTTCATTATATCTACAACATTTCCAAAAAATATGTAAATTGGACTATGTTTATTGGGGGTAAAACTTTATCGCTTTTTGCTTTTTGTATGAAAATTTACAGCTTCACAATCCTCTTATGTTTAGCCGCATTTAATCATCCAGATATTTATTCCGAAAAACTTTTAACATAATTATAAAGATAGCTAAAGGTATATCACAAGTTCCTTTAGAGAGAGCCTTCCTGGCTCTCTTTGTAAAACGGAACTTGGGCTCCAAGCAGTGCTACAATTATCTTTTACTCGTACTTTCAATTATGTAGAAGCAGGGTCATGGTTGTAATTTTTAAAATGAATTTCGCGGAAAAACTGCGTCATTATAATATGGTTTACTTATTTATTAAAATTCGCATTTAAAAACAAACGCGCCAAGTTGGTATTTAGACGAACAGCTGTTTTGTTAAATAAAAAAAATTATAGAATTCCACCTATATGTGACATTATTTTATTAATTAATTTCCTTATTGAGTCAGTTCTAAATGAGATGAAGATAAAAAGTTTTTACAAAGTGATCCAGACAAGCTGCGCCTGCGCTGATCTCACGTTGACGTCATCACCACAGCTTCCTTCCGCTCTCCGCTCTCACCACGTATTTCATATAACATATTAGGTAGGCTACTATGGAATAAACGTAGGTAATGGCCATTAGTCAGGTTCATAAATACATACTCGTAGGTATGTACTATGCAAATAGTAGGTACCTACTTATAGCAATATTCGTACAAGGAATCAGGGTCAAACTATTTCGTCTCGTAAAACGTGTCATGAGAACGGTTTATTCCATTCCACTGCATACAGGTAACGTATTATAATAATGTTAACAATTGATTAGGATAAAATTAGAGTTGCTATTAACACATTTTCCGTGTAATGATTGACGCATTGGCGATCCAATAATATTGACGCGTAAACATTACAGCGAAACGGTAAAAAGAACGATGACTGGAAACAGTGTAAATTAATCTCAACCAACCATACGGTGATCTCCAATTCCAAATTAGGTTTAAGAAAGGGACAGATAGATATTTCTGTCTCTTAATCTTGTGAGATCTTGTTGTTTGATGCAGATGTTCCTCATTTTGTTTTTCTCTTGTCTCCAGGTGAACGGTGGTAGTGCAGCCGAGCGAGCTGGTCTGCAAGCGGGCGACGCGCTGATCCGCGTCAACACCACCGATGTATATCTGCTGAGACACCAGGAGGCGCAGGACGCCATCCGCGCAGCCGGAGGCAACCTTGAGCTCACCGTACAACGGTAAATAAACCTTTAATTAGTCTCTATGATCTTGTTGTGCTGAGCCATTGGCAGTCATCTGTCGGATATCGTCCATTCAACTCGATCTTCGGCTTCTCTCATCCAGCTGCACCAAGCACCCTGTGAAGATCTTCGCTCCACCAAGCATTAGGGCTCCACTCAAGAACTCTTTCTTAATATTATTTATTTAATAGTTAATATATTTTGTTACCGCTCAAGGAATCTTTGTTTGTTTATCTCCTAGTGGTGGCGGCACTTGGCGTCCTTCTGTGACTCCAACCGGTAGCCTGCCAAGGCCTGGTTCAAGATCCATTGGCGGTACTCCAACCCTCGTCACCAACACCTCTCTCAAGGCCACACCGCAGCCATCGCGTGCCTTCGGCTCAGGTCACAACAATGTCGCCAAGCCTTTTGGTTACGTAAGTATCATCGATAGTCCACTATTATCTTATTGTGTGAGAGATAATTTGGCTAGAACGGCACTTAGATGACTAGTAGTACTTATACGAGTTAAATTACTGCGCCGAACCGCAGGAGGACGAATGATGATCAGGAGTAAAACTCGAACTACTACATTACATTCACCTTGTGATTTGGATATTTAGACCCTGCAACTGATGACAATTTGAATCTAAATGGAAATATGTTGGTTGTAGATGAACGGCAACGACGCGGTGAAGAGCATAGTGAACAAACAGTACAACACTCCAGTCAACATGTACAGCGACAAAACAATCGCGGAGACTCTGTCGGCGCAGACTGAAGTCCTTGCGGGAGGTGTTCTCGGGTAAGACTTCACTCTTTTTAAGACCACATTCAACATTTAGGTACCGTTCAAGTTCAGAGACCAACTCTCCAAGATCAACAACTTCTCTTCTTTCTTCTCTTCTTTTTTCAATGCTATTTGCGCAGTGACAGATAAGACAAATAAGATTATCTGTCAAAATGATTTTGCTTCAAAGTTCAACTTACTGATGTCTTCGAAGCAGTAAGTTGGCTCGCTACTTATGAACGTAAGTCGAGTAACTGCTTCTAAATGAGACTATTGTATAGTATGTTTTAAAACCTCAGAATATCAATTGTATATCTGGAACGGTCCTCGGATGTCCCGTCCCACTTTTGATATATTTAATAACATTGCTAACTTATGTTTTAATCCTTCATTAGAATGTTAAATGAACAGTTACTTAGGCATAGCTAAGTACTTAAACATGATTTTAAGATGTTGAATAATAAAATTTTATCTGTGATTGACAGAGTCAACTTTAAGAAGAATGAGAAGACATACGATGCTGAGAAAAGCGCTGTTTTCAAGGTTCTGCAAGAAGAACAGAACGATCCCGAGCCAGGTATAAGGGATAATCATCTTTATAACAATAGTACAGCATCAAAATTCTCAAACGACACTTAGTTTTCAGACGCATTTACTTAACAGTTTTTCTTGTGATACACCTACAAAAGCCAGGGGCTGAATCTGATCTTTAGAGCGACTTAAAGTTGAGTTGCGTTTGAGTATTACCTAGGCCGCTATTATATGAGTGCCACGGGGCCATATTTTGGAGATACTCATCCACCACGAATAGATAGCATACCACAATACATTACTGCTAATTCAAGAGGGTAAAAGAGGGTAGTCTTACGAAAAATAGAAAGTGGAACAAAAATTCAATAAAAAGTTGTAAGTAGTACTTTTTCCATTTGGATAAATCGGCGATTTCATTATTAAAAGAAACTGTAACGGCGGAAAAGTGCAAGATGTCGAAATTAATGAAACAAAATTGGCATAGTAGTCGAGCAAGTGGTGGGTCCGACGTCCGGCCCGGGCGCTCCGGTGAGCGGTCTGCGCCACGTGCAGGCGCCCGTCACCCGCCCCGACGCGCCGATCAACAACACCGGCGGCTTGCCCCCCGGACAGAACATTTGCGAGGAGTGCGAAAGACTCATCACGTAAGTCGGACGATGCGCGCGGGCCGACACGGTAGCACATATCGCAAGCTAAATTTAATTTTGCGCATAGGGTCCTGACAGCTTAAGGTGTTGGAGTCAGGCTTCGATACGAAAAGTATTTTTTGCGAGAAATTCTTATTCGGATCCGCAATAAATTTCCCGATCAACGAAATCTCGGGTAACCTGGTAAGTTATGTGATCGAGTTTCGAATAGAAATAACCCGATATTGCGGGCCAGCAGAGCCTTCTCACTTTTACTCGAGAGCGAGCGTGGCGCGCGCGGGCACGCCGTGCAGCCTGCACCGCACGCACCGCTCGCGCTCGCGCACGCCGCGCGTGGCCACCAGCACGCCGCAGCCGACACCGCCGGTGGCGCGCGTGTGCACGGGCACGCAGACACCGCAGGAGCAGCTGGCGCCCGAGCCGCCGCACCGGCCCAGCATCCCCATGGGCTGCCACGAGGTGCTGCCGGACGGCCGCATCGCGCTGGGCGCGCCCGCGTTGCCGCAGCCGCGCGACGCGCTTCCCGTCGTCAACGACACCCCCTATTGCTCCGACTGTAATCGCTACATTATGTAAGCGACGTCCCACTGAATGTCTTGACGTGTTTGCGACCGTGTCGACCTGTGCACTAGCTCTATTCGTGTAGATTAAAATAATTCGATGTGATTCCTTCTTGTTACGACTCCTCCCATTCTTTTTGTTGTAAATATCGAAACGACATAGCAGGGAGACGTGACATGTAAGTTAGTACACATATCGTGTTTTAACGAAACGATTATTTTCCATTTCATTACCCCGTTCTCGTCACGATATTTGTGCTAAAACGCTCAAATCATTATTCATTAATTAATTGTCTTCATCTATACCTACTTTCATACTTTAGTAGTTAGGCAGAATGAAATAATGTGTCAACGCCACTGTATATCTTCACTCAGCATGTCCTCACTTCGCTGTCCATATTATTTAGATGAGCACCAATGTAATTTTGCGTGGCAGATTGGTGGATAAGCACGAGTAAGTCGGTGAGCATGTTTGTAGCAAGTAACAAGTATATAAATTAAATATAATATATTCTCTACATCTTATATTCTAGTTAGAATTCCAAGTTTATGACATTTTGATCTTCATGCTTATTAAGTATTATTAAACTGCATCATCCATATTGTTGGCGCTTTTGTTCCCCGCTGTCGACTGACGAGTGTTTTCTGTAATAGCGGCGTGTTCGTGCGCATCAAAGACAAGAACCTGCACGTGGAATGCTTCAAGTGCTCGACGTGCGGCTCTTCACTGAAGAACCAGGGCTACTACAACCTGAACGGCAAGCTTTACTGTGACATCCACGCTAAGCTCGTCGCACGCAACAACCCGCCTGCGCCCAACCTTGAACCTGTTACCGTGCCTCCGTGAGTTTATCTTGTTCATCCATCATGGATTCTTTTGATTCTATTTCATATTTTGAAAATCTGCATTCGATTCATCCACTTATTAGTTATTGTTATCTTCATTCCCCCGCCAGTCCTGCCATTATCCCAATAGATTTGGGTTTAATACAGCATGTTTTCTTCAAAATTCGAAATAAAAAAAAATTGCCATCAAACATAAAAGTTTTGCGAATTTAGAAATAAGTAACATCTCTGCATTATAATTTCATTAAATAAATAAATAATAATAATAAAAAAATAAGTTCAGAATTCATCATGATTTTCAATACTCAATATCTTTATTGCTTTTCCATAAAATATATGCTTAGGTGGTGTGTTTATATTAGGATTATTATGGACCCTGTCGGGCACAGCAAAAGGGTATAAGAGAGGAAGCTCTGTTTTAGCTAGTTATTAGATTTATTTATGAACCTATAAAATAATTAATTAATTATTAAATTTAATTTTCTAACCATAGCTGATATAGGTTTTATTTATAATAATGATTGTATGTAGGTTAAATCAATTTCATTCAATTTAATTCTACTATTTATATGCCAATTATATTTTACCAATATATCAATGCCATTTAATTTATTTCTATTATTTATGTGTCAATTATATATTAATATTATAAAGATGACATTAAAATATTCATTTATGGAATAATAACATTTGTTTGTCAGAAATTCTTCAATCTTTTTTATAAATAAGTATTTAGCTATTCTTCTTTCTTTAATAACTCGGGTAGTTTGTTATATATTTTTATAGACATTGCATATGGACCTGTAGAGTACATTTTTAACCTGGAGGTTGGTAGATTTAGCCTAGATCGGTGCCTGAGTGCGTAACGTGATTGGATGTCTTCGCGTTTTGTTTTTCATGTGCAGTGGTGGCAGGATCCCTACCAACACATACTCCACGCCGCTGCCGCCGCTGGCGACCAACAACTACACGAACGGATCATCTTCGCTCTTTAGCGTAAGTATTTTATTTATTTACGTTTTACGTATTTTTTTAAAGTTTTTATTCCATGAGGCATATAATAATAATAATATATTAATAATAATTTATTAACGCTATCAACAGGGTTTACAAGTTTTATGTAGAGGCCTTCTTTTAAGTATTGAGATACCTGTAACAGAAGACCTCACTCTTCAATAACTATATAAATGTTTACAGAGCCTGTTAAAATATAATTAAAAACAAATCACAAATATAAATTAAACTAAAGTTCTAAATTAAAATGAGATAAAATGACATACTTGAATTGATTTTTGATTGAAATTAATTGAATTGATACAATAGATTTTACGAATTTAACAAGTCTAATTAATGTCAGATTCCATTTTCAAAGATAAATGAGTGTGGAGTGTTAATGTAGAGTGTTAGTGTCGAGTGCAAGTGTGTGTGTGTAAGAGAGAAGGAGAATTCAAAAACTTATTATCAAAGTAGGTACGAGTAAGAAGTCAAAATATTTGTTATTTACATTATCTCCCAGTATATCTTAGGTGGGAAATTTTATTATTATTGTGTATATCTTATGTAACCGGATGCAGAAGTAACTCAGTTTCTTCGTAAGACAAGGCAAGTCATTATATTAGTGTCTCGTCTGTGATTGTGCTTTTCTTGATAATTATAGTCTCTTCAGTTCGTATTACGTGTCTTTATGGAGCACTGGGGAATAAGCATTTCTTATTCTTCTTCCTTTTCAATATTCTTCAGATTTTCCTTTATAAACCTGATTCCTCTACCTATTTGATGGATTTACGCGTCGTTTTTTATTAATCTTCTTCTTAAATTTTCTACAGCCCTCGAGCAACTTGTCGGGCCCGAAGCCCTTCGGCTCATCTATCGGGTCGGCATACTCGCCGTCACTGTCGCCGCGCTCGGCCCCGATGTCGCCGGCGCGGCCTGTGACGGCGCCTGCACCCGCACCGGCTCCTATTTCCGCTCCACAACCTGCGGCACCTTACGCACCCAGTAAGAGAGTTACTTTTGCCATATAATTTTTATCGTACAAAAAAGTACGATATCTAAAACTCACAATCATGTGAATTACTTTATTATTCTTTCGATTAACGCTTCATTTACTAGCTCAGATCTAACTATTTTGTAAAATTAAATTGTGAAAGTTCTGGATTTTAAAATATGGATAAAAACGGGATAAAATATCTGTAAGCCTTACGATAAAATGCTATTTTTATGTAATATTTACATTGACAATATTTATATTTTTTTATACTTTTTATAGGTTTTGTAATAGAAGTATTAAGATAAAAATGATCATGAATCATATCCTGATAGACCATATATGATATTAGATAGTGAATGATTTTCATGTTTCAAAAGGTATTAACGAGAGTTAAAAGCAAGTCTTGAAAATCATTTTTAAGTACTTACTTACAAAAATCACTTCAATTTTGAACATTAAATTGAATAATATTTCCATGGCAAACTATATCTAGTCACTGACTGATAGTCGGCATTATATTATAAGTATTAACTACTAGTTATTTAGATGACATCTTAAAATTTATTACAGAAAAATACCCTAATTGTTCAAACTCGCCGTTATATAGACTATTTATTACCAGTTAAAAGATATTATGTATAACTTCAAAAGACTATGTACCTATACTGTGAACCAATTTGGAATTAAGTAATTTAAGGCAATTATTTATTTTCGACAGAGGCCCCAGTTTCCCTTTTTAAAGGTAATTTATAATTAGGTGGAGTACAGCTTCTTTTAGCTATTGATTGATCATGTGTATATAATATACAAACATAGTGTGAATGCGCTACGCGGAAAGCCGATATCAATAGCAGCCGCCGCATTAAAATAACTACTGCCCTGGCACTGTTGAGTAATGCGTCATTTAATAAAAATAATAGTACTATCAAATCAATCTTTAACTTTGTTGCTTCTTTAAACAGTTTGTTATTAGTAGATCAGCTTACATCAATCTACGTTAAGTGGCTTCTTCAATTTTACTAATATTTACTTTCATCTATTTTCTCTCCTTCAATAACCTTTCTAATACTGTAACTAACAGCACAAAATGTAAAAAGTGTTGTGTGGCCCCCACCTGCAAACCCCTCAGATGATGAACTGCCAAAGTATGAACCAAGCGTGAAACCTGCGGCCCCCATTTGTGGCACAGAACAAATGCCAAGGGCGGTAAACAAAAATCCCGATCCTATGATTGCGGATATTCAACAACAATCTATGGAACAATTTCTAGCTTCCTCGAAACAAAAAGATGAATTTTCTTCGAGCGTTTCGTATGCTTCTGCTGCTATATCTTCTATGACTGCAACATCAAAATCCGAATCCGTTGTGCAAAACAAACAATCGCAAGTGATGCAAGAATCAAGTAGTCGAACTATTCAGTCTTTCTCTCAGGAATCTTCGGAATGTCAGAGTAAAACTGTTTATAAAACACAAACATGCCCACCAAAGTCGGTTGAAAATCCCGCGGATGCAATTGAAAATATTAATAAAGTACAAATGATTCAATCAAAAGAAAATATCCAATCAAAATCATTTACAGAAGCAAAATCCGTCAACGTTTCCGAACCACCAAAACCGCAAGAAAAAGCGCAGGTCTTTCAAACAACCGATAAGTACATTGAATGTGATAAAAGTAATGCTATGCAAGCACCAATAAGTATGGACATTGAAAAGCGTGAAGTTGATAAGACAGTCTCTCAAATGAAAAACGAGGAAGTCATGATAAACCAACAAAGTGCGTCACTTGACACGCAGACTAAGACAAAAACAGAAATGAAATTGACTGAACAATCCAATTTAAATACAGAGATTGCGACAGTGGAGACATTACAAACAATCGCGAATCCTGGCCCTACTAATCTAAATATTAAAGCATCCATGGTGGAAGCACTGACAACGGCACCGGATCGCCCATATTCACCTTTGCCTAGCCCTACTCCCCCTATTAATATTATTGGGCAAGCAACTGTAGACGAAAAAACAGTTCAACATAATGTTGAACAAAATTCCGAATTAAAAGAGTGTACCGAAATAAAGAGTGTGCAGTTACCAACGCAACAGTCTCCGATGTTCATACAGGAAAAGCGTCCCGTTTCGCCAATACCACCTATAAAGACATATAATCCTCCTGAAAAAGTTGTACCTCCTGTACCCATGCCTGAAGAGACAAAACCGTATATTCCACCTGATTTTAAAATAATTATTGAGCCTAAAGAACCCCCACCGCGTGAAATAACATCCTCACCTTTGATAGATGCTTTAACAATAGCACCTGATAGGCCGTTCACGCCCGTATCGACATTTGGTCAAAATCAATCAATGGGAACTGGGGCATATGATCAAAATCAAAGAACGGCATATGCCCAAAATCAAAGAGCAGAATATGACCAAAATCAAAGAGCAGCATATGACCAAAATCAAAGAGCGGCATATGACCTAAATCAAAGAGCAGCATATGATCAAAATCAAAGAGCAGCATATGACCAAAATCAAAGAGCAGCATATGACCAAAATCAAAGGGGATCATACGAACAAAATCAATCGATGGAAAGAGGTTCATATGATCAAAATCAATCAATAAGCAGAGGGTCACTAAGAGATGCTTTAACTATCGCGCCGGATAGACCTTACAGTCCTTTTGGCACTATTAGCTCTACTCAATCAAACCAATATATGACGAGTACTACACACGTGACTGAAACTAATTTATGTGATATAGTGAAGCCCATTGCCACACAAACATTAACTCAAATGACTGACCAGCTGCATTCTGAATTTTCAGCTATGCAAAATACATGTAAATTGCAGTCATCTTCAGATATGTCTGCATTTAGACCTGTCCCTAAACAAGTTTTTTCCCCACCACATCCAGAAGAATTTTGTAAGTTAACTAACTTTCCTCCCATTAGTAATGAATTGAAAACGAGTTTCACTCAGGCTACCAAAACAAAGCAAGAGACCACATTTTCAGAGTCAATGATGATGCAGCAATCTTCTCTTTCAACCAGTATGGCCACTCAAGGTTATTCATCTGTTAAATCCGCCCAAAATTATTTTGAACAATTAGACAAAAAAGAATGTCTTACTTCAACTGCAGTCAGATCGAAATCTGGACTACATAAACCCGATAGTATTCCACCCTATCAGAGAAATTTCGAGCAACTCCCTTCACAAAGGGGAATTTCTCCAGATATGTATAATGCACCAGCAGTTCTGCAAAGACCAGTTACTCCATCAACTGGTCCACCAAGAAAGTCAAAAGAAAAATCTCTTGAACCAAATCCATTCTATCAATCTTATCCAACTCCGCAAGCCCCGACCCCTAAGTTTCAACAAGTAAGAACACCGGTTCAACAGCCACCTGTACAATTTCATAAAGATACACCTATCACTATGACTTTTCAACCAGTAACAGCAGATGAGAACTTACTGAGAGTTTCACCGTCACGCAGTCGCCCTAACACACCTAGTTTAATTAACAAGCCAGCGCCCATAATACCCCATTACCAGATGAACTTAGTAACAGTAGAGCATTTAGCCCCCGAGAGTCACTTATATGAGCCGTCTAGTCGCGAAGGTAGTAGGTCTCCAACGCCTAAACCGAACCGATCCCGGTCTCCTGCCCAAGGCCCGCCTCCTAACCCTTTAAAAGCACATGCACCACGTATCAAAGAATCGACTCCACAAAATTATTCAATGGATTCACATACTCCACAAGACGCTGCAAATTTGCGAAAGCAACATGAAAGGGATCAAAGAGATTTCCAGACTGCTGCAGAGATTTACAATACAAGTGGTAGTAAAAACTGGGGATCATCTCAACCGTCTGTTGTCAAAGAGCAAAGACATTCAAATGTCGGATACAAAAGCGAAAATTACACAAAGGGCGATATGAAATTCAAAGAAGATTCTTTAATTCAAGAAAATTACGGTCAAAGACAAATGCAATCTCAAAATGTTGTTGAACAGGGTAATACTACCGTTCAAACTACCAGAAAAACTTTTGAAGAATTCGAAAGAACGCAATCTGCCAAAGTTGTAGAGATCAGAAAGGGAGGTTCATCATTTGCAGGGGCATACGAGCAAAATATGGATTGTAACATTCGGCCTTCTAATATTAACCCAAAGCAAATTTTTCCACCTCCTACGATGAGTTTGCCATCAGCACAACAGAGTTCATCTCTTAACCTTACTAATCGAAATATGGCGTCCGCCAGTAGAACAATAGACAATTACGATCCAAAGCCTTCGATTTCTGGTGCTAACCAAGGTCCAGTGTGTGATCCTACCCCATCGACAGGTTCGAGTGTAGGAGCTGCCGCTCGTGGCAAAACTTTCGGTGTATCATCTGCCCCAAAACGTGGAAGGGGAGTTCTGAATAAAGCTGCGCTGCCCGGCTCCCGTGTGCCACTATGTGCTTCCTGTAATGGGAATATTAGGTGATTGAAACGTACAAAAATGTGTTACTGTTTTGAGTGTGGCATGATTTAAAGTGTGAAAACATGCGTGATTTTGATATGAATTTATTTGCATTACTGTATTTTTGTTCGTAATTTCGTATTTATAACTTACTTTCAACTAGAAATTATGCACTAACTTACCTACAAAATAACAGCTTTTAACTTGTTTGTATATGTGATTGTTTTGATTTTCTAACAGCTAACGAACCGCCGCTGTCTACAAGCAGTCCACACAAAACTGAATTCAAAAGTCCAGCAGAAGAGAGGCTCATTAGAAAAATGGCGAAAATGGCATTGAATGGCTATGAAATTGGTATACAAAGAAAAATTAAACCAGCTGACCATATTCAATCAATGGCTGATAAAATTCAAGACACCGTTGTTACTAAACACCCAATGAATACTGATACTTTGCCTTCCGTAGATAACAATTTGATTAAAACTTTAGAAAGAGGATATAAGACACATGAAAATATTCAGAGTATTGGTGATAAAATCAAGGACACTATTAAAAATAACCATCCAACAATTGAACCCATGTCTAAGCCCAACATCTTGATACCACCACCGTTACCTAATTCTCCAATACCTACATTTAACGTCCACAGTACACTGGGTCATTCGCTGAATACTAACGGTGACAAAAAGAAATATGACACTATGCCCAAAACCCTAAAAGCTAGTCTAATTATGGACGAGCGTTTTATTAATAATAATGATAAGTCCCATAATGGTAGTGGTTACTCAAGCAGTGAAGATTTGCATAAAGATAAAACGGATAACACTTTTATGGGTACATTACGAAAGACTGGAATAGATAAATCTTCTTTTCTTAACAGCATGAATGGCTCAACTGGTACGAATACAAATCATGATGTAAAATCAGAATTGAAATTTGACAATGCTTATTCCAATACTCCTAACAAAAGAAAATTATTTGAAAAGCCTGAGACTGGCTCATATAATTCATTGAACAATCTATCTAAAGCCAACGATAAGGTTAATAATGTATGCGAAACAAACATTTGGAACAAAAGTAACACTTTTGAACACGCTTCTAAGGCTGAGAGCGGAAAGAAAATACAAACTACACAGCAAGAAGACGAACTCATCAAAAAGAAAGAACTTCCAGATCATTTGTATAATAATTCACTTTACACATTAAAAACTTCTAACAATAAAGCGACCACAAATGGTAATGAACAAAGTAACGACTATGTCGATATTGGATTCACCGAAGAAATACAAAACCTATCCGACAGCGATGAAAAACAACAACAACAAAAATCAGAAGAAGAAGAAGTAGTGGTTAGACGTAGACAAAAAAAAACTTCAAGAGACGATGATGGTAGAAGGGATTCGCACATAATTACACGTCCTTTGAGCACAATACAATGCGCAGACGTCGCAGAAGGACTTTATCCTGTATGCCACAAATGTGACAAAGCTATAACGAGGTAATGTAATTTTATGGAAACATACAATATTACGTATTCCACATACTGTAGGTACTTCAAGTAAGTTTATCAAACCGATTGCGATTTTTGTTGTAAAGCCAAGCACGAACGTTGTTTTTTTTTTAACAATATTAACTGACTGTTTTTATATTAATTAAGGTTGTTCAATTCAATTTTATCAAGTAAATTCTCAATTTATGATTGAAACAATGCTAAAAAATATGTATTTCGAACAGGGGACCGTTCATTACGGCTTTGGGCCGCATCTGGTGTCCAGAGCACTTCATTTGCGTAAACGCAACGTGTAGGCGTCCCCTTCAGGACATCGGTTTCGTTGAAGAAAATGGCCAACTGTATTGTGAATTCTGTTTCGAACAGTACATTGCGCCTGCTTGCGACAAGTGCCACGCCAAAATTAAGGGCGTAAGTACAACAGGTTTAAGTACATATTGTTTCAGTTGTTTAAATGTATTTTCTTAATCAAATATTTCAAATTGCAGGACTGCTTAAACGCTATCGGCAAGCACTATCATCCAGAATGCTTCAACTGCGTCTATTGTGGAAAGCTGTTCGGGAATAACCCCTTCTTCCTAGAAGACGGTTTGCCGTATTGCGAAGCTGGTATGAAATGGATATTTTATTTTTTTAATTAAATTTATTTACTTTTTATGATATAATTGTATTATTTTTGCTATGGGAAATATTACAAAGTGACTATATTTCTCAGATTGGAATGACCTGTTCACGACAAAATGTTTCGCTTGCGGTTTCCCGGTGGAGGCAGGCGACAGGTGGGTCGAGGCGCTCAACAATAACTACCACAGTCAGTGCTTCAACTGCACGGTGCGTATGATGAGACTCCTACTAAAATACACTTACACACACACACACATAAACTGTATACGAACGACTACTTGTTAGTAATGTATAATACTATTGTCTTGTATCCTTATATATGAAATACCTATGAATTTTTAAATTTCTAATATTTTCAACCTTTAAATACATGAAATAAGCCAATATTCTCATGATGGGCAATACCCTACAGTATTAACTAGGCGTATACATTGCAATAATACCTAATCTACGTAAAATGGCTGCCTATGTAATATCAAGTTGTACATTCAGGCACTTACATCGTTAATTAATTAACCCTAGAGTTTTCGCGCCATGAGCATTTTGTCGCCCACAGGAAACAAATGTCATTATTTACGTCATGCTCCTTGGCGGAACCACCTTTGCTTAATAACAAGTATAAGTAACTTAAAAAAAAATCTATAGTATAACTATAAAAATCTATTCCTATTAAAAAAAAGTCTATATCTTTAGTGTTGACGTAAACTTTTATATAAATTGGTTGCGCTGCGGAGTATCCTTCCCAGGGACTACCATGATATATCTATTACTGTACATAGTATAAACAAATATATAGTATCAAATAATTCTATAACAATTCTATATTAAACTAGTACCCCAAATCCTCAAACTAATTTAAATAAACGAACAAAACAGTGCCTTAAACTTTCTCTTCGAAATAGTCGCTAAGCGTCTAGATCAAAGTTCGTAGCAAATAACATTTACGTGAAATATCATACAATGTTCTTTCAGGCGTTTAGTTCATTAGCATAAAAATAATAATATATTTTCTTGTGCTAAATTATTAGTTGTAATAGAATTATTTTATAGAATATAATAGAATTATTATTTCCTTTTACATTTTTCTGTAACGGCTTATTGTTTTTATTGTCTGTGTGTATGTCGTATCGTTAAAACAATTAGAAGGAGGGAACTTGCCCTACTCAAGGAACTTTAGTAAAATCAACTACCCACATTTAAAAGAAATCATTGTTAGTTAATGCGTTGCAAATTTCAACATCGATCTAAGCTATGTGTAGGTATAACTGTTTACAAAAATGAAGCGTGTAAAGAGATTATCAGTGAGTTTAGAAGAACAAAAGAGATCTTTTTAAGTAACAAGAAGTATGATTTTCTTTTTAGTTTATTTACTAAAATTATAGTAGGTATGATTTACTCGAAAAAAAATGCCTTGCAGTATTAATTCCAAAATCAAAGAGAACAGTAAGGTGTGTGTTTTAAATTAAAAATATATGTGAGAAATATTACAGTGGTTAATTTCTTCGATCCCTCTTGCTAGCTGTGTTTCAATGTTTTAATATTTATTATTTAACTCGATGAAATAGTCATTTAAGTAGTAACGCCTGAACTAAAACAACCTCTTATTCATTTACGGGAAACTTGAGCCTTTGCTTTTTTTTTATTTTAGGAGTTCAATGACCATTTCTGCGAAAAAGTTTATGGTGTCGTAAGTTAATTGGTTGATTTGGGGGTACTAGTTCAATATAGAATTGTTATAGAATTATTTAATACTATATTTTTGCATATACTATGTAGGTACCTTTTTTATGTAGTTACTTACCTACAGTAACAGATATATCATGGTGGTTGGCTGCAAAGGATACTCCGCAGCGCAACCACTTTAAATAAAAGTTTACGTCGAAACTAGAGATATACTTACACTTTTTTTTAATAGGAATAGAATTTTATAGACATTCTATAGATTTTTTATGTAACTTACCTAATACTTGAAAGGTGGTTCCAAAATAATGACGTCATTGAAGAATCAAATTGTTGAATTTGTATCAATAAACAACTAACAGGGAGAGAAGGGGGATGCGCAGTATGTTCACCAAAAAGAAAAAATACGAACCTAAAAGGGTGTTATGTAGGTATGCGCAAAGTAACTGAGGTATGAACACTGTATACTAAGCGTGTCTAGTCTGTTTCGCGCAAACGTAAAATAAATAAAAACTCAACATTTCTAAACATTTGTTTCGTTTAAATGTTTTACATTATTTTATAAGTTTATTTGACTACTTACGCTTCAATAAATTTAATGCATTTTAATACGGGCGGCAAAATGCTCAGTAGGTACGAGACCATTGTCGTTACAAAAAGCGGCGTGACTACTCTAGAGTTAATTACATTACATGCTATTGACGCCTCTATTGAAACTGATCTGCACATATCAGGCGCGTTACCTTATACATTTTATTATAGCATTTTCCCTATATCTATTCCATCAAAATATCCGAAAAGTTACAATTTTGGAAACCATGAAAGTTTTTACTAGATATAAAATAATACTGACATTTAAATACGAATATTTGGAAATTGATTCTAAATTTGAAAAGGATGAAGCAAAAACTGAAGCCTAACAAAATATAATGATTTATTTACCCACGTCTTTATACAAAGCTCGTCATACGCTGCCAGTCTGCTGCCCCTTTACCAATAACCGTGACCTTGTGTGTGCGTTAATTAAAAATTGTATTATCATCATTATATGTATGTTTTATAACTGGGACATGTACATATATACCTATTTAATAATATATACTCAACTTCCCAAAGTTCAGGAAGTTTATCATAGCGTGTTTTGATCCATGTAGTTATCAACCATAATTTGCTTGTAGAAATGCTTTCATGAAACCGTTTGAGTAGTTTTGGCTATTTTATGTATTTAATTACTATTAATTATTATGTTTTAACTGATAATTACTCGTGCTGTCATGTTTGTTTGTAGTTTTTTTTGTATGATATATATTATCTATTATTGATCGAAGTGATCTAAACCTTAGATCAAGATATTTTGATATTTTTTTTAGAATTATGGTAAATAGCCAGGTTAAAGATTATTATAACAAATAATACGGATCAAAAAATACATAAATAAATAGGAGGGGCTGAAGAGATGTAAATTAATTCATTTTATAAATATTATTTACAGGTGTGCAAAAAGAACCTCGAAGGACAGAGTTTCTTCGCCAAGGGAGGGCGACCTTTTTGTAAGACTCACGCCCGCTAGAAGCCCGCAGAACATAATGTATAACTCTGACACTGTTTACACGACTACCACTTTTCGTCCCGTATCTCCTTCTCCCATCACGCCTCCTCTGAACACGCCCTCTCTAAACACGCCCTCACCGCAAAGAACTAGAAAGTTGGAAACACCCCTCCACTTTGATGGAGGACTGTTTTCCGACATAAGAAGTACAAATGGCAAGTTACTCAGCAAGGTGACCGTAGATCGAGTTCAAAGGTCGTCACGACATGACATCACTGATTCTCCGAACGTATTTACCGATGGAAATAATTACGTTGATGACATCGTTAAAACAGAAACGATTACAAATGAAAATGTGATTACGGTAAAATTCACCCCAGTGCCACCAGAACTTGATTCTCCGAGATTGCTGACACCGTCTCAGATCTACAGAGTCCGACAAAAAAGTCCCGTTGAATATATCAAGGATAATTATGAAGACTTACAGAGCTATAAAATTGTAAGTTCGGTCTGTAAGGAAAAGTTATTTGAAAAAGATAACTTGGAATCAGTGTTCAATGAGAGTAGAACCTCTGAGATCCGTGACGTTTATGCTAATTCAATATCTAGGGAAAAGTCTATAGAGAAAGAGGCGTTCAATGTTGAAGGCAAACTTGCAAACAGCCTTGATAGTTTTGAACCAATAAAGAGAGGCCCAAGCCCACTGGCGAATTTCCTTATTTCAGAGCATTTAACTAAAATAGACAGTTATTTGCAAGAGAGTTTAGAGATATGTTCTGGAGTCAAAGATCGGTCCACACCAATACCAGTTATTATTGAAGGAGATAAAACAGGAACTATTGCAAATACAGATAAGGTTTCCAATGTAGACGAATACCATGAACAAAAGGCAGTACATTTCACGACGATGACGAATGAAAGTTCAAATGAAAATAAGCAGAGCTCTAGCGAGCGTGAGGATGAAACTACTTATCGTCGTGAAAAAGTAACACCAGAACCTTATTATGTTGAAAATACTTTATCTAATGTGTCAAAATTAAGCAGTGATAAACATCCAGGAGTAATGAGTGCTATTTATAAAATGCCTATACATTATCACGCAGCGATTCTGTGTTTCTTATTAATTATATACAATCTCATATATCAATACGTAAAACAAAACTGTCAAGGTAGTAAAATATAAAAAAAAAACGAGAAATTCGAAAAAAAATGCAGATTAAACTAGTCATTGAGTTCAGGGACATTTTGTTTCTATGTATTTACCAATTTGATAAGTTGTAAATAGTCACAGGTAACAAGTATTTCTTGTGTATTTTGTGTATCAATAATACCTACTTTATAATTAACAATTTGGTGCTTTTCACTACTATTCTATAAATTACTGGCAGTATTGTGATATTTCACATAATTAAATAAGGCTTTGTATACAGCTTCCGGAATGTTGCAGTAAACTGTTACTAACATTAACAGTAGTCCTTAATCTTTAAAAATCAACAAAACGTTACTAATCGGTGAAGATATGATCCGATAAAGTTAAATATATATAATTCGATTGGTGCACCAACATACAAGATAATTAGAATAATGTAATGAATGTTTACTCATTTAGGTTTATATGAAATTTGTAATGTTATTATCATGCATTAGATTGTTTAATTACTTTTTACCCTGCTATTTCTAATAATATAAAATATATGAATAAAATTTTCGCGATCTTATATATTTACAGTTGGTAATAATCTTAAGTTTAAGAACTATTTATTTAGACTTACTTTATTGCAATTAGCATAACACATAAAATTATTATGTGGGCTTAAATAAAGTATTTTATTTTATGAAGGTGATTTTTTATCCTTACCTACCTTTGCAGACTATATTCCTTATTTAACACCAAAATGGTAGGTACACAAAACAGATTAAGTTTTTTTTTTTGGGGGGTGGGAAATCATCCTATGACTTCTTCCGCTCTAGGGTGGAGCGGAAGGGCGTGTCAGACTCTTACTGACTAAAACCCACCCCTGTTCCTCCCTGCCTCGAGTGCCCAGGGGCGAGGTAACTCTTTCGAATTTATCCTCCACCCCCGGGCAGTTTCAAATTTATCCTCCACCCCCGGGCAGAAACAGATTAAGTTTAGGTACAAATACGGAGTAGTCTTTGTTTGTACATTAATCACGCCTCAGTGGCTGAACGAATGGCCTTGTTTAGGACTTCTCTATCACGGTAATTTACACGCGGGCGAAGCCGCTGTCAGAAATTAGTAGTATAATACTTATATATAGGGTGACTGGTAATTAGTGACCGATACTTAAACACGTGATTGTACTCATGATAACAAACAACTTTCCCAAAGAAACATTTTTTTTAGACTCATTCACTTTTATCACAAGCCGTATGAAATTCACGCGCGCGCCTGTGACATAACAGCTGTTAGCCGCGTGACGCCATTCTGTCTCTTTATCTATATGTTTCTTTGGGAAATTTGGTAGTTATCATGAGTACAATCACGTGTTTAAGTATCGGTCACTAATTACCAGTCACCCTATATATTATATATATCATAACTACCTATGTTTTATTACATAAACCACGAGTGGGCTCCGGCTATACAGGATGTAACAGAAAGGTGTGGTCAAAAAAAAAATTAAATTCCCAAAAAAAAATTGGACTAAGTTATCAGCAGCTGAGCAATATTTATATGGGGAGGTAAATTTTATTTTGAGAACTTCCTCACGTTTTCTTGAAGAAAGTTGTTCATCATATTGATGGGCACATGCAGTTCTTAAAATAAAATATGACCACACCTTTCCGTTACACCCTGTAGTTTTTAATGAAGTTGTAACTCACTATTTAGAGCAAATTATTTATAAATAGGTTGATACATATCTACTAAAATGAAAGAGTAGGGGTTTAGACAAGTTAATTTGGTTCTTGGCAGCTCTAGACAGAGAGAGGTGAAAGGAGGGTACTATTACCAGCAGTGGGACAGTACAGTAGGTACAGGTTTTTAAATATGAAATGGTAACTTGAATTAAAAGAGCAAAATAAAAACAAATAAATACAAAAAACCCAAGCAATGATGTATTTATATGAGACGACCTAAACGTCGACGTGCCTCGTGACAAGAATACCTGCAGGTGTAACATGACCAATTCTATCTCTATTCTACCAAGAATAGACAAAGTTATTTTTATCTAACTTGACATCCTTTCTGCCCGAGCATCATGCTTTACATTGTAGACTTATGTCGACTGAAGAATAGAAACATTTCTTCTCTTCAGTTTTAACATCGCCATGCTTAGGACGGTAGAATTAATCTTTCTGCAATTTGTCATTTTGTCTATTCTTCTGTCGACAAAACCCGTTTCTATGGTGATCATGCTACGCGTGCTGGAAGGATTTGGGGTTATTGTTTTTTTTTTTTCGATTATTTGCTATCAGTCGCAAGACTATAATCAAAAAATGTTCTGTGATTGAAGCTGGCGATTATTGAGGATGGAGCAATTGCTCTAGTCTCAATTTCAATTTTGGTAAAACGATCTTTATATTTCCTTCTGTGGCATTCTATTTCCCCAAGGACGGTTGGTATTTCCAGGTGAGAGTATGTGTTGTGGTCGAATCAGGGGGCTCCGGCAATGACTCTAAGTATGCTATTCTGAGCTCTCTGAATGCGTTCAATGTTTGATTTGCTTGCTGTTGCCCACATTTGGATCCCATAAGTCCAAATGGGCTATAGGATGGAATTTTAAACAAGCAGCTTGTTGATGTTCAAAGACAGAGTACAAATATTCGTATGGCCTATAGATAGTTGTTTCGGGTCTGGGTGTCATGTGTATGTGAGTTTAAATGGAACGCACCCACAATACAGGAGTAATTCCTAGTGGGGTAACGTTTTTTAAAAAAAAGTAAGAGTCGATTATTTGCCTAGTATCCATAATAGGTTCCTGAATCGGAGATTTAAGTCATACCTTTTCTTGCTTGTGTGATCTTTCCAAGTAAGACGCTGATCCAAGTAAAATCCCAGGTATTTAACACAGTCTGAGGGAGTATCTCATTACGAAGTCTACACATGGAAAATTTCCTCTTCTGAGTGTAAATGTGATATGGTGCGATTTAGCAGAACTGGCCTTTATTCTCCATTTTTGTAGCCAGTCGTTCGTATTATTTAGTTGTCTCTGAAGAGGACTGCTCGCATCCTGAGCGTTGCTGCTACAAAAGAGAAAAGCTGTATCATTAGTAAATGTGGCAACATATATCATTGTAATTCTCTGTGGGAGATATTATGCAGCACAGGGCCAAGAACGGAACCCTGCGGAACTCCGGCCAGGCATTCGTAGAATGACGATCTAGCGTCACCATGCACTTGAAAGTATTATGGCAAAATTGAATGGAGTAAGTATTTGTTAACCTTGCACAATAAGCCTCCGTGCCAGACTCCGTCGAAAGCCTGTTGGACATCCAGAAACGCAGCTGAGCAATACTCTTTTCTTTTCCAGCGATTGACGTATTGTGTTCTATAACTCTGTGATTTTGTTCAACTGTGGAATGGCTTTTTCGGGAGCCATACTGATGACAGAATTAAGTCGGCGACTTCCAAGCATGTGTTGAGCCGAGATAAGAATATTCTATCCCAGAGTTGGACAAGACGGTGTCAGACTTATTGGCCGAAAGGAAGATGTATCGCAGCCTGGTTTTCCTGGTTTCAAGATCTTGATGACTTGCGATATTTTCCATGTTGCGGGAAAGAAATTTAGTCTGTAAGTGCTGTTGAACAATTTTGTCAGAAAAACGAGTACTTTATTGGCAATTCTTTCAGAATCTTGGGTGAGATAAGGTCAAATCCCGGGGCTTTTTTCACATACACTTCAGATGTCTCTCTAGCTAGCTCGCGGGGTGAAGTTGGAGAGATTGGAAGGTACAATTGAAAGTCTTGGTTTAGAATCTTCTATTTCACTGCCCTCATCACTAACAAGGTCATTGGGTTGGAAGACAAGGAGTAAGTGTTTCGTAAAAGCTTCAGCTTTTTCGCCATTTGCGAGCGGCCCGTTTAAACCACTTCTAATAGGGCGTGATTGTGTGAATAGTGTTGTGGTTGTTTGTTATGTTTAACGGATTAAGTGCAAAACCTCAGACACCCCAATTAGAATATTAAATTATAAGTCTAAAACTTCTTCTCTTGAACCGAATTTCTCCTGCTATCCTCCACTGCTGAAACCCGACGGGTCGGTTGTTTGCCTCTCTGTTTGCGGAATCTTCACGTCTAGATCCTGGTGGCGCGAGGCCCCCTGATTCTCTTGATGGATTCGGGTCGATTATGTCGCACATTCACATTCATCAGAAGGATGTCCGTAAGGTACTGCGTAACCTAGACGTGAACAAGGCTAGTGGACCCGACGGGATACAGGCAATTGTCATGGGGACTTGTGCACCTATTTCGCCTTTCGTTTGAGGCTGGAAAAGTGCCGATGGCTTAGAAGCAAGACGTGCAGCCCGTGCCCAAGAAGGGTAGTCGAGCTGAACCAGCAAATTACAGACCCATCTCACCCATCTCGGTTACTTCCATACTCTGTAAGAGTATGGAACGTGTACTGAATGGTAAGCTCTTGGCATACCTAGAAGCTAACGAAATCCTTAGTGACCGACAATACGGCTTCCGCCGAAATCGGCCAGCTGGGGATCTTCTAGCGTATGCCATTCACATCTGGAGTGAGGCCATCGAGAAACACGGGAAGCACTTGCGGTTTCCCTTGACATCTCGAAAGCCTTCGACAGTGTCTGGCACGATAGCCTTTTGGTAAGCTTCCTTTCTTCGGTCTACCTGCCGGATTGTGTGATTGGATTGCAGATTTCCTGAGGGATCGGTCTATTCGATTGGTCATAGATGGCCAATCGTCCGGACTGCTGGATATTAATGCCAGGGTGCCTCAGGGGTCAGTTCTGCTGCCTAGAGGTTGAGGATGAATTCGAAAGAGTTACCTCGCCCTGGGTATTCAGGGCAGGGAGGGACAGGGGTGGGTTTTAGTCAGTAAGAATCTGACACGCCCTTTCGCTCCACCCTAGAGCGAGAGAAGTCATTGGATGAATGCCCAACCACCAACCAACAAGTCTGGTAGTTTGCATGGGTCAGCTGGCCAATAAGAAGGTTCACCTGAAGAGATAGGTAGAAGATGTCAACGCCGCACAATTTCAGTTCACGTACGCGAGTAACTGTCACTCTAGAGCCCTAATAATGTTTTGCGTTCCAATCACCGCCTGCTATAGCAGCGGTTCCCAAGTGTAATAAAATAGTTTGAGAACAATAAACACATAATTTCATTAATTTTAAGTTTGGGAGGACAGTATACTGCTGATAGATTTATCTCACCTGACTTGTCTTCTACTCTGACAGTGGTTGCCTGGAGATAGTCTGTTACATAGGGTTCGAGTGGCTGGTGTTTTATGTTTTTCTTGAGGATTATGGCAGTCCCAGCATGAGCACGACCATCGGGGTGTGGTGTGAGGTAGGTGTAGAAGTTAGGTATATCGACATAACTCTTGGCGATAGCTTGAAACTCTGAGATTAGGACAACATCCAGGTTATTATACTTTATGAAAAACTCAAGTTCATTGTTGTTGGGTGCAAGACCATTAATGTTCCAAGTGGCAATATGTAAGTTTAACATTTTAATTTGTTGGATATTAAAGTTAATAGTAGCCCAAATAGTTGGTTTATCTGTTGAAGTAACATGTCAATTGCACGCCTCATAACGCGAAGCGTTTGAGGTAGTGCTCTACTCTCAACACGTCAAGACCAAGCAATTTTCTGGGCTTAAAATGACTCAATTACGTTCAGATTTCATCCATAGGATAATATGAGTACACGTATATAAAGAAAAGACTTGAGAAAACATACATTGTTTAAAAAAAAAAACATTTGCTCTGCTACTTTAAAGAAAAAAAAATCGGCCAAGTGCGAGTCGAACTCGCGCACGAAGGGTTCCGTACCATTCTATATAAAAAGGCAAAAAAAACACGTTTGTTGTATGGGAGCCCCTAAATTATTTATTTTATTCTGCTTTTTAATATTTGTTGTTATAGGGGCAACAGAAATACATCAACTGTGAAAATTTCAATTTCAAAAGTCTCTCGTGAGAGAACATGATGCATTCTGTCTTGTCGACGTTGCATTTCAGGCCCCATTTCTTGTAGTAGTCTATTATGTCGATGGCGGCCCACTCTGCTCGGCGTGGTCTAGTCTTTCAGTTGCGTTGAGCCGTTGACTATGCACAGGTCGTCGGCGTACTGTGACAGCATCTGGCCTGCTATTCTTTCATTTGGAAGGTCGGCTACATAGGTTGAAGATCGCCGGACCGATTGTCGATCCCTGAGGTGCCCTCCCCCCCCCCTCCGTGGGGCACACGCTGCTCTGTTCCCAAAGTGGTTCTGAAACTACCTCTTGTTGTTCTATCGCTCAGGTAGTTCTCCACCATCTTTACGATGTTGTTACGTGCTCCAGCGTCGATCAGCTTACGAATTGAATCGAAGGCTTTACTGAGGTCATTTGATATCATGGCCACGCTATGCCCCCTATTCAACGCATCGGTTATATACCTGTGCGAAGTATTTGGGTGGCGTTGCCTCTGTTCCTCGTAAACCCATGTTGGTGGCTTGGTATTATTTCGCTCAACTCTGTTTCGATACGGTTGAGTATGATTCTTTCGGCCCATTTGCCCATGATGTTGAGTAGGCTGATGGGTCTGACGATTTAGGGTCACTGTGATCCTTGCCCACTTTATGTAGAAAGATACATGTACTGGTTTTCCATCGCTTTGGGAAGTAGCCCGTCTCGAGTATATAGTCCATGATGCGTTAAAATATCGCGATCATGGTTTTGCCGCCCAGCTTAAGTGTGTCGGCTTTAATGCCGTCGGGTCCACGGGCTTTGTTGTTCTTGAAACGTCTAAGAGCTAATTTAAGTTCATGTTTGGATGTTCGATCAAATGGTGTAAAAGGTGTATAGACTGCTGTACATGTGTCACTTGCACTGATGGTGGCTTCCTTGACTATGGCTGTATCTACTAATCGGTCAATTATTTCTAAGTCACTACTGCAGTCGCTGAAATGTGGTAGCTTCATAGTCGGCTTTTTCATGGCTTTTTGTATAGCCCACATGCGTTTCCAATTATGGCACTCCTACTTGGCGGATTTTTTTTTTTTGTTTCTTGCGACAGCAGTCTTAAAACAAAATTCACGTGTTCCAATTTAGTGGAGTTTTGGATGTTAGTCCAAAATGAAAAGTTTTGTGTGTTGGTATTTTCGAGTAAATTGTTCCATTTGGATTCTGTGTGTTTCATTATTTCTTTGGCTAGTTGATGTTTGCACCATCGACCTCAAGAACGGTCGCCACCGGCCGTGGCCGCCGGCGACGACGCCTGCGACTGCGCGCGTTTCGCCGGCACCGTCGTCTAGCCGGCAGCCGGCCGTACCGGTTCATCCTCCGTCCTTACACCCCGTGCCTGTGCAGGCACCGGTGCTTGCCGCGTCAACGAGTCGAGAGCGCGCGCCGCGCCGGCCGCGGCACGGCCCAACACCGCGTCGGGGGCGCGCGCCGTCGCGTCGACTGCGCGAACCGCTGCGCTGCCCGCTAGGCCGGCCCGCACGGTGCCCCGCGCAACCACCTCGTGTCCCGATATAGGGCCTCTTTTTTTATTTTATTTTTTTTATGGGACAAGCCCGCCACACTATTCCCAAACCACTGTAACTTCTGTAAGCCAGAATCAACAGTGGCGACCACCAGAAAAAACGCCGAGTCAATGAAGCTCGACGAGTCCCAGAGAAACGATTAAACTGTCTTGGGTCCCGCAACGAAATTAATCAGAAAAGACAGCGGAGGAGTAAGAAAAACATAATTTCCACTTCCCTCCTAATCAAGCGGGAGACATAACAAAACTAGGCCATTAGGCACAAAGGGGTTTTTACAACTGGGGTAAGCCCAGTTGCCAAGCACCACTGGTTAAAAACACTAATATTAATGGGTCCTAAAATTGTGAGCTGTTACATTTGATTCCAATAATAGGTATGGCAAAAACGCTTGAACGCACGGAAATTCGTTCTAGTTTCCACAAGGTCCGTGTAATAGACAACTCCAGACGTAGGCTCAATACTATCCAACATCATATTGCGCTCAGCCTGCCAAAGAGTACACTCCCACAGGATATGATGTGCGGATTGTTCGTATTCGCAATCAGGAGTAGAACATTGACAACAAGCAACAAGCTTGAAGGAAAATAATTTACTCTTAAAGTTGCCATGACCTGTGAGAAATTGGGCAACACACCGCTGATCCATCTCCAGCCATGTCCTATCCAGCCGTTCGCGAACCGATGGGAAGAACTGGTGGAGGTGTCTGCCTTTGATGGAACTTTCCCACCTACATTGCCATTCGGATAAAAGGTCCTCCCAAACTTCAGTTTGAGGTTTAAGTAATCTAGAAATCTTGGCACAATCACGTTGAGGTAAAAAGTCTGGGTCCGTAGTCTTTCGTGCAGAATAGTACATTGCAGCACGTCGCTGCACCTCAAGATCGACTGGAAGTACACCTGCAAGTACCGGTAAGGCTTCAGTGCTAACCGTCCTATACGCTTTACATAGGAAAATCAAAGCTAAACGTTGACTTTGTAGCAATTTACGTCGTACCGCCCCAATGGTGGCCCTATGAGCCCAAACAGGTGCCCCGTAGCACATACAACCCAGGTAAGTAGCCCCATAGATTGTTTTTAACGTTAGGAATGATAGGCCCCAAGTAGCCTTGGAAATCCTCGTCAACGCATAGAAGTTCTTTTTAGCATTTTCACCTACTGTTTTTACATGCTCAATATATGGAAAGTTATTTTCTAATACCATACCGAGGTAGCATACAGACTGTTTTTTTTTTAACGGGAACGTTATTAAACCTTATACTAGGCCAAGACTTAAGGTTACCTTTCAACATAAGTTGATAGGTTTTATGCGGTGCGAAGGTAAGACGGTTCCGATCACCCCACTGAGATATTAAACGAAGGGAAGTCTCAGCCAAACTCTCAAGGCCAGCCCGAGCACTTGACTGAATGATCAGCAGCCCATCGTCCGCATACCCGGTTAATGAGCAATCGCAAGGAAGCGGAATCGCGAGAAAATCATCGTACCCCAAATTCCATATGTACGGGCCTATCACTGAGCCCTGAGGACATCCCATGGTTAGAGATTTCGTCACAGAATGATGTCCAAGTTTGAGTTTCGCGGAACCATTAAAAAAGTACGAGTGAACCAGAGAATAAATATTTTTGTAGCAACCACGGGTTTTCAATTATAGTAGTAGCATTGGCCACCATGCATTATCAAAAGCCCCAGAAATATCTAGAAAAATCCCGATAACGTATTTATGTTCGGAAAGATTAACAATTTTACGGACAGAGAGTGTTGCATCGACGGTAGATTTTCCAACAGTAAAACCGAATCAATGGTTATTATGAAATTTAGGTCCGTTCGGTAACAAGCGCGTAACATTTCTTGTAACTAAGTGTTATAGTAATTCAATACAGCTATTTCCCTTAAAATACGAGACTTTAACTTTTACCACATACCATAATTACCCTATCAATACGAGAAAGGAGTGTTAGGTCACCATAGCACCGAGCACTACTTTCTACATGGTCCTTCGAGCATTAAATTACCAGTGACTACCAAGTGGTACAGTGCCACGCGAAACAGGAGATCGCTGCAATTTGGAGAACCTTGGATTGCAGAGACGGTTGGAGCAAATAAGGTCAGATCAAACCAATTATTTATACTAACCATTACCATATATTATCGAATCAACTTCAAATATGGATTCCGACTCACTATTCATCAACCAAACGGAGCTCTATGAAATCTTGAACAAGTTTTTATCCAATATAAAGAAAGATGGATCCGAGAGGAAAACCATCGATAATTACAAGCGCAAGGCTAATATGTTGGAAGCATACTGGCACGATTATCAAGAGAACCATAAGAAAATGTGTGAGTTTACGGGTTTTGAGCACATTTACTTCAAAAAGGGTTGTTTCGATACAGTCCAGGAAGTTTATTTCAAAATCAAGAAGATTATTGATAAAACCCTGAGGCAGTTAGGCACAACCCAGCTGAAGGAGGCAAGCCCCTGTAGACCAAAAGCGGAAGAGGTACAACCATTACCAGGTATCCGGGCTAGGCAACAGATAAGCGCGGACCATCCACGGCCAGAACCGGAAGATGAGGCGGCGCAGCCACAACCAGGTACGTCGTCTCGTTATGAGGAGTCATCGCGGCGAGAAAGTTCTCTCTGTACGGAGAGAGGGTCGAGTAAGCTGAACGGGTTAGTGAAGAAGCAGAATATCAATTTCAAAGCATTCTTGAGAACCGTGAGTAATATACAAGTAGATCAGTTCGAGAACCAATGGCAATTCGAGAACGCTCTAAAATCACTAGATAGCCGATGGATTCATTGGGAAATTGAAGGTGGGGATGGAGGAGATGATATTACGTACCAAATGGAATTCTGCAAGCACGAGGAAAAGTACAGTGAGTTGACAAACGACATCAACAAAAAGATGTGGGCAGTGAAGCACCGTAAGAAGTCAGCTCCAAAGATTGACATCCCCGTGTTCAATGGGGCTTACAACCAGTGGGTTCCGTTCAAAGACTTGTTTAGCGAAGCGATTGATAAAAACCCGTCGATGTCTAATGCGCAAAAAATGCAGTTTTTAAAGAGTAAGGTAATTGGTGAAGCAGAGCGTCTGATTCACCATTTACAGATCAGCTCTGACAATTATCAGGTATGTTGGGAGATTAAAACCACAGGTATGGAAACAAGAAATTAATTTTCACGTCCCATATTAACATTTTACTTGGACTTCCCAACACACAACAGCAATCGCTGGCCGCGATTAAGAAGCAGCATGACGTAACCAAGGAGACGTTAAACGCTATTCAGAATCTGGGAATAAATATAACAACTTGGGATCCGCTTTTAGTGCATCTACTAGCGCAAAAGCTTGATAACGATACCTTCACCGAATACATAGAATCAGTCAAGAACCCTAGAGAGCTACCGGATCTGCAGGAGTTCCTGGAATTCCTGGAGATGAAGTTTACGGCACTAGAAGCGTCTCGACGCAAGCAAGAACCAGCCAACCAAAAAACCATGCCACATCAACCATATAACAACAACCAAAACCAAAAGAAAAGTTTCCACCGAAGTAACCATCAGTCAAGCAGCAAAGACAATTCAAACACTAATATGAATGCATTACATGTGTCGCGGTCAATAACCTGTGCATTATGCAATTCTGAACACGGGTTGTGGCGTTGCCCTGATTATACAAATGACGCACGAGCAAAAGGTAACCAAAGTTGAGCAATTAAATTACTGCCAAAACTGTCTATGCAGTCATAATAATAAACCATGTCAATCGAACAAACGATGTCGTAAATGCAAAGCCACACATAACACTTTGCTTCACGAAGCATTGACAAGTCAAAGTCCAACTGCGTCAGCAAAAGAAGCCACCAACGCTATTGCAACCAAAAAGAGCACATCTAGGTCATCTCACGTGTCTTGGGATGACATGTCTGAAATACTTTTAGCCACCGCTATTGTAAAAGTAAAGGGAGCTGATGGAACTCAGCACAAAATGAGAGCTCTAGTTGACCAGGGATCTCAACTGTCGTTAATCAATGAAAACGCAGCCCAGATCTTAGGATTGAAGAGGGCTCATTTCAAAGGTCAAATTTTCGGAGTCGGTGAAAAAGAAAGTAACACGAAGGGAATGTTGCATGTAACACTACAGTCTACAAATAGTGAATTTACTTGTGATACGAACGTCATTCTTATGAATAATTTGATCAAACGATTCCCAAATAAAACGTTTACCAAACCAACAACGTGGAACCATATCCATGGGATACAATTGGCCGATCCGGAGTTTCACATAAGCAGACCTGTAGATATGCTTCTAGGTGCAGATGTTTACAGCAAAATAATGTTAGGAGGAATCTTGAGAGGCGATAAGGACCAGCAACCAATCGCTCAACAAACTCAACTAGGATGGCTACTCTGTGGATCCATGGAACCACACCACCAATGTAACGTAGTTCTAAACAATACAGAAGACTCAAATATTGGGAGAATGAAGATATAGATGTCCAACGATGACCATGAGTGCATACAGTTTTTTATTAAAACCACTAAGAGGCTTGAGGACGGAAGGTACGAAGTCCGACTACCAGATAAGCCGGAACACAAAGAAAAATTGGGTGCGACCAAACCACAAGCATTAGCTCAATTTAGAAACTTAGAGAAGAAATTTGAGAGGAACTGCGAATTGAAAAAAGATTACAAAAAATTAATGACGAATATTTTGCATTAAACCACATGATACCATGCAACATTAACCAGGCGCCTGAATGCTACTTACCACACCATGCAGTAATCAGGGCTAAATCTACCACCACCAAGCTGAGGGTAGTTTTTAACGCCTCAGCAAAGTCATCATTAGGGTACAGTCTAAATGACATCATGTACAGGGGTCCGAATATACAGAAGGATCTTCAAGAACTTATCCTGAAATGGAGACAATTTCAAGTTGCATATACTTCCGACATCGAGAAGATGTACAGAATGATCCGAGTACCTCAAGAAGATCAAGCCTACCAAAAGGTACTGTGGCGAGAATCAAATAACCATCCTATACAAACATTTCATCTCGTCACGCTTACATATGGAACCAAACTGGCAGGATTCTTGGCGATGATGTGCTTGAAACAATTAGCGTCTGATGAGCGTCTGATGAAAGGCAGAAATTTCCAGACGCAGCAAAAGAATTGGAGGACAGTTTCTATATGGATGATTTTTGCGGAGGGCGTCATTCAATTGAATCCGCAAATAAACTAAAATCCGACCTCATAAAATTATGCCGATTGGGAGGTTTTAATCTTAGAAAATGGACCTCGAACAAACCAGAGCTATTAACTGATTTAGAGAGAGAGCAATGTGACCAGTCAACTTACGAATTCAAACAGAACGATTCTACCAAAACATTGGGTCTCTGTTGCAACCCACAGAGAGATAATTTTACCTTCAACTCGAAAATAGAACCCGAATCACCTGCAATTATTACCAAAAGAGCTCTACTTTCGGACATTTCCAAGCTGTTCGATCCGTTAGGGTGGTTTAAAACCCCCCTGAGCACTACCATGAAACCAATATTTCAAAATGTCTGGCTGTCTAACTTAAAATGGGATGACCGCCTATCAGAGGCAATGAACTCAGAATGGACTAAATTGAAACAAGAATTTAGGGACATAAGCTGCATGAAAATCAACAGATGGCTAGGAATGGGAGATAAACAAAATTTAGAGCTGTACGGATTCTGCGACGCCTCAAACAAGGCATACGCATGTGTGATCTACTGCAAAGTAGTACAGAAAGAAGGGACAACCATAACATTAGTTGCGGGAAAGGCCAGGTTGGCACCTATAAGCAAAGTCTTATCTATACCTAGACTAGAGTTAATGGGCGCTCATCTCTTAGCTCAGCTAATGCAAAAAGTTCAAAGCTGCTTATCAGATTACCCTACGGATGTCTACTGTTGGACTGATTCAACTGCAGTACTGGGGTGGATACAAGGTAATCCAGCCAGGTGGAAACCATTCGTAGCAAATCGGGTGACAGCAATCACCAAAACCATACCATCAACACATTGACAATATGTGAAGACGACTGATAATCCATCTGACTGCGCAAGTCGTGGTCAAGCAACTCAAAGACCATAAGTTATGGTGGCAAGGGCCGTCATGGCTGCCGTCATACACAAACCAAGAAAACCACCAAACTGTATATGAGACGAATTTAGAAGTAAAAACGTCTATGTTAAAACAAGCCAACGTGGTGATCATTGAACAACCAGAAGAATCGCTGACTACCAAAATTATTAAACAGTTGATAACCAAACATAGCTCCATTGCAAAAATCATACGAATTTTTGCGTGGATACTGCGATTACCAACCTTGAAATAACAAGTACGCCGACCCTACCTCGAATTACACGAGCTTCGTCGCGCTAAACAGCTGATTATCAAAAACGTCCAGCAGGCAGAATTTGCAGTCGACCTAGATTCGATAAACAAACACGGGAGAGTGCCCTAAAAAGTAAGATTTTGAGCTTGAATCGAACCATAGATGAACGCGGAATTTTGCGCGTGGGTGGAAGATTGGAAAACGCCCACATGAGTCTTGAGATGAAGCATCCCATCATCTTACCCCACGATCATTCGCTTACCACACTACTCATCGATCAAGCTCATAAATTAACTTTCCATGGTGGAGCGCGTCTAACGTTAGCAAACCTTCGGCAGCAGTATTGGATTATCGGAGGATATATGGCCACTAAAAAGTTTATAAGGAAATGTGTCATATGCAGTAAACAGAATCCCGTACGGCAGCACCAGCTCATGGGAGATTTACCAGAACCAAGAGTGAACCCAGAACATGCGTTTTATCACTGCGGCATAGATTACACAGGTTTCGTAGAGGTCAAAGCTACTAAAGGACGAGGAATCAAAACTACAAAGGGATACGTAGCAGTATTTGTATGTATGGTCACGAAAGCGGTTCATCTAGAACTCGTGTCAGACCTGAGCAGCTCCGCCTTTTTGGCAGCGCTAATCAGAATGGCTACTACAAGAGTTTGACTTCGTAACTGAACATCGTAGTGGGAGAACTCACGGTAACGCAGATGCACTGTCTAGAAGACCTTGCCCTGAAGACTGTAAGCACTGTACCAAGCAGAGATCACCAAGCTGAGATCCATTCTTAGCATCCCGTGAGGATGCTAAGAATGGATCTCAGCAATGAATGGAAGGAAACCCTACAGCTTGCTCAGCAAAATGACACGGACCTCAAACCGATCTTTGAGTGGATTAAAGCTGGTGCTCCGAAGCCCAAGTGGAGTGATGTTGCGGCGTTAAGTTCCATCACAAAGAGCTATTGGGCACAATGGAACAGCTTGGTTATCCAGGATGAAGTCTTGTGCCGTAAATGGGAAAACGCTCGAGGAAACAACTGTCATCTACAAATTGTTGTCCCCACAGCCAAAGTACCGGATGTTTTACGGCTCTACCATGATGGATGTTCAGGAGGACATATGGGGGTAAAAAGAACTCTACTGAAGATACGAGAGCGATTTTACTGGATCCATTGTCGAGACGATGTTGAGGACTGGTGTCGCAAATGTACCAGTTGTGCGCCTGTGAAAGGACTCTCAAACGTCTCGAACGCCTGTACCAGATAGCCATTGATGAGTGCAGGGGCGGACTGGTATGCTTTCCGAACCAACTTTTCAACTTCCAAGGCCCATTGCTGTAGGTTCTCGGCACTACGTTGAACGCGATCCCTTAACTTAGCGCGAAATACGTGCTCCAAGTGCGCGTCGCCGTATCTGGACTCTAACGCTTCCAGCAGCTGCTCGTAGGTCACATCCTTGCCAAGAGCCTCAAGTATGGTTAGGGCCTGGTCTCGGAGGCCTAAGGTGAGCGCGGTCATAGCTTGTTCTTTGGTCCACCCATTCGCTTTCATAACGGCCTCAAATTGAATTTTGTAGGCCGACCATGAAGATGTTCCGTCAAATGGCGGCACCGTAAATCCACGTGCCGAAGGTGCAGCAACCACTGAAGGCACAACCCCGTCTCCAGCCCTAAGTTCACCTAAAGCCGTCTACACCCCGGCAATCTGAACTTCAGCTTCTGAGATGCGATTCTTATGCTGGTGAACCTGCTCCTTCATCACCTTGAACTCTTTGCCAAGTGTTGAGTGAAGGTCTTTAATGAGGAGCATCTGCTCTTCTTGGCGGCGGGCCTGCTCTTCTTGGCGGCGGGCCTATTCTTCTTGGCGGCGGGCCTGCTCCTCTTTATCTTGTTGAAGCTTCTCTTCCATTCGACGGGCGTGTTCTTCTTGGCGGCGGGCCTGCTCTTCTTGGCGGCGGGCCTGCTCCTCTTTATCTTGTTGAAGCTTCTCTTCCATTCGACGGGCCTGTTCTTCTTGGCGGCGGGCCTACTCTTCTTGACGGCGAGCCTATTCCTGCAACAGCGCCATTAGCGCAGACAAGTCTGGCACCGCTGGTGCTGAAGAAACTCCACATGGGCCAGCGACTGGCTCTGTCGTAGGCTGAACACCACCCGGCGTCTGTATCGGAGAATTTCCAAACCGCCTCTGATCCATGTCTTGCTGCCGTTGACTCCTTGTACGAATACCGTCCGTGTCGTCCTTTGGTAAAATTGGCATAATTTATCCCTCACTTCTGACACCAATTTGTTACGAGCTGGGTATGGTATATTGGTAGGTATATACCTAGGTATGATAAATTATTCTACACCGATGAATTAACCAAAATATTCTTTATTAACCCAACAACTTATTTACACAAACACTGAATCGCTTATAATCACTATTCTCTTCGTAATCGCTTGTACTCGCTTCCGTTCGCATCCGTAGTCGAAAACAGACTGACTCACTCGCCCGTCGTCCGGCCTATTTATACAGTCATGGAAGTTTCTAGAACATTGTCGAACTATCCTATACTGGAATATTCTAGAAACATCTATGAACTTCTACTCAGTACCAAAATGGAATGATCTCGAACGTAGTGGAAACATCTGGAAACTTCGACTACATTCTCGAACGTTCCAGTGAAATACGTTCGATGTAACAGTACCTATTTTATTCCTTCGATATTTGACACCGACTTCCGAAATTAAAGTTATTTTTAAATTTTTAGTGTATTTTTTTTGTTTTTGGAAGTCGGTTGTTCTTTTTTTGTAAAAAAGTTTTTTATTTTTCGCTTTTTAGTTGTTACTAGCTGTGCCCGCGACTTCGTTCGCGTGGTTGTCGAGAACAAAACAACGTCGTTTAGATAAGAGTATATCACCTTTTTGATGATTTAGATAAGAGTCCTGACTTTGGTATAGTTGATTACGTTAATGCTTCTCTATATACTATGTTAGCGGTGGAATTACCCGGAGCATATACAAAAAGGTTGTTTGGGTTGCTAACACGTGATAGAGAAACATAGAGTTGGCCGTGTGAAAAACAATCAAAAGTAAGGTCTACACCCGCAACGGATAACGTCTGGCCTTGGGCTTTATTAATAGTCATAGCGTAACAGAGGCTTACAGGAAATTGCACACGTTTGAAAGTAAACGGAAAATTATTGGGGATAATGGGTATCCTGGGAATGAAAACAACATCACCGGAGCCGCAACCTGTTAAGATTTCGGCTTCGATGACATTTCGTTGGAGATTTGTTACTCTCAACCGAGTTCCATTGCATAGTTTTGGTGGGCTTAAATTTCTGAGTAGAATGATTGGTACTCCGACTTTTAAATAAATTTTGTGTGCTGGAAGACCTGGTGTATTTAGAGAGTCTAAAAACTCTACTGGATAGTGGGTGGCATCTCCTTCTTCTAAAACCGTGTTAATAGATAAATATTCCCTACTTTCTCCAGAAACATGTACCAATATTTGAGAATTTATTGCTGCTGCTTGGTCGTTGCGAGGTGCCAAAATAGCTCGTTGGCATAGCCAAGCAGCGTCATGGTTCGAGATCTCTGATGGATCTCCGTATACAGAGGAAATGAGTTCCTGCTGTGAGGCAACAGAAGAACACAGGCTTTCGACTAAAGTTACTTTACCTCCTTCTTGAGTCGGGTATGTGCCGTTACCAATTTGAAGTAGTAAATTTGAGAAAACCTGCGCGTTTGCGTCACCTCCCAAATATGCTCGCATATTAAAGCTCAAATTAGTTAATATGACACTACGCCATAAAATAGAGCTCTTTAAACAGGCACCTATTTCATCGGCCCTCGTTCCTCTGGGTATTATAGGGAGTGTCTGCCTGAAGTCTCCACAGAATAGCACCGTTAAGCCTCCCATCGGTCGGTCATTTTGTCTTATATCTCGCAACGTTCTATCTACAGCTTCCACAGCTTTACGATTTGCCATCGTACACTCGTCCCAAACGATAAGGGCGCAATCGCGTAAAACCCTTGCTTTATCACTATTGCGAGACACGTTGCAAACAGGGTTTTCTGTGCGGTCCAAGTCGATTGGTATTTTAAATGTTGTATGTGCAGTTTTTCCTCCTGGTAATAAAGTGGCAGCTATTCCTGAGGAAGCGACGGCAAGGGCAATTTTGTTTTGGCTCCTTATTTGAGCCAAGATAACTTTAGTGAGGAAAGTTTTACCTGTTCCACCAGGTGCATCTAAAAACAGCATTTCTCCTAATGAATGTTCTACACTACAGCATACTCTATCAAAGATTTGACGTTGTTCTGACGTCAAATTTGAACAGCCATTTCGCAATATTTCTGCTAACTCTTCGGGGTTGTAATTTATTTCAGATGTATACTCCCTATTAATTCGTTCCCCACCAACTGTCGGTGTCGGCAAGCCGTATTGACTGAGGGGGTTCCCTCCTATACTTGTAACTATATCTTGTATAGCCAGCAAAGCCCTATTATGGCAGCTTTCACGTACTTGGTCAGAAGTTTCACTATTTATATTTTGCTGTCTCAAAAAATCTTCGGCAAACGCGTCTTTATATTTTTGCCACAACTGCCCAGCGTCCGATAGGCCACAAAATGTCAACAAAATGGCAAATAAATGGCGCAAACGATGTGGACTATCACTGACGCATGCTTCGGCTAAAGCATCATCCCAATGCTGATCGCCATCTAATAAATGCCGTGCGCGGCAAGCAGCTTGAAATGTGGGATATTCTATATCGTCCACTTTGCGGAGCTCAGCAAAAGAAGTAGGTCCTCGCACTGTGTGAAGAAGAAGGCGTAAATAATAACACTCTGCATTATTTGGGTGCACCGTGTATACTCTTCCAATCACGTTGTAACACCTAAAAATAGAATAAATTTAGTTTCGTGGAATGAAGCGTTGTTTTGCGAGTTGACAGATGACAGATTGTCGTTTGACGTAGCTTTTTCCAAGTTGATCTGGAGCGAGTCTGCCACGTTAAACTTTATTTATTGGATAAGTTCTTAAAAAGCACCTATGATGTCTCGAAAGGTAGCTGGAACCAGAGTTAAGTTCAAATGCATTAAGCATTCGGATGTTGGACGCTGTGAGTATCTTTTTTGGGTTTTTTTCTGTGCTGATGCTAAGTCTTAAGCGCGTGGCATTCAGGAGTCTCATCAAATCTTTCTATTTGTTGGCAGGGTTCCTACGTTAGATTTACTTTAAGGATAAAAATATAAAAATGGTCGAATCATAGTCACGTCATATTTAGGAAGAATTATACAGTTTTGACAATAGCGAAGGGTTCTGAACATAAGCACCCACGTGTCCAGAAATGCCCAAGATTAGATGACCACGGCGTAGATGCCGTTTGAGGACCTCTGAACTGGACCCCTAATCTTCGAAAGATGTGGTAAAAGTGTTTCGACATAAATTGTAAGTTGAACATACAATTTTCTGAGAACGGAGTGCTATATAGTGTATTGAAGTGCAATAAATAAACGTGATATATGTGTAGACCAAATCTAAGGACTCTTATTTACTGCATGCATACCTCATGTACAAAACCCGAAGATAGGTAACAGGGTCTCAGGCCAAAAGTATCTCTGACGCTAGCCGGTGGAAGAAATATTTTCTTTACAATGGCGCCCAACGTGGGGCATGAGGTTTGTTTGAGGTAATTTATCTAGAGTTATGGTTAAGCTTATTAGCTAATTCTTATTTACTTATTGTCTTTAAGGTCAAACATTTTGACACTATTCTGGTTAAAAGGCACATTGTTGAAAATTTATATTATAGTTTCCAATTTTAAGCCTTTGTTTATTAGTTAAAACTTAAGTAGTGTTTAACTTAATTTGTAAACATGTTAAATGTTAGTTAAATTGCTGTGACAATCTTTTTCACTGATTTTGTGCACATGGCAAAATTTTAGGTTGCCTGTCTTATGCTTTATGTTTATTAGTTAAAACTGAAATAGTGTTTAACTTAATTTGTAAACATCTTAAATATTAACTAAATTGCTGTGACAATTTTTTCACTGATTTGATAAGCACATGGCAAAATTTTAGGTTGCCTGTCTTATGCCTTATTAATTAAGGGTTAAACTTAAAATAGTGATTAACTTAATTATTGGAGTTGTTCAATACCTAATATTATTGTGAAGGTACTTAATTTGAGGTTATCAGCACATGGTCTGTTGAGCCTCATCCCTTGATATGTATTCTTGAATTTATGATTGTAACAACTCATTTATATTAGATGCACCTATGAGTGTCTAATATTAGCTTCTTATGTTCACTTAGTGAAACTTAAACTATAATTTGTATTGATCACTATTGTTTCAACTTATGGTAATTTTTTTTTACACTTACTATTATGTAATATTAACTTGTTTATTGACTTATATAATATTAACTTGTTAATTTAACTTAAGAATAGAAACTTAAGATAGATTTCTTTTGTTCAGGATGTATAAATTGTGGATTGATTACCTTCTTAGGTAGGAATTTGTACATGAATTGAATTATTTTAATGTTTCAGTCAATCCAAATGTATCCTGGGATGAGATCTGCAAGCGGTGTCTAGGTCTGTGTGGCAGTTTCAAGTAAGAGGACTATCTGGCACCTACGGTGGCCGATGAGGTACGCTTGTGTTCGGAACCAATTGCTGACCAATTTCTGACTTGTACCGTTTACTTGGATAGTTGACTGTGGATTAATAGTGAAATAGTCAAACGAATTTTAACTTGGTCTCAATATTTAATGAGAATTTCTCGGATGACTATAATACTTCACCGGAGTTATTAAAACTTTAAACTCACTCTACTTAATTACTTTATTAGTATATAAACCTCTCAATTCTCTTAGTAACTAGTGATACCAACTTTTATAAATGTGGGATATTTACTCAAATTTATTTATTGATGATCCCACAGGCGCCCAACATAATTAAATAAAACTCAATTTAACTTTTATTCATTGAATCCTTTTAATTGGATTCACTTATGGAATTATATGTTTAATTCACATATTGAATTGGTTATAGGACATCTCATGGTTTGTTCACCGAAAGATACATGATAAATGTATCTGGTATATTGAATATCCAAATTTGTTTAGATGGACAGTTGAACCCCAATTTGTTTATTTTATTAACAATTGGCTAGGATGCTCGTAAGTCTGTCCATTAAAAGATACACGATAAGTGTGTCTGGTATATAGAATACCCAAATTTGTTCAGGTGGGCAAATGGTCCTCAATTCACTCTTAGATAACTAAATTTAACTTTTATTTATTATATTTATAATTAACTTTTGGAATTGATTACAGGACATCTTAAGATTTGTTCACTAAAAGATACATGATAAATGTGTCTGGTATATTGAATATCCGAATTTGTTTAGATGGATAGTTGAACCCCAATTCGTTTATTTTATTAACAATTGGCTAGGATGCTCGTAAGTCTGTCCATTAAAAGATACACGGTAAGTGTGTCTGGTATTGCATACCCAAATTCGTTTAGATGGGCAAATAGTCCTCAATTCACTTTTAGTTTTTGGCTTGGGGTTCATGCTTGAATTGCTCCCAAGCCAATACTTATGAAATTTGATTAAACAGTTTCTGATAATCCTGTTTAATTAAATTATCCTTAATACTTTCGAATTTCAAATATATAGAATATGACTTTTGTAAATTACTCAACTACAAAGTTAAACTCAATACATTGATAAATCACAATCACTTAGATTTGTGATGTGATATTACTTTCTTTAGGAACTTGTTGTTATGGTATTACTGTTACTTACTAGGATAGGAGATTGAGGGTAATAAAATAAAACTTAATACTTACTCATTGAATCTCAATTACTTGAATAAGAGATTAATGTTGTCAAAACTAAATATTTATTTTTTATTAGTTTTGAAATAATTACTTGTGAATACTTGATACATCTAGTATCATAGTTATTTAGATATAAAATTTATAGATCCAATAAAGAATAACAATACTCTGTGTTAAGGAGTATTGATTATTTAATTATACTAAACTTATTAGTAATTGTATATCACAAATACTTAGATTTAAAATAAGTAATTGTGTGATACATTAAACTTAAAACTTTATTTAAATGTGTGCATACCTGCATACAGACTTTTGTTAAGGAGTATTGGGGGTTATGCATACCTTCTCATCCTGTTTCTTGATTTTTATTTGGTACTTAATACTTAATTGAAAACTTAAATTGAATTGGTACTTACTTATATAGTAGTAATTTAATCTTTGTGTCTGAGGGGAATCTTGATTCGGATTTGGTTCGAGATGCCTCAGCTTCTGCCGAGGGTTTTGGTGAGATTCTAAATGTACATGGCATTGTAGTCTTTAAAAAAAAAAATTTTTTTTTGAGTAAAAAAAATTTTTTTAACCGGGGTAAGGTGTATTGTAACACCTAAAAATAGAATAAATTTAGTTTCGTGGAATGAAGCGTTGTTTTGCGAGTTGACAGATGACAGATTGTCGTTTGACGTAGCTTTTTCCAAGTTGATCTGGAGCGAGTCTGCCACGTTAAACTTTATTTATTGGATAAGTTCTTAAAAAGCACCTATGATGTCTCGAAAGGTAGCTGGAACCAGAGTTAAGTTCAAATGCATTAAGCATTCGGATGTTGGACGCTGTGAGTATCTTTTTTGGGTTTTTTTCTGTGCTGATGCTAAGTCTTAAGCGCGTGGCATTCAGGAGTCTCATCAAATCTTTCTATTTGTTGGCAGGGTTCCTACGTTAGATTTACTTTAAGGATAAAAATATAAAAATGGTCGAATCATAGTCACGTCATATTTAGGAAGAATTATACAGTTTTGACAATAGCGAAGGGTTCTGAACATAAGCACCCACGTGTCCAGAAATGCCCAAGATTAGATGACCACGGCGTAGATGCCGTTTGAGGACCTCTGAACTGGACCCCTAATCTTCGAAAGATGTGGTAAAAGTGTTTCGACATAAATTGTAAGTTGAACATACAATTTTCTGAGAACGGAGTGCTATATAGTGTATTGAAGTGCAATAAATAAACGTGATATATGTGTAGACCAAATCTAAGGACTCTTATTTACTGCATGCATACCTCATGTACAAAACCCGAAGATAGGTAACAGGGTCTCAGGCCAAAAGTATCTCTGACGCTAGCCGGTGGAAGAAATATTTTCTTTACAACGTGTTCTTTAAAAATGCCGGACTCGCCTTCTACAGCAGTTCCACGTCTCCTGCGATTAAAAACACCTTGCTGCTTGTTATAAGTATAATAATGTGGCACTTCATTGTACAACAGAGACTTAGCGAAATTGTCTCTTTCGCAAAGGCGAAAGAATGCGAGCAAGGTGGTTTGTCTTGGGTTGTTCATTCTTTCTGCCACATTTTCTGGCTGAAAGTAAACTCACTGCCCGCCTTCCAGGTGCACGTCAAGATGGATGACTGGCGGATACCTTTCATGAATAGGGAAACTCAAAATGCGCCAAACTGCCTCCGAAGAGCTTATGTATCGGCCAGATTGATACCTTGTCACTTCATCAAATTGGTTGTTATTTCTTAGTGCTATCATGGCTTGATCACTACCTTTATTAACATATTTACATATATATTTTATAGATTCGACGCTATTACAAATTTCAACATTAATGTGTGCTTGAAAAGCGTTTGACAAAACTGGAGAATACGGTACCACCCAACTATTATTTAGAATTATTTCTTGTCCACGGAATCTGACAGTAGCTGTGAAACCACCTTGTGACGGTGATCTTCGCCGGTATTGCGGATACCCATTTTCCCCAGCCATAGTTAGTTCTTTCAGTGCTCTGGGGTATTTTTTTGAGCATTGACCATCTTTCATGCACGGTGATTCCCTGTTTAAGAGGCCACATGGCCCGTGAACCATATGTGTTTTTACTATGTCATGCAAAATCGGATCTGCATTATAGTCCGGAAATTCTGCACTTATGACACTGTCTATAGCATCGGGACGAATTTTTTCTTCCAGCCACAGAAGAATGTGCGCGTGGGGTAAACCACGCTTTTGCCACTCGACGCTATACATAAAACAAAGAGTTGAACCGAAAACTTTCTCCTTTGTAAGTAGATTAATCAAGACTTTGAGTTTTAAATGAAAAATCCTAGCAATAATGTCATGTCTGTCGTATGACGCCTGTCCTGTGAGAAGTGCCTGGCAAATCTCCGTCCACTTTGGATTTGTTGTAAATGTTATAAAAAGGTCCGGCCGGCCGTATTTACGGACGTAACAAAAAGCATCTTGCGTTCGTTCGTGCATATACCGCGGACCGCCTGTGAAACTGGATGGCAAAATAACCAATCGACCCAAGTTTTCGACGTTATTATCTGATTGCATGGCGTCCCGCAAGTGCACGTATTCTTCAGCGCGTAACCGTCGCTGGTTAGTGCGAATATACACTAAACGTTCAGTTTCTATTTTTGCGTACATGTCCACAATAAATTGGCTGAACAAACCACGAAATCGTTGCAAATATACGAAACTGTTTTGCCTTATTTGTAAAAGGTAGGAATAGTATTGTTGAGCAGATATTTTTTTTTTATAATTAGTGACTCTCGTAGTAGGGTTCACTTGGTACAGCCCAAAATTGTACCCATCTTCACCATGACAATAAATTAGTGGATATTGCAGGGCGTCGTAAGCTCGGTGGGTTTCCAAAATGCGTTGAAGGCGATCGTCGCGTGTACGCAACACGATATCACGTCTCTCACACTCCTGGTCGACTAAAACAACTGCAACTTCATCTGCGACGGGTGCATTGTGTCTTCCACGGTGTTCACCCACAGGACGTCTATCGGCACTTATAACAATTTTGAAATCATTGCTGCCTTGTGGAATTGACTCCAATGCAGCTTTGAATTCACGAACGTACTGGTTAACGTGATGCAGCAATTCTTGAAGTTGACCCAAAAGCTCAGCATTGAGCTGGGGAAAATTGTGATTTCTAACATTGAGCTGTTGCGTGTAATCGGATACAAAATAAATTTGGAGAAATTTGGGTTCATTTTCTGGCAGCAAAGATCCAATAAGGTGATAAACTTGACCTTGTACTTTGAAGGTTGGCATGAACGGTCCTTCCGTTATTTGTTTTGCCCCAAAGGAAGTCATTTGGAAAGCACTGTTATATAAACGAATATTATCCAAAAAACGGTTCGACTGGGGATGATCGCCATTCAGGAGACTTTTAAGTAAGTGTGGTGGATCTTGGAAATTTGGAAGAACAATTTTTCCATTTGAGCAGCACATTCCATCTGTCTCTTTCCTCCATTTCAAAGCATGACAAAAATTACAAATTTCTCTCATGTCACCCACGAAAGTAAAGCCAGCATAATTAATTCTAGACGAATATGTGAACCCTGATTTTTCCCTATTGTCCCAAGGTAATAAAATATTTGCATCGTCATTTTCCATGGACTCATCAGCTCCGCTATTTGTTTCTCTATTCATATGGTATCGAGCTCGTTCTATTTCTAGGCGAGATTGACGTTGTTCTGCTGTTTCTGCTCGTCTTAGTTCATCTATTCTTTCCCTTTCAGATGCAAGATAACTTTCATTGTTTCTTTGTACACCTACATAGTTATGTCTAGCTATTTGTAATCGTTCTTCTCTTTGGGAGAGAGATTCAGACTCGCGCGAGAGAGCGTGTCGCTCTCGGTCAGATGACAGACGTGCTTGGCGTTCCTCGATACTCTCTTGAGAACGCAAAGTCGCGGTCCGAGTTCTTTGCGAACTTAAGCGCGACTCCCTTTCTGTGAAAGTCTCTGACTCGCGTGAGAGAGACTGGCGCTCCCGATCAGCAGACAGCCGAACTTCGCGTTCCTGGATATTCTCTTGAGAACGCAAAGTCGCGGTCCGAGTTCTTTGCGAACTTAAGCGCGACTCCCTTTCTGTGAATGTCTCTGACTCACGTGAGAGAGAGTGGCGCTCCCGATCAGCAGACAGCCGGTCTTCGCGTTCCTGGATACTCTCTTGAGACCGCAAAGTCGCGGTCCGTGTTCTTTGTGAACTTAAACGTGACTCCCTTTCGGTGAACGTTTCCGATTCACGTGAAAGAGCGATGTGCTCTCGGTTAGCAGATAACCGTGCTTCACGATCTTCTTCCGATTCCTGAGACCTACAAAGTCTCATCCTTTTCGCATTTCGGCTACGCAGCGAAAGGTTAGTTTTTTTTCTTTGAGGCATTTTCAAGGAAAATTAAAGCAATAAACAAAACTAACAACACTTATGACTGAATAGCCTACAAACTTAAAAGAACGGTGCGTCGAACAGTCTAGTGTGACAACGTATCGTCTGTTCGTGGTCGTGACTCAACGAATTGGCAACACTAACTTACTGTATAACGATTGGCACTATTGGATTCAAACTACGAAGTAAATCAAATACAATCTTTACTTCGTACTTCAAACCAATGACCAAAGTTGACCAAACGAAACCAATAAGATAAGCAAATACTTTTTTTTCGACCAATTTAGAAAATCGATAAACCAAGCAACCAAAGAACTTTTACGACACACGCAAGAACTTTTAAGACACCTAACGAAACCCAATTTGCCTAGTAAACACGGTGGACGTCATCCTCGCGCGGAAAATCTTAACACCGCGATTCAGAAAATGACGTCATTTGCACAACGCCATCTATCGGATTTAGATTTCAACTATCAACATTAGTTCTATTTTTAGTCTTAAGATGTCGTTGCAAGTACTATACTTAATTGCGTAACGTAATATTTTACTTCTTGAACTCACTAAATTAATCATATCTTTTGATAGAGTGAACCGATTTCGATGAAACAAAAACTAAGTTAATCCTCAAGTTGCGTATAATTTTTGTATATAAACATTGTCAGCATTGAATTCGTAGATTTTACGTGATGTGCGCACAAACAAACAGACAAACAGACAAAAATTTCAAAAATGATGGAAATGGGTTCTGTTACTTATCTTTTCACACGCTGGCTATTTTTTGTTTCAATTTCTTCAATGTACAAAAATGACTTTTCTACAGATTTATTATATGTATAGATACCCCAGAAATAAAAACATAGTACAGAGTATCTATCCGAATTATCTTCGGACATTTTAGTCCTCTCAGAGTGTTGGCTTCCTTCAGTTCAGAACATACCTAGTCTTGATAATTATAATTTTGCAGCAACTACTACTCACAGAACGCAAAATGAAGGTGTGGTTATCTACTTTAAAAGTAACCTTAAAGTAGGTAACTATTGAAGAGCCCCAGATAGATGACGCCAACTGCCTACTGCTAAAATTAGACGCGGAAACGTGCATTGTCGGAATCTACCGCCCCCCGAGCCAGGCCAACACCAATAACTTTATTGTGTCATTGGACTCAATACACTCAAAATTAAAAAGTTTTAGAAATATTATTCTCTGCGGCGATATAAACATCAATATAGCCCCTAACAGTCCAGACAATCGCTCACATGACTACCTAAACGTACTAGCAAGTCACTGTTTGCTCCCAGGCCATACGGCACTTACGCATGGACGTACGTGTCTAGATCATTTTATGCTTAAGACAAAATTAGACGCTAATTGTTTCATATTCGAGTCATAAATTACAGATCACGAAACTGTTGCCATTAGTTTAAACTTAAATTCCCGCCCGAATTACTACAATAAAACGGCCAACAAGATTGACTATAAATCGCTCGATGAAGCTATTCAAAATACTTCATTTCAGCCAATACTTGAGTGTAATGATGCTGGCACGGCAGCCGACTTGCTTGTAACGTACCTCTCCACTGCAATACTTAATAGCTCTCGTTTGGTAATAATTCCCAGAAGACAGCAGGTCAGTAAGCCATGGATAACTAAAGGGTTGCTTCGTTGTATGAAGAACAGGGATAATCTATATCAAAAACTTAAACGAGATCCTGAAAATGAGATTACAAAGCTAACCTACAAACGCTATAGAAATTACTGTAACTCTATTATTAAAAAAGCTAAACGAAACTACGACTAAAAGGAGATCGAAAATGCAAAAGGTGATAAAAGGCAGCTATGTGATGCAATTAAAAAGATAGTGGCTCAAGTAAGCCAGCAGACTACTCTCCCTGTCTTGTTGCATCCCAAAACAGAGATAAGGATCTAAATAACGTTAATAGTTTCTTTGCTAACGTGGGCAGAAGGCTGGCGGAGCAAACTACCGCTACAACGCAAAACAGTCGAATGCCACATGACTCTTCATCCATTACTGCCGTAAACTCATTGGTTCTGCTCCCTCCTGATGAAGAAGAAGTCTTTTCCCTCATCAATGGATTAAGGCAGAATTGTGCTGTAGGAATCGACCATATTTCTGGAAAAATCCTTAAGAGGTACATAAACCTTATTACCTCTCCTATTACCCACATCTGCCAACTTGCTATAACGACAGGTGTTTTCCCTAGAGCATTTAAAGTGGCGATTATTAAACCTATACACAAGGGAGGGGAGAGAGACTGTGTCGATAACTACCGCCCTATCTCTATCTTACCTATTCTGTCCAAGATCCTGGAGCGGCTTATAAACCGACAACTAACAAATTACCTAGAAGATAACAATCTTCTTTCGCCTGCACAATTTGGGTTTCGTTGCAATAAATCAACAAATGATGCGGTACATGAACTTCTGCAATCCATCATTACCAAACTAGACCAAAGGAATAAATGCATAACACTGTTCCTAGATCTCTCAAAAGCCTTCGACACAGTCTCTATCCCACACCTACTCGGAAAGTTAGAAAAGCTTGGTGTAAGAGGTATTCCATTGAAATTGATGAGGGACTACCTTACGGAAAGACAGCAGAGAGTTCGGATTGACAGTAGGCTAAGCAATGAGGAACGGGTCGAATACGGTGTGCCTCAAGGCAGCATACTCGGCCCCACGTTGTCTTTGGTGTATATCAATAACCTCTGCCAACTTCAGCTTCATGGTGGTAAAATTATTACTTTCGCTGATGACACCGCCCTCTTTTTTAGTGGGCAGAGCTGGGAGGATGTATTTCGTACTGCTCAAAAGTGTTTTAATCAAGTCTGTGAATGGCTACGATTAAACATATTAACTTTGAATGTTAACAAAACGAAATATGTCACGGTTGCCCACAGGACAAACCAACTGCCTCCGCCCTATCTTAGTATTGCCTATCATGTTTGTGCTCCTGGCACCTCCTTGTGCTCTTGTCCCACTCTCCAAAGAGTCAAGGAGACCAAATACCTTGGTATCGTTATAGACCAATTCCTGACCTTTAAACCGCATATAAAAGCCCTGGTAGCCCGGTTACGGAAATTGATTTACATCTTCAAAACTCTTAGACACGCAGCAGAGCAGACCGACGGGTTACTAAGATGGTCTATGATGCCTTATTAAATCCCTTATCGACTATTGTATTACTTCATGGGGAGGTGACGCGAAGACTTACCTAATTGATGTCGAGAGGGCTCAGCGCGCTATTCTCAAAGTTGGAGCTGGACTTCCTTATTTATTCCCTACTGTAGACTTTTTAGTGAACGTTACCCCAGCCAGATTATGTCGAAATTTGTCATTTAAATGATGTAGATAATTAGTTGCCTAGCTTCTGTAATTGTTGCACACATTTTCAAATTTGTTGCACTTATAGTTTTTTAGTTACTTCACAAAAACATTTCCTGCTGGGGTAACGTTACCGCAGCCAGACATTTTCTTTTTTAATGGGAACATCGAAATAAGTATTAGCTATATAATTAGTTGTCTAGACGAGGTAAATGTTGCAACTTATTTTGTATTTGTACGTTCTTCGGCTGCGAAGTTATTCGAGATCCTGCTGGAGTAACGTTTGTGGTTTTGCTGGATCTCTGAAACAGATAGGCGGATTCTTATCATCTTTTGTACATGACATCTTAAGAATTAGTTTTAATTAGTTGTGCAATAAAAAAACTAAAATAATGTACCGTTCAAAGGTTATTTAATTAAATATAAAAACACTTCAATATGTCCTAACACTTTGAATATGAGCTCTAGAGACTTAGTTTAAACGTTATTTTGTAGCTTGTAACTGTTTCCAAATGTATGTGAAGTTTCGTTTGCATCCTGTTAGGAATTAACAAATTATGATGAAATTCAGTTCTCCACGTTCATGGTCATAATGCGCGCGGAGTTATTTGGCCACCGATTAACCTGTATGTGGTTATATAAACTTATTGATAGACCAATAATTAGTTGCTTAGTTCAGTTTTATACCTGTGAAATTGCAGCGTAGTACATACAGTAATTAACGAGATAATAAAATAAAAGTCATTAGGGATAGCAAGACCGTGGTAACCCGACCATGTTTAAGTGGTTACAAAACAGCGACAGCGTAGTACATTATGCTATCTTCTAAAATTTTTAGTATAATACACCTTACAAGTTCGGTACAGACGCGTACACTGTTAAAAGTACATAACAATATTATAATATCTGTTACAAAATAAAAAATATTTATAAACATTATTATTACCTTTTGGCTACTTATTAGATAGGTATCTATTATGTGCACAATGGTACATACTTACCAAAAATCGTCGATAAGGTTGATGCGCACGACGCGGGTGGGCGAGCGCGGAGGGGAGGGCGAAGAGGTACTTCATTGTTTACATTGCGCAATAAACTTGATCCTTAGTCAGATAATTCGTCTTGTAGAGTGCGCGTGCCGGAAGAGCACACGCACTCTACAACTTTCTATTTTTGGAAATATTAACCGAGTGCTTAAGAGTTAATCAGTGGTCCCGATTCTCTTGTTCAATAAGTAAACTAAAATGAGAGAATCGCTATCTTTTACTAAAAGGCAGTGGGAGAAAAGGACGGCTATAACTACGAACTAAGTTAGAAATGTCAAACTAGTTCCTTGCGCTTTACCGTGTTTTTAGTCGACATTTTTTAACGTGTACCCTAAATTTGTATGGAAATATTAATTTAACTAAATTTGACAGAGCAAAAGTTAGCAATAGCCTAAATTAAGTTTAGTTTGTGCACAGCAGAATTGGCACCAGTGTATACCTAATTTAATCTAAAAAAATCCGTTAAAATAATTCATTTAAAAATATTATCAGTGATTGTTTTTAAGTAACATTTTAAAAGTTCTATTGAAATTATAAAACCGGGGCATTGGCGTCTTTGGGGTAATTGCTTTTATTCGAAATTATTTATAAGCTATTAGACATTCAACCATTTCTGCCATACAATGTCGTTTATTTTTACCAACATCATAACTTATAGTTTTAATAGAGGGCGCTATACCTGATAAACTCGAAATATCGGCCATATTATTGTAAATTACATGTTGTTTCTCAAGCGGTGCTGCGCGAGGTGAGCGAACAAAATAATTAAAAATCCTTGTTTTTCTTTGGTATTTCATATTTATTATATAGTGCACGTAAACAATACATTGTAACTTATCTTCACAAGTAGTTATTTTTGTTAAATCATTTTAATTTTAGAGAAATAATGATTGAAATATTTGAGGATAGGTCTCAATTCATGAGGTAACTGCGTCAGCTGTTTTAGGGTAATGGCGCCTGTGTGACGCCTTTGCCCCATAACCAGAGATTTTCAACCTTTTTATGTGAGTGTGTTAGTTTTACTTTGTATAAAAGCGTTTCTCAAAAAAAGTTTCTTGATTATTTAAGGTGATAGCATTTTTTTTACTGAATTGAAGTTTTACCAAAGTAAATTTATATTTCAGGTAACGTAGATAACGAGCTATGGTGATTCTGAGTTACATAGATATCGAAATATATATATATATAAAATAAACAAATAAATACAATAAAAATATAATAATATAAATGTATGTAAATTGATGTGATGATAAGAATTTGTACTTAATGTAAGTTCATTTTAATTAAACTTTTAAATCTATACGTTGCTTTTATTCAATCTCTGAATCATAGTGCTTTTTCTGAGAGAGATTATATAAAATGTCTTTCTCAAATAAAAATGTTTTGAACCCCTGGAATCATCAGGGGGTAAATGCGTCTATGAAAAATTAATCGCATTTTCCCAGTTTATACGAAAACACCTCTGATATACTGATAACTTATTATTTCTTAAGATTGACTGAAAGATTAGTGTATAAAACTTTAATTGAATCTACATATATTTATTTAAGCCTTCCAAGATAACCCGTTTCAAGTTCAATGAATAAAAACGCGTTTGCCCCCAATAGGGGCAAATGCGGCTAAAATTCCCCATTTAAAAAAAAAACAATAAATGCTCTTTTGTTTGTGAGCTACAAACAAAAGAGTGTTTATTTAAAAAAAAAAGGAGATTTACAAATGGAAGAAACAAATCGATCAAGCTTAAAAACAACTACTTTTATAGTACATTTGTATTAAAACCTTACGTTATAAATGTGTAAGATAAAAATGCAACGCATTTGCCCCGGTTGACCTTAAATAAAAAATAATTAAAAACACGTAGTTTTGTTTTAACACTTGTGTACACATCTGTACTAAACTTGTAACAATATCCTACTTATTTTAAAAGATAGCATAATGTACTATGCGGTCGTTTTTTTGTAACCTTTTAAACATAGTCGGGTTACCACGGTCTTGCTATTTCTAATGACTTTTATTTTATTATCTCATTAATTACTGTATGTACTATGCTGAAATTTTACAGGTATAAAACTGAACTAAGCAACTAATTATTGATATATAAATCAGTTTATATATCCACATACAGGTTAATCGGTGGCCAAATAACTCCGCGCACATTGTGACCGTGAACGTGGAGAACTGAATTGCATCATAATTTGTTAATTCCTAACAGGATGCAAATGAAACTTCACATACATTTGAAAACAGTTACAAGCTACAAAATAACGTTTAAAGTAAGTCTCTAGAGCTCATATTCAAAGTGTTAGGACATATTGTCTGGCTGCGGTAACGTTACCCCAGCAGGAAATGTTTTTGTGAAATAACTAAAAAACTATAAGTGCAACAAATTTGAAAATGTGTGCAACAATTACAGAAGCTAGGCAACTAATTATCTACATCATTTAAATGACAAATTTCGACATTATCTGGCTGGGGTAACGTTCACGACTTTTTAAAGAGTGGGATGTGCTTACTGTCAGACAGTCCTTCGTATTGCGTAGGTACAGTGCTGAAAGAACACTCCTTGTTGCAATACGACCCGGATCTCCAAAAGGATAAGCGCCGAAGGGGCAGGGTGTGCCAAACACAAGCTTGCAACTATTCTCACTCCCATAATTTTTTCATATTTCTCGGACCATACCTTTATAACAAACTGAACAAAATTCTTAATATATATCCTCTAACGAAATTTAAATGTAAAACCTCGGTCACTAAATATTTGAAAACTCTAGACTACCAGGAAACAGAAAAATTATTAATCCCTCTCAGATAGGGGATCTCTACTTTCTGACTATCCTCTGTGCTGCTTTTGAAAACTATTGTACTTGAACCGCAGTCTTCCTTCAATCATGCTCGCACCGAATAAACTCACTATAAATCATCCTCGCACCACAGTCACTCAACCAATTTCCTACGCATATACACCTAACCACATTTTGTCCATACACACTCTCCAGCTACTCACACGCGTTCTGATATTTCCACAATAATTTTTATTTTTTTATTTCATTTTTCTGTGTTTTAACTTGATTTCCTGCACTCTTCTTACTATGCAAATGCTATTAGAACAAAAGTAGGACATAGCAGGCGAATAGCTGCGGGAGGGCCCTGGTGACTTGTAATACAGGTTTCTATAGAGACCTACTTCAAGCACCAGTCTCTCACAAAGTTAATTACATATTCGTGCTCCACTGTAACCCTAGCATTAAGTAACTTGTCTATAGAAAATAAATGATATTATAAGGACTGTTCCAATAAAACCACTCGTAAACCAGTTGAATCAGCAAAGGATATTTATTGTACACTTGACAAACACTATTTTCGTAACTATACACTAGCAAGAAATTCACTACGCCGAGTGTACTTGGTATGACCGCCCGATATCGGTTCCGCGATGGATGCCGACCGTGCAAGCCAGAGAGCGCTCAACTGCCCGAAACCGTTCCGAAGGAAGCGTGTCCGTGCGAGTCGAACTGAGAGAATGGCTGGCGAGTATGGCTTATACACTCTCAGTTCGCAGCCGGCGGCGGTGGTGGACGCGATAGTGGGGCGCGGTGGAAGGTAGTACAAACACAGTTTGCGCGCGGTACAATATCGTGTGCGGGTAGTGCTACAGTCTCCCCCTCTGTCTCCGATGACGTCCCGTCTGCTTCTTTGGCGGTCTTTCACGGGGTCGAGGCTTGGCAGTGGTTGCCAGGGCCTCCGGTGGAGTTGGCTTGTTCTTCCGCGGGCGACCTCGCCGGCGTAAAGGTAACCGTGTTCATGGCGAAACGTATGCTTGGCAAGTGTTCTGACCATTTGTTATGGTTTTCTCCTACTAGTATTGCCAACTGCGTTTTTAAATCTCGGTTGCGCCTATCGACGGGGTTAGTTTCAGGGTGATAAACAGGGGTAAAACCGTGTTCGATGTCCAAACAGTATGTCAATTGCTGCATCACGTTACTTACAAATTGAGACCCATTATCGCTAATGAACCGTCTTGGTGTGCCATACCGTAGAATGATCTCATCCAATAATACCCTAGCACATTCCTCTGCGGTAGCTTGCTTCAATGCGAATAACTCAACCCATCTACTAGCCAGGTCTTCTACAATGAAGATCCATGTCTCATCTTTAGCCGTTTTAGGTAAAGGCCCGAACAAATCGAAGGATACGACTTCAAATCTTTGGTTAAGAGCCGTGGTTTGGAGTAGGCCCACTGGTTTAAGATTGCTTGGTTTGTATCGCTGGCATTGGGTACAGTTTCGGATATAACTTTCTATTTGGGTTCTCATCCCCTTCCAGAAATATCGCTTGGCAATGCGTTCAATGGTTTTCTCCACTCCATAATGACCAGCGGAAGCTTCATCATGATACACGCTGATAACTTTTGCTTGCTCATGCTTGGGAACAACTAGTTGAGCATTTTCATTATCATTTTCTGATTTGTACCTGTAGAGTAGCCCCTGATTCATAAGATATCCTTTTGTACTCCAATATCTTCCATTTTCATATTGATTTCCTTCTAGTTCGTTTATTATTTTCTCCAAGTCTTTGTCTTTTAATTGTTCCTCTCTTATTTCTCTTGATTTCTTCCGTGGCATATCAATTACCATACTGCATAATTCTCAGTCTTTTTCAATTGTAGGATCGCAATTAGGACGTGACAAGGTGTCGGCGACAACATTCGTTCGGCCGTTGATGTATTTAATCGTCAGATTATAGGGTTGCAGTTGCAGGGCCCATCGTGCTAGTCGACCGGTTGGGGACTTTAATGTCATAAGCCACTTCAGAGCTTGATGATCGGTCAGTACTGTGAAATTCGTTCCCTCGATGAAACCACGAAATTTGTTCACCGCCCAGATAACAGCTAGTGCTTCTCGTTCTGTGGTTGAATAATTTCTTTCAGCTGGAGTAAGGAGGCGGCTAGCATACTCAACTGGATGCTCATTTTCGCCCTCCCCTGCACCAAAACAGCACCGATCGCGTAGCTACTTGCGTCTGATTTAATTGTAAAAGGTTTGGTTTCGTCTGCCTGGACCAGTACCGGCGCCGTGACTAAAAGTTTCCGTAGCTCGTCAAACGCTGTTTTCTGTTCGTCATTCCAGGTCCAAACAGAATTCTTCTTCATCAGACGAGAGAGTGGTTCGGTGATCTTTGCAAAATTAGGTATAAATCGCCTATACCACGAACACATCTGCACGAATGATATCAAGTGCTTCAAGTTTGTTGGCGCCGCCATATTCATTATGGAAGCAACTTTTTCTAGATCTACCTGAAGACCGTCAGGTGTTATATAATGTCCTAGATATTTGACCTTAGAGCAGAAGAAAACACATTTATCCTTGTTTGCTGTGAGATTGTACTCAATTAAGTGATTGAAGACGTCTTGCAGGTCTCTAAAATGTTCATCTAGACTGGCAGACATGACTATTAGGTCATCTAAATATATGAGGAGCCTAATGTGACTGAGGGATATGTGAAATCTATCCATAAGGCGCTGAAAAGTAGCAGGTGCATTTCGTAGACCAAAGGGCATTCTCAAAAATTTATACATACCGAAAGGTGTGATGAAGGCTGTCTTTACTTGGTCTTCATCCCTAACAGGAATCTGGCAGTAGCCGGTACGGAGGTCTATGGTGCTCATGTAACGCGTAGGTTTAGCATTGTGCAGCAGATCGTCGATACGTGGCAGCGGGTACACATCAGCAGTCGTAATTGCATTCAATTTGCGGTAATCGACACAGACTCGTGTACTGCCGTCCTTTTTCGGAACTAGTACGACTGGCGCTGACCAAGGTGACAAACATGGCACAATAACTCCTTGCTCACACATCTTCTGTATTTCTACCTTCAGGATTTGCATCTTAACTGGCGATAGTCTATATGGTGGGACAGATATAGGCTTGTGTGATCCGTATCAATGGTGTGTTCAGTCTCCATTGTTGGTTTGCCATTGGATACAAATACCGCTTCATTTCTCTCAAGGAAATGTTGTAAGCGCTTGGTCTCTTCCTCCGTCAGCAGGGACTCATGGTTGCACATGGAAACAGAAGAGATCTCAGTTCCTGGGAATAACCCAGCAGAGTCTGGTGACAGCTCGACATTGGTCTCATTGATGTTCCTTCGCGCATCTTCGTACAGGGCATCAATAATTGGAGAGTATCCATCGAATAGGACTGTTCGTGATCTCTTGGGTGGAGTCGAGAATCCTATGGGTATTAATGGTCCATAAGGTCATTCCAAGGCCCGCTCTGTTGCTCCAGGAACAATAAAGCCACTTCTCTGAGGAGAATGTGGAGGCGTCATCATTTGCATAGACGGTTCCAGATGCTGTTGCGGAGTGAATTTTGCCATACCAACAGGCGATAGTACAGGGCTGGGCGTGTTCATCATTGGCGATTCCATTGCTGGCAAGCACACACTGGATAAAACACCCGCTATATCCTTTGATTCATCCAGACCCTCTGGATTAAGATCGTAAGTCTTATGTGGTTCATCAACAAAATGGGTCTTCGCGGGCCTCTTCGGCGGGGGCGGAAGGACGGCTGTGTGCGTTTGCGGACTGTGGTGCTCGTTTCCCTACGGCTCTCCTGGAGCAGGGTGGTAGGGTCGTCAGGAATGAGGAGGGTATGTCTGGGTCGGCGCACCTTGGAGATGCGGGAGGGTTCGTATCGGGCGGCCGATGCGATTAAGGGGTTTGGATGATTCGCAGCGGTATCTAGAAAACGCTTGGTGAGACGTTTCAAGTACTGCTGGATGGTGGGGAGTTTGAAATCTACATGCAGCTCTTCGTTACGGACAAAGTAGGGGGCACCCGCCACTCTGTGAAAAAAGCGGCTCTGAAGAGTCTGCATTTTATGAATGAACCGGGGCTTGGCGTGTGCGAAGACAGGGCCAGCGTAGGTCATGATGGGACGAATGACCGCGGTGAAAGTACGCAGTTTGCACTTGTATGACAAGGTGCTGCGTTTATTGATCATGGAATGAAGCCTACCTTGAGCGAAAGCAGCCCGCGCGCGGGCCTGCTTTATGTGCTCGGCGAAGGTGAGGTGTTGATCTAGGACCACACCCAGGTATTTAGCCTTCTTCTCCCACGGAATAGGCTTATTATACATGGTGATCGGAGGGGGTGGGGATATTTTGCGTCGGAGTCTCGAGTAGAGAACAGCCTGACTTTTATCGGGGTTAACCTCGATTCTCCATTTCCGGAACCATTTGCCCAAGATGTTTGCGGAGGATTGGAGATTGCGAGCTATCTGGGTGGGTACCCGGCCCGTATAGTAGATGGCCGTATCGTCAGCAAATAATGCTATGTGAGACTTTTTGTTCTTAGGGATATCGCTTGTATATAGCGTGAAGGCTAAGGGGGATACTACAGAGCCTTGAGGGACTCCTGATCTGATGGGGTGGGGGGAGGAGAGTGTACCCTCGAGACGATAGTGGAAAGTACGATTCGACAGAAAGTCACGCAAGATGAGTACGAGACGATCTGGCACTCCTAATTGATACAGCTTATAAATTAAGCCATTGTGCCAGACTTTGTCGAACGCTTTCGCAATGTCGAAGTACAAGACACCGGTCGTCATACCGCGCTGGAACCCAGCGCTCATATGTTCTACGATTCGGTATACTTGTTAGACGCACGAGTGCTCGGAACGGAAGCCGAACTGCTCGTTAGGGATGAGATTTTTAGATTCGGCATAATCTTTGAGCCGCTTATAAATAAGCGTTTCATAGATTTTGCCGAAAACATTGAGGAGACTGATAGGACGGTAGCTGGAGGGGTTAGCCGGGGGCTTGCCTGGTTTGGGAATACCGATGACAACGGCCTGCTTCCATGCTTGGGGAAAAATATTATTGCTTAAGGCGCCATTGAAGATGGCGGTCAAAAGCAAGATTAATTGGGCGGGGAAGAGCTGGATGACCCTGCCGGTGATGCCGTCAGGGCCTGGGGCTTTTCAGGGCTGGAGCTTTTTGATGATACCCTCCACCTCGTCTGGCGTGACGGGTGGTAGAGGGTCATCTGGGTCTTCGAAGGGTGGGAGGGAAGCTCTCCTTTCAACTTCAGCGTCCACCCTGTCAAGGTGGGCCTGGTCAGCTGGCTGGGAGCTGGGAGAACATTGAGCCTCTAGACTGTCGGCTAGGCACGCCGCTTTTTCAGAGTTGTCAAAGGCGACACTCTTGTCTGGACGAATGAAAGGAGGCATGAAAGTCTCTTCCTTGGAACGCAGCTTCCTCTGGAGATTCCAGAAGGCCTGGTGGTTGGGCTCAAGTTCGCTCAGCAACTTGCCCCAGCTCGCAGAACGATGCTCACTAATGCGACTTTTTACAGCACGCTGTAAATTGCGCATGTGAGCCTTGTTTGCGTCGCAAGGAAAAGCACTGTACGCACGGATGGCTGCGTTCTTCTCGGTTATCAGAGCCCGCACATCGTCCGGCAGCTTCCAGCGACGATCTTCTGTCACTGGTACCACCTTTGAACATTCGTTCAGGACAGCCTGTACGTGCTCCGTAAGCGAGTCGATCGCTGCCCGGTGTCAGCGACTGAGTCTATGTGATCGGGGATGGCGTCCAGGTGAACCGACGTGGTAGATTTCAGCCTATCGCTTACTTTCATCCATTCGGTAATTACCTGGGTCGGGGGGGTAGCCCGGGGTCGGGTTGACCCGAGCGGGAGCCCAGGTGCATGATCACCGGGCGGTGGTCAGAGTTGAGTTCGTGTATTGCTTCTATCGACTGCAAACGAAGGTTTACATTCTTTAGAAGCGCCACATCGAGAATGTCGGGCGTGTGAGAGGGGTCGTGGGGAAAATGAGTTAGCCCCATCGGAGCGATGACGTCAAAGTTTAAGGTTGAGCTCAATTTGAAAATGAGCCTACCTCTGGGATTTGTAACGCTGCTGTTCGGACGGAGTCACTGAGGCCGAAGAGTTCAGTGAAGTCGCTGGTGATAGCGATGGGGTCGTCGGGTGGCTCTTGTGGCGCCACCGGTGGGAAATAGGCGGAAACTATGGTAATCGGCTGATGGCCAGTCATGCCTAGTCGACAGGCAGAGTATTCTAGATGGGAGAGTGATGCGTGAGGCACTAATGGGACACAATACAGTTCCTTCCTGTAGTAGATCAGAGAAATATTCTATAGTTGGCAAGTCTAGGATTGCTGCGGTGGGGCTTCAGGAAGGTCTCCTGTATTAGGAATATGTCAATGTGATGGTCGCGTAAGAATTTTGCGATCTCATCACGTTGACCCGCGAATCCGTTAGCATTGTAATATCCAATTCTAAGGGACCGCGGTTTATAGCACTCTGTTTTAGTTTTGCTATCCATAGCTGGGTACACAAACTAGTCGAGGTTGTCCAGTATCTTAGCGATACCGTTGAAATTGGCCCATATCTCTCGGGCCGCCTCCGGAGTGTAATTGCCGGCCTTTTTGGTCTACTTTAAAATAGCAGCCAAGGCTCGGGCTTCGGGGGTCCTAAAAATTTGGTAGGCCTCGAGAATGGTGAGGGCTACGCTTTTTTCCTCTTCCATAGCGGGGGGCTGGCACACTGGCATCGCAACCGGGGCCGCAATGCGGCGTGCTCCAGTTGAGGGGGCTAATGGAACTGATGGCGCGGGGGCTGGCGCGGGGGCTGGCGCGGGGGCTGGCGCGGGGGCTGGCGCGGGGGCTAGCGCGGGCGCAGGCGCTGATATGGTCGAGGCCATAAGCGCTGAGGTTTGCGGTTTGGGGGGGGCGGTGGTGGCCGCTAGGGCTGGGAAGGCTTGGAGATGGTTTAGCCTACTCCAGAGGGAGGGCCTCTGCGGTGCAAGCCTATTGGGGGTTTGGGAGGAGGGGGGCACCTTTGTGGAGGGGCTTTCCCTTTGAAAGCGAGCGTTGGCCCGTTTTGCCAGCTTGGGAGTCAGCTTGGGGGCTTTCGGACAGCCACGGTAGTTGGCCGGGTGTCCAGACTGGCCGCACAGAACGCAGCTAGGCGGCTCTGTGCAGAGTGACAGGTCTTTGGGGCGGGGGCAATCGGCCGTCCCATGGGCCCCCAGACACTTAACGCATCTGGGTGTGGCAAAGCAATTGCTCTGCGCGTGCCCATAAAGTTGGCAACGGTGGCATTGACCAACTACGGCGGGTTTGTTTGGCTTTTCTATAGAAATGCCAGAGAGGGCGCAAACTGACTTTATTTTGAAGATGGGGTGATGCCCCGATGTTGGCTCGCATACGACTAGCACCATGTCGTATACTTCGTCGCCCCACGCCCTGTGTAGGCGGTGCACGGCTATGACTGGGACTTGCTGTGCCAGCAAGTCCTCTTTGATCTCCGTAGTGGAGATTTCTTTCGGGATACGTCTTATCACCACTCTGGTGGGCGTATCTTCGGGGAGGGAGTACGTATGAAACGCCACCTTCCTCTCCTTAAGGGACCGGGTGAGGTCACGGTAGTCGTTGACCGACTTGACCGTGACCCGGATGCCGTTTGCGCACGCGCGGGCGTTTGTGTAGAGAATTTTCTTCTCTACACACATCTTTGAAACCTTCGTCCATTTAGACTTGTCCTGTATATACAGGGGAGGTGGGGTAGCCTGCTTCCTTGGGAGGGAAGTAGCTGGCTTGGGGGAGGAGACTCGGCTGGTCTGAGACACAGCGGTTACGGATGCTTGACTAGCGGACGCGGGGGTTGCGGGGGGGGAGGGCGCCGCGGCCTTTTTGACCTTATTGGCCTGGCCGGAAAACTGCGACTTGCCCTTCTTCCTCTTCTTACCAGCGACGACTTCGATGAAGTCGTCGTCTTCGGAGGAGGAGGTGTCTGTGGAGGACTCTTCCGACACGGGGCTCGACTTGGGGCCGGGGCTTAGCTGAGGGGCGGGGCTTGGCTGAGAGACGGATGTGTCCATGACGTCATCCGTTTCCTCGGGGTCCGAGCTTGGCTCGACATCGGGGGGAGAGAGGGGGTTGAGGGGGCTGCACTGGGGGCTGCCGAGAACATCGCTGAAGTCCGAGACTTCAGCGGGAGGGGGGGGGGGGCGCTTGTAGCGCATAAAAAGCTTGGCCATACTTGGCCGAAAACTCCGGGTCCTTTAGGAGGACCTCTTTAACGAACGCTACGATGAGCGCGTCCGTCATGGTGGCGGGGGGTCCGTGGTGCTAGCCAGCAGCTAGCACCCAGGGGTTTTAAATTGTAGGTTTCCTACCATACACGATCGGGATATTTGTTGCACCCGTTCCTACGGCAACAAATGGAGTTTGGAAAGGATGAAGGGTTGGTGCACTTTGTGCTATGTGCACCGGAATTAGGATATTCCCACTGCCAGTCCCGCAGACTCACAGGACTGTCGCTGGCTAAGGGTGTCTTGGCCGCAGTGGGAGGATATGAGCACTTAACTTTGTTGGCACCGTTAGGTTTCCGTTAAGACCACGAAACCGTGGATTTTCCCCGAGGGGCACAACGTTTTTGACAAGGAATAGTCACGTTTTTGACTATTTCAAAAGAAATAGACACGTTTTTGACTAGTTCAAAGAAATAGTCTATCGTCGGCTACCTTTAAAAAGGCTGCCTCGGATAAATATTGTCCCGACGGGACAGTAGACAATTCCCTCCGCTACCTTGAAAAAGGCTGCTTCGGAAATAAGATGACGGCGTAGCGACGTCACGTAGTCGCTGTTGAAGAGCGCGAACAACACGGTGAGCACCAACTCAGGAGCGCACGACCTCTGCAGGGCACGAACACGAACGCAGGAGCGCGCGAACAGTGGAGCGGTGGCACGGAGTGGGGAGCGCTGAGTACGATCGTCGCTGGCGGCGGTCGGCGGGCGAATGATCGTGGAAAGAATGGTTTTTTTTTTTTTTTTTGTGGGACTTCTTGCAGGTCAGCCTCTGAGGCTGTCGTCTGCTCAACCGGGCTTGCCTGTGTAGGCTTTAATTTATTAAAGCCTCCAGCCAGGACTTATAAAACTTACAAACTAAGTGACCACGCTAAGGGCACCCCCTGCGGGGTACGGGCCTCGGCTTAGGGCGTCACTGGGGGGCAGCAAGGGAAGGCTGGATCTGGTTTCCATTAATTGGGGAGTTTACTGGCTCAGCGGCACGTGCTGGCGAGAGACGGGGAGGACAATGACTTAGATTTCGCGACGGGCCTCGCCGGCGAGGTCGGAAAATCGGCGGTCTGGCGAGTATGGCTTATATACTCTCAGTTCGCAGCCGGCGGCGGTGGTGGACGCGATAGTGGGGCGCGGTGGAAGGTAGTACAAACACAGTATGCGCGCGGTACAATATCGTGTGCGGGTAGTGCTACAATATATTATTATTATATATATTATTATTAGTATAACTAATTTCTTTATGCAAAATTAAGGAGATTATTATTTTTTAATCAATTTTTTATTATTCAATTTTAATTTTTTAGGTTATGTTACGTTAAGCATACTATTTTTGAAAGAAAACATTACTATATTTATGTTTGAGTTGATTGATACAGATTAAAATAAAGATAGTATTTACCTTGTTAGGCAGATTCAAAAAGGTTTTTTTTTTAAGTAAATTTGTTACAATTCTCAACTCAACCTGCACGTGTATTTTTATAAACGATGTACACTGCTCTGTATTTCGAATACTGTCTAGGCAAACGGTTTTTATAGCTGCTACGAAATAGCAGGTATGTAGTAAGGCCCAGACCCGCCTGGCCCCTTCCCCACTTCTATAGCACCTTTTGATGGGCTAAAATTTTCCGTAGGTCACTCAGGTGCTTATATAAGTTATCTTAAAATAGTAAAAATAGACGCATATAATTTAAAGAAGATTCTACAACTTTCTCAAAATATTGTAATGTCATAGTAAATATTAATTTTATTAGGTAACATAATTGTTTGTTAATAATTATATTTCGATTTGCATTTTTTTTTGTTTATCAATGTAACATGTAAAACTACGTTTTTCGAATAATTAAAGTGCAAATTTTATTATATAGCTCAACATTTTATATAATAATTTAAAAAAAAAATCGAATTCGAGTTTTTTTCGATTTTTTGCATTTTCTGAGAAGATTTACAATGGTAATATATTTTTTTACACCATCGCAAAGTAGAGTTTTCAACGAACAGAAAGCACACCAACTTTTTGAAAAAAGCTGATATTTTGACGGGTGAATTTTCGATTGACAATTAGGGTGATTTTTCGATATTAATTCAAAATGAAGTGAAAAATAAATATTTCAAATCAAATAAATGACAGCATATTTGGGATATAAAAAGGTAAGTTTTCACCAAATTTCGTAAAAAAAAAAAAAAAAATTGTAAAGCTACAAATAAAAACCAAAAACTTGGTTTTTTTAATTTTTCACATAAATTTTGAGGGTATGTAAAAAAGTGTAAATACAACAGTTTTAGATCCTTTCATTACCTACAACTTTGCCATTTGATTTTTTACCATAGGACTTTTAGTTTTGCCGTAAATCGAGATAAACCGTTTTTTACCCTTAAAAACTCACCCCCATCCCCTGCCCGACCTCAAATCGCCCGTAAATTATTTTTCCTTTCATTTTTATAATATTCGCCTCCTCTTTTCCAATGGGTTTCATCCTTAAAAAACTTCATCATGAATTGACAATTTTCCGTCATTTTATTTTGAATATAAACCCATCCCGAAACAATATCATTTTCCGGAAGCAATGCTAAGTTGTCGCATAGCGAAATAATTCTTCTGTTCCGTTTGTCTTTACTTAAACCCAGGGTTTTTGCCTTGCGCCACAAGCTGTTCACGTAATAGTAATAGCAACCTTTGATTGTAACCTTCATTTTTTGTAACGCTTTCATTGTGCCTTATTCGAAATCTATCGTGACTTTTGCAGGTTTCCACTCTGGAATTTGGGACACAATCAAATCAAATAAAATTGAATAAGCTTTTTTAGTCCTGTGACTCATGAACGCGTAGGTACACCAAAGGGATCACATTCGTGTTATTTATGTTACTGCCGATGTCCCCGTGTATAGTAAAAAGTTGTTGAAAAGGACTTGGACATGATTTAAAGGTCCCGTCCATAAAAATATGTTTTATATTTTTCATAATTTCTCGGGCGTCACTTGAAAAAAACACTAATATTCTCATTTTTTTTTGACGGAAATCAGCGAGTAAGAATTCTGAAAAAGTATTGGGAACCTCGACTTCCTCTACAGTTTTCGCGCATATTTTTTTTACGTGTGCTAGCTTATTTCTGTTTCTCTAAATGCTTGATTTTATTTGTTGAAATTCAGGTATACTACTTTTTGAAGCTAAATGCAGGCCTTGATTTTTTAATGTAATTAGAGCTCTGTTATAGACTCTTGGAGCTGGTTCTCTTCCCAATGCTGCTTCATTGCAAGCATTATTTATAATAAAATTAACTGAATTTCGTGTTTCATCTGGATTACATTGGCCGCAGTGAGGTTTTATTTGTAAAGTTTCAGTGAGGTCCTTAAACAAAATAATTGTATTAGTTTAATAGTTTTATGTCTACACGTTATAATTTATATTATACGTATAAAACACTCAAGACTTACCATATTCAATGTTACGGATCCAGTACATTTTAAACTTTTATAATTTATACACCGCCATATGCTTTGACCATTTTTATATTTACGCATTGAGTAATATTGATGTCCTTCAAATTGCAGAATTCTTCCTCGACCACTTTTAATAATTATTAATTCTTTAGACGTCATTGCAAAAAAATAAACAGTAAACTAAACAGGCACCACCAAATAAAACGTTGCAACTGCAGCGCATAACCAGTATAACACATCCATCATTTTGCATAGTTAAACAGGCTCAAACAGCATCTACCCTCAAAATTAAAATAAAAACTATAACCATACTCCTTCTGACGGGGTGTTTAGCTAAATGTTTATAATGCACATACTTTCTATATATTATAATGTACTCTGTGGCACATACCTACCTAGGTGCTGTAGGTATAGATGCATTTAAGGAAATGTACAGTGGACGACTTCCGGGTGATATGACGATGATTTGTGTAATCTGTATGTATTGTTTATTTACTATTACTACTATTTACTTTGATAAGAAGCCAGCTTATAATTTATAAGTTTTTCAACTGTTTATTTGATCAAAGATATGCTGTAAATGTACAAATATAAGTACTTACACGAATATATATTTTTTAACGAACCAAGCGTTTTTTATTTTATTACGAAATTAGTAAAACATTTAAATGTAGTAGAACTATTTTTAAACCTAATTAATTCGACGGTCGAACAAATGAGAAAAAAAGTTCTCACTAGTTCGACGGTCGAACAGATGAGAAAAAAAATTCTCACTAGTTCGACGATCGAACTAATGAATCGAACTAATGGGAATGAACGAGCGCAGCAGCCAATCGCTCATCCACTGCGCCAACCGTGCCGTCTATTGTTTTGAAGTCTGTAAATTAGAACTAAGTAAGCTCAGTTTTTGTTTTACAAACCCTTTATTTGCAATTCATTTATTTATTTAAACTACCAGCTTACATAGTAGATATTTACAACTTTATTACAATCAATTAGCATTATACATGATTAGTATGAGACACAGAGTTACTGAAATATTGTATGTAAATTTTCTTAACTTTTTGTTGCCCTTTGTTCACTACACTTTTACTATCAGTCAATAAGCAACTATTGAAATATTACAAGCATTAGTTTACTTTTTGAATTTTAATAAAATTTTCCTTCTCAAGTAAACCCGTATTTTATACATTGTAAGGATGTAAACTCCAACTACCCATATCTACTATATGTATATATATCAGCAGTTATCTTCCTCCAAAGAATTCTCTCGTTTAATAAAAACATCTTCTCCATCAGCACCAAATAAAAATGTTTTGATCCTGAAATAGCATAATAATGTGTATTAAAGAAATATGTAGAAAACAGTAATGATATTGAATAAACTACCACTATTTCAGAAGTAAACAGTGGGTAACCTACTACTTAGCTGAAAACTAAAGAGTCTACAACTTCGACCTATTGCAATAATTCCCTAAATTTAGATAGAAAATTAAATTAATTTAAAATCTTTCTGATATCATTTGAATTCAAACTCAAATGAATTACTACAATCCATAGTTCAGTGCATAGAAATTTTAAAAAATAGTTTTGAGCAACATGCGATGAAGTGATTCCAGTTTATTGCTTGCCAGTGTAGTTTGTGCAGATACAATATCATTAAATTTAAAGGCCAATAGGCAGAAAGGGCCCGAGAAATCATGCTATGTAATAGGCATGTAGGTAAGCGGAACAGAGTGTAAAGTCCCACAACCTACTTTGAAAATGGAGGGACCTCTAAATAGAAGTGTTGTGTCTAGTGGGCACTACCTGATGGTTGTTTTATGTGTTCAAATCGAGCAGAAAACTTTATTTTTTTATTAAGGTAAACCAACAGCTTCTGTGTGCATTGTATCTTAGGTATAGGTAACAATTAGCCTTCACAAAAAAAAAAAGATAAGGCAAACTTTGACAGCACAATATAGGATTTTTTGGGATGTTAGAGCTTTTTGTATTTCATGTGTGGCGGTAAATATGCCGCTACATATATATCTGCCAATATCCTAGTATTTGTGAGACATAAGATAGGTAAATATCACATACCTACAAAACAATTCCTTTTTAAAGTTCAAGTGGCTTTTTTCTTAGATTTTGGTGTGCTGATTTAGGGAAAAATAGTAAAAAAATTCAATCACTTCAGAATATAAAAAAAAATGTTTTTATTTTTTCATATTCTATAGGAATTCAGATTTAATGTTTAAGTCAAACTTTTAATTATGATATTAACTTAAAGCTCTCTAATTGTAATATCATACACATATTAATTGAACAAAAAACAAAAAATATCTTTCAGTTCTTAGAAAAATAACTTTACTTTTAAGCTTTATTCCTGATTACATAAGTACATTTAGAGAGGAACAAGGAGAAATATTTCATCAAGATATAAAAGAAAAGAAGCGCAGGCATCATCATGGGAAGTGGAATATTAGCATAATGGCTGACTGCCTGCTGACAGTTGACGAAGTGTGATGATCCAAACTGGACACACAAGAGAAAATCGCTCATCAAAAGCTAAAAAAAAAAAAAGCTATTTGCAAGCCTCTGTAGTACTTTGAAATGTTGATAGTCACATAAATAATCAGATGAATTTAAAAACAATACCAACTAGTCACGTATTTTTTTACTTTTGATTTTTTGACTGAACAAACCAATTTTTATGTAATTTCTTTAAAAGTATTTTGTACAAAATCTGATGTGACAGAAAAAAAACGGATTCCAGATTCGTATTCAGGAAGTCCCAAATCCCTATAAATCAGCACTCATAACGAAAAAGGAAAAAAAAAAGGTCAGTTGCAGGTCTGTGTAATTGATCAATTCTTTAATAAATTCTGGTTTAAAAATAATGGCTAAGCTTTAGATGATGTGACGTGGAATTTAGATTATAGGGGGGGGTCTACACCTGCCCCCCCCTTCCCCCCTCCAAATTTCATCCCTTAATATTCCACGTCACATCTTTTAAAGTCGTACCAAAATATTTTTTAATGCATCCTGAATCTGTCCTCAACTCTACACGAAAGCCCAGCAAAGGGTCTCTTTTTAAGAGCGAAATATATTGATAAATAAATGAACTATTCACCTCTTCCATTCAATTCCTAATCCAATAAACGTGAATGTTAGAAAACCATGCCACATTGTGGTCACAATAGGTATAGGTTGTCTTTTATGTCCAAAATTTTTAAACGTTCTTTGGCTAACTAATGTTGTTATTTTGAAACGCCGCCACATCTCTATTACAAGTAATTTAATTTAATAAATTATTCCTTTTTATTTTTGTAAACAAACCGTTTGACAATGACACTTTTTTTTTGTTCCTTTTTTCCTTTTGTATCAGGCTAAGGTCAGAGACCATGCTGCCTAGTTATCAGTAGTGTATTTATATTTTATTTTTTTCCATTAGAATGCAGATGTAACACATTCTAATATTTTTTGCAGTATTTGGCAACAAATGTGTCGAGTCAGCCTTCTCGTCAAATTTCGCTGAGGTAGTCAATACAACAATAAAATTCTCAGCTCCATTTTACCGAGTCCGCGCATGTTTCAATGATTACACATTTTGTCCACTTGCGATACTTGAAATACAAAACTACACCAATTTTACATCACAATATCCAGGAATCAATATGCGAATAATAAAACAGCCACTGAACTTCACTCGAGAAAATTCCGCCAAAAACCCTCTTGACAACATTGACATATAAATTATATGGACTGGGCATACCTACAAGAAAAACGTGCCATACCTACACTTCACTGAGAGGATAAAATGGCGGATAATAAAGTAGCCCATATCGATATCTCTTTATTAAATACATCGATAAAAGATTGTGAGAATGTTTTCATATTGTTACGGTACAATATCAACGGGTATTTTTACCAGAGGCATTGAGGTAATATGTTACTACGTAATAGAGAGGCTATCATAAAAGCAAAGGAAATGCTACATTTTGACAAGAGTAACTAATGTTAGCGCTGAAACAATAATTAGTCTTCTTAACAAAACAGTATAGACACGCAGCGCTAGAACGCTACTAAGGTTTAGTTTTCTCGCGACCAGAAGGTCAGAAGCGCCATGATTTTCCAGAACCCCGCAATACGTAGTTTCCTTTTTACCCGACTGCGCGACGCAAGGGAGGGTAATGTGTTTATCAGCCTATGTATGTATTTATGATTAAATGTATGTATATTTGTTCCTTTGAGGTGTTTTAGAGACCGAAAGCGTGGGCCGATTTTGATAATTCTTACGTCAATCGATTTATTTCAATCTTGCGAGTGCTACTAATGACATGACAGTAATCAAAATAAAATATGGCGACCACCAGACGCCATAAAATGTGAAAAAGAAAAAAATGAAAGTCGACTAACTATATTAAGTGGGGTATCAAAATAAAGGGTTCGAGGAGGCTATCCCAAAAATCTAACTTACTGAAGTGTATAAAATGAAAATAAAAAACATTTTCAAAAACCCGACTTAAAAAATCAAATGAAAAGTTCCATACAAGTCACTTTTCAAGCAGTATGATGTAGTTGGTTGCATGAAATCAATAATTGAACTAAAATAACTCCCACCAACTTGTTTTTCAGCCAGGTTTTTTAAATTATTTTTTTTATTATTTGAAGTCAGTTTTGTTTTAGTGTCTTGGAATATACGCTTTTAGCTATTACAAGAAACGAAATGCAGTAAGTAGGTACATCGAATATTTTGCGTCAATTAAAATGAAATGTAAAAGTAACAGTGTTAGTGTTATTCTAGAGCCTTGCGTTAAGTAGACCTTCGAGACGGAGGTAACAAGTTCAAAGAAAACAAATGACGCTGAATCCGTAGTGGGCTCCCAGGCACGGACATCTGCAACATATATCTTTTCTAACATGCATATGATTTTTGGGTTTTAATTTAAAGTCAGCAATAATTATAATAGTCTTTATATTAAACAAATCAATCTCATTAATTTCTGAACAATACAATTTTGTTCTGGTAATTTCTGTGTGATATTCTTTCAGTAGAGTAGTAGTAGTTCTTCCCACAGTATTTGTATCTCAAATTCATGTATACGTCTATTACACTTTTAATTAATAAACAAAGCTTGGGGTTTTGAATTTAATAAATTTCTTTCCTTTTTAAATCTATCAAAGATTTAAAAGGGAAAGAAATTATTACTGAAGATTTTTTTATTCGTTTGTTTTCTAACTTTTTCATTAAGTCTCTTTTTAGACTTTTCTTCATGGGCTGTTTTTGACATTTGTCCTTTAATTCTTAATCATTTTAAATGTATACCTGAAATCAAATAAAATAAAAGTAAGCTTTAATAGATATTGAAGATAAGCGAGAGATATCTCCCACACAGTCTTAATTCAGTCGATTACATATTATCATTGAGATCAAATTCGCAAATAATGATGGCAAGAAAAACTAAAGCTAGTCATACCGATAAATCTGGCGCAGCAGAGGTGCTAGCGGCTAAACCTAGTGCAGTGGAGGTGCTAACAGCCAAATCTGGTGCAGCGGAGACGTTAGCGGCTAAACCTGGCGCAGCGGACGTGCTGGAGACTAAATACCATATTCAGAGCACCATATCCAGATGTTGAGAGTTCGTCTTGATTTTGATCACTTTCAATTAAAATGCCAGACATATTTGATGGAATTGCAGGCTGTAAACAAGCAATAAAATTATTAATATGTTTGATGTTTCTCAATTTTATTATTAGGATTGTTACTTATTATTTTAAATGGCCTCATTTAATTTGTAGGTTGAGAAGAGTTCTCGTTCGGTCGTTGAGTGCACTTCTCACTCACTCGCTCAATAGCTCACTAGTTCAGTAGCTCTCGAGTGGATAATGAGCTAAATAATCGTACATAAGCTCACTTAATGTTCACCTCACCCAAGTTTTCACAGGGAGATTTTTACAGAATAACACTGCTAATACTTAAAAGTCCATTGACACAAAAAGCAGACTACTGGTGACATTAAAAAACTCCTTTAAAAGGAGTATGTACGTATGTACTTAGTGCAACCAAATAAACAAGTTTGTCTTATTTTGGCAATTAATCTTAGGACTACACTCAAACACATTCTTTGTGCCCGTTAGGCAAGTGTTGCACTTGAAGTCATCACCATCATTTATCACCCACTACGCAATCATTTTATAACAAACAATGTTACTTACCATTATGGTTCGTGAACGTAAAGCATCGTCACGCAGTGTTACTTTATTCAGTGTCCGGTTGAAACATGATTCTCTTCAAAGTGAAGGGAACAGAATATTAAGAATTGTTTTTGTTGACAGCTTTTTTACAACACTGATTGTTTCCAGCAAAATTTTCTTTTTTCGTTTATTAGCAGGCAGCCTTGAAAGTAAAACGTAAAACCAATAAAGAACCATAATAATATAGCATTATCGATAAACAAAAATGTCATGCATGCGCTACTCTATCCCTACAAAAACAAGAAAATGATTTCATGAAATACAACTGTTATAAAGAAAGGCAAACGGAAAATTATGAATGCTTTTTACATAAACTCTTCAACGAATACAGAATCTTTTGTTTAATAACTAAATATAAAGATATTTTAGCTAAAATTAAGTATACGTACTGGTGCAAAGTTATGTTTGGGTGATTTCCGCTTCTTTTGATGCCAAAGCCGATTTATTGCAATTAGGCATCTTGCTATTGACGACTTCCACTAAACAACCGAGTTCAAACGCAATAACACAGCTAAATTACTCCAAAATTCACAAAATATATCCATTGTTTACAACCATTTGACAGTTGACGTACCCAACTTTGGTACCAAACACCGAGAGGATAAAATGGCGAACTGGCCGCAAATAGGTATTTCAATGACAATAGGAATGGAGGGTTGACATTATAGTAACTGTCAAAAATACTACTAGCCTGTTTCACTTATGCAAAATTAAGAAAGTTAAAAAGAGATAGCAGTATTTTTATGATTTTGGCGTCGATATGCCACATATTTGTATAACTGTTTTTTCTATGGTCAAACATGTCCAGTCCATATAATTTATATGTCAATGCTTGACAATGACACTTGATTGTTTTTTTTTCTTTTTGTTCCTTTAGGAACCGGTTAAAGTCAGAGACCATGCTGCCTAATCATCAGTTAGTTCGTATTTTTCTCCATTTAAATGCAGGTGTGACACATTCTAATGTTTTTGCAATATTTGGCAGCAAATATCGAGTCAGCCATCTCCGCAAGTTTCACTGAGGCAGTCAACTCAATACTACAATAAAATTTTCAGCTTCACTTTACCGAGATCGTGCCTGATTCAATGATTCCAATTAGTGTCCAATTGCGTTAACATTTGAGACACAAAACTACACGAATTATAAATCTAAATATCCACCAGGAATCAATTTTCGAATAATATTTTTTTTCCGTTTTTAGTTGTGATTCCCCATTAAATTGTGTAATTTTTATTTTAGTACAGTTCGATAGCCCGCGTGGCGAAGCATCTTTTGACACCTTACACGTGGGCCTAGCACTCACGAGACGTCAAAAAATTACAATGATAGCGATAGCACCAATCGTAGTCGATTTGCTATCATATTAGTAATCTGTGATTTGAAGAGTTCCGTTGTCTGTCTCCGAAACTCATCATCAGATCTCTACGAAATTTAAATGGGACCATTTCGGAATAAATCCCTTTCGAGCAAAAAAATAATTTTATTAATATGTCGCAGCCATCTGGTTGAATTCGCCATTCAACTGGACGCCTAGGCCTTTCATTAAACGCCGGCATTCTATTAGATGACTGAAGGACAACCAGCCAAGTCGACATGTGTCTTTGTACCACTTATTACTTAAATAGTAAACTGTTCTATGGTCACAGGCATATTCCCTAATACGGGGAAAAAATCAATACAATACATAAGAGTGGGAACAGTGATTGTGTAGATAACTATAGACCCATTACTGTACTCCCTGTTATTGTCAAAGATAATGGAGAAAATCATCAATAAACAACTTGTAAACTATCTAAACAAATTCAACATAATAGCAACAAATCAGTACGGCTTCAAAAAAGGAGTATCTACAGAAGACGCAGTGCTAGATCTTACTGAACTTGTAGCTAGGAAATTCTCTTCTTCTCTGTCGTGTCGCTCTTGGCAGAGCGGTCGTGGTCACGTAGAGGCGTCCACGTTGGTGGTAGATGCGGACACAACTCTCCGCACGATCTCCCGCCGGACTGTTTGGCGCAGTCAGATACGTGGCCTCCTATAGCAGATTTCACTTGGTCAGTCCAGCGCATAGATGACCTGCCACGTGATCTGGTTCCCTATACTTTTCCTTGTACAACCAGGAAAATCAGCTAGGAAATTAGACGAATGTAATTTAAAGTTTTGAATGTATGTATTTGAATTTTATGGGCTAGCTATGTGAAGCCCTGCGACTCACTGGTGAGTCGAACAAAAAAAAAAAAATATTAATGAGAAAAAAAAAATAAAAAATAATCGGCTGTCAACCCGGGTTGTCGTCGGGGTTCAATTTGACAACCCGGATTTGGCCGCGGGGGTTGAAGGGTTAATAATGGCACAGATAATATAATACTAGCGTACAGATGCCTCATCCCATACAAAGAAACGGTACCGCCGTAACTACGGGTTTTCGACTTGCACAAGCAACTTTTGTTCTTCGTTCGGGCCCATCCTCTACACCTCGCTAGATGGTGTTAGCAGCGACGGCTTCCAAGTTGAATGAAATTACATAAAGTCTTACCAATATTTTCTCACACATTGAGGAATTATTATATAGTATTTTTGGCACTTCATAACAGTTTTACTGCTTCAAAATGTTTCACTATACAAATTTTAAAGAGGCGAATAGATAAACTCTAAAACTTCAAACAGCGCCATCTATTGGTACAAGAAATATAAATGCTTAAGGATTCGTTTCAATAAACATCTAAATTTCAATTAGGAGCCAATTATTCCACAATGTTATGCTTAGAGTAGTTTATTAAATATGAAAATACAGTTTTAACCATATTTTTTTTCAAAATATTAATGTTACTTAAATTTCAATAAGAAATTGATGCTTATTACGCCATCTATTGTTTTTTTGTTTGAACTAAATTTTGTTAGTTCGAGATGAGACCCTGTGCTAATGGCAACACGTAGACGCGTATAATCTTGTACGATGGTAAGGAACCCATCATTTACCTCGACCCTGTGCACTCAGGGCAGGAAGGAACAGGGGTGGGTTTTAGTCAGAGTCTGACACGCCCTCCCGCTCCACCCAGAGCGGGAGAAGTCATTGGATGATTTCCCACCCCACAAAAAAAAAAAAAGGAAACCATCATGCGCGAGTTCCGACTCGCACTTGACCGGCTTTTTTCGTCTCGAGTGTACATTTCGATTTAAATATCAGGTTTTACTTTAAATCTTTTTGTTGGTTTGTATTCTTCTGGTTATGTCATCTCAATACTCACGATAACAAAGACGTAGACTTAGGAAATTGCTTTTCCAATAAAACTCTGAATAAATTATGACTCCAACTTTATAATAAAAGGCGGGCTTATCGAACTATAACAAACAAACGGGTATTTTAAAAATATAATATTCTATTCTACCTATTCTCGTTAAATACTAATGTATTACATGTAGAATTACATTTAATCATAATCTTATTTAAACTTATGTACACAGAAAAGTACGTAAAACACACGCCTATTTACATCAAAGCTAAAAAATATTCAGAATTATTTGAAGTCATCAGTGGCCCCAGCAAATAAAAAAAAACTTGGTAAATTATCGAAATGTTTGGCTATTTGATAATAATCAAGGGTGAAAATTAAACAAGAACATTGCTTTTTATTAGCTTCTACTACCTGAGTCAGCTTACAAACAAAAATAATTAAGGAACAATAAAAATCTTGAGCTTACGGATTAACTTCAAATATCGATAAAAATTTTGTCAGCGCAAAATGATACTCTTGTTGCAATAAGAATATTTCAGAAACATAAAAATGTTATCACTATAAAATTATAATAAAAATATGTTCATTACAGATTCACTGGAGTCAAATTCACTTGTGCACGACATTAACAAATACAGACGATTAAACCGATGTAAACCAACATAGCTCTATTTTATTTATATTAGTCTTAAGCTACGATTCGAACATATTTCATGTTCCGACAGTACTATGCTGGCGTATTACAAACTTAGTCCATAAGTAACTTAGTCTGAATCAGTTATGTTTGTTATTTAGGAGGTTAAAAAAAATTGCAAGTCTTAAAATAATACAGCTTGCGTATGTGTCGGAATAAAATAGATACCATCGTAAAAAAGGGGGGCTGGAATGCGAAGCAGTGTCAACCACTCTTCAGTGAGACTTTAAAATGAAGATTAGAAATGTTCACTTAAGTAGACCTAACTAGATGTTTTAAACAAGCTTCTAGTCTTCAAATTTTATGGAGTGTACACCTGTATCGATCGCGCCGCCACGATATGAGCCCCTTTTTTTCTTCGTCTTCTCATGCTTGAACGACTTGCCACGTGTGTGTTTCAAGTCTTGATTAGCACGCTCACCCCATGACCCGCGTGAACCACTCTATAAAATAAATTTCTCACATTATTACTTCTCAAAATTGCAATATTTAATCATACAGTAAATAACTAAGTCAGTGACTGTACATAAAAATTGACGCTGAGTGCGACTTACAATAAAAAAAGATGAATATATTTTAAATATTTCTTTTGCCTCACCTATTTAATCAAATACTATTTTCTTGTTTTGGGAATCCCCACCCTCAAAACTTTTTCTATCATTGAAACCTCCTTTGTTGAACCCTCCCCTATCTCCGCCCCAGGAGTGTCGATCCCCTCGTCCTCCCCTACCTCCGCGGTCTCCGCCACGTCCCCCGCGGTCAAACCCACCGCGTCCTCTCCTGTCGAAGCCCCCGCGTCCTCCCCTGTCGAAGCCCCCGCGGCCTCCCCTGTCAAAACCGCCCCGGCCGCCCCTGCCGCCTCGTCCACCTCTATCATTGAACCCTCCGCGGCCTCCTCGATCTCCTCCACGGCCTCTGAATCCTCCTCTTCCCCTATCATTGAAACCCCGACCCCGATTGAATCCGCCACGTCCACCACGTTGGTTCCAACCTCCAGATTGATTGCCTTCAGTTTCCTCTTCGTTTTCTTCGCCTTCTTGGCTTTCACCCTCCTGATTGAGAGAGAAGTACTTTATTATAACCAAGACAACCCTATGTGATGCTGATGAACAAGTTATTTCAGAAAAGTAAATGCCCAAAATGTTATAGTAAGCCATGGGCGAAGCCATGGGTGAAAATGTCCAAGTTAGGCATAACATGGAGTTGCCTTGGCTTCTCAAACTTTGGGGCATTTACCTTGGCGTCGAATGAGTTATCCTTAAGTCTAGGATCCACTTCTACAGGTTTTGATGCAACTCGACGGAAGGGAGCTGGCTTACTTAATCCATTCTCTTTTTCTTTGGGAGTTGAGACACTAACTGTACCCTATAATTTATTTCAGTGTTAAAAAGTTCGTATAAGGTACATTAAGAAAATAAGACATTACCACAACCCAAAATACAAAAACAACTGAAAAGGTAGGTACTTGTACAGAAACATCAAGATAAAAAATAATTTAAACTAGTCTTGATTTCAAAAGATAAAAAACCGGCCAAGTGCGTGTCAGACTTCTCACATTTAGGGTTCCGTAACAAATGAGGGAATTATCAAAGAAAAAATCTGTTTTTTTTTTTAAATATATACATAGTAATAAACATTATCACTTCATTCAATGCGAGCAAGTCAATGCGAGGTTAAAAAATTCTTCAGAACAATGTTTTGTGACAGACGACAGACTGACGCGTGAGTGACAGCAATAGGACTCCGTATGGATCCTTCCTTTTAACACTGGTCTACTGATTGGATAAAGGCCTCTCCAGTTGCAAGTCATAATACATACTGAAATCCATGTAAGGTGAAAGCCCGGGGTAGCCCGCGAAATTCAAATTTTCTTACGTTTTTTGTAATTTGCATGTCAGTATCAGGTCGTATGTTGGTCAAAATATGAATCGCGACCATAGCATGTACGTATTTACAGAACTGTAATCATTAAAATCATCAATACTCTGTTAGAATTGTTGCCAAATGTCATGACTTTATGAAAAACTATATTTGACATCAATTTTAACAGTTGTATTGATGATTTTAATTCTGTATTTATAGAATAGTACTAATAGAATAGTACTTGCTACGGCCGCGAATCATATTTTGACCAAAATATTTGAGTTTCGCTGGCTACCCACCCAGATGCTACCACCTTAAGCATCTACTTTACTTCAGCCTTAAATGTGCCACTGCTGGGACAAAGGCTTACTCTTTGAGACAGAAGCCACCACTGATCTATTCATTTCCAGAAAACTAGTGATGAATGTCACTTAATTAACCTGTGGATATCATAAATTTAAAAAAAATTACCTTTACAAAATTACTGTAGGGCTTCTTAGCAGGTGCACCAGAATCTCCGTCTGATGCCTTTCTCTTTTTCCCAGATTGAAATCCATTTTCACCCTGGAACATAGTTTAATAGAATGATGAAAATGTCTTGTGTATTACTAGTCTAGTAGATGGTATTTAAAAATAAATTCATATTTAGTCACTCAAAATGCCACATGATTTGGTTTGGCTTTTAAATTTTTTCAATATATTTACCTGGTCAATCTTTGCCACTTTAGCAGGAGGAGAATCTTCATCACTATCATCACTGTCATCAGAAGACTCAGCTTTCTTGGCAGCTGGTTTTTGTGCTGGTTTCTTTTTTGGTTCTTCCTCATCACTAGAATCGTCATCTGAAGACTCTTGTTTCTTTGCAACAGGTTTAGGTTTAGCTGCGTTAACGGGTGTCTTCGGACCAGACTTCGATGGCTCCTCATCACTGTCATCACTATCATCTGAAGATGATGCCTTTTTAACTGGTGCCTTTGCTGGTGTCTTTTGAACTGCTTTTGGATTTTCCTCTTCACTGCTATCATCACTATCAGATGAGGATTCTTTTTTAGCTGAAGCCTTAATAGCCGGTTTCACAGGTGTGGGTTTAGGTTTCTGAAGAGCTTTCTGTGGCACTTTTTGACCCTCATCGCTGTCATCACTGTCATCTGAGGATTCTTGCTTTTTAGCTGGTGCTGCTTTAGCCTTAGCAGGAGTTGCTTGCGGTTTTGCTGCCTTAGCCTGAGGTTTAGAATCCTCGTCATCACTGTCATCAGAGTCATCTGATGACGATTCTTGCTTTTTAACAGGTGCTGCCTTTGCAACTGGTTTAGCAGGAGTGGCTTTTAGAGTAGGTTTAACTGGTGCCTTAGGTTTTTCGTTTTCACTGCTGTCACTGTCATCAGAAGAGGATTCCTGTTTCTTAGCTGGTGCTAGCTTGACTGGAGTCTTAGCTGGCGTTGGTGCAGCTTTCTTTGGAGGAGGTGCTTCATCCTCACTATCGTCAGAAGATGACTCTTGTTTCTTAGCTGGAGTAGCTTTAGCTTGAGGTTTAGGTGCAGCTTTTGCTGCAACCTTTGGTTTTTCATCTTCACTGCTGTCATCACTATCTGATGAGTCAGGCTTCTGTTTCGGAGCTACTTTTGGAGGTAGTGCCTTTGCAGGAGTCTTCTGTTGGGGTTTGGGTTTTTCATCCTCACTGCTGTCATCATCGGATGATGATTCTTGCTTCTTAACAATTTTGGGTGCAGTTACATTAGGTTTCACTGGTTGTTTTTTTGGGTTTGATGTGGCAGTGTCTTCACTGCTGTCACTATCATCTGATTCTGCTTTTTTAGCTGCTAGTTTGGGTTTGACCTATAACAACAAACATTTATTTGTAATTTGACCATAACTTAGTAAATATTTCATTTAATGAATATTTAATGGTATTCAGAGGTAGTGACGAATAGGTAAAATTTAAAATCATAGTGATTCATTCACAAGTTCTCATCATTATAAAAGTTAAAAACATACATGACAAAAGAGAAGATTACTTTATTAGCAACTTACTTGTGCTTTTGGTTTCTCATCCTCAGAGCTATCCGAGTCTGAAGAGCTTTGTGCTTTTTTAGGGGCTGCGGCCTTGCCATTGACTTGTGGAACTGTCTTTTTTTGTGGCTTCTCATCTTCACTGGAGTCATCATCAGAACTGATAAGGAGGAGTTAATTAATAACATTACATACTAGGAAAGGAAAATACTTTAACACATTCAATGCACAACACTTAGCATATGGGTTGTTTGTTCAATAGTTTGCTTATGTGACCTCCAGATTCATATCTATAAAATATGGTCAAATATTTTATGGCATATAAGTAAATGTAATAGTGAGCTTGAAAATGTTAAAAAAAAAGTGTGAAAACATCCTTGACATTTTTTTAAACAAACAATGCATTTTCATAACCTTATGACAATGCCATACCCCAGCCATCAGACAATTGGTTTTGTTGAAACAAATAGGCTGGAAAGCACCTACTTCAGCAGTAAGTTAATTTGTTAACCTATAATTTCAGGACCTAATGTGATCATAACCTTAAAACATTGATATTGCAGTTATCACCTTTCAGCTGCTGGCTTTTGTGGCTTCTTGATTTTATTATATTCTTGAATTATATCAGTTAATGAAGGCAGGCTCTTGACACGAGGTTTCTAAAATAAAACAAGAAAAAAACATTGAAAAAAAGATACCTCGGGTATCGAAGGTAACGAAATTACAACAAGCCTACAAAATAAGAACAGTAAGTAAATATTTCGATCATCATGTCTAGCTCAATAATTAAAATATACCGCAAAGGTACTCCAAAGCGGCAGATTTTACAAAATGTCGCGTCGATGAATTAAAATGTCGGTCGACATGTGGCGATAAATTTTAAATAAATTCGTAGATTACACATCCGAAACTGTAACCGACACACCAGTTGAACCTATTATTACAACAACTGCTACGGAAAACACTATCGCGAAGTTTTCGAGCACGTGTGGTGACCGGCCACACGTGGTTTTTTGGTGAAGACAGATGATGGAGCTTACCGCTTTCGTTTTCTTCAAAAATTCTTGAGCTAGCGATTTGTCTATACTTTGTAAAAATTGATGAACTATTGAATTAGCTTCAGTTTGCACTTCTGCGGGGACCCCCATTTTTGTAATTTAGAAAACTTTAATAGCACGGCAACGCAACGCCGCCGTTTGTCACAGACACAAACTCAATCACTCACAATTTCACAAATTAGCACAGCACACCGCAGCCAGACCAGTTACCACAGAATATATATTAGTCAAAGAGTAACATATATTAGTGCTCAGTACAGATAACTATACAAGTTAAAAGTTAGAGAGTGCTCGTGGAAGGCTGGAAGCTATCTAATGCTATCTATCCGATTTCAAGGGACCCAATTTAGGAAACAGGAAGGTGTAATAGCAGTTAAGGCTCAATTACACGTTCCGATTTCAAGGGACCCAATTTAGGAACAAACTAACTAGGAAGCAGGAAGCGAGCAATTACACTATCCTAAATTGAACTCCTAAGTCGGCAGTGTTGCCAACTCTTACAAATTCGAGTCCCTAAACAGAATATCAAAAGTCGCTCTATAGTCTCTTAAAAACTGATTCTACCAGGAGCAGACTTAAAAATAAAAAGAGCGGACTCAGATTTTTTTTCTGGGAAAGGGACTTTGTGAAATTTAATTTAATTTTAAACACAAACCAAAATACTACTACCCCATTTGTAGCGACAAAGTCTCTAAATTGGCAACACTTAGCTCTAAATCGGGGTGATGCGATTACACTATCCTAAATCGTACACAATTTAGGAAGTCAAATCGGGACGTCCCAATCTCACTAAATCGTACACTAACTGCTCTAACTGCTATTACACCTTCCTGTTTCCTAAATTGGGTCCCTTGAAATCGGAAGGTGTAATTGAGCCATTAGAGCAGTTAGTGTACGATTTAGTGAGATTGGGACGTCCCGATTTGACTTCCTAAATTGTGTACGATTTAGGATAGTGTAATCGCATCACCCCGATTTAGAGCTAAGTGTTGCCAATTTAGAGACTTTGTCGCTACAAATGGGGTAGTAGTATTTTGGTTTGTGTTTAAAATTAAATTAAATTTCACAAAGTCCCTTTCCCAGAAAAAAAATCTGAGTCCGCTCTTTTTATTTTTAAGTCTGCTCCTGGTAGAATCAGTTTTTAAGAGACTTTAGAGCGACTTTTGATATTCTGTTTAGGGACTCGAATTTGTAAGAGTTGGCAACACTGCCGACTTAGGAGTTCAATTTAGGATAGTGTAATTGCTCGCTTCCTGCTTCCTAGTTAGTTAGTTCCTAAATTGGGTCCCTTGAAATTGGAAGGTGTAATTGAGCCTTAATCTGTGCTCGTGGAGTGCTCTGTGCGCAGCGCAGACTTCGTCAGTGTGACCATTTTCAAAGTACAGATCCTGCCTTACTTTGGTAAAAAACCTACCAAATTCTGCCAAAGTCTGAGTAAAAAAATGCCTAAATATTGCCAACTTAATTAATAATTAACGAAGAAAAGTCTAGATATATATAATATGATATTGGAACGAAGTTCCATATCGCGCGTTGCGAAAGGGGGCTAGCCGGAAAAAATTAGGAACAATTGTTGATGGTGTCGGACGTAAAAGAATAGTACCATCCCATCACTTCCCGTGGCTGTCGTAAGAGGCGACTAAGGGAGCTTGAGCCCTAGTGCATACTACTAAAGGACCTTGGGCCACCCGCGCGGTGGCGGGTAAACCACCAACAACAGCATTCCCATGGAGGGTTGGCGTCAGGTAGGCGGCCGGCTATAAAACTTCTGCCAAAACCTTTTTGCAACATGGTCTGGAAAAATATAATCATGTGCGATAGGGCTAGGGCGTACCCCACAGGTGACGCGCAGGGGCAGCACCCGGCTCCTGTGGGAAATGAATAAGGGTTGTCGCACCAGGACGGGCGAGTGCGACGTAAGATGCAAGCTCGGAGAGTGAGAGAATTAAGATTGAGGTGTGCGAGCTGGAATATAACATTGCTGCAAGCTGCTTCGGCTTTTGACCTGGCAATAACTAACACCTGGTTCAAAAAGAAAGACGAACACCTGATCACGTACAAAAGTGGCCAGCACGCGACCCAAATTGACTTTTTCTTGGTGAGACGAAACAGTCTCAAAACAGTCAAAAACTGTAAAGTGTTGCCAGGCGAAGGCTTAGTTTCTCAACACAGGCTCATAATGATGGACGTAACAGTCAGTGTCTCGTCCAGTAGGAACAAAGAACGGCCCCCACCCAAAATCAGATGGCGTATGATAGAAAATGAGGAGTGTGCAAGTATGTTTAAGAGTCAAGTGGAAGATAAAATGAAGGATATGGAAGGAAAATCTGTGGATGAATGTTGGAAAGAGATGGCGGATTGTATAAGGCGAGTAGCAAAAGATGTGTTTGGAGAATCGCAAGGTAAAGGCATGATAGAAAAGGATACATGGTGGTGGAATGAAGATGTGCAAAAGATGCTAAAAGAAAAGAAAAATTCGTTTAAAGTATGGCAGTATGTAGAAACCGGAAATGATAATTTGAAAGAAGAGAAAAAGAAAATTTGTAAAGAATGGAAGAGAAAGGCAAAAAAGGCGGTTGCAGTTTCCAGGGCTAAGGCGCAGGAAAAGTTATATGATTTACTGGACAGCCCTAGAGGCCAGAAGGAGCTCTACCGAATTACAAAATTAAGAGAAAGGAGAACGAGGGATATAATGCACATAAAGTGTATGAAAGATGAACTCTGTAAAGTCTTGTCGAAAGATGACGAAATAAAAGAGCGATGGTAGCTTTATTTTGAAAAGTTGATGAACGAAGAGAATGAATGGAATGGTGTGCTCAAAGAGGTACAAGTAAATATGGGTTTGGTGAGAGAAATTAGCATGGATGAAGTAAGAAAGGCAGTTCAATGTATGAAAAATGGAAAGGCCATGGGCCCTGATGACATACCAGTAGAAGTATGGAAGTGTTTAAAAGAGGATGGATGTATGTGGCTGACTTTATTCTTCAATAAGTTGTTGTATGAAGAAGTGATCCCACAAGAATGGTGTAATAGTTCGCTAGTGCCCATCTTCAAGAATGGGAAAAGGGGATGTACAGGACTGCAACAACTATCAAGGGATAAAGCTCATGTCACATACTATGAAAGTATGGGAGAATGTGATAGAGAAAAGATTGCGAGAGGAGAGTGAGATTACCCCGAACCAGTTTGGGTTTATGCCAGGTCGAGGAACAATGGACGCCATCTTCGCTCTCCGTCAATTGTGCGAGAAGTACAGACGTGTGCACAAGAACTTGCACATGGTGTTCATTGATCTTGAGAAAGCGTATAATAGGGTACCTCGGGATGTGTTGTGGTGGGCCTTGAAAGAGAAAGGTTTGCCTGGGAAGTATGTTGAGTTGATTCGTGCTATGTACAGACAATCTAGTACCTACGTCCGGTCGGCTGCTGGCAACACCGATGAGTTCAGTGTGGCTGTAGGCTTACATCAACGGTCGGCTTTAAGTCCTTACCTTTTCCTGTTGATTATGAACGGTCTTACGTCGGAAATACAGGAAGAGGCACCCTGGTGCATGCTGTTTGCCGACGACGTTGTTCTGGTCGGTGAAAATGGACCTGAGATCAAGAGCAGATTTGAGAAATGGCGACAGAAGCTGGAGGAAGTTGGCTTGAAAATCAGCAGATCCAAAACTGAATACATGTTCTGCGATTTCGGCGGTCTCTCCAGTTCTGAAGCTGTAGTGCTAGATGGCGCGCTTCTCCCAGTCTGCTCCGATTTTCGGTATCTCGGTCACTCGTGCAAAGCGATGGCGAAATAGATCGGACTGTTAAGCACAGAATTAACACTGGATGGATGAAATGGCGGCAGGACACCGGGACTATCTGTGACTCCCGCATTCCCCTAAAACTTAAGGGGAAGATTTATAAAACAATGGTAAGACCAATGGTGTGTGTGTGTGATGATGTGTATATGTGTGTGAAAGTGTGTGTGTGTGTGTGTGTCTTGTATGGTTCAGAAAGTTGGGCCACAAAAGGGATGAATGAAAAGCAATTGCATGTAGCTGAGATGAGAATGATAAGAGCGATGTGTGGTGTTACGCGCATGGATAGCATTAGGAATGAGTATATAAGAGGAAGTCTGAAAGTGGCACCGCTGACTGAAAAGTTGTGTGGAAATCGGTTGTCGTGGTATGGGCATGTGATGCGGAGGAATGAAGAAAATGTCATGAGGAAAGTCTTGTGTATGGATGTGGATGGCTATAAGAGTAGGGGAAGGCCAAAGAAACGATGGTTGGACTGTGTCAAAGAGGATACGGGTAAAAAGAGGGTGACTACAGAGATGACGACTAATAGAGGAGTATGGAAGAAAAAGACATGTTGCGCCGACCCCAATTAAATTGGGATAAGGGCAGGAGAATGATGATGTTGACACTTTTTAATCCAAAAGTTGTAACGACACTTTTTGATTCAAAAGTTGTAACGGCACTTTTTGCTATAGTTTTTGTTATTGCTATAGAGTTGAGTTGAGTTGAGCTGAGCTGAGCTGAGCTGAGCTGAGCTGAGCTGAGCTGAGCTGAGCTGAGATGAGCCAAGTTGAGATGAGATGAGATGATGAAGTATAACTTCTGACGTGCGTACATAAGTACACACACACTTTTTTTTTTGAGTCTGCGTAATAGCATTTTTACATAAGACCATGAGTCGGCAGTGCGGTTAATATTACAATATATTTGTTAATAATAAAAAAATAATATTATAACTTAAAAAAAAATAAAATTAATTACAATTCCTTCACTAATTAATCGAAAGGAACTTCGTTCCATTCGGGTGTCCCTTGACACCTCTAAAGTTTTTTGTATTTTTATTTAAGATAAAATTAACATTACAATCTGTTGACAAAACTTACCGAAGACTGCCCACTAAATCTATTCATATATTTTTTATGTTTACTAGTTAGGTGGTATTAGCGCCAGGGTAGCCCACGAAATTCAAATTATCTTATGTTTTTTGCGATTTGCAGGTAACTGTCAGGTTTTATTTTGGTCAAAATATGATTTGCGGCCGTAGGTAAATAAAATAAAATAAAAATTGTTTATTGACACAGAAATTACATCCATTTGTATTAAAATAGGCACAGTCTTTGGATATGTACTACAATATTACTGATACTGATTCCCAAACTAGGCCAGAAACCTGTATCTTGGGAGACAGTGTTCAGTCGCTTAAAAGGTAGACAGTAATGTTTATACAGAAGGTCGCTTTTTACACTTTAATAAGTTAATGCTCTTAATGCTATGTAATTATGTGGTGTGCTATACAGGGTGGAGAAAACAATACGACAATAAATGAAAACACGGACAATACTAGTTCATAAGAATAAGTTTAAGCTATCAAAAAAATCCTAACATCGAAAATAAAAAAATTAAAATTTCAAACAAACTAAATGGCATAAAACTAGAAACGAAATAGAACACCATTTATAAATATGAGTTCACTAACCTGTCGTAAGAGCGGCAACAACGCGCGGTCCTGTAGCGACTTGATTTTTTGGCTTTTAATTATGGATTAATGCTCAGTAAAATTACACTGAATCACAGATTATTAACCAAATAATCAGGCATCTCTCAACCGCGTGTTATTTATTAATCAAATTATTAATCACGATCAGGATGTAGGCATGAAAGTCACTAAATTTTTCGTTTTTCAATATGGCCGCCATGAATTCGAATACACAAATTGCACCGTCGTAAAAGGTTATTTCTAACGTCTGACAAAAGGTCCCCATTCGCAGCCATGTGTTTTAATTTATTAAAAGATATGATTATTCTATCTTTTAAATCATCAACAGTATCAACAGCTGTTGAGTACCTACACTTCATTTTTGATATGACCCCACAAGAAAAAATCCAGTGGTGTAAGGTCGGGGGACCTGGCTGGCCAACACGTTGGTCCATAACGGCCAATCCACTGCTGTCCGAACATTTGAGACAAACGCTCTCTAGCAGACACCACTGAATGAGCTGGTGCTCCGTCTAATTGGTACCACATCTGCCTGTACGCAGTTACCGAAAGCTCATCCATGTACTCGCAAACAGGTCCATTGAGGAGTTCTAAAAACTTTCGGCATTTAAATTAAAATTTAAAATTCGTTCCTCAAGGGTCACTTTTACACGTGGAAGAGCACTATCCACATGCGGGATTAAGGATCGATTTTCTCGCATCCTCTGGACAGCTTGGACAATGGTGCGCCCGTTGGTCGGACAAACTCGAGTGTTTCCAAACCTCTCTCGGTATGTCCGTATAGCCAAAGCGGCATTTCTTTGACACTCCCCATAAATTAAAATCATGTCGGTGTACTCCGAAGCTGTGTAATTGTAGCGCGGCATGATTATTAAAAAAAAAAACACGAAAACAATAAAAACTAAGCGTCTAATTTCGCACAATTCACTCACTGTTTAACTAAATACCTATTAAAACGTTACGTGTCCTGTCACCAAAATAAAGCGTCCAATTTCGCACTAATACCGCCGTAAATGAATTTACAAAACACGACACACACGAGCGGCGGGGAAGTACCTACATCAAAGACGCGGCACTGTACCTCCGGCTGCACTACAAAGCGAGGACGCGTGATTCATCACAGGATCGCGGCCGGCGACACACTAACCTAAATTTGTTGTAGCAAATTTCTTCAAGAAAGCGAAGTAACAAACGAAACTAGATTTATCTCTTTCGCACACACTAAATTTTCTATTAATATTATGAGTGCATTGCAATTTCCGCATTCGTTCCTTTCTTATCCAACTCTGATGACACGCTTTATGACTCTTATTACTCAGAAGTAAGGTATAATTTTCACTAAATTAGATGAAAATACTAATTTGGCGAAAGTGTTTATGTCCTCGTAGCGAGTTGGCAACGTGACTTTAATGTTTTGATGTTTATACCGATGTGGGTCGTTCACCTGACAGTGTTTCCCTATTATCAGATACATCATGTAGCAAATGTTAAAAATGAAAAATAATTTCCTGTGACTAAACTACTGGATATATTCAAATAATTTTTTGTATGTAGACTGAGAACGTCTTGAGGTATGCGAGCTTTAATTTAATGTCGTATTGTCATCACCACTCTGTATATATGTCAGTGTGTGTGTGTGTGATGATGTGTATATGTGTGTGAAAGTGTGTGTGTGTGTGTGTGTGTGTGTAAATCGAAAGTACGTATTTACAGAACTGTAATCATTAAAATCATCAATAGGTACAACTCTCTCAGTTAGAGTTGATGCCAAATGTCATGATTTCATGAACACATTTGAACATAAATTGTAACTGAAAGAGTTAAATTATGTAATTGAGCCTTTATTCACGATCCATCCCAGCTGTACGTCCGCTCAAGGCCGCGGCGCTGGATGTAGGATACACACTATCGTGCGCGCATCTAGCGTGCTAGATGTAATCGAACGAATTACATGAGAGGACGTGTTTTATTTAATTAAGATATCACCTTTTATAACAAAACACCAAAAATGTGCGTTCTCCTGATATAGCTAGCAGAAGCATACGAGAGAGGGAAAAATAGGAAACGATATTGTATGAAAAAAAAATATCATAAACGTGCGGAGTACACTCAAATGAATATCTTGAATGATTTGAATGTGATAGATTTTCATACCTATCTACAGACATACAAGCGACACGCACAAGCTCTAAATGCTAAAGACTCAATTACACCTTCCGATTTCAAGGGACCCAATTTAGGAACAATCTAAAGTAGGAAATAGGAAGCAAGCGATTACGCTATCCTAAATTGGAATTCTAAATCGGCAGTGTTGCGAACTCTTACGAATTCAAAACCCTAGACAGAATATCAAAAGTTGCTAGAAAGTCTCTAAAACTGATTCTACCAGGAGCGGACCAAAAAAGAAAAAGAGCGGACTAAGATTTTTTTTCTGGGAAAGGGACCTTGGGTAATTTATTTTTAAACACATAAAAATAGTATTAAGGAACGTGCACGACGTAGTCTGTGCCATCTAGTGGAGTAAATTCGAAACTTTTACCCATTAAAACTTGTCATTGACATTTCCGTGCCATATATTATATATACACACACATATCATGCACACATGCAGCACGCGTAACGTAGACTTCCATCTAGTGAGTGAAATCCGCAATTTTTAGTGTATAAATACTTGACATTGACATTATTTTATGTGCCGCCATCTATAGTTCCTGCACGTTCCCTATTACATCTTCCGATTTCTTAAATTGGGTCCCTTGACATCGGCAGTTGTTTTTGAGCCTTTAGTACCGCGCCTAAAAAAATCTTCGTAACAAAATTTTGTTACAGACAGCGGACGGACAGACAGACGGACAAGTGAGTGACAACAATAGGGCTCCGTTTGGAGCCTTCGGGTACGGAACCCTAAAAAGTACAGTGTGCTTGCACACGTAGACTCTGTAAGATTAGGTAAGTTTCACATTGTGCACTGTAAGATTAAGTGAGTTTCACACGTAGACTCTGTAAGATTAGGTGAGTTTCATTTATGTAGGACTAGCTTCTGCCGGCGGCGTCGTCCGCGTTGTATTATTACTGCCCCCATTACAAATTATACTTATTATGCTATTCTAGACTAGCATTCATTCAAATCCGTTCAGTCGTTCTGGTGAGATTGAGTAACATACATCCATCCATACAAACTTTCGCATTTATAATAATACTAGCTTCTGCCAGCGGCTTCACACGCGTGGAATTAGTAGGGGAGGCCGAGGTAAGTTAAGGCTCTACACCTTCCGATTTCAAGGGACCCAATATAGGAACAATCTAATTACTAAGCTAGCGATCACACTAAACTAAATTGGACTCCTAAATCGGAATCCTAAATCGCCAGTGCTGCCAACTCTTACAAATTCGAGCCCCTATACAGAATATCAAAAGTCGCCAGAAAGTCTCTAAAACTAGTTTTACCAGGAGCGGAGCAAAAAAAAAGAGCGGACTTTTTGTGATAGTATTCAAAATTGGACTAGGATTTCTTTTTCTGGGATGGAATAGCTCAATTACACCTTCCGATTTCAAGGGGCTCAATTTAGGAAAGTGGAAGGTGTAATAGCTGTCAGAGCAATTAGTGTCCGATTTAGTGAAATTGGGAGGTCCCGATTTGACTTCCTAAATTGTGTACGATTTAGGATAGTGTAATCGCATCACTACGACTCAAAGAGTATAGAATTCTACGATTTAGAGCTAAGTGTTGCCAATTTAGATTTGGTCGCTACAAATGGGCTATTAGTACTTTTAAACGTGTAATAAAATAAAATCAAGGTCCTTTTCTCGGAAAAAATGTAGTCCGCTCTTTTTCTTTTTTGGTCCGTTCCTGGTAGAATCAGTTTGAGAGACTTTCTAGTGACTTTTGATATTCTGCCTAGGGTCTTGAATTTGTAAGAGTTCGCAACACTGCCGATTTAGAATTCCAATTTAGCAGTCCAATTTAGGATAGTGTAATCAATAGCTTCCTACTTAGATTGTTCCTAAATCCCGTCCCTTGAAATCAGAAGCTGTGCCTTAAATCATACACAATTTAGGAAGTCAAATCGGGACCTTCCAATCTCACTAAATCGGACTCGTAAATGTTCTAACTGCTATTACACCTTCCGATTTCTTAATTTGGGTCCCTTGAAATCGGAAGGTGTAATCTCCGTTAGGAGTATATGTATTCTGTGGGTGTATTTGAGCCTGTATTAATGTAATCTGTGTACCTACCTTTGCCTATGTATGTATTGTTCTTTCTTTAGGTATGTCTATGTATTATATTTATGTGATGACAAGTAGTAGCACCGATAGCTTCGGTTGACGATTTATTTAATGAATTTTGTTTGTACTTTATCATAATAATTGCAGTGTGTTAAGTAGGAAGGAATGTGAATAACCAGTCATCGTCAACAGTGTACATACTAATTAAACCCGTACTTATCAGAACCAGAAGTTACCTAGTAGATTGCGATGTGAGCTGACATGTTTTTAGATGTTTGCTTTGTCGATGTCCAATGTGATAGCGAAGAAAATCTGTAAATGTTATGTAGGCTCAATTGAGCATTAAAAATATAGTACCACAATGCCTGTTCAGCAAATTAATGTAAAAAACTCTTCGGATATTGAAAGTTGGGAATGGGGAGGTGGATGTGGTCGAGAGGTGATGCGGACGGGGTCAGGGAGCAGCCGCACGTCATGTAGCAATTCTAGCGGAGATATTTGCCGCATATGTCATTGCGAGAGCGAACCTCACAACCCTCTACTGGCACCATGTTATTGTTCAGGTCAGTGAAAATATATACATTGTGCGTGTATCTACCACTCCATGAAGTCCTATACGTAGCGAGGATAAAGCGAATTACACAGCTGTTCTCTGTTTACATAATGATATTTGACACAGTTAAATATAAAACTTAAGTCAAGAACAGAGCCAATTACTGTGAAGGGCATATGTTCAGTTGTTAGTAAGAATAATTGAGAATCAATAGCATTGAAATAAGCAAGATAAACAAAGTTTGTGGTGGTGGTTTAGCAGATAATATTATCTGTAAAACTAACCAATAATAACATACTATATTACTGTAAACATTCATTCATGAGTTAAATACCTATGCCTATGAAGTATACATCCATCTATTATGTACTCCTACAAATATGCTGAAACTCAAGATATGATTTTTAGAAAATGGATGAATAATGTTAATAAGTCAGTGTTATTTTTTTTACCTAGGATTATTAAATAATGAGCAAAGAAGGCATCCTGAGATGCTCACTTATGTAGTGGTTGATAAGGTAAACCTATAATATAATTGCCCTACTTTGAGGTAAATCAAAGTGTGGCATTGCTATTTCCTGGTGTATATAGTAGGTATTGTATATGTATATCCGGTTAGACTGGAAGCTAACCCCAAGATAGCTAGGAAAAGGCTAGGCAGATGATGATAGTAGTGTATATATTATATTCAGTACCAACAGGCAAATTTAATGACAAATATATTTGTAATGAATAATTTACAAGCTTTTAATTACATACATTTGTGTACGTCCTACACATATATTACAATAAATTTATCCTCTTGTGTCAAAGCTGACAGGTTGAGTTATGTGATAATATATGTTTATTTATTTTAAATCTAATATTTAGTTCATGTAGGAGCACCTATGTAAATCATATCTAACAGTAAATAAACAATATTTGTATTTACTGAAACTACCTATATTATGCATCATAACACAAATGTAAAGTCCTTGAAAGACAACAATAAATATTAAAGTAGGTAAAACAACATACAAAACAAAAAAAAGTTTTCTATAATTTCATAATCAATAGAATTACATTTGATACTAGCGACCTGCCGCGGCTCCACATAGGTAATAATTATACACGCAAATATTTATTGCTCTGTCTATTTGTGAAAGCAATATTAAAATCCAATGCATGATTTAAGAGGGGTTAGCACAGAAACAGATGGACGTAGAAAGTGACTTTGATTTATGTAGAGAAGATAATATGTAGGTAGTCAGTATAGCTTTTCTATGGCGACATTCATTAAAGTAAATTTTAAGACTCAATATTAACCAGCAATCAGTAAACATTTTTTTAACTGCTGATTATAGTTAATTGATGTAAAAGCATAAATGCCGTAAAGCGAAAAGTGGCGTGCTCTCAGCGAGCGAGACGCAACCTCTTGCAGCGCACTCGCTTCAAAACTTCTTCTACTAAACGAGTTGTTGTAGTCACGCGGCGGCCCATTGCGTCTCGCAGCGTAGAAAGAACCCGACCATTAAGTCGTTTGTGGAGAGGCACCTATATCAACATTGCCCTGAAGGTCTCACCTTGTGAAAATACTGTGCTTAGTATAGTGGGCCTAATATGACATTGACATGTGTTAATAATAGCATTCATTACCTAGTAACTAAATTGGCAAGCATGCTCCATCTTTTACCACATTATCTTTATCATCAGATGAGATAGTGGACAAACATGAGCCTATTATAAATAAAAAAAACTTATTATCGGACACAAAGGGCATAGTAACTAAAATGACTTAAAAACCTATGTTAATAGGTATAAGTACCTGGATACCAATTTTTTTTGGATAAATCAACGTTTTCTAAAATTTAAACCTAGCTAGATCGATTTAACGCCCCCAAAACCCCCTGCATACTAAATTTTATGAGAGTCGTTGGAGCAGTTTCCGAGATTCAGATTATATAATTTAAAAAAAAATATATATATATATAGAAGAATATAATGTATATATATTCTTGTGCATATATATATGAATAAAAGAATATAATATAGCTTGTTTAAAGGTATTACATTAGATTTAATTAATATTTAATTTATAATTTAATTTACATATATAAAAAAATTTTTTGCTCTAATGGAATATTGTTTATAGTTAACGGGTCATGTAGCGGAATCCTTTTGTTTTTAGCTTTAAATATAATGTAACATGTCTTTGAGATGTTTACGGTTAACAAATTATATTGGAACCATACAGAAATAATTTTTAAATCCTCTTGGGCTCGTGAAATAGCATCATGAACATTTGTTCCGAAATAAAACAAGCATGTGTCATCAGCATATAAAGTTAAATGACCATGTAGTCCTAGCTCTGTTATATTATTTATATATATTAAAAATAATAACGGTCCCAATATGGATCCTTGTGGGACGCCATACGTGATAGGTGAAGCTTTACTTTTGACATTATCTATTTTCACAACTTGAAATCTATTTTAGAGAATAAACCAATGAATTAGGGGTTAGTGAGAATGGCCAGTGTGAATGAAGTGAGAATAGCAGTGAATGGAATGAAGAATGGTCAGGCAATTGGTCCAGACAAAATACCAATTGAAGTGTGGAAGTCATTACGGGTATATGGATGGACTTAGTTAGCTAAGTTGTTGCTGGAAGAAGCCATACCTGACGAATGGTGCAAGTGCAACAGTTGGTGCCTATCTTTAAGAACAAAGGTGATGTGCTGGAGTGCAAGTCTTTAAGAACAAAGTGCAACTATAGAGGAATGAATCTAATGTCACATAGTATGAAAGTTTGGCAAAAAGTTATTGAAAATCGGCTGAGAGAAGAGAGAGGAATCTCACAGAACCAGTTCGGTTTTATGCCTGGTCAGGGTACAACGGATACCATTTTCGCTATCCGCCAGCTCTGCGAAAAATGCAGAGCTATGCATAAAAACTTGCACATGGTGTTCGTTGACCTCGGAAAGGCATATGACCGGGTGCCTCGTGAGGTTTTGTGGTGGGCCCTAAATGAAAAAGGTGTTTCTGGGAAGTATGTGCAGTTGATCCGAGCGATGCACAGTAGATGCAGTACCCAAGTCCGGTCTGCAGTAGGCACCACTGACAGCTTCAGTTTAGCAGTCGGTTTGCACCAGGGGTCGGCCCTCAGCCTCCGCCTCTTCCTGATGATAATGGACGCTCTGACGTCGGACATCCAGGAAGAGGCTCTCTGGTGTATGCTGTTTACTGATGACATTGTGCTGGTTGCCGAAAGCGGCTTAGAGGTCCAGAGTAGATTGGAGACGTGGTGGCAAAGACGAGAGTGTTGTCCTGGAATTGAGCAGAACCAAAACAGAATACCTTTTTTTTTTGGAGTTGATAAATCATCCTATGACTTCTCCTGCTCTGGGTGGAGCGGGAGGGCGTGTCAGACTTTTACTGACTAAAACCCACCCCTGTTCCTTCCTCGCCTGAGTGCCCAGGGGCGCGATAACTCTGTTACGAATTTATCCGCGACCCCTTGGCATGCAGTCAGTGGTGGCTGACATCTCTTTGAGGCGCGCATGGAACACTACGCGCCGTCGACTCACGGGCCTGGTGCTGATCGGACGGCGAGCTATCCATTACTCGCCGTTCGCAGGCCCGCGTCTACGGTGGTCAGAAATCGCCCTGCGACCTCCGACGCCCAGGGCGTCTGAGGTCGGGGCGTGAGGGCCACTCCGTTGAGTCTCCCTCACCCGTTCCGCCTCCTCCTTCGCGAGCATTACTGCTTCGCAGAAGGAGGAGACTGCTTCCCATTCCCTCTCGCTCCGCACCATGGCCTGGACCAGGGCCGCGCGCGAGAGGTCGCTGCCGCCTATCGCATCCAAGAGGACATGGCCCAAGATACCGTTCTGCGATTTTGGCGGTCTCTCCAGTCCTATGCCTATAGCTCTCACCGGAACGCCTATACCGAATTGCTCCGACTTTCGGTACCTCGGGTCGCTTGTCCGGGGGATTGGCGATATAGACCGAGACGTAACGCACAGGATCAACTCAGGATGGATGAAATGGCGACGGGTCACTGGAACAACTAGCGACCGATACCCCTCAAGTTAAAGGGAAAAATCTATAAGTCCGTGATTAGACCTGTCATACTCTATGGATCAGAATGTTGGGCTGTGAAAAAGACTGATGAAAAAAGATTACATGTGGCGGAGATAAGAATGTTGAGATGGATGTGTGGAGTAACGAGAATGGATAAAGTGAGAAATGAGTACATTAGAGGTAGTTTAAAAGTGGCGCCAGTCACAGAAAAGTTGAAAGGGAACCACTTATCTTGGTATGGTCATTTGAAGAGGAGGGATGAAACACATGTAACTAAAAGAGTTATAAATGTGAATGGGTGGAGAGAGAGAGCAAGGCCAAAGAAAAGATTGGTGGATTGTGTGAGGAGTGATATGAAAGAAAAGAGAGTGATAGCGTGACGGCTGACAGGACAGAATGGAAGAAAAAAACGTGTTGCACCGACCCCAAGTAACATGATTTATGGCCAGGAAGATAATGACTACTCCCACGCCATTTCTTTTACCGTCATTTCCACAATAGAAAAACTTGTATCCTTCACCAATTTCCCTCGCCTTTGTTCCCTTCCACTTAGTTTCCTGTAAACACGCTATATTTATTCGTCTTCTTTTTAATAAGTTCGCTAACTCTCTGGCCCTTCCAGTCATAGTCCCACCCAACATTCCAACTTGCATACCTCAATCTCACATCCCGAGCTAGCTTCTTACGTTGCCCCCGCCCGGGGTGGTGCAACGACCCTAGTCCATTTCCCACAGGGGCCGGGTGCTGCGTCTGCGCGTCGCCTGTGAGGTACATCCTAACCCTATCGCACATTCCATTCAGACCTAACATATTGCTAAAGATTTTTAAAATGTTTTACGGTCGGCCGCCAGCCTGACACCAACCCTCCTTGGGAATACGGTTGCTGATGGTTTACCCGCCACCACGCGGGTGATCTAAGGTGCTGAAATAGTATGCATGGCCAATGGGATGAAATGGGGTGGCAGCATTCTTAATCCGGAGCCTTTGGACTTAAAAAAAAGTCTTTACTGTAAACTATTTAAATAATAATACTCATAAGTGATCTAAATTTTATGTAATGATGGAAATGACATTGAAATAAGAATAACTTTTACTAACAAGTGTTTACATAATTATCATGTTCTGTAATTATAATTTAATGATGTGTCTTGTTGCAGGAAGTTTGAAATATGTTCACCAGAGCTGTTTACAACAGTGGTTGACTGCATCAGAAACAAGGTCTTGTGAGCTCTGCAAGTTCAACTTTATCATGCACACCAAAATAAAGCCATTTAATGAGGTACAAATTCACAATTTATTTTGAATCTAAGTGTATCAGCTAGTTTTATTTAATCTGGTTTATGTAACAGGAGATGATCTCACATCCGTTTTATTCAACCAATTATAAATACTTGTTTTACTGAGACTATACAATATTAGATGGACAGTTAACAAAAGAGTTTAGTATACAGACATAATTTTTCATCTTTCCAGCATACTGTCAATATTCACTCTATGTTTTAGACATGTTATGCTCAAAGTCCGAAATCGCTCGATGAGCGAAAAAAAAGCACAACGTATTTTGGCTTCTTTCAAACAGCCACATCGCTAATTTCGCGTCGTGGTACTTAAAAAAACGACTAAAGGTGGTGTTGTGAGAATTGAAATTTGTATGGCAAAATTTCTCTCCACGCCCTGCCCACCTTTGGTGTAAAAGGTCTAGATGCGCGAGGATGTGCGAGGCCAGACTTGAAATATTTTTTAGTACAATATTGAACCTTATCACTCTAAGAATAGAGCATTTATTTACTTTGGCACCAGTCATCGAGGACACGCATGGTCTCCGCTGGACATTGCGAGACATCTTTCGGTGTAAAAGGGTAAGCGTGATTTCAATTCTCGCCCGTCGCATTCAAACAGTGAAGAATAGTAGATTGTGTCATGATGAGCAAAATAATATTTTTACGGCGAGGGCGCTTTTTTGAATCCAGAGCGAAGTGAGGGATTCTAGAGTAAAATCCCGAGCGTAGCGAGGTATTCTTTAGTAGAATCCTGAACGTAGCGAGGGATTTGCGCCCGAGTGATACACTCTACTTTTCATCACCCACTATGAGAAAATAAAAGGCGCCAAATATTTTATTGTAATATTATTATTTAATAAAACATGGAGTAACAACTTTAGTGAAATTAAATAGTATCTAATAATAAAACAACTAAAAACTTATATTTACATTTGAGACATTATCGCAATTATGAAAATTTATTGTTACAGTTTTATTAGGATTAGAGATTGTTGTAGATTTTAGATTCTGCGTGTTTGAAATAATGTCCGAATCCGGCTCATTTTGAGTAAAATGTGACGGTGAATCTCGTTGTTTGAATGTAGATGGGCGCGGCGACAGTGGCATGGATGGATTAACTGAAGGTTGCAATTTAATGTTTTCCACGATGCGTTCACATGTTTTCGCCTTGTTCTCAATGGAATCTTCTATATACCCCTCTGCTACAGCACTCGACTTCCATCCTCCATGTCGCTTGAGAACAGTTAAGTTCGCTCCAGAATCTGCCAAAAAGGTAGCAGAAGTACGACGAAAACAATGTCCTGTATACAGCTTGATATCTGGTAACTGCAAATAAGTAGCGATTTCTTGTGGCATGTTAGAAATTTTATTTTTTCCCATAACTTGTTTGAAGCACTTGCCATTTTGATAAAGGGTTGAAAAACCGATTGGTCTTCATATCAGCAGGACGCAGGTCCAGGTATTTCTGTACAATAGTTTTTTATCCTCCTCGAATAACGAAGGATCGATCAATTTTTGTTTTTGTGTCTGTCAGCTTTACTAACAGTAAATCGTCCGAGTGATTTTCGACATCATCAACAGTTATTTTTAAAAGTTCATTGCCACGACAAGTTCCATGTACTCCGAAAATTAAAGCCATTTTTAACAAAATCGACTGTGAATAAGACAAGTATCTATCGAAGTACAGGTTAGAAGTAAGAAAGACTTTGTCGGGTGCCTCATTAAGGAAAGTCTCCACGTTTTTGACTTTGGAGGTTTAAATCCATCAGACATCCTCTTCAGATACGCTATTAGTTTCGAATGTGTCCAGTTTTACGTCGTTATTAGAACTGACTGTTGATTTTTGCATCGAGTAGGTACTTACTCCAAAGAGTGGAAGGTTGTTTAGTTTTGGCTAAGTACTGGAAGTAGGCTTTCATATATTTCTCCCGGGATTTTGCAGGTAATAGATTATCCATCGCATTTCTTGCGTCAGTTCTAATACTTTCCGGAGTTAATTCTATACTTTCACTGTCACTTGAAGAACTCATTTTTCAAAACAAAGCCATGAATTTCTAACAATCCGTGAAAATTGACGAAAACGCGGGCTGTAGTTCGCGCGTTTTTAATTTGATTTTTTTTTTATTCAGCCGGCGGTGCGTCGTACCAGCCAGTCTTTATTCAAAAAATATTTGCGTTCGATTTCTTTGGCACTGAACACTAAGATGTTCCAAACTCAAAAAGTGCGCGGAAAAGATAATTGCGTCGCACTTATAAAGAGGATTAAAAACTCATCACTGCCCGCTAAAAGTTTCTTATAGAAAACACCAACTTTGGGTGCACTTAAAGGCGAACCAAGTCGTCCTTTTCGAATAGATGGGATGAAAACAATATTTGCGTTCGATTTCTTTTTCGCTGAACACTAAGATGTTCCAAACTCAAAAAGTGCGCGGCAAAGACAATTGCGGCGCACTTTTAAAGAGGATTAAAAACTCATTACTGCCCGCTAAAAGTTTTTTTTATAGAAAACACCACCTTTGGGTGCACTTAAAGGTGAACCAAGTCGTCATTTTCGAATAGATAGGATGAAACAGCCATGCCGCGTTCTGAGCCCTAACTGATGCAACCACATCGCGAAATAAATGTGTTGAAATGAAAGTGATTATTTATTATCTTTTGTATGTGTGTCTTTGAGATTCTCGGGACCCCCAGGGTCGGACGTTTAGAAGGCATATACGAGGGGCTAAAACCAACTTGCAGGGGCACTGCACTCTTAATGGAATAGGGCACCTGCCGACCACTTTTTTTTTTTTTTTTTTTTTTTTGGGGGGTGGGAAATCATACTATGACTTCTTCCGCTCTAGGGTGGAGCGGAAGGGTGTGTCAGACTCTTACTGACTAAAACCCACCCCTGTTCCTCCCTGCCTCGAGTGCCCGGGGGCGAGGTAACTCTTTCGAATTTATCCTCCACCCCCGGGCAGGCACCGGCCGTGGCAGGCCCCTTCCCTTGGCTGACAACTCTTTGATGCGCGCGTGGAACACTACGCGCCGTCGACTCTCGGGCCTGGTGCTGATCGGACGGCGAGTTACCCACTACTCGCCGTCCGCAGGCCCGGGTCTACGGTGGCCGGAGATCGTCTCGCGGCCCCTGGCGTCTCCTGCGGCGGTCGCGGCTGGGGGCGCTAGGGCGACTCGGCCGTTGCTGAGCCTCCCTAACGTGTGCCGCCTCCCTCTTCGCGAGCATTACTGCTTCGCAGAAGGAGGAGACGGCCTCCCATTCCCTCTCGCTCCGTACCATGGCCTGAACCAGGGCACGGCGCGAGAGGTCGCTGTCGCCTATCGCATCGTGGTGTGTGTAGTTGAACAATAATAAAAAAAAACAATGTTTTAGCTATGCTGTGTCAATATTTAGGCTATACTATAATAGTACTCACCAGCGCGACTGCTAAGCGTAAGCTCCTGGGTTAGATTTCCAGATCGGCCAGTGTTATTGTGTTTTTTTTAATTAGAAACATTCCAAGTAGCAGCTCAGTCTGGAATTGTGCCTGGTTTATGGTAACAGGATTACTACCTAATACGTGGGACTTATGTATTTGGAGAAATGTGTGTTACCATTCACCTCCGCGTGACCCTTTTGGTGGTACCTACAGGCGTGCTGCATGATGTTATGTTCAGCTTTGCACAGTTTTCCACCTGCCGCTGCAGGTGGAAAACTATCCCACGAGATCCTAAAACACACATTAAAAGTATCATAAATATGTCCTAAAGGTTGTTCCAAATAAACGTGCAATAACGGTCATTGACCCACCTACATTTATTGACATTTTTAGTTTGAAAAACGGAATTAATGACTCAAAGCTGTCCCGAATCAACATCTCTCGTGATCCTTAACATTGTCTAATAATGAAAAACGATTTATATTTAATTGTTCAGGTACCTACGAAGAGTTATTAGGGAAAGGTCAATGTACTTTATTGCAAATTTATCTGAAACAGTATAATCCAGATCATAATTTAACTATATTCCAAATTTCATCCAAGTCCGTTGAACCACTGAGATATTTATTTATTTATTTATTTATTTAATCATTTATGTACACACAGAGACACAGTAACAATAAACATAATTATAAATACAGTACAAAGGAACTGCTTATTTCTTAAGAAATTTCTACCAGCAGACCTGCGATAGGAGAAGTGAAAAAGAAATGTAGACAAAAGTGTGTAAGAAACAGAAAAAAGAATACGAGATGTCCTATACTAAGGTATCAAATAAACCTACACATATATTGTAAATATATATATATATATATATATACTTACATAAATATATACCTAATACTGTAAATATATATAGATACATGACATACAAATACATAAAAAAAAATATTATAATAGAGAGGAAAGGTAGTGCTCTTTAACATGATTTTTGAAGAGAGAAATTGACTTCAAGTCTCGAATGCTAGGCGGAAGCGTGTTCCACAATCTTACTGCATGGACAGAGAAAGAGTAGGAATAGTAACTGGATTTATGAGGATGGGTTTTGAGAAGGGATCTAAGGTGAGATCTGCACGGCGCGTCACCAGGGCGAGCGTAAGAAATTCGCTCACGCAGGTAGGAGGGATAAGACGGATTGTGTAGAATGTTGAAAAGGAGGCAAAGAATCCGAGTGTTCCTGCGAAGTCGGATTGGGAGCCACTTGAGCTCCTTGCGAAGGTGAGAGACATGGTCATACTTACGCAGACCAAAAATAAACCGGATACCTAAGTTTTGCAGACGCTCAAGCTTGCTTAGTAGCTCCTCAGTAGCATCCAGGATATCATTAATTGAAAAACATCCAACATACAGATTCTCTGTGATATTCATCTAAAGTAGGATGATATGATAGAACTGGTAAAGTGGCGTGCAATGAAGGAGACCTACACTCAGTGTTGGGTGGATATGGGTTGGAGAATAGAGAGAGGATTATATGAATGGTGACTGTTTCCAGTGGCGCCTGCTGGAGATGTCGGGCGTGGAGCGCCGCCGGCTGTGCTGCGCCGTGCTGTTCCACTGCGTGGCCGCACTGTGCGTCATGTGGTCGCTGTTCGTGCTTATCGAGCGCGCCGTGGAAGAGGTCAACCGCGGCATGATCGGTATGGACTTACATTTACACAATCAATCTGCCTAGCCTTTTCCCAACTATCTTGGGGTCGGCTTCCAGTCTAACCGGATGCAGTTAATGGGTAATACGATACCCTTTGGTAAGACTGGATGTCAGACTTTCGGGCTTCTGAAGACCCGTAATGACTGTAAAAGATCCACGATTGACAGCCGGGACCAACGGCTTAACATGCTTTCCGAGGCACGGAGGAGTGTCGGTATGTAAAGATGGTCACCCATCCATGGACCAACCCCGGCAAGCGTAGCTTAACCTGATGGATCGACCCGTGCGGCGGTTATTACTTTAGCCACGAGCTCCGGTTATATTTATTACACAATTATTTCATAAACTTTCAACATGTGATAGTGTTATACAAGCTCCATGCGGCATTTAGTCATCTACGATTTTTTGGGGACATAGTATAAAGACTTCAGTTACGTTACTGTCATCATCATTCTCCTGCCCTAATCCCAATTTATTTGGGGTCGGCGCAACATGTCTTTTTCTTCCATACTCCTCTATTAGTCGTCATCTCTGTAGTCACCCCCTTTTTACCCATATCCTCTTTCACACAGTCCAACCATCGTTTCTTTGGCCTTAGTTACGTTACTGTCATGTCACCTTTAAATAAATCACTGTTTTACAGTTTGCAGCAAATTATGTGCAACTCAATAATGAAGGTACCTGTTTCTACATGAGCTTGACTTGTTTATTTTTAAACAAAAGGAACAGCTACATTATCATAGAAAATCGTACTTTGCTTAGCCTGGCCATACGCGCGGTAAATTATAATACATCTTCAAATATCCTTTGTTTTGCAGCTAACAGCCCTAAATTATTTTTATAAAAAACAAAAACCTGTATTAACTATAGAACCGATCAATCACAATTCAATCAAAATCCAATTTAGATTAGTTAAAAATATATGCATCAATAATATAGAAAGGAGACGAAATGCAATAACATAATATAGTAATTTTATTAAAGGTCATGGTCGGCCAATACACGTGGAATATCCTAGCTGGCCATAATTTATAATATGATAATAACAAAATTTACTTAGGTATTGGGAAGGCTAAGTAATATTTCATATTCTCATACAATTTAATTCTCAGGCAAAAATACAAACAGGTTTTTCATATCCAGACAAGCGTGTTATACGTTCAAACAGTCCCAAATGAAATATTAACCTGAATGTTATTGTCTGAATGCATGAAAGAAACAATTTTTCATGTTTACCTACTAATTCATGATAAAACGATGACGTGTTTCAGCATGGCCTTTTTGGACAAAATTGGTAGTAGTGGCTGTGGGATTCACTGGCGGCGCAGTTTTTATGTATATACAATGCCGTCAATATCTGCATCTTTGTAATCGTTGGCGAGCTCACAACAGGTACTGTGACGCAAATTATCTCTATATGACTATAATTTATAAAACGGTTACTGTAGGTAATAATTTACAAAATATTTATTGCCTTAAGGATACTATTAATTCAAAACGCACCAGAGAAGATACCGATCGGCGGCGGGTCGCCGCCCGTGCGCGTGAAGCGGCGCGAGCGCAGTGCGCGCGGGCAGGTGGTGGCCAACATCGAGCCGCCGCCGCCGCCCGCCGCCTACCACGAGGAGGACGAGAGCGGCGGCTTCGAGACCTACCGCGGCAACCCGCACCGCCGCCTGTCCGCGCTGGCCGACGAGCGCCTGCGCGCCGAGCACGACGACGCGCGTCGCTACTCCGACACGCGTCTGGCGGCCGCGCCCGACGAGCCGCCCGAGGTGAGTGCCCGCTGACGTGCCGCCGCCGCGCCGCCGCCCGCTCTCACCGTGTTGTGTCGACAGGGCGGCGTGTACCACATCAGCGTGGACCCGCTGGAGGCCGACATCCGCTCGCTGCTGGCGCTGGAGGCGCGGCGCGCGGCGCGGGCGGCCCGCTCGCTGCCCAACCTGCGCGCCTCGCGCGAGTCGCTGCTGCCGCCCGCGCCCGCCCCCGCGCCCGCCCCCGCCCCCGCGCCCGCGCCCGCCGCCTCCTGAGGCCCGCTGCTGCTGTACCCGGACGACACGGTGTACTAGCGGCGCGTCCCGTCCGCTGCGTCGGCGCGTCGCGTGACCACAGTGCTGTGCGTTTTACGATGGTGTTGCGTGTACATAGTAACATGGATAATGTAAATAGTAATTATCATAATAATAGTTCAGGCGTCGCTCGTTTAATGCCACCGTATGACCGCCCGTTAGATACCAACTTATTCCTTATCCTTGCATTTTGTACCATTACGTCCATATGTGTACATACTCATAGCGGAAAAAAATTACTCCATGTTTTTTTCGTTATAGCTACGTTTACATATAAGTAATTAAGATTTGATAGTAGGCAGCTTGCAAAATATAAATAGTAGGTATAATACTGTTTCCAGAGGTAATAATTATGAAACTAGTAGAAAATTATCTGTATACTTTAATCCAGCCGTATTTAATATTGTAAAGATACTCCAGCCTTCCAAAAACCGTTTTATATTTTTAACTTCATACTTTTAAAGTTCAGCATCAAAATTACGAGTCCGAGTTGGTGACCTAAATGTAAACCCGTGTCCAAATATCGCAAAGCATGAGCTGCAAAGCAGACATTTTTATAAGCTCATGTATGAGTACTACCGCGAAAGTTCTGGTCGACCAATATTCGCCCTTATGACCTTAGCAATAAAGTCGAAATGAGGTCGTCAGGGAACTTTACGGGTGTACCTCACGTATTTGCGTGAGATGCTTATGATTCGAGGTATTCTAGCTACAGCCCTCGTGACGTTCGTTAATAATGCTAACATTATAATATTAGGATAAAAGTCTTTAGGATCTTAATGAATCTGCTAGAGTAACCAAATTAGATAATGGGCTAGTGATGACGGTATTGTCTAAAATTAAAGTGCATTTCCAAGGTTTTGACATTTCCAAATAAAATTACCCGAGTGTGATTCTTTTGAAATGTAGCAACTCTCACAATAAATTCAATGCGCAAGTATGAAGTTTTGTCATTTGAAAACTTTTGATTTGCCTAAATCTTGCAAATTTTTAACTACAAATATATACTCGATCGCTGTGGTATATTAAGTAAGGTACATGTCAAATGAGCTACCTGCATATACTGTATCACATTCAAGTAGCTTGTGACACTCCGTTGATGTGATGGTTTTCCATATCTAAAGAAGATAAAACAGAAAAAAGTTTTACAGGAACAACACTACTAGAGTCCACTGACCCCATAGTCAGGTATAGTTACTTGAAATTAAGATCTCATTTTTTTTTGTAGCTATTAGACACATTACGCCTGCGGAGTTTCTCTAGCTAATTTCATTAGGCCTAGCCTGTATGTGTACAGATACATATTTTGGTTGTTGCAGTGGGGTTTCTCTGTCAAAAAAATACCATAGTATATGTGCTTGAAACAAAATTAAGCATACATTTTATTTGCAGTTTGGTGGCATTAACATGTTCTAACATCTACAGTAAGCGACATATAAGGAGTGCTGCCACAAGAATCAAAACAATTTGATTGTAATTTTACATGTTCGAAAGATGAAACAATAAATTAAGATTTTATTCTCTTCCAAATTCTGAAACGACACTCAGCCCGATTACTAACGGTTTAGTATTATAACTTCCTCGTTCGTCTCGACTGCTGAGAGTGGGCTCCTGGATCCGATTTCTTGGTCGGGCAAAAAAAATCTATCTATGATCTGATCTCTCCCCGTCGTGTCGGATTGCCGTCCCATCGGACTATAAGTGTTAAGGAACAGAGAGTGCACCTGTGTTTGCGCATACGCTTGTACACTATATCTCCAGTACTTGTTTAATGTCCGCATTATTATTCCTGGAACTGTCGCACAACTACCACACTATAAATGCGAGATGACTAGACACGTTCCTGACTACTTTACAAGTTATTAAAGTAAGCACTGCAGTGATGATGTCGTCTGCGGTGATGATGACCGTACGGTGATGTTCATGTTCGTTTAAAACATCACGTTGGTGAATTAAACGAATAATTATAAGGTTCATATTCAAAGTCAAAGACGTATCTGAATCTTGCTTTGTTATCGATAACGCTTTCAATTTACTAGTTAAAAATATTTATGTTGCTTCAATACTCTTTCAAGTGTTATAGACCGAGAGATATGAGGCTTTACGGCAACTCGAAATTAAACTGCGTTTGAAAATCAGGGCGTATTTCATACACATTAAGCGGGTTGTGTGTTACAATATCTTCCTTCGGTTTCACGGCTACCGCACTCCTGCACTGACGTTTATTGTAGGTTATCTGTGATAACCCAAACACAATTGGTGATAACGTATCACCTATTGTGTGTTATCAAACGAAAAAAACAAAATGTACTGCAATAAATTTATATCCTTAATGAATTGATAAACAGACTTGACAGTTGGGATGGGCTGAACAACTATTAACTCTTACACATACACATGGTTGGTTTTAATGCATTTACTGAATGTTAGTTGAATTTCTCTGTCACCCAAAGATTTATAAATCAAGGCAAGATAATTTTTTGACAATACTTCTGTAGCCTACAAACTTTTAGATTTGTCACTGTGAAAATCAGAGCGAGGGGGATCGTCTGCTCTGCGTTATCTCTCAAATTACAATATTGAAGTTTTAAAAACAGAATCTCGATAAAATATAAACCAAACGTCCTAAAAGCTCTCTTTTAAAATAAATACATAATTTGGGAAATTAATGCATATTCGATGCATAAATCTCCCCAAGAAAGAAGGCTTCTCAGTTGATTTCTCTGTAGGCTGTTTGTGAGAACAACATTTAACCTTGTTATCAGCAGAGGTCGGAATTAGGTAGAGTTATTTATGTACTTACACTGATTTCATACAGCGAAAGAATAAAGTGGATATACCTCAAATCCCGAGATTAATTTTAAAGAGCAGAAAAATCCCGTGATTTATTGAATAAAAAAGCTATTTACTTTTACACAATTTAAACCACTGCACGCGTGACGTTGCCAAATTTACATCAACGACATCGGATGCGCACACGCGCGATGTTGCCACATTTGTATTTCACAAAATATAGCTTGTGAGAACAAAAGAAAACAATGGTTTACTATTTATTTGTAATATTGTTGGCCACACGGCATTGTCCATTAGAAATACCGGGAAGATCCATATTAATATCAACATTTCGATGCAAGTACATAAATAACTCTACTTAATTCCGACCTCCCTGGAGGTGAATCCCTTTGCTGCGTCTACTTCCATTGACTCAAAACACTTATTTCTGGAATGTTTGAACTAGCTTACATTTTTTTATGATTTTGCAAAGCATTCGGGCGGATTGTCAGTCACAATCGCGAGATAAAAAACATGGTTCAGCCAGGTAATAAATATAGATAAGGTATTGATTTTTACCATGATGCATACTAGGTGAAAGACCTGCTCTACAGTGTGTAGATACGTGTCAGATAACAAAATAAAATTAATTTGAATAAAAAATATCCCCCAGATAAGTTCACCAGTACTTATCAGGCCATAACATTTCAAATGAAATTAATTCCCGCCGATATGTAAATACACCTGTGTTATTAATCTTCTCGGAAAGTTTGATCAATTTGAAATATGAAAAAATAAAATTATAGTTATTGCTGTCACATGAGATTCGATGACTTCGATGACTGGTTTGGTTAAAGGAGGGTAGGTACTCGCCGTAAGTTTGCGCTCCTCGAATTTGTTTTGCAAATATTCGTTGCGAGAACTTTAGTTACGCGGCGAACATTCATTAGCTAAGCGAACATTCGATCGCGAGCACGGAGATTAGAATTTGTTATCCGTGTTTGGTTGCACGAGCTCAGCAAATTTCGTTTCACGAATGGTCGTCGCGTAATAAAACCTTGCAAATCAAATTCGTGAAGCGAATACTCGCGGTGAGTACAATTCATTAGTTTAAAAATCAAAGTGCAATATATTCGCTATTTATACGAGCGAGCCATTTTAAAGAGGCTCAAATTATTGAAAGAACTTACCGCAACGCGAAAATTAGGAAAGATTGAAATAGGAACCGTTTTTTGAACTGTTATCGTAAAGTAATGTTCATTTCGGTTTTATAGTTAATACATTTTACTGACAATGTTTTATATTCAGCACTGCCTGTGCGTTTAGTTAAGGAATTCATTTAAATGTTGACTTATTTTTAATTCCCCTTAACAGAAAGAAAACTTACAATCATGACACCGATCTGATGGTCTGTTTGTGTTACGTTTGTCCCAAGGTGTCAATCTCAAATAATCCAGACATAATAGGCAGACATATTATTGTAATTTTAATTTATTGACATTATTTTGGTCTTTAGCTTCTGTGTCTCTTTTTGACCTATATTAATTGCGTTTAGTGAATGAATAAATATAAAAATATCATGTTGTTTTCAAGTCACTAAAATATGAATCCGTTTGAGGATGAAAATGGTGCCATGTATCATCTCTTCTCTTTTTTCAGTAAAGCAACTATTTTTCCTCTTCAAGTTCTTTATTTGCGTTATCTCTAAATCATGAATGGATGCATGTTATATCTTCAATATTAATTATATACTAAAATAACTAAAGTTTTTCAGAAAATAATGCCATTCCTTTTTGTTAGGCAAAGTTGGCGAAGTTAATACTAATTACTATAGTTAGCTGAGTATTCATAATTATTTATTTACATTCGATTACTCTAAAATATGGGTACTACCACTTACCAGTTATTGAACGAGTTCCAAATCAAACTGGAGTCTTTTAGTGAGTACCTGCATTAGTTAAAAAGTAAACATCGCTAATTGAATTTTAGATAGATAGTGTTTAAATATAATAGTTCGGACTTTGGTGCTAAATAAAAAATGAATATCAGTCCAAAATTAGGTAACATAATATTTTAGTACGACGAAAATAGTTGATGAAATGTCATAGTCATATTTTCCTTTACGTCGGTATCATAACGTGTTTACTGGTATTAGAGTCAGGATGTCATCGAGCGCGAAATTATTTTATAGAATACTCTCACCACAAAAACCGGACGTTTATATTTACGGCATACTAGTGTGCCATAACTATGCATTTCTCTTAGTATCAACATTGAAAATATCTTGATTTACGTATGACTTCGATACAAATTTACAAACTAGTCGTTTTCATTGATGTTATTGTAGTTCTATACTTTCCTGTTTCTGTTAATATTTAAATCAATCGTCTCTTTTGTCTCAATTTTGCTACTTTACTCATATTAATTATTCTTCATGTTGTATATTGTAAATTAATTGTATAATGGCTAAAAATATGACGATGACCGGTCAGTCTGTCTGTGGTAAGTAAAACTAATAAGTGATGTTTCATAGGGTGCTTGGAGATGTTTCTTAATGTTACATGCATGTTATGCACTTAATTTCGTGTACTTACGTTGTGTTTACATATCACATAATTATTATAAAATCGAAGTTTAAGTACTAACGCTCATGTAATTGTAAATATTCGCTTGGAAATTTATAAATATACGATCTCAAAGCTTGTAACATGTATCCATCTCCATGAGTCTCGCGTGCTACGAATGCTTATTCCAAAGAATTTGTTTCAAAATTAAAATAAAGTAGTGCCTTATTTGATGTTCTTTGAAACTTTTATTATGTTTGACGACTTAGAATTGTGAATCATTATTTAAAACGGCTACTTGAATTTTTGTTTTATTCTTTGGAGCCATAGCTATCACTATTTATTTCGGTTAATGACCGACGTGAACACAATTTATTTAATTAGATGTAATTATCTTAGCACGAGACGTCACCCTTGTCTGTATAATGTGATTTGTGATATAAGTTATTAGTGTTATTTGTTTGCTCAAAATTATTTTCACCTTTCGATCTGTGTACTTATGGTTCATGAAATTTGTAAGACTGTATTTTATTTTGTTGTGTAAACATCGTTAGTAAACTTCGGGTTATGAATATAGTTATTTTGAAATTAATTTTGTTGTTATTTACCTTTTACTTTGTGCCTAATATAGTCAGGGAACTTGATTGTTGAGCAGATTGACACATTTCGTAAAAACGACTAAAAATTTTGATAGTCTATTTGATATTATCAATCAAATTCCCTTACTTGTAATGGAATTGAAATAAATAAAACAAGTAAATAAATAAAAATAAATTATTTATTTAAGGTTGATCGAATTTCATTCTCGTATGTACGATCAGAGCTCGGGTCGCAGTGACTAGACTGTACACTCAACATTTCTCATAAGTATTCATAAACAATATATTTCTGTTCAAACAGAAAATCAACACTTAGTAATAAACATTACATTTCTACTTAATGTAAATATAAATTATATCACTAATACTCGAGTATTAGATAAATTAAATCCACCGAAAAATAATATTACACACTGCCAGGAGCATTATTATAGTAGCTTCCTAAAATTAATTTTGTTAGTCTTATTCGTTGCTAACCCAACAAGTCATTACTTCTATTATTATTTGGCGCCTGGAGCTAACCGCCGTAAAACCGTTATGAAAATCAGTCCATTGTTTTATGACAAACTGCGCAATTTTGATATCAAAGTCTACACGGAACGCAAGATATGTTTGCGTAGTGTGACTGGATGTTGTCGAAAGTGTCATGAATTATTTATGATTAAGTTATTGACACACTGGGCGTATGTTTCGTTGGTATTTGATGTGTTTGCCATGCTGGTGAGAATGTGTACTGTGACGGCAGTATGTCTAAAAGTTTCGCCGCTAAAAATCAGTGTCGCCGAGTACGTGGTACATAAGGCGCTTGAACGAGTTCGACTGTTGGATGTGCTCTTCGTGTAAGGAGTTCACCTGAAACAATACAATAGTACTTTATTAAATAGCATAATTATTCACAAAAGCTAGGAAAATATTGACTATTTTAGGTAGGCGCGATTATGTCGGAATCAAGCGCAAGGCCCCAAGGATTGGATAGGTACCAAACCTAAATAAAACCTTGATCAATATATATAGTAGTCTGCCTTGATCATTTTCTGTGGTAATGTAAGATTGTAAAATATTTGATTCTATGTCTTTGTCTATTCTACTTGATAGCTAATAAACACCGCAGTTCTAACTAATAAATGTTCAATTGTTAGTGAAGTAAAGCCCTAAAGAACTGACCAGATTATAAGCATGAATACTTACGAAGGTCGTTTGTTTTCCTTTCGGCTCTTCAGGCTTCGGTCTCGGAATTGGCGCTGGCTTCTGAAATAAATAATTTTATGTGTTTAGGAATCATAGGTTAGGTTCACAGTATAATGAATTTCGGAGCCATGTGATGTAGACTTCAAATTGTGTCATTACTTATTAAACATCACAAGATTCGATTTGAAAAACGCCAAATTCAAATGTCATAAACGATTTTTTTAGTGAATTTTAAATGATCACTAATTTTGACTGTCAACGCTCTTTTCGAGTCGCGGAATGTGTATGTTGAGTTCTTTATACAGGGTGACTTAATCTGTATATAAAAAATTTAAAGTCCTGACTAACTGACTGACTGACTGATATATTAACTCACAGCCTAAACCGTTGCTCTTAGAGATATGAAATTTGGAGGGTGTGTTCTTTGTGAAGATCAGAAAGGTGTTTAAGAAATTCAAGCCCCGAGAGGGTGAAATATGGGTTGAAAGTTTATTACGAGGAAAGTACTAATTCCACGCGTGCAAAGCCGCTGGCAGAAGCTAGTCAACTGATAATATTTTAGGGCATGGAAGTAGGTAGTCATAAATATAAAAAAAAATTCACTATGAAGGGGGCTTATCTATGAAAAAAAAAATGTATTGAAAGAATTTTAGTTAGACGCACCTTGTTAACCGGCGCGGTGAACACCTTGGTGGTGACGGGCACGGGCACCTCGTGCAGCACGTCGCCCAGCCCGTCCTCCTGCAGCGCGCGGTACGTCTCGGACTTGGCGGGGTCGTACAGCACGGCGGGCTTGTGACTGTGCGCAGGCGCAGGGCGGCCAGGCGGGGCGTTAGGGTTTAGTCGGTTAGCGGGCGCAACACAATAATAGAGAGAAATCACATTAGATACGACTCGTACACGTTAGAGGGACGCGGAAGCGGTTAGTACGAACGGAAGTTTAGTTTTGTTTGTTTTTCAGGAAGGAGAGGTCGATAAAAATACTAACATTAATTATGTAGAATAAGTTCTCTACCTTAATCATATTATTTAGTTCGTTTATATAAATAGAGTATAATTAACTTAACAACTACTTTGTGTATAGTGATCGCCACACTGTGGTCACACAATGTTGTCGCGTGATCGTGGAGCGCATGAGGAGGAGCATTCATTAATGTTCGGCTCTCCTGCACGAAGATAGCTGGCAACATGTCGACGGAGCCATGCAAGACAATAAGAACTGAGCGTGGAGTGAAAGAGACCAAGTTGGCAAGATACGAAAAGAACAAATAAAAATAAAATAAAGCATTAATGCATCATGAGGATGGGCGTCGACTGTTGTTTTGGCGGCGTTCTAGTAAAAGACTTGCCTCTTGACAACGTGCGGCCGCCCGTAATGGCCGTTAGCGCTAAGTAAGCAGAGAAATACTTCATTATTATTTGAATATAAAACCTACGCTATGCCTCCGATGTATTTCTTATATTTGCAACTTTTGATATAACGGGTACTAAACCACACTGAAATAACAATTCCTGGAAATGTCATCAAGTCTTGTTTGACTATATTATGTTGCGTTAAAGCAGGGGGTATTTTGTTTCATATTATCATAATAAAGTAAAGAAAACGTATTTACAGAAATTCCGTCACATTGACAAGTGGATTTTGTTATGTAACGCTGGCTTTGGCATTCGGCCATGTTGTTTAAATTCATTGCCAAGATATGTGTATTGTAAGATATGTATGAGATGACTGATGCTAGATTTACTTAACGTTAGCTGACTGTTAGCCTGTATTATTTCACAGCTAGACATAGGCCTCTTCAATTATTTCCAGATCTTTAGATTTGGAGTCAGTGTGGACCAACTTAGTATTTTTATTTAGTACTGATTTATTAAACTAATTATTATAAATATGCCTTTGCAGATACTCACGGCAACGGCGATGTTTGTTGCCTGTACGAGTTAGCGATGTTCTGATCCGAGTACAGACCGATGGGGGAGTTGAACTGCTTGTGGGACACCTGAAGTGATACAAACAATCGCTTAGCAACACACGTTATTAAGACTTCTCTACAGTACAAAAATGTGTGAGAGAGCAGCTACAAAATCTCATTCTAAAAAAGTTAAAACACCAATTGTTTTACAGTTAACAGATAAGTTTTTGAAAGATTCAGCAATGACAATTAAATTAGAATTTTATTAATTGTAGATCGAAATCTAAGTAACTACCGATGGGGTTGATGATGATTTTAAACGCAAAGTTGTCAATTGATTGAATTTCAAGGATATTACAACTGCCTCTGATAAAAGTATTTTTGGACGACTAGCAAATCATAACATGCGAGAGCAGTTGTTTCGAAGAACATTAGATTTCGGTCTACTCTTAGTTCAATGAACAGGTAAGTAGTTACTCTCTTATACTCATTCATTACAGAAAATAAACCTTTCAAGTCATAAAAGCTCAAACAAGATGACGTATAGACATATGAGTTCATGAGATCGACGATACTTTGCAACGGATTGCGGGATAACGCGGTTACTTTTAATGCTACACTTGAATGTCCGAATCCAAACTATACAAGATCAAATTAAATTAACTAACTCTATGGAAACGATAGGTATCGATTGTGTCGAATGATGATAAAACGAGATTTTTTCTAAACTTAAAATTTCAAGAAAGTACCAGCATTCGTTGACCCATTAATTTGCTGTACCTCGTTGAAATGATGAGTTTAAAAGAATTATTGCTTTCGTTTCATCGTCATTAGATTAGATATAGATACCTATACCTGCCGAGGAGTTTTTATTCACTAATTTAATTTGCCCCTGTATCAAAATGCCATGAAAAAAAAAATCTGTACGAATATAGTTGCAAAGTAACGTATATTCGGCCGGCTTCGTAACAGAAGTTTGTCGCTGTCATGCTTGAAGCTGATACTGATCACACAATCGTTTAATGCACCACCTTGTTCGCTTCTTCGCCAACCACTCGCTGCAACACCGACTCTGCCACCTGAGTTTTTATGAAAAATACTAATATTGTACTATACAATCCGTGCGCTACGTTAAATAACGTTAATTCTATATCAATGTGATGGGGGGGTGTGGAAATAAGAAGGGAGTAGATTTTCGCCAGATTTTTTACATGAATAGGTCAAATATTTGAGTAACAAATATGGGCGTTTGACAGATTCTTTACCTAAAGTTATCAGGCAAATTAAAAGCAGCCCTTATTTGAAGAATTTAATACTGGTTTCATTACGCCATAGAATATATCAGGCAAAAATACTAAAGATTTATTTTATTCTCTAGCTTCCTTCTTATTTATTACATGAGTGTGTATTACAAATTTTCTAAATTTTGACTCAATTATAAGCTGCTTTGTACAGTTTTAGTGTGTATATGTATGTGTGTGCGTGCAATGTTCGTGCGTGTTTCGTGTGACGTGCAACATTTAATGTATCTACAAAACATCTATAACTTATTGCTTTACAGTTTCTAAAGCAAACAAAAATAAGTAACAGAAGTATCAGAGGACCTTAATTAATGAAATAGTGATGACTGGCTGACGAGACATCACTATTTTGATTGTTTTACATCGAACGTTAAATTAAATACAAATTGCTGCTAATCAAAGTCGTCCTCATTACTAATTCAAACCTTAACTAAATAAGAAAAAAAAAATAACCCACATGTAGTACATAACACGTATTTTCAGCAATACGTCATGTAAAAATATAATTTGACTCAGCAGTCTAATGCTCTAACAAGTGGGATTCTATTTAGAATGTTATAAATATTTCCAGTCTAGTGAAAAAGAGTTGAGATGGCTTACAAAATTTACTATAATTTTTATTTATTTTCGAGGTATTTTTTTTTAAACGCTCTCAGGATAAAATACGCTTTGTTTTTCATGACTGTTCAGTTTGTGTAGAATTAGGTTGTGTTTATCGGTGCTTGAATCATTTACAGGGAAATTTTACAAAAATGGTCCGAGCGTCGAATTTACATTTGAGTTCTGAAAATATGCTATCTACTCTGATTAACCGCAGATCTTTTAGTTGTAGATATTCTTCAAACTTTTACAAAACTAAAAAACTAGAACTAGACCTCAGATATAACTAAAGTTTGACCAAGTATTGTGCCTTGTGGCATCCCTTATGTCAACTGATTCCATGAACTGGCTTGGAAACCAACAGGAGGTAAAACCACGGGGTGTATTCAAGAAATTTCTTAATAATGAGGTCATGACAGCCCATTAATTTCAAAGATCTCTAAAACCAAGTTGCAAATTAGTTCAATCAGTTCTACAGTATCAAAGGCTTTGGCTATATCACCGAGATTTCGCGTCCTGTTTGTGTACCTTCTGCCTCATGAGGGTGTCACGGTAGTCGTGGCTGGGTGGCGCGCGCATGGCGGGGTTGGGGTGGTGACGCAGGTAGCTCTCCGTGGGTCCAGGCTCGCGGCGTACTTTCGCGCCGGGAAGCACCAGAGGCGTCGTGCGGTATGGCTAAAAAGGGCATTTAAATAAAAATCAATATGATGCGAAATTTAAGGTTTGTCTACAAGCTACTTCAAATTTATGCGTCAGTTCACCTTCGTCATTCTTATCATTGTCCTTGTACTTGTGAGAGAGTTGCATTATCTATCTACCGTTATACATATATCTAATATTATTCGTATCGAATAAAATATTGTGCTTACTGTGACTTATTTCAGTGTGTATTTTACACACATGTAGTTATTTACGTTATGCTCTCTAACCTAAATAACATTGCATGCCGTAATATGTTATATATAAGGCATTTAATTTAAATCCAGTCTTGTAATACGTTTGTTAATGGAAACGCGAATGATGTTTGTATCAAATATACAACCATGATCTAGAATAGTTGGCTCGCATCACACGCTAATAATAGTTCGCGTAGTAGGCACATAAACTTCACAACAGCGTAAAACAAACGGCGTTAAACCTAAATTGTAATTTGCTTTACTGCTTCGGTTAACTGAGGTTAGGTATATTCAAATAAACTCGTGTTTGTCATATATAAGTGACCTTTTAGAAGGCCACAGACGAAGCAATCAAAATACCAACGATTTCCTTGAAACGGCACGTGCATAAATCAGTCAGGGTCTGACAGTAATCAAACGCTATTTCTCTGAAAAATGTTAGATATCTACGAAAAGATTAGCCGCTAAACACCGTGGCGTGCTTGGCGTCGCGTCTAATTATAACACGAGGTTATTCCATGTGGGTTATGATATGACTTCTGACACGATTTCGTTATATATACGGGTCCGCGATATTTGGACCGTGGTTATGTTTCAAACTCTTTATTACTAGAGCTGGCTGAGAAAATGGCATACGAAATTCCGTTACGGTAACAGAAAGCACGATCAGCTTTCCTTGTTAGTTAGTTTCCCAGTTAGTTCTCTTCAGGTTAGCTGGAAAGATGGAAGTAAGTCTAGTAATTTAATTACTTGACGATACATATTTGGAGCAATATTCAGATTGAAGAGTCCATATTTCAACGAAGCATTCATTGGTATCGTATATGTGCCAATGAGCAAACAACAAGCTTCGTTTATTTGCGGCGATGTTTACAAAAGCGGGGGCTTTCGCCACTGACGCAACGTTCTATGTTGGTCCAATACGTATGGTTAGACTAAAATGCTAATGTTTCAGCAATCATTTCCATTCATTACCAGAAACAATAATTTCAAATTAATGTCCCGATTATTTTATTACACTCTATTTATATGCACATATATGTTAATCTTCGATAAATTATTGGGAGCAGATTTGTAAGTGCCAAAATGAATGGTTGGAATTAAATGGAGTATTGCTCGATTTTATTGTTGGATTCCTTCTCAAAGGACTGGCCCAAAATTGCAGAAGACCGGGAAAAGTGGAAGGAGGGAAGGGAGGCCTTTGCCCTGCAGTGGGACAGCACAGGCTCATAATAATAAATAATAATAATAATTGCTCGATTTTCATTGCCAATGAATATTGTTAACAACAAAATAACTGTCCAAATTACCGGCAGGTACCCCCATTATAGATGGATGGCTTATTAAACCGGCGCCACTTCATTTTATAAATAAGGACCAGTTAGGTTAGTTTAATGAGGTGTGAAATACCATGTTTTAGGGCGTGAGAAGGTTAAGCACTAAGAGAATATGGTACTGAAAAGAATCAACTTATAATCGAAGAAGACAAATATAAGTGGAAAAATGTGTGGATACACCGACGTTAATCATTGCTTTACAAGCAACGTTTATGGGAAACTATTAAGAAGAGTTGATAATTGGCTTGAACAGTAATTGTTATGTCGATAATAAAAATTGGTTCCTTATGAATTTGGATATAGGTAGTGTTCTGACTTTTAATTTGCTTATAAACATTGAGTATGCAGACTTGTAGAGGTCCATTCATTTTAAATTCAGTTTTAGTATCTTGGCATGGAGACTAGTCTTCGTTAACATTGCATATGGTAACAATCACGTCACATATTCGTGTTGAAAGATCAAGTGGGAGTAAAAAATGTGACGCGACATTGATGCCAAAATAACTTTACAGCTGTCTATTTAATATTAAAGGGGGTCGTCGAATCTTCGAGGATGACCACTGTGATATTGATGATAAGTTTGAAATAAAGGAAACTTAAACTTAATAAAGAAAAAAGAAATCTTAAGTAACTTAGTTATAGTTGTGATGACAAGGATACATCCTTAGATTCGTTAGTGTTTTTGAGTGTCTATGAAGATTAACATTGTGGAGTGGAAAAAGCACCGCGTTTTTTTACAGAATAGAAACTATCATATTTTACAGCAAAATGTTTGGCAAATTTTCAGAGGCCGATTAAAACAAAAAGTTACTTTCAATAAAAACATATTCAAAGGCACACCTCTGGCTTTTGTTGATATAACATTTCATAACATCATAAAACGCATATCCTGCTGTGAAATCACTTACGATTTTTCCGGAAAATTACATCGTAAAGCTTTCGTCTCGGTTATTACATCACATATTTTGTAACACAACGCGCGTCTCAAGTGCTCCCAATTTAGATTATGCTTCAACATCCCATCTTACGGCTGAATCGCTGACGTTCCACATCATTTGGAATTTAATATCAACTATATTACCACGACACATTTTGGTTACGATGATTTATGGAGATTTTAGTAGTTAGGAGGTTCTAGTGTTATTTGTAATAGTCGCACGCACCCAGTTGGTGACGACCTCCTCCTCAGGATGCATGGGATCCTGATACCCGTTGGGGAAGAAATTAGGATTGACGGCCATCGTGGTAGCACTCAGTTGCGCGGACGTGTGCCGTGCAGAGTATGATCGCGGACTGCCGCTCCAGTCGTCCTCTCCCGAGTAAACAACGCGATTTCAATGCATTCTATTTTGGAAATATGGCGGGAAAATAGGCGTCAGCGTGGGCGAGAACCTCCCAAGCGGCCACAGAGCCTTGCGCTACATAATGTATACATAATTTATATGTTTTTTCAAATATTTTTATAAGCAACAATAATAGGGATATGATGTATAGTGGCTCACTGTGCTTTGAACTTGGCTTGTGTTACGGTTTCAGCAACAGGTCCGTCGAATCATACCCCAGCGCCCACCGCAATAAATCGAATTCTAAACTCATTTCGTTAGTGCGTTTTTCCGATACTAAAGAGTTCAATGACGATGAAGTCAGTTTCTACTTCCATTGCAAATTGTATTAGAAATACGACCGCAACGATCGTCTATTATTGTGATTCATGATTCAGAAAACAGATTTAGCCTAGCTCGGGAACATTCTAAAACTCGCATGAAATAAAGCTACATTTCAGTAACTTCGTGTTACTGTAGCTGTAAAGTTGTGTATAGGCATAATGTTGTCGAGTGTTCTAATCCGAGTGGTTCTAATTAATAAGTTAACATCATTAGGCGATAACATGTTGGCGGGTCTCCAAGGTACGTCACGCGTTTGGTTTAGCATAACACTGTTAACCTATTTGTTGAAAATCAAGGATACATGGAACGTCGACAAAATGCGGTAGAATAATTTAAAGCAACTGATTAAACAAAGAATTTTCACGGTGCTGGTTGAGCTGTTGTTCCACGACCTAGTAAAAATGCAAAGCATTCCATTATACAAGACTCGGCGTTAGCAACGCGATGAATTTAAAAGAAAACTGCCTACTATTTGGCAAAGCGTCAAATTGCGAATGATGAAGTGTGGTTATCAATTTTTAATGTTGTAATAAAATCTTACGATCTCGAATTAAAATAATTAGATACCCTTCGCCTACGAATAAGTAATAAGTCTTCGCATACCTATGTGATATTTACAATACTGAATTGCAGTAGAAAGTAGAGAAGTCATAAATGAGTAAAATGTTTAACTTCAAATAAAGGTTTTTTGTTTTAAAGGTGCAACTAAATAGCTGTTGATCGACATCGATTGAAAATTTACCGTTTTAAATTTTAAACCAGTATAGTGGTTAAAATCACACGTTTTCTGTATGGTAATCCTTGTTTCTAATTATTATCATTTTCGTTTAAGCAAATATCAACTTTATACTAATGTTAACTAAGTGGATTTCAGGATGACTAGTTATCAAATAATTGGAAAAAGTCATCACACCACACGCCACACGGAAATCAAAACAAAACAACAATAAAGTACTTAGTTCTGAATTTAAATTATTATACACGATAAATCTAGTAATTACATGATGGACATGGAAATTAGCATTCGTTTGTATTCGGAAATGCGATGATTGCCGAGGGACATTAAGAAAATACCTAGTTGTACTGTACTTATATGTATATATTTTACAATTCGTTTGGAAGTTAAATTGCAAACACAGGTCAGGGTTAGACTGTGATCGATGGATTGATCAGACTTTGCCGTCTCAAGTTCTCAACCCATGTAGTCTAATGTGCTTATCGATCAGATCAATAGCTGACCGTTCTTTGATCAATGGTTAGTCAACCATCAATTGACCCATCGTCAAGGTCTTCGATTTTACCGTCTACTCCCCGCCCGATCCTAGCCCTAGAGGCACGCGGCGGGTTTGGTGATCAGCAGATTGGGATGGCATGCGATCTTTTTCGCATGTTATCCTTGGCAGCCTACATGCTTCTCTTCAAGTGATGCTTCGTCGTGCGCGGACGCCGTGACGGATGTGTTGCGGCAGGGGACGGAATACTACATTCCGTTCTCTGAATAACAATGTCTGGCGACACTCGTCCATGGTTTAGTGCCGAGTGCAATCGAGCTGATGCGCTCAACCACGCGGCGTACCTAGATCGACGCTCGTACGCGCAAAAGCGAGTCAGAAGAATAGAGCTTTCAACAGGCCTGCCAAATCCTGCAAGGTGTTGCGGAGGGCTCAATTTGACCACATTAGCCGAATTGGGAACAAACTTGCTTCTTACCCAGCTGGTAGTAAGGCGTGTTGGTCCCTGGCTAAGTCGGTTGAATCGAACTTCTGCCGCCCCTCACTACCACCATTGCTGAAACCAGCCCCCCTAGCCATATTACATTTCTGTTATCGTTTACGCTAACGCTTAGAACAAAATGTATGGCAATGACATTACCTGCGATAAGTCACGTGACACTTATCTACGCAGGTAATGTCATTGCCATACATTTTGTTCTTAGCGTTAGCGTAAACGATAATAGAAATGTAATATGGCTAGGGGGGCTGATGGGTCGCTCCGCTGAGAAAAAACAAACTTGTTTGCTTCTCTTTTTGCGGAATCTTCACGTCTAGACCCCGGTGACGCGAGGCCCCTTGCTTCTTCTGATGAATGCGAGGCGAGTATGTCGAATATTTGCATTCATCAGAAGGACGCCAGCAGGGTATTGCGTAATCTAGACGTGAACAAGGCTAGTGGCCCCGACGGGGTATCGACAATTGTTCTGAGGAGTTGTTGCCAAGAAGGGCAGTCGGGCTGACCCGGCAAATTATAGACCCATCTCTTTCACGTCCATACTCTGTATGAGTATAGAACGTGTGCTCAACAATAAGCTCCTGGCATACCTAGAAGCTAACGACATCCTCAGTGACCGTCAATACGGCTGCCGCCTGGTCAAGTTCAATGCTGGTAAGACCCAGGCGTGTCTTTTTTCCGCTAAACGAAGCCAATTCCACCCGGCTCCATCATTCCGAGGTAACCGTGCCGATAACAGACCAACTTGAGCTTCTTAGTGTTACGTTAACATCAACCCTCAATTTTGGTCCTTTCATAGAGTCAAAGGCTCAAGTGGCTGCCAAAAAGTTGGGGATCCTAGCAAAGGTGAGACGGTACTTCACGCCGGAACAGCTGCTCAAACTTTATCAAACGGAAGTTCGATCGTGTATGGAGTAACTGCTCTCATTTTTGAGACGGTTCTGCCAGATACCAGCTTGATGCACTTGAGTCAATTGAGAGGCGAGCCAAGAGTATCATCGGCAATGATAGGCTCGTCGAGTCGAAGTTCCAAAGCCTTTAACATCGACGCCGATTTGCTAGCCTGTTAGTTTTCTATCGGTAGCATTTTGGGGAGTGTGCGTCGGAATAGGGAATATGCATGGATAAAATATTTGTTATCTAACGGGTTTATCGATGAATATACTAAAATAGAGTACGAACATTGAAAACAGAATTAAAATTGATCGAAAATTAAACGAGAATACGAACAATTTTAAACAAATATATCTATCTCTCTCTCGAAAACACTGTTTTCTATGGCAGTTGTATGGGCGTCATGTCCTTTGACGTCAAAGAACACGTCGGATTTGTCTTTCTAATTATCAACTTTAACGCTTTATAACTTTGTCGCTGATGGTGATATTTTGAAAATTCCTTCATATTTGTCCACTATAGTTAGTCTTCAATTGAACAAATAAAAAAATATCATGCATACTCCCTATTGCATAGTCTAATTACGCCAAGCCCGATACATGGTGGACATCCCCACCCACACGTATACAACGTTTTGGGAACACATTCATTGGTTTGAGTGGAATTCCCTGCCACACTCTGTGTTTCCTGATAGCTACAACCTGAGAGTCGTTAACCGAAAGTGAATAGGTCACTTCTAGTGCGAGCACTTAGTAGACGGACGCTGCTGGATATAGGCCTCCTCTATGAATTGCCATATCGACCAGCCCTATACATCACGCATTTACAGAATTCCAACAACCTTCATTAGGTCTTACAATGTAAGAATGGATTCTCGTAGAAAGCTGGTAGCTGGTGCTGGTTTGCCAGCGTTTACAAGTGCCGACACGCGCAATCATTTTATATTTTCCGTACGAACCCAGCGTCAACAACCATTGACTAGGATCACAGGCTCTAGACAAGTGACATTCTATCAGCAAAAGCGTGGCGGTTGACAGTCGCTAACTGTCAAAAATTCAAAAATGTATGGGATAGACAAGCGCCATCGAAATGTCACGTGATCAACCCCTTATATTTTGGCGTTTCGATAATCGCTATCGCTGATTGAATGACACTTTGTCTAGAGCCTCTGATACGTTTAACGTCGGTTTTACACTAAGGGAGATATCAGACGAATCAATCGAACGTTGATTGAAAAACGTCGGTTAATATGAAAGCTTTGATTTGATGTAGTAGGAACTGTCGAGACGTCGACTGATCCATTCTACCATCGATCGATTTGTGTGATAGCACGCTCTTACAATACTAACCTGGCTCTGAATCGACTCGTCAAGCGTATCATCGGTGCGTATAGAAGAGGGGGACAGCATCAGGGTCCTGTACTCCCCTTCGATCTGCTGCGAGTAGGAGTGCGGCGGGTAGGCGTTGTAGTGCGGCAGGCCGGCGGGCCCCTGCGGTCCATGCGCCGGCAGCGGCGTGCGCGGCAGCGACTCCGGCCCGCGCCAGCTCTGCGCAGACTCTTGACTGCGGTAGCCTTGCTGAGGGCTTGGTGTCCTGGGAAAAAAGTAACATGTGTTTTATACCCCGACTTTATAAAGACAAGTAAATCGGACGTCTTAGGTTGTCAGGAATATAGGGAATATACCAAGAGGAGCAATCACGACAATAGAAAATGGTACCCATCTTACGGAAACGTTCTGTAAGGCTCTTTCTAAGGTTTTCACTAAGGCCTTACTGAGAACCTCTGAATATCGGATTTCTACAAACTAACCCAAATCTTGACAATCGCCAGCACATAGAAAAGAGCTTCGGGGATTACGTTGAAGCTAGCAGTGCTATGCCTATACCTTTGGAAAAACACTTATTCTTTCACCATCATTATGCCGTCCTCCTACAGAAAACTCCTAGATAGCATACGGCATAAGCCTCTATTTTTTAGTGGGTTGGAAATCATCAAATATCTTTTCCCGCTCTGGGTGGAGCGGGAGGGCGAGTCAGACTCATACTGACTACAACCGACCCGTGTTCCTTCAGTTGCCTATGCCAGGGCCACAGTGACTCCTTCGATCACTCCCGCGACCCTGGCAGGCATCAGCCCTAGCGGGCCCCATCACTGCTTGCTGACATTTCTTTGAGGCGCGCTGTCGAATCTGGTCTGGTCCTTATCGGACGGCGAGCTACACATTACTCGCCGTCCGTAAGCCCGCGCCTACGGTGGCCGGGAATCGGCTTGCGACTCCCGACGCCCAGGGCGTCTCCTGCGGCGGCTAGGAGCGTGAGGGCGCGAGGACTTCCTCGCCCTCACACGTCCCGCCTTCTCCTTCGCGAGCATTACTGCTTCGCAGAAGGAGGTGACAGAAGACTTCCCAAACCCTCTCGCTCCGTACCATGGCCTGGACAGGACCGAATGCCAGAGATCGCCACTGCCGATCACCTCCTCGAGGACACGGCGGTGTTCCGCCCAAGCGGGGTAGACCTCCACTGTATGTTCCACCGTGTCTTCCGGGCAATCCAAACAATGGTGACACCCGGGCTTTTCGAGAAGTTTGCTTTCTAGGGACATTTGTGATTTTTTTGTTTAACATCCAGTTTAAACTACGGAGTTTCTGCCCAAGAGCTTTTTTTTTGGTGAAAATGTGGTGTCTCCATGTAAGGCGTCTATCCAAGTGCATTCCTAGGTATTGCGCAGCCTCCGCCTTCAATGCCATTTAAGGTCTCATATGGGCATGTCACTTTACGTGTGGTGAAAGGTGTGGTCAGCTTCAGACTGTTTTGCAATTTTGCAGAGGACTATCTAGGGTAGGTGTCACTTGCTAGTATGGCCATATCGTCAGCAAAGGTACCCGTCAGGACGTCTCTGTCTAGTGACAGATTAAATAGAATTATTATTTTTATATCCAGTTAACATCCCTATTGTGGCGTGCCTAGCGCTGGGTTGCGACGGTCGCTCTCTCCATGTCGCCATGAAATCCTGCCGGAGCTCTGTCCGCCGTGCCGCGATTTCTCGCGGATATGGCCTGGGCCAGGTACGAACCTTATAGGCTATAGTTAGCTGTATCCAGGTGCGATAAAAACCTTCTCTCTGCGAGAAGGTGGGAGCGGACCATAAGTGGATTATGGCCCATTTTGTCATCTACCAATCCACTGAGACATTACGCGGACTGCGGCTAGGTGGAAAGTCATAGTATTTTTCGTTACCTTAACGTTGACATAACCTCTAGTTTAGGAAGTTAAACAGTAGATAGATAGAAAACTCTTAAGAGATTACTAATAGATTATTGGGAATGTGAAACACCAGCTAAGTCTAGCAGATTGTTCTTGATATCTGTGTCCTTCACTAAGATTTACAATATCGGTGTTGAATTATTACTAGGTTCAGAGCACATAAGACCATTTAAGAAAGAGCAAAGCACCTTCTAACCAACACAAATGGGTGGGAAGACCACCCAGTCGTGGTGGTCGTGAGGTTCCAATTCTATCGAGTCAAGTCTTAGGTGACGACTTCAATGTTTTGTATACTCCGCTTTTAATAGAATCAATGAGAGACTGACCTTTGGCTCAATCTCTCAGTTCGGAATGCCGTGACTGCGTTTGTGATTTTATTTCACTGAGACATTTTGTTTTCTTTGATGTTTCCATACATTCAATGAGATGTAATTTAAGTGTTAGTCGTTGAGGACACATCAAGTTTATCGTGGAATTTAAACTCTTTCAGACAGGTCGTGTCATTGACTTTATATTTTTGGCAGCTCTGGGGGCGATGCATCATAATTTATTTTGGCTTTGATTGCAGTATTTATATAACGTTATTTATTATACAGCAGCTGTTGACTATAATGATAAGTTGACATTCTATACTAAAGACAGTCACATTTGAAACGGATGTTGGTGATAACAAATGGATGGTAAAATAGTGACTGATTTATATCTGTAGATCAGCAGCGATTTCTGAAATAGATAGGGGAGTCTGATGAGGTGTTATGGCCAATTTATTGTTCTTAACTTTATCAAATATAAAATGTAATGTAAATGATACCTGTATGGTGCTGCAGAGGCGAAGGGGATGGGTGAGCGTGGCGCCCGATGGGCCGACGCATCACGCGGTCCTTCGCGGTCCACGTCCCTACGAAACGTGCAATATGAATATGACTGGAGCATGGAATTACGTCAATACGGTGCAGTGTCCAGTGCCAACTTTATGATGTATTGACGGCATCAAATATCACTGCTGAACTGATTCGAAAATAACCAAGAAATAGTTCATGGCTCAGCCCAAAAAAGCTTCGAATCTGTCCAGAGGTTGTAATGTAGTGTGTTTTTGAACATTTAAGGAAGGATGCAATGCATTTTAGTACAAATTGGAGAGACAGACACGAAAAAGATACTGTTTCCAACATAAATACATACATTACATAAAAAATAAATCATAAATACAGGGTGTAAAAAGACACATCACAAAGCCGTTAACTACGCATACTGTACGTCTAACAAAGTAGCTTTGCGCAAAACTTATTGCTGGGAAACGAATTTGATTTTTAGGTATGAAAAAATAAACTATTTTTTATTGCGCGCAATGTAACGCGAACCCAGGCAAGTGGAGTTAAACCCCAGCTCTTCGCTCTAAGCCAAGTAGGTACTTGTCGGATACGTTTAATATGCATTTCGTTTTTGTAACTGCAAATGCGTAATTTCGAAAAAAAATATCGAATATTCAGGTAATGTTTGTTTGGAAAAAAGTTTTGTGATAAGTGTTATTCATTTTCGTAAAAAAAATAAAAAAAATTGCGACTTTGACCTTCAATATCTCCAGAACCAGTGGATTTCCAGGTATGGTCTAGTGGAAAAAAAATATCCAAATCTTCTTCTTTCGAATCGATGGTTCCCTAACTTTCAAATTCTTTGGGCCCAGAAACTGGCCACATCAATTGCAGCGTATGTAGCGTTCATCAGGTCCTCCATAGTGCAAGAGTATGGGCACAAGCATTCCATATCCAAATAATGGGTAGAATATGTGGCTTTCAGCTTCGGAAACTGTCTTTTTACACCCGATATATAGATAAGTACAGTTCATGCATGTAATATTGACGACAGCAGACAGGATGTTACGCAGATATTGACGGAGTTTTAAACAAAAACTTAACGTCTGTTTCAACAACAAATATTCTTTCAAGGTGCAAAAATATTACAGTTATTTGTAGAGATTGTTTACAACATCGAGAAATTACCCATGCTTAAATATTTTTGGATATACATTTAGATAGAAGAGGGCTAAATATACCAGGCATACATTTATATATTTTTACGACGAACTCTTTCAAAATGCAATGTGATACTGAATATTAAACTATAATCTGTCAAGATTTTTAATTATAATTTTTCAATAGGAGCCTATTCTCTCCAAAATTATCCGTTTTTCAAAACCATAATGCAATTCATGCGTTCACGTTATGTGACTCTCATTTCATTGTAATAAGGTATAAATTGGTATGATTAACGGACCTTCCAGAATTTTATAATCTGTAGACTTGGTTTCTTTCAAGATCAAAATAAAGACGCTAACACATATCCTGAAAATTCAGTATCACTACCAGAGTAACATATAAATCAACAAGTAAAGTAGGTGAAGGGCAACATGGACACCTAATGCAGCTTACTCAGCGAACTCGTGATAGAAGGTAGGCGTGGGCACCCGGCCTACAAAGCTGCCCGGAGAGCGAGGCAACGAGTATAGGTGTGTGCTTGCGCCGCCCCTGTGGTACACCTTGCGACTTTACATTGGGTTTTCACTACGAATTACTCTTTCATCGTGGGTGTGTTGACAAACGTGATTTCACATACACAAGAAACCCATACTCGGAACAACTATCTGTAGGTTATACAAATAATTGTTCCGTGCGGGAATCGAACCCGCGACACGTAGCGCAGCAGCCAATCGCTCAACCATTGCCCCAATCGTGTCGTTATTGTTTACTATCCTCTTTGGAAGTAGCGGCGGATTACAAAAGTGTGACTGAAAATAATATGAAGTTTTTGGTCTCTTCTTCATGAGCATCACAATTGTGCCCATGGTTTTTCTGCCCATGCTTGAAATATTTTTTCTTTGATTTTTATCTTTCAGACCTGTATTTATTAAATAATTTTGATCATCTTTAGAAACACACAAAATAACACTTTTTTATTAAGTCTTCAGTGTGTCTCTCTCATACAGTCGTATTAACTTATTATTTTTTTGATAATGGCAACGAGATAATTACACTACCGTGTCGTTAACATGACACATAGACTTTCAGTGCATCACCTCTCTCACCCGTACCAGTGTGACAGTTCTCTTTCTAATGCCGAGTGAAAAAAACGAGTTGTCATACTTAAGCCTCATTTACACAATGCCAGTTTTTTGCCTGTAGCATGCAATAAAATTAGAAGATTTGCATCGTCTAATCCTATTTAAACGGTGCAACCTTCATTGTAACTTCAACGTATGGTATGCCACCAGCAATCAAATCTCATCGTGTAATTAGGCTTTACACCCGGCTTAAGTAGGTACCTACACAGACATAGAGAAACGGACTAACGCGTCAGTTACCGGAGAACCAGACACAATAGCAAATCTATTATGTCTGTAATCGAACGGATTAGTTGGCACCTGAGGAGCTAAGCAATACCTTCATAAAATTGACTACACTGTATAATGAGACAAAGCGACTGTGCGGCTAATACTAATCTCATTTCTGAAGGCTGCAGGTTTGTGACGTGGCCCAGAAGGAATCATAAAAAAAGCAACGGCAGCACCAGTTCTGTTTCGCTCGCACACTTTACTGGCGGTATAAACATAGCAGGTATGGGAATGTTCAGTCCATTGCTCTATGTCTACTGGTTCTGTCGAAAAGCTTTTAACGCATAGGACTCATTACCTCTGAACTACCAGCTTGATCTGTTTGGGCGCATTCCTGAAGAGGTTCTGTGCGTCTTCGTGTCGCAGGTCTCGTGCGTCGTAGTCGTCGATTTTAGCGATGATGTCCCCTCGGACCAGCTCTTTGCCCGCGGGAGTGCCTTGTGTCACCTGGAAATTATAACGTACGTTTAATATGTGGCTGCGAATGCTTGAGATTAATAGTAAGAGGGCAACTAGACTGCGGTCAATCGACAGTCGTTCAATTCTTTCTAGTGTGGTGTATGGTAGCCGGATAATGTTTATCGATACAGATTAAGTTTTGAAGTGATCAATATCGACTGATCGGCGTCGATCGACCGCAAGCTAGTTACACCTATAAAACAAAAAAGAATAGATGTTCTATGTGACGTGAAAAGGTTTCAGCACCTCCTAATCAAATCCAGGACATCTTGTTTGCTTCCGTTAGATTAAAAGCGGATGTTTCGTACTGCCATCTGTCGATTGGGCACTTAAGTTTACTCTGAGAGTTCCGGTACAGTTCTATATACAGCAGGTACTGCAAAGCGAAGTTCAAAGAGCCAGCATGTCACTCCCAACGCGTCAATATTTATCCAAATTGAAAATATGGAGGTCTTTGAAGTCACAACCACTGGGATTCTACGGAAAAATATCGGACTTCAAAGGTTTGTTTTATTTTACTGGCTTACTTTACATCTTCCTAACGAGCTTTTACATATTTTTCTAATGGCATCGTTTTTATGATTCGAAGAATGTTAAGACAATGTAAGACTCTGTAGTTAATGACGTATGCATAGGTGTTGCCCGTGTTATAATAATGTTTACAGTTACAGGTATGCGACACATATAGAAGGCTAACAGACGGGCCGTGACATTCTGAAGTGTGAAACAGGCGTACACTCGGTTCGGTCACCTTCAAGGGTAAGTCGTCAACATGTTTTAGCCACCTTGTTTACTTTCCAGAATACAAATGTTCTATTTTCGGTTATTTTTAAGTTGGTCCTTCATATACAATTGTGTTCCCAAATAGCCCTAAATAAAGAGAAGTAGGAGGATAGTAGGAAGGTCTTTGCCCAGCAGTGGGAAAATTCCTGCTAATAATAAATAGCTTACCTAACGCTATTACAAGTACATACTACTAACTGACCGAATGTAATAAAACCGCAGAAATTAGTTCAATACATGTCAGAAGTTCGGGTAAACGTTTAGTAACGCAGAAATGTTGGATTCAGCTGACGTATCATTTAGTAGGGCTCATAATGAAGGGTGTAGTAATAGTATATTGCATAGAGTATACTAGGTCGACCTTGTGGCTGGGGTAACGGAGAGGGGGCGCGGGACGTATGCACTGGGTTTGGCGGCTGTCCAGGCTAAATGCGTCCGCCGGCGACGCCGCGCCAACCTGACATTTTTTATTGAAAACAACCGACGGATCAGATGGAGGCCGCGTCGCATCGACGGCTCGACCCGCGCAAATCCATCACAAACTTCCTCGAGTCAATGGCGAGGACATACATCTAAATTTACTCCTGTCCATCACCGTGGGTCGTTGCGAAATTTCCTGAGGACGTCAAACGTTCTAGTTCTTTGTGTTTGACGGATTTTTTAAAACGTTACAGCTGGCGAACGTCCATCCGCATTACACTCATAAGCAGGTGACGAGTACATGCTTGCGTCACAAAACTATCCAGATTAAAGAAGATGCGTTTAGTATCAAACATTTTAAGAAACTACGGCCTCATTCTTAGTTTTAGCATTCCTAACTCAACATCATACATATTTTTATTAAGCTTATGTTGCCAAATGCTCTGTTAAAAGCCTATGCGTTAATTAAATTAACTTTAACTCTAAATAATTATTTCCTTTACATAGCCAAGGTTTACAAAATGAATTGTTATTTTATTTGGGCCAAAATGAAAAGAAATCTAAACGGAGGAGTCCAAATTGGATCAATTAATGGGATAGACTGATTTAAAGCCATCATGATGGTTCGTACGTATCTCCAACCAAATACCTATCTCAGCTAGCGATGTGTTTTTCTAACATGTCGAGGGGGTCTTATTTAGGCCTCGACATTCATATTGAATACGACTCGGACGTTCAATAAAGTTGTTAAATAATTATTACAAACATTTCGTTGAACTGACACAAATCAACAGGTGCTGGGATTCTTTGCCAAGAAGTGACATGAGTTATGAAGTTGCTAATTACTCAAATGTTTAAACGTTGCTTTTTTTCTCAAAAATTAAAGACGCACCTATTTTTTTTTTCTAATCTGAAGTGAACTTTCTATTGAAATGTATCGAACCGATTGAGTCATCCCAGCCATATGGAGAGGAAGTAATGAAGGCATTTTAATGGCTCCGTTAAATAAAAATCGAGCGCAAGGCCGTATTTGCGATTGAAGATTTATGGCAGCCAAGGTCAAACGGGAGATTATTTGCTAAGTGCATTTCTCGATCAGTGGTTTAGAGGCGGGAAACAGATGCGAGACTTCAATGTTACAGGTTGCCAGCCTAAATATTATGTAGGCCAAATATGACGTCCAGTCTAGAATAAACTGTGTCAAGATTCATCTATCTACAGGGTGTAAAAACACATCACGGAGACGTTAACTACACATACTGTACGTCTAACAAAGTAGCTTTGCGCAAAAAGTGTTTGCTGGGAAATGACTTTTATTTTTAGGTATGAAAAAAAAAACTATTTTTTAGTGCGCGCAATGTAACGCGAACCCAGGCAAGTGGAGTTAAACCCCGCCCCTTCGCTCTAAGCCACGTAGGTACTTGTCGGATACGTTTGATATTCATTGCGTTTTTGTAACTGCAAATGCGTAATTTCGAAAAAAAAAAATCGAAAACTCAGGGAATGTTTCTTTGGAAAAAAGTTTTGTATTAATAGTTGGAATTCATTTACATAAAAAAGTAAGAAAAAGAATGCGTCTTTGACCTTCAATATCTCCAGAACCAGTGGATTCCCAGGTATAGGTCTAGTGGAAAAAAAATGATTCAAATAATGGGTAAAATATGTGGCTTTCGGCTTCGGAAACTGTCTTTTTACACCCGATATAAAAATGAACCCCTATTTCCCTTGGTCAAGGCATCACGCGTGAATGGCTGGACCGATTTCGCTAATTCTTTTTTGTTGTGTTTGTTATTGCCAGGAGAAGGTTCTTATGAAAGAAAAAAATAAAGCGCGGCAATTAGTAAATTTCAGAAAACTTCGAATATTTAAACTTCACGCGTTTGACAGTTCGTAGCTAAAACAGGACAACGTCTGTCGGGTCAACTGGTCTATCTATCTATATAAAAAACAACGGACTTCCGAAAAAGAAAATACACTAAAAATTAAAAAATAACTATAATTTCGGCAGTCGGTGTTTGTATTTTATTTCTTCGTTATTTGACACCGACTTCCAAAATTATAGTTATTTTTTAATTTTTAGTGTATTTTCTTTTTCGGAAGTCTGTTGTTTTTTATTTTTCACTTTTTAGTTGTTATAACCCCTAGAACTAAAAACCCCAATAACATGGAACGTGAAATTTAGACATAATCGTAATTGGAGAAAACCGAAACGTCATCTATGTATACGTATTTTTCGTTTTTGTTCAGTTTCTCAAAAAGCGCTGAAGAAATTTCGATAAAATTTATATGGGACCATTTCTTTCGGATAAAAAAAGAATTTTTTTGAAAATCGGTCCACAACTGACAGAGAAATCGGCGGACATACATAAAAAAAAATACATACAGTCGAACATAGAACCTCCTCCTTTTTCGAAAGTCGGTTAAAAATAGTTTGATATTCCCAATAAAAAATTTGGAAGTTGCTCCATAAAAATAAACTTTGGCGTCGAACATATCTGTTTATTTTCAGCGAAAACAATTTTTTTTTTTAAGAATTGAATAGAATTAGCATTTTATTAATTGACCGTACAATTATATAATTTGTTGTATATATTCTGGGTAATCTAAAGAAAACCCGTAAAATAAATGCCTATTCGCATCGTGAACACAACTATTAGGTATGTTCAATTCTCAACCTTATTTGAAGCTATCTTGAGATAGCGACGACGAAACGATACGAACGACGACGACGATCGATCTGGCTACGATTTGAATCGTAGTCAGTCGGCGCTTTAAGAAGAATATCGGCAGTTTCAGTTTTTGCCATGAACAAGAACTCACACCTGCTTAGATTGACTAAAATACCAAAACATGTTGTGAGCCTTTTTTTTGAAAACATTTTGACAACCAAATGTTGACACTTGCTTTAATTTTAAGCCCCCTTCAAAAAATCATGACTCCAATTAGTTGTTTTCATGAATTAGGATCTAACGAAAATTAATTAAAGTTTGGCTGAGCATAAATACTTTTTGAAGTCAACAGGTAAAAGATCGCCCCGAAACGCCCATCCTTCACTACTTCCTAGTGGTGGTATTATGCCTCTCACGGTCTACAAATTAGGTTGACGTGAAATCGTTTATAAGTGACTGTTATGTAAGAAAAGAGAGCTATAAGGGAAGAACCTTAGCCTTGGCCTCTTGCCTCGCCTTTAAAGATGACTGAGATGGGTGCCGGTAGACCTATTTTCAGGATCAGCATATGGCCTCAAACAGAGATAGAACTAAAGAAGAAGGATGCAAGAGCGAGTCCAAAAATTTTGCATTTCGCCTCGGAATAATATTCTAAGTACGCTAGGCTATTCTAAAGAGGTCTTTTTGATATATTTTTGAAGTGAAAACTTCTTAGAGCGAGTTTTGGTGGTGGCTAAAATAATGGGTCCGACATTCTAAGTGAAGTGTTGCGCCAGACTGGGAACGCGCAGTTTTCATTTCTGCCTGCATTTTACACTGGTGTTTGTATATTTTGTTAATTGAAAGCCAGGCGGGTGCAAGTTCATCCCTTTGCACTCCCTTCTCGGTGCCCATGATTACAGATAAGGAAAAAAGGGTTAACATTTAATATTTATAGATCCCACTCGTGAGAATTTGCGCTGAAGAGGACCTCGTAAACCTGACTATAAACAAAGTAAACTAAAAAAAACTTGTTTATTTGCTTGTATGAACTGCCGCAAGTATTCTATCGCCCGGCCCTGGTTCAGGCCATGGTTCGGAGCGAGAGGGAATGAAAGGCAATCTCCGCCTTCTGTGAAGCTGTAGTGCTCGCGAAGGCGGAGGCGGGACGCGTGAGGGAAACTCAAAGGAGTGGCCCTAACGGCCCCGACCGCTACCACCGCAGGAGAGGTACTGGGCGTAGGACGTCGCGAGACGATCTCCGGCCACCGTAGACCCGGGCCTGCGGACGGCGAGCAGGGTAGCTCGCCGTCCGATCAGCACCAGGCCCGTGAGTCGTAGGCGCGTAGTGTTCCACGCGCACCTCAATGAGATAAGTGTCAGCCACCACTGACGGGGCCCATCGTGGCCGGTGCCTGCATGCCTAGGGGTAGCGGATAAATTCTGAAAATGAGTTACCGCACCCTTGGGCACTCAGGTAGGGATGGAACAGGGGTGGGTTTTAGTCAGTAAGATTCTGACACGCCCTCCCGCTCCACCCAGAGCGGGAGAAGTCATTGGATGATTTCCCACCCCACCAAAAAATAAATAAAAAAATTCTATCTCTTTTACTTCTTTGTCTTCGTTCTTTCCCGTTACACGGGGTCAGCTTTCTTTATCATGCAGCGCAACTTTGTGCCGTTGACAGTATCGTCCACAGTAAGGGAAATATTCTTCATGCCCTTTTGGACAGTCGTTAAGCACGGCGCTAAGGGTCTTCCTCTTTGTCGTTTTCGTGTTGAGCACCTTTTTACTACGTAATCGTCAGGGCGGCGCGTCACGTATCCGTCTGTACCATCTCACGTCTTGTTTCAACCATTTTATCTGCTATGGGCACAATCTTCAGGCTTCTCCTAATATGTTCATTTCGAATTTGTACTCTATATGATTACAAAAATATATACGATTTTGATTGCCTCTTGTGATCCAAAAGATGTTAGAGCAGATTTTTCGTTCTCAGTACTGACGTCACTACGGCTGGTCGTGTGCTTGATTCATTAGAAAAATATTACACTCCACGTGCCCACGATTATGTAAAATGTATTGCAGTTTAAATTCGTCTAGAATATTTCCACGGGGCTGTGCGTTATATACGTGTGTTGCAGCAAACGCACAGTTAATGATACAACATTTAACAATATTTATCAATATTACTTCCAATTTAAGCACAAGCCACCCATATAACATTGGCTTAGTTAAAAAAGACTTCGCTAGCTTAGTCCTTCCAAAACGGGCATAGTAGACGTAGGCAAGAAGGTTGCCAGGCTCAAATAGGATTCGGGCGGGTCACGTCAGCCGCATGCACGACAAACGCTGAGCAACAGCCACCACGCAATGGGTGCAAATGGACGGCACCGCCGAGGTCGGCCACGAAAGAGATGGCGAGACGACCTGGCCGGCTGGTTTGAGGAAGCATGGGAGAAGAGTTCCTGAAAGGACTTGGGGAGACCTTTGTCCAGTAGAGGGGCAGCGTAGGCTAGTTTAAAACTTAGTCCTTCTGATATGAGTAGCTATTGCAGGTTTACAAAACCGTTCGAATATAATCTGGACAAGCTGTCGCATAAGGGTAGAGAGAAAGCTGGTAGTCGATGACGATTTGCCAGCTCTTGAAAAGCGCCGACCCGCGCATGTTATCAATGCTGTTCAACGCAGGCTGTTTGCGAAATTTTTGTATGAACCGGTAAGTGGTCAACTAGCGCTGACAAGCTCTGATCTGATTGGATTGGCGTCGGTTCGTGAGTGCTGGCACCAGCTACCAGCTTCCACAAGAATACACCGAAAAGGGCTAAGGCCCTAAACTAGCCAAGAAAAACGGCTATAGTGGGAAAAATGGGCGGTAAAAAAAATGCGCGGGCGTTCACCTACCCGCTGGTCAGGTCAGATCTAAAAATTAACAGGACTCACTGTGACTGCCCTGAGAAGAGCTGAAGACAGAGTGGCTTGGAAGCAGCAAGCAGCTCGTCAGTGAATCCGTGAACGCTTTCCAGGACGGGTACGACCTTCAGCAATGAAGAATACGAGTGTGAAGAAGAAGGCCCTAAAAGTGCAGAACAGAAGCAAACGTTATCGGACATGAGTTCGATGTATAGAGGGCTGAAATAGGTGATAGACCACATTAACAAGAACGCGTACCGTAGGTACTTATTGCTAAGCTAGACATTGGATTTCCTCCATGGATGTCCCTCACAGCTAATCATAAGTAGGCGAACTTTAGAATGACACATTGGCGAAAAGGGTTGTCTAGCTTTAAGTATAAGAAATTGCTCGTCAAGTCGCTTTCTTTAACAGTTACTTAAAATATATGCCTAAAAAACTACAACATTACCTGAGTAGAACAGGTATCTATTTGCCTGGCAACCAGTCCAGAATGTGATCTCAAGATCTATGACTCAGTGGCCTCCTACATCCTACTCAAATTGAGCCGTGATGCACTCTTTCTTACACTCCTACGTCAGTACATAGTATGAGCATGTAACAGGCGAAAATAGGTCAGCCATCCTGCTATAATTTTTTTTGGCATCTAAAATTATGAGTTTATATCTTGGTTGAAAGATGCATCGTCATAAACACACACATGCTCAGGCGTATATATATATTTGAGAGTTGCCACAGAAAAAAAATATTCATTTTAAACTTTATGAAAGGACTAGCTGCGCCCCACGGTTTCACCCACGCAGACCAGGATAAAAAGCCTATGTGTTAATCCAGGGTATAAGCTATCTACATACCAAATTTCATCTAAATCGGTTCCCAAATTTCATCTAAATCCAGCCGTTTGAGCGTGAAGAAGTAACAAACATACACACTCACAAACTTTCACATTTATAATATTAGTAGGATATTATATAGTGTGATAGTAGGATGTCTTGTGACAATTTCCACTAGTAACATCAATCAGGAAATCTTCTAGATAGAATTTAACCTGGAGAGTAGATGGAGATTTCTGCTATCTAGACATGTGCATTTTGTAGGTTTAATTAAATACAAACAGTATATAACTGATAGGAACTGATAGTCTGGTGACTACATGATTAATACTGATGGAGAAATGTTTTGGAAAAAATGCTTTAGATAGAACTAATTAAGTGGCTAGTTTTAGTACCTACCTATTCGTGGTTTAGGTATAATAACGACCGCAGCAAGTTTACTTTTGCTGCAAAAGCTTGTGTTATTAAAGCAAAGTTCCTACTTTGTATTTGTGTTATGAATACAAATCAACGTTGATAGCTTTTGGTTCCTGCGTTAGGTTTACAAAACGTGCAACGAAGGTCATTGGTATGGCGGCCTCGGGGTAGTGCATCATTTTCGGGCCGTGAATTTTACTAATGAACTCAATTATATATTTAGTTTTTGGCGCTAACTAAAAATATTAAATGAAAGAGATTAAGATAACGGGGTCATGTGGCATCGTCGTCGGCAGCTGTCGAACGACACGATACATCCAAGAATATATCAGTTATAAAGAGAGTTCGTCCACGCTCTACATGTATTTTAATGATGTTCTATAGATAATGTTTAAACAACGGCCGTTTCCCGATATTTTAAAACAGCTCAGCAGATACTTGAATTACAAAAATAGCTGAAGTGTTTCAAATTGTCGGCTTGCGGGTAAAGTCCCAGACTGACTGACAACGCTATAAATATTTTTGTGTCCCGGATATATTATAAAATAATCCAAGTCGTCTCTTCAGATATTTTTAAAAGGGACGATTTTATGTTCAATGTTTCTTGAGATAATTACTGAAACGTGTAGTTTAGGTCCGCAGATTTGATTGATCGTTAACCTGGATCGCGTCTTATTTACAAACAGAGCGGTGACTGGAGCGCCGGCGTGTTTACACCGGCGCGCGAGTGACGCGCCCTGCGGCGTGAGTACGAGGAGCTATACCCTGGTGACGATGAGCGGCGTGGCCAGGTCGGCGCCTCCCACCAGGCGCAGGCCCCAGTTGACCTCCCGGGAGTCGCGGCGCAGCGTCACCACGAAGGTGTGCAGCCGCCCCATGCTGCTCACAGTGGGTCACGCGTGGCACAGTGTCGCACAGTGTCACTGCACAGTGCACGAGACGCGGTGTGTGCGCGGCGGGAACACGCGACGTAGTGCGCGCTAAATTAGCCTCACCGCAAACCCGCACCGCCCCCTGCCCCCCTAGTACACTGCATGTAACCCTGCCTTCGCAATCGACCCAATTCGATTTACGGAAACTCTGGGATACATCGAAGCTTGATTATCCAGCCATTCCGGCAAGTCTTCGGCTTGTTTGTTTACTCTCAATATATCGACGCATTAGACATGACCTACATTTTCATATTATTGCACACTTCAATGCCTCATAGGGTTGCAGATTATAATCTAATAATCGCATCATCATCACCAAGTAATATTATCTTTAAAAAAAAATACAAAGTTCATCTAATAAAACCCTAGCTCTATAAGGGTAATTCACCAGATAGGTACGTAAGGCCATCCATTGCTGATCACTGTTTAATACGTCAAAGTTTTACTATAAATAGGCACATTATGACTTTGTATTGGCATCTTATTATGAAGTTATTGACGTATATTTAGCCCACTGCACCCCACTGATCATGATTAGTAATAATCAAAACATAGACGGCATTTGCATGTGACTTCTAAACTAGTATGTCACTAAAATACATATTTTATATTGCAACATAGGAAGAAAATTATATGGTTTTAATAATTTTAAAGAATTTTCTAAATTCAAGTCAAAATAAGTGATTATATATTGTAATAAAAATAAGAAACGGTGTTGTGTTTGTTGAATTAACAAAATTATATTGACAAAACGTCGTTTTGATTTTTCATTTTGTCGGTCTTTAATAAATTAATTATATAGATTGAAACGTGACTTTTTGACAAACAAATTTGACCGTTAATTAGTTCACAGCTATCATCTAGCGACTGTCTGTCACTCATACCAACAGAAAATACTAACTGCCTACGTCCTCATCACAATGAATACAGTAAGATTTAGCGCCGCAAATAACACTATGTTACACAATCATGGTCAACAATTTGTCTGAAACCCTCATTACAGTTGCACACACATCGGCAGTATAATTATTATGCAAAACATTCTTACCGGTCGCCTCTGCCCGAAGTCCCGGGACTCGTTTTCAGGATCCCTGCGCTGGTGGGGGACTCGCCAAAACGGTGGCCGCTCGTACATCGGCATCGTCACTGCTCAGTATCCGGTCCAGGCGAAACTGACACAGAAATATTCGTTTTACAACAACTGCAGTTGAAAAGCATTGCACTTGCAGTGATAGTGCATACTATCACAATCTCTTTATAATCGACCGTCAGTTACATTTCATAATGTATACGTAGGTGTTTGGCAACATTTCTATGCATAAATCACCTGTTCTATGGACAAGGACGGCCGCGCACAGGAAAAATTACACGTTAGACGCCACGTGGGCGCAGAGAGTGGGGGAAGCAATAGAATATAAGGGCTAACTCACCAGAGGGCGCGGGGCGTGGTGACTTGTGCAGAGTCGTTCGGCCAGTGCCGTTTTCTATTATCTCGAATAATTCCGGAGCAACACCAAACTATATCTATTTTTCGCGTGGCGGCGGGCGTCGGTTCGACGGCTCGTGCTTCGAGTGATTTACAAGCCGGAGCTTACACGAGCTGTTTCTGGGCCAATCCAGAGATCCGCAACATTGCGGTCAGTGAGGCGGGAAGCCGGCCACGCTCGACACCGGTTCAATGCTCCCGGTCCGTCTGTGGCAGATCTCACGACGTTTCTAGGAGACCCAGCACTTGTAGCGAGACACTGGCTCGCTAATGAGTTTTAGAACGTTGAACTCATAAGTATTTGTGTTGACACAAAAAATATTCGTTTCCGCATCGGGTTTATGTTTATAGAAATAAACCTGATATAATTCATAAGAACATTACAAATATTTAAGAGCTAGAAACAAGTCCTGCTCAAGATTAAACTAAATAAACTAATAAACTATATTCTGTTTAAAATTAAAAACAATTCTTTAACTCGAATCTAAGTAAATAATGTTATGGTGTGTAATAAGTTTCAAATAGACAGTTAAAAATAAACAATTATGTCCAAAAAACGAATTTATTCTTAGAAATCACATAACAATAGGTATAGGAAATACTAAAATCGTTGTGATACATGTGATGATTAACAAATAAATAGATAGAAGAAAAATGCATGAATCGTTCTATTATAACTTTAAATTTTCGAGTTTTAGTTTCATTATGTATTTTTTGCTATACATGTATAATACAGCTCATCTATTAAAAGGAAGCTTAACAGATAATTTAAAGTCTTTCTAGGTCCTTCACAGTGATTTGTGCAAATAGTGTAAAGCAGCAAAAAAAAATTAGTTATAAAAATAAACGACCATACAAAAAACAGCAAGGTAGCAAGTATTAATCATTATTTTTATTGAGATTAAAGCAAAAAGATCATAAATACTGAGTTCAACAATATTAAACTATAATATATGAAGTATAACTAAAATTTCTCTATAACGATAGTCATAATAATTATTTCATTATTTTAACCATTTCAAAGTTAACTATGTCTTACAAAAGTATATTTATCTGGTACTTAATAGAAATTATCTTTAACAATCGACTAATTTGACTAAAAACTTTATGATTGAACACAATAAAACTTTTAAGATTGAAAAGTTTAGTCAAACTTTAGTCCCTTATTAATTAATAAAAAATAACTTAAATATTTTATGACCAGAATAGAGAGCTTAAAAACAATATAACTTAACATAAATTCACAAAATATGTAATTTAACCGATTCACGAACGAAACGACATGCATGAGAGGGTAACTACCCTTTTAGAATAGTTGCTTTGGAACGGGTAAGTAGCTCCAATACTCTGATAGACTCAAATAATTTTCAAAGAGTTGGTCAATTAGTGTTGAAGCTAGATGTAATAAAAAATAAATGGATTCATTTAAATAAATGCTTTGAATATGAGGTTCACGATCGAGGTTGGCGCGGTAAAAGATTAAGGAACTATCATTTCATACAATAAACATTACAACTGGTGTCCGACCGAAGGTTTGGTTTCGGCCAGTTTCGGCCAAAAAAAAACTGGTTTCGGCTTGACCGAAACTAGCGTCTTCGTGCTGAAGGTTGTGATAGAGACCTAAACACTGACTGTCTCGTTCGTCTGTGTGTAATCATCATTTTATTAAATTATTTAGTATTTTATAAATGTTAAGGCTGAATTTTCAATGGTCTGGTAACTTTTTCAAGTCAAATTTTTTATAAATTTTTCTGTTACCAGGTGAATTTCGGTTTCGGATTTGGCCGAAATTGCAAGGGGAGCCGAACATTCGGTTACGGTTTCGACTAAAAATCATGTTTCGGTCATACATTGATTACAACATGTTATTTTTTAAGTTAAACAGAACCTTAATCAACACAAAAATGTTTACGACGCCTGAAGTTTACGTAAATTCTTTGATCCCTCTATAAAATCATGCATTGTCTGTACTTTAGTGATGTGCCTAGCCGGTAACCTTAGTATAATACGTCATATGGATTTAAATAAAAAACGTGACTGACGTACCGTTTCATGAAATCGGTTAAATACGTAAATAAACTCAAATAAATTACATCTAAAGAGTCTGTGCGGGCACTGGCAAGACTTTATAGGACGTGTGATCAAAGGGACGTTCACCCGCCAGTAAATCTCCTTGTTAACATACTTTAGACATTTCGAGTTGATGTCTTAATCTAATGGGCTTATAGTTTATATTTGTTTGATTGGTTTAATTATTTTGTATTTAAGACGAACATTCTTTACAGATGTTATAAACTAAATTTTCTAAGCGTAATGTTTGTCGTAGTAAAATTTAAATATGGGAAGTAGAATCTTACAACCTGGTATTTTATATAACAATACATGTCTAAAGCAGATATTGTTGTCTTTGGATTGAACCTTTGATCATTTGATTTAAGTCAAATGCAGTTGCACCTAGGTACATGGAAAAGCCTTTGTTGGGTAAGTTATAGAGTTCCCACTCGTTATACACATTCAGCCTTATTTATAAAACTCGCTAACCAGTGGCTTAGTTTAAATGCTGATTAGTGGATTCTTAATTAAAATTGTGAATTAATAACTTACTAATCAGTGTTTAAACTAAACATGTGCTTATTTTTAAATAAGGTCCATTAGGTTTAAAAAATAGACTGTAATATAGGTACGAGTACAGAGGCCAAATAAAAAGAACAACAAACTATTCTGGAAGGCAACGTGGGATCCATCGCAGAGCACAACGATGCCCAGTAAGACCCATTAGGGCCATGTCTCACTGGGACGCCGTGGTAGCGTAGCCAGTATAATTTACGTATTTTTATTTGCATCATGTTATGATGCTAAAAAAACCACCAACTGCGACCAAGCGATTGCTAGGTGAAGTACCCATCATTGAGCTGCATCCATTTACTTGGCTGCCCCAGGGCGTCCCAGTGAGGCACGGGCATTAAGACCATTTCCTCGTTTGAGTTCATTTATCTTTTTACACCCACGTGTATAAAGTCTCAGCGGAAATACAAACGTTACCATAGTCCAATCGAACATAAGCTTTATACAATAGGATCGTTATTAACAAACTATGTTTAGAAGTCTAATATGGCTGGCTTGGTGTCCCTCGCACATTTGATCAACGAATACATTAGTTTGACAAAACCTGTGTCCTTTGGCTTTTCAAGACCGCGAAGAAGTCTGTTCTTCATGACTGCGACAAATTCGCGGTTGCTGAGTTGACCGTCCACTGCGAACATACGTGAATTATATTAGAATCTATTATTGTCGTGCAGCGAAAGTTAGTGTTTTTCTTGTTAACATATAGCTATACAAATAAAATAAGATTTCATGTATTTTACAAAGACATTTTGTTGTATTCTAAAGGATTAGAAATTGTGGTTTTCTTATCAAGTTTACGAGTATCTATCGTAGTATTAGTAAATAATCCTGGAAGGTTATAGGTAATGAACGTAACTCTAAATTCTATACTTATTTATTTTATACTGTGTTTATGTGTGATTGCTGATAGCCAGAATCTGGCCGATTCTGGCTTAGCTTATCAATTTATACAGGTAACTAGTAAAAGAAAATGAACACAAGGAAATATACATAGGAAAAATAAGTCCATGCTAAAGTCCTCTAACGTACTTTAAAAGTTTAAACACCCTGAATTGTGTGTTATTTTTATTATATGAGAAAGGGCTATTAGTTGAAACGATATAAATGAGACGCTCAACAAAGTCTCACCAAGATTCCTTCTCTTCTTTTTGGTACGGAACCCCGGACCCATGGTAATTTTGACAAGTTGTCGCTTTAAAATATCCAAGAAAAGACTATTCTATGACTACAGAATACGCATACTTCTTGTAATACCTTTCGTCTGTTCTCCACGGATCGTGGACAAAATAACTTTATGACACCAAATCAGGAGAAAAGTGTATTACGGGCTAAGCAAACTGCTAAATTGTGTCATCATGTAAAGAAATCAGTTTCGTCGTCGCCTTAATAGAAAGCGATCATGAAAAATTAACACGATGATCGCTTACTATTAGGTTAAACCTGCGGTTAACAACTTACGAAATAAGATCCGCATGGCACGAAAATATCTACCATCAAATCTTTTCCCAAAAAATATTCAAAATACAAAAAGGACAAAACAATACATACTGTTCTCATCAAAAATAGTGAAGACTACATTAATGACATGTGGATCCAAATCCACATGCGCCACTGTTCTAGCCACATGCCTCAAGGTAGGCTGGTCGATGGAGGCGCCGGCGATGTGGTAGAACGTCAGCGCCGTGTCCACGTCGTTGATGTTGTTCAGGAAGTGGAAGAACTTCAGGTAGTCGTCCTTTGTTATGCCTATGCCGTGGTCGCGGAAACTGGAATTGTAAAATTGAACTATATTGAATGGTCCCACTTTACCTACAAGTGACGTAACAAGCCCCCACCCACTCTTGTACTTAGATGCGTTTTATCTTTGTAATTTTTTTTTATTTGGTAAGTCAAAAATACGCCAATATTTACTACGGACTAAATAGAATTATTATTTTGGTACCCAAGAATCATCCCTAAGCTATTGGAAAACGATACGAAACTTACGTTTTCTTAACACGCTTCAGCATTCGCGCCTTCTTCTTGGCGGGGTAGCCTGCATACGCCAACAGAAGTTCGGCAAAGTCCGCTTCAGTAATACGACCGTTTTCATCTGTACATAGTTGGGTTAAAAAGATTAAATTTTTAGTAAGACTATACATCTTCACGTACCATGGTCCTCCATGGACTGAGTGTGGAAACCATATTTCCTGATAAGTAAATATTTTTAGAATGTATTAAAATTTCAACATTAGATGTAAGTTTGACGATCATTTTCATCTAGAATTTTTTAACGTAGCGGCTAAAAATATACAAAACCAGCAAGTTTTGAGTTTTGGAGAATGAAATCCTCTCTAACGAAATGTTTTATTTATTTAAATAGAATAGCTTTGTATGCTTATAGAAACAGAGCGTTCAATTGAATATCAACATCCAGATTATAGATAAGTGCATGTTATTATTATACCCGAAATAAAATTAATCACAGACTTACCAGGCTGTTTTCTTTGAAATTCAAGAGACAATATTTCCCTCTGAAGTTGTTGTTGAAAGTCTAAGAATTTTTCAATCGTCAGCTTCTCGTTAAGACGGGGTCCGAAGAAGTATGTCGTTAGCGCAGAGTTGATACCCTGGAACATTCAAAAGCAATTTGTATTCTATGCATATTATAACAACTGTTAAAATGGAACATCAGGAAACACTGACCTCTAGATCGTATTCATACCTCGGTCAAACATCAACTAGTCCGGAATTAGATTTGGTCAAGCTTTGAATTTTCTTTTGCCATCATCACGTTAAGGAGAAAAAACAAACAAATTTTCCAAAAAAAAAAAAAAATACCTACCTACTATGTTTGATTCCATAAAGAAGTTTTACCTTAAACGTGTTGCCAGTGTTGGCGTGGTCTCGGTGCCTGGAGCCGATGCTGCTCTGCTGGCGAATGAGAAGTGCCACCTTCTCAAACTCCTCGCAGTCGACGTCACCGTCACCGTTCAAGTCAAACATTCGAAAAGCGATCTCGAAATGACGGCGAGAAGCTGAAAACATAAAGAGAAATAAAATTTCTCGATGTTAATATACATAATTATGTTTCTAATAACCCCTTTATATTCTCTATGAGAGCCTACAAGCCGTATTAAGAAATCATCTGTATTTCTTTCATATCATCTTCTATCAGACAATCCATCCATCTTTGAGCTTCCCTTTTCCTCTCCATCCATTCACATTTATATTCTTAACTCAAATCACATGCGTCTTATCCCTCCTCTTTGCATATTGCATACCAAGACAAACGATTCCCCATTCCGTCACTGGCGCCACTCTAAAACTTTCTCTCGTTTCTCACTTTTTCTATTCTTGTCACTCCACATTCTCATCTCCGCTACATGCAATCTTTTCCATTCGTCTTCCCCATTGCACAATATCTCATTCGTCTTCCCCATTGCACAATATTCAAACAGCACGACAGGTCTTATCTAGGGTGCCTTTTTTTTTGTGGATGGCGGCAATCATTCAGTGACTTCTCCCGCTCTTTCGTGTTTGACTTTTACTGACTAAAACCCACCCCTGTTCCTTTCCTGTATGAGTGCCCAGGGGCGCGGTAATTCAGTTTCGAATTTATTCACGACCCCTGGGCAGGCATCTCTTTGAGACGCGCGTGGAACACTACGCGCCGCCGACTCACGGGCCTGGCCCTGATCGGACGGCGAGCTACCCACTACTCGCCGTCCGCAGGCCCGCGCCTACGGTGGTCGGAGATCGTCTCGCGACTCCCGACGCCCAGGGCATCTCCTGCGCCGGCTGCTGCTGGGGGCGACTCTGTTGAGTCTCCCTCACCTGTTCCGCCTCCTCCTTCGCGAGCATTACTGCTTCGCAAAAGGAGATTGATGCTTCCCATTCCTTCTCGCTCCGTACCATGGCCTGGACCAGTGCCGGGCGCGAGAGGTCGCTGCCGCCGATCGCCTCAAAGAGGATACGGCGGGGCTCCGCCCAAGTAAGGCACAACTCCACAGTATGCTCCATCGTGTCCTCTGGGCGATCCGCACAGTGGTGACACCCAGTGGTGGCGTTTCCTTCCGCCTTATCCGGGACAGCCTTACAGGAACCTCCCGCGTGCCCAACTTGCATCCCCCTGGCTTTTAATATAATATACAAAATGAAAAGTAAATGAAAATATACCAACAAAAAGGCCCTTCGAATAATATTCTTAGCACAACTGAGGTGAGGTCCTGAAACTTTGAGCTCGCTTTTCATAGCTCTTTAATCCTTCTTCTTCTTTAGTTTTCAAGTTAGTTCTATCTCTGTATAAGGCAAAAATGCACCCCCCTTTGAAAAATGTTCTGCCAGGGCCCATGGGTCTTATCATGTACGAAGAAGCCCAATCATCATCTTCCTGCCCTTATCCCGTTACTTGGGGTCGGCGCAACACGTTTTTTTCTTCCATACTGTCCTGTCTGCCGTCACGCTATCACTAAATCCCTTTTCTTTCATATCACTCCTCACACAATCCATCCATACTTTCTTTGGCCTCCCTCTCCCTCTCCATCCATCCAAATTTATATTCATAACTCTTTTAGTTACATGTGTTTCATCCCTCCTCTTCACATGACCATACTAAGATAAGCGGTTCCCTTTCAACTTTTCTGTGACTGGCGTCACTTTTAAACTACCTTTAATGTACTAATTTCTCACTTTATCCGTTCTCGTTACTCCACACATCCATCTCAACATTCTCATCTCCGCCACATGCAATCTTTTTTCATCCGGCTTTTTCACAGCCCAACATTCTGACCCATACAGTACGACAGGTCTAATCACGGACTTATAGACTTTCCCCTTTAACTTAAGGGGCATACGTCGGTCGCAAGTTGTTCCAGTGACCTGTCGCCATTTCATCCATCCTGAGTTAAGTTGTATACGACTATTATACACAAACAAAACGGAAGACGAATCAAATCTTGTAATTAATGATCATCATCATCATCATATCAGCCGAAAGACGTCCACTGCTGGACATAGGCCTCCCCCAAGTGTCGCCACAATGATCGGTCTTGTGCGTCTCGCATCCATAGGCTACAATTACAAGCCCATCTCACTTCTGAGCAATGTCTACAAGCTGTTTTCCAGAGTCATCACGAACCGTCTCGCACGCAGGTTTGACGACTTCCAGCCTTCGGAGCAACCCGGATGCCGAAAAGGCTTCAGCACCGTCGACCACATACATACGCTGCGGCAGGTTATACAGAAGACCTAAGAGTATAACCTGCCTCTTTGCTTAGCGTTTGTGGACTACGAGAAAGCCTTCGATTCGATCGAGACTTGGGCTGTGCTGCAGTCTCTCCAACGGTGCCATCACTATCGGTACATCGAAGTGCTGAAGTATTTGTACGGAACCGCCACCATGTCAGTCCGACTCCAGGACCAGCAGGTGTATTCGCTAACTCAGTTGCCATCAATTTGATAGGCACTTTGCAGTACATTGCTCGGTGGACATCGATTATAATAGGCACTACGGTTTTCCTATACGTCAATGCAGGAATGTACTGCAAAGTGCCTATCAAATTGATGGCAACTGAGTTAGCGAATACACCTGCAGACCTCGAAACCTATCCTCCTACAGCGGGGTGTGAGGCAGGGAGACGTCATTTCTCCGAAACTGTTCACAGCTGCAATGGAGGATGTCTTCAAGGTTCTGGACTGGAGAGGGCTAGGTATTAACATCAATGGCGAGTACATCACTCACCTTCGATTTGCCGACGATATAGTCGTCATGGCTGAGACTATGGAAGACCTCAGTACAATGCTCAATGATCTCAGTAGAGTTTCCAAAAGAGTGGGTCTTAAAATGAACATGGACAAAACCAAGATCATGGCAAATACCCATGTAGCACCCACTGTACACTCGAAGTTGTGGACGAGTACGTCTACCTGGGACAAACGGTCCAGTTAGGTAGGGCTAACTTCGAGAAAGAGGTCAATCGTCGAATCCGCCGACTCGGCTGGGCGGCATTCGGGAGGCTGCGCGGTATCTTCTCATTCCACATACTCGTACCACAGTGTCTCAAGACGAAAGTTTATGACCAGTGCGTGTTGCCAGTGATGGCATATGGAACAGAAACGTGGTCACTCACAATAGGCCTCATCAGAAGGCTAAAAGTCACCCAAAGGGCAATGGAGAGGGCTATGCTCGGAGTCTCCTTGCGTGATCGAATCAGGAACGATGAAATCCGCAAAAGAACCAAGCTTACCGACATAGCCCAAAGAATCGCCAAACTGAAGTGGCAGTGGGCAGGGCACATTGCTCGAAGAACAGACGGTCGATGGGGCCGAATAGTTCTAGAGTGGTGACCAAGACGCAGCGTTGGAAGGCCTCCAACAAGGTGGACCGATAACCTGGTGAGAATGAATGATCAACGTAACATAATAGTGTATCTGTAACTCTGTAGTAGGTAGGTACACCCACAATAGGGTACCTTGATGTCTAGAAAAATATATTTGGTCCGTCAGTTAGATTACCAAAAAATATTAGAAACGTATTTTTTTCTTTTGTCACGTAAACAAAAAATGAGAATGATTCAGTGCGTTGAAATTTTGCATAACGTCACACCTACGTGAAAAATGTACCACTTTGTACCTAAAAGTGACGTAACAAGTCCCCACTCCTGAACTTAGGGGCCGTCTCCACGAGCAAGAGAATCGCGGCGACATTATCGTCGTGCCCGGTGGCACGTATTTCTATACACTCTCTTAGAACGTGTAACACGGCGATGTCATCGCGGCGAGAGAGTGTATAGAAATACGTGGCACGACGATAATATCGCCGCGGTAGTCTCGCTCGTGGAGACGGCCCCTTATATGCGTTTTATCTACGTAATTTTTTATTACCCTCTCACTGAGAGGCCTTTTTTTTTGTGGGGTGGGAAATCATCATCCCGCTCTGGGTGGAGCGGGAGAAGTCATTGGATGATGATGAGCGGCGTGTCAGACTTTTACTGACTAAAACCCACCCCTGTTCCTCCCTGCCCTAAATGCCCAGGGGCGAGGTAACTCTTTCGAATTTATCCTCAACCCCCGGGCAGGCATCGGCCATGACTGGCCCCGTCCTGTTTGCTGACAACTCTTTGAGGCGCGCGTGGAACACTACGCGCCGTCGACTGAGTCCGAGACTGAGAGGAGGCCTGTGCCCCAGCAGTGGGGACATAAAAAAGGCTGATGATGATGATGCTTTTTTAATTGGTTTGATAAAGCAAAAATACGTGTCCAATATTTTTAACAATCTAACTTACGGACTAAATAGAATTATTATTTTTGTACCCAGGATTCATCCCTATTCGCCAGTTATGTTAAAGCCCCATGTAATAGGAGCGAGCTTATTGCTACCAACACGGCACAATTCCAAAATCTGGGCGGCCACTGAGAAATCCTGATAGGAAAGCCCATTGAAATTGCCCTACCAAGGAGTAGAACCCAGGATAATATGCCCAGAAGTAGAGCCTACGACCTAGACAAAGGAGGCAGTGAATGGAAAAATCATTTTATAACACGTCCTTTCGGGCTATTTTACTATCCACTAAAATATTCATAGGTCGCATTGAAATAATGCATGTTTAAAGAACCATGTAATCGTTTCGTATTAATCGTTATTTTAATGAAAACAGAAGCTTCATTTACATTTTGTTACCTATTACGGCAGGTTACTTACTATGTGGTAAGTATTCCTTGATTAAGAATACATCATAATATTAATCAAAACAATATTATTTATCAGTATTATTATGTTGTTTGTGCTGATCAACCTTTGGAATAGATGTCTTCTGTGAGTTAATAACCGTCTGCAATAAGGTAACGTCACGAAGGGTACAACTTACCTACATATTTTATTGCGTTTAGACAACCTATTATCACATCATTTATTTAGACTAGCTATAATTTTTAACGCTTATAGAATAGTACTAATCTCTACAACATTCGTTGCACGATAAACTGAAAGTTAAATCTCGCGCCCACGGGAACAGAAAATCGTTAGATTCGCTCATGCTCCGTGCGATCCCCCAACCCCTCGGATGCTGCGTAAATAGATATCTAGGGCGATCTGTATATACGCGAGTACGAACTAACCACATTACACTTGTGACAATGTCTACAACAGGAATCACATAAACGATTAACTTTACGTTTACCTGACAATTATTTTACTGGACGCGGCAAAATGTTATTCTCAATTAAACGTTTTAGGTCGAGGGTGAAAGCAAAAGCATTTTTTTATTTGAGATGCGGAGCTAAGACAGCAGCTTTTCTGTTTTGGGCGACCCTTTACATGATTGTTATGAAGATGACAATTTTCAAAAGCAGTGCGAATACCCCTGTGAAGGACTGGTCCATACTACCTGACAATTACAGCAGGTGGATGGTAATGTGCATTATTGTAATAGTGTTATAGACAAGTTGTTTAGTGTGGTGATAGTGTTAACAGTGTCATTGTAACAGTTGCAGAGTCCAGATACAGTGGGCAAAGAAGATTCAGATTCGGACATCAATGTTGTGTGGTCGGAGCCAGACAACTATACTCTCTTAGAACTGGAGAGACGCACAGAAACAGTTCATGAAGTGTGCCACAAGAGGAAACTCTTCACGCAACCAATTAATAACAAAGAGTTCTTTGTTGATCACAAACATAAACTAGTATGGTGCAATATTTTCAAAGCCGCTAGTTCTTCTTGGATGTATTATTTTAATATTTTGGGTAAGTTTTCAGTGCAAGTTATAGTTTTGATTTTAGAAGTCAGATTTAGGAATTTCAAATTCAATTGTTTTTCATTTTGGAGGGAGTGTTTCCTTATAATTATGGTGAATGTCTTAAAATATTTGTTGGGTCAGTAATACTTAATTAACACAATAATCCATTTGTTTTCAGGGGGATACGACAAAAAGTTCTTGGAAAAAAGTAAGGTACAACCCTTGACTTTAGTCAGACAAAAATTTCCTCGACCCAGTGTGAAAGAACTAAAAGAAGCATTGAATACACCAGGTGTAATATCGCTTTTAGTAGTACGAGATCCTTTTGCGAGGTTGTTATCAGCTTATCGCGATAAGCTGGAGATTCAAATAAAACCATACTATAGAAAGTTTGCGCGGGCTATAATATCAAAATATAGGAAAAAAATAAAATATCCTAACGCGACACCTAAGACGTTAGGTCCGACATTCAACGAATTTGTTCAGTATTTAGTAGATCAATATAATACTCCAGGATACGTGTTTAATGAGCACTGGGCTCCATACCATACATTTTGTTCACCTTGTGCGGTGTATTTCAGTGTGATAGCGAAAGTTGAAACATTGGCAAAAGATTCAATGTATGTGATACAACAATTAGGACTTGGTCATTTGTTAAGTATAAAGGTTGGTGAACGTAGGAGGAAGCAGTTACGTTCTGTGATGAATCAATCCCGTGATGGTAGAAACACGACTGCCTTGTTAAAACATTATTTTAGCCAACTTGACGAAAATTTGCTTAATAAATTGTTGGAAATATATGGTGTTGATTTTGAAATGTTCGGATACGATGCGAATGTTTATAAAAGTTATGTTAAAAATAAGAAATAAAGTGTAAGTATATCGATTAATAAGATTGTTTAATTTATATTATCTCAATCAGTTTATTTATTAATTCCTTGCCAGTTTAGTATTTTGCCGAAAATACTAAACAAGAAGAATAATTCAAAAGAGAGCAGTGGATAGTTTAACTGTTAAAGTTTTGAATGAATTTAGACACTCAAGTATACGTTATGGTTACAATAATGGTTTTACTCAATCTTATGCAGGTCAACAAATGATTTTGTCTAGAGCTGTAGTGTGGTGTGCCTACTTGCTGAACAAGCGAACTACTCGTTTACATAACTTCACGCTTCTGTTCTGCTTGAGGTGTACAGTACACCCACATATACAGGCTGTAACGGAACTGCGTGGTCCTATTTTTAACCGACTTCATAAAAAAGAGGTGGTTCTCAATTCGACTGTTTTTTTTTTAATGTGTGTGTTACCTCATAACTTTTTACTACGTGAACCGATTTTGAAGATTTTTTTATTTGAAAGCTGTTGCTTCACATGTGGTCCCATTTTAATGTGATGAAGATCTGATAAAGAACTTCAGAGATACACAATGGAACTCTTCAATAAATGATAGCAAACCTTCCAGAATTGCTGCAATCGCATGTCTGCATATTGTTTTCACCACTTCACAACATTACATCACGCTGATTAGCTCTGAAGGGGTATACAGATTTGTACAGTTCACCCTGATGCACCGTAATTTCACCAACTATGTTCAAATTCCCTATTTTTGGTGATATCAATTCGGGCATAACTTTACTATTAATTTAGTTTTAGAATGGGGTACAACAACTAAAAACTTTTTACAAAAAAAAATACAACCGACTTCGTTGTATTTTATAGTTGTAGTTAAGTCGGTGTCAAATAACGAAGAAACCAAACTAGAAACACCGACTTCCGAAATTAAAGTTATTTTGCATTTTTTAGTATTATTTATGGAAGTCGGTTGTATTTTTTTTTTGTAAAAAGTTTTTAAATACTGCTTTGCCCATGGAAATGAACGACATTAATCGATGAAGACATAGTCATCATCATCTTCCTGCCCTTATCCCATGTTAGTTGGGGTCAGCGCAACACGTTTTTTTCTTCCATTCTGTCCTGTCAGCCGTCAGTCACGCTATTACTAACTCCCTTTTCTTTCATATCACTCCTCACACAACCCATCCATCTTTTCTTTGGCCTCCGTCTCCCTTTTTGAATACTGCTTTTGTCCATGGAAATGAACGACATTAATCGAGGAAGACATAGTCATCATCATCTTCCTGCCCTTATCCCATGTTACTTGGGGTCGGCGCAACACATTTTTTTCTTCCATTCTGTCCTGTCAGCCGTCAGTCACGCTATTACTAACTGCCTTTTCTTTCATATCACTCCTTACACAATCCATCCGTCCTTTTCTTTGGCCTCCCTCTCCCACTCCATCCACGTTTATACGAGGAAGACATAGTAAATTTCCAAAAAAAAAAATGGACTTTCCGTACAAAGTTGTCATCAGCTGATCAAAATTAGTACGGGAGGTCCAATTTTTTTTTCGGATTTGATTATGATTTTCTTGAAGAAATTTGTCCATTTCTACGACCAGAAGCAGTATTTAAAATATGACCACGCTTTTCTGTTACTCCCAGTATGTTTGGGTCCTTCGCATCTAGTAGGGGCCCGGCTATTGCCATCATACTGAGCACAAATACAGGCTGTCTTTGTGCTCGCCTCGGTTTAGTAGCGAGCCCGACTTGGGAATCTCACAAGTCAGGCAAATTGATATCGAGCTGAGAGTGAAGAAATAAAAGCAATTTGCCCGACTTGTGAAATTCCCAAGTCCCTAAGATGAACCTAAGATACCATGCTTAGATTTCACACTACCAGGTCACTACAATTAGAGGGCAGAATAATTACAAAGGCGTAAGTTTGCGAGTGTTGTGTTTGTATGTTTGTTACTTCTTCACGCTCAAATGGCTGGACCGATTTGGATGAAATTTGGTATGTAGATAGCTTATACCCTACTTTTTGTCCCGGTCTACGCGGGTGAAACCGCGGGGCGCAGCTAGTGCAGTATAAATGCTATGCTATATAGTACTTAGGTGATGAGCCTATTGTTGTTAACGGGGCAAAATCTAATATTAGGGCTGAAACTGCACCCTCGTTTGTAAACCGGTCAAGTGCGAGTCGGACTCGCGCGCAGAGGGTTCCGAACGAATCATATTGTTTTAAAATGTAAAAACATTTTTTTTTAACCATAGATTTCTTATAGGTTTTCTGTAAGCTATAGGTATAATCAGAAGTTTCGGAGATAAAGAGGGGGCAATGGTCATTTTTCATCTATTTTCTTTAATAATTTAATACAAAATCCTACTAATATTATAAATATGTTTGTGACGCAAAAACTACTAAACGGATTTCGATGAATCTTTACAATAATATGGCATATACATCAGAATAATACGAGTATATGTACATCAGAATAATATATAGGTTATAATTTATAGTGGGAGAAAGTACTAATTCCACGAGGGCAAAGATATATTTGGGACCCTTATGTAAGTACTATACTTTACTGTTACGCAAGCCCTTTCGTTTGATATGTCGCACGGTACAGTTTGAAAAACTTTTTTTTATTATTTTCTAGTTTTTCTCCAAAACGATCAACCACGACCCCATACTGAAAATTTATTTATTTACGTTACACATCCGTGTTTGGGTCATAGAAACTAATGTGTGTAGCAAATTTAACTGAATCAGTTTAGTAGATACGGAGGAAATTGGCTGTGACTGACTGACTGACGGACAGACAGACAGACTGACGGACAGACAGACTGACGGACAGACAAAGAGGCAGACGCGCGCGTGATCCTATAAGGGTTCCGTTTTTACAATCGGATGTTCTGACCCTAAAAAGGATTTGATATCGTTACTTACTTGACAATACAGTCAGAAGAAATATGTAGTCGCTGAATGTGATAAGTCCCGAAGAGCCGAGCTTATAGAATATGGAATCTTCATCGAGGTCGAGGTTCAGGCGCTGGCTGATGCTCTGCGAGGAAACACAATAGTTAACAACGCAGCAGTACAACATGAAGATAATAAGCTATTTAAAAAAAAACTCTGCAATTATGCCCCAAATCAAAAATAATGAAATAAACTAATAGCAAAGTAATTATTATCAATCATTATTTAGAGATTTCATCAAAATTTATTTGTTCAAATCCTAATTAATCAAAAATATTTCAGTAAAAATATAATACTACTAAAGAAAAGAGAGTACGTTTAAGATGTTAAAAAAGAGCTACAATATTATAGATAGTGCCAACTAATGCTAATAAAGAAAAGATTATTAATAAATGCAATAAATATAGTGATAAAACCACGGCATGCTATGGAGAGAATGGTAGTGTATGCAACTGTTTGCGGGATCTAAGACCCATAACGCTTGAAGTAGCTTAAACAGCGCAGAGCTTAGGTCTGTAGCAGAGTATAACATTGTGAAAAAATAAGATCCTCTTAAAATCTATAAAGTGATCTAGACTAGATTGAGGCACGGAGTGGCCAACGGCGATGACATGAACATTGACAGGGACGTAATCCAGTCAAAGAAGTGCACTTGAAATAAATAAAAACATTACGAGGACGAGAGTAGTAGAGAAATAAGAAGAGGAGAAAGACAGTACCTCATCGACGTTCTGAAAAGACAAGAAAGTGATGTGAGTGGCTGAAGAGATGGTGCTAACTGTGCAATAGTGTCCAATGACAGTTTAGGTTGCTATGAAGCAATAGGTAGACTAAACAACATCTGTGATTGGGTAATGTGTTCCTAAAGATCGGATATGTGAAAACATTAATATGGAAAATATTAAGTGAAATACTTTTTGTAAACTTTCTTTATTCTTCTTGAAGATTATCTGCTCCCTCTATAATAAAGAAATCTTCCGTTAAAGTGCTATTTAAATCTTTAATAATATTGTATGTACAGTTAAAGTTCAACTAGAACATTTTATAACACATAAATTATTAGAAACAGAAAGTGGGAATCTCAAAAAAGTTAATTAGTGCTAGTGCACATACTGTATTATTGAATAAAATAAATACAGAATTAGTCACTTGAAAGTTTATGGACATCTTAGTATGTATTGTATTATAACATCAGTTATGTTGTATGAAGTGAAACTTACCTTAGGGTCATATCTTCTATACTGATCTAATCCCAAACCTGATAAGAGAAAAAATATAAAATTAATCTTTATTATAGTCTAAGTGCTTATAAAATAGAATGGTTCAATAGTGCATTTTAAATAATAACAGGGCTATGAATTTTTAGTCAGTATTAGGGGTGTAGTTCTTCACCTTCGCTTCACCTGTTAAGCCCTGTTAATTTGGGAGAAGGGGTTATTGCCATCAATCATGTACAAATCCAGATATCTAGCTACTATTCTTCCTGTCACTGGTACAACAGTAACTTCGATTTTTTGGCCAAAAATTTTTGCCATCTCTTTCATTATTAGTGGCAGTGCATAGCCTGTCTGCCATTGAAAAATTCACAATGATAGAACACTGCTCGCCTAGGATCGAACCTAGAACCGCATGGTCAACAGTCAACCATATTTCGACAGTTCACCTTTCTAAATGAATCTTTGAATATTTAAAAAATGCAGCTGGATGAGAGTAGTTGAGTAAGTTATAACATTGAAAGGTTTGCCTATGTCCAACAATAAGACTGCTTTTGGCTGATCATGATGGGATAGATTTAGTCCTGTACATAATTTTACCATCTGGTTGTTTGACCCCAGGTGTCATGGAGCGCAGGAAGTCATCAGGAGTCATGAATACCTCATGCAGGTCATGGTGCTGTGCTTGAAGGGTGGCAAAGTATCGAAATACCTTATCCGGAGTGGAATATTGACGCATACGGTTTTCATACTCTATAATCTATCCAGCAGCGTCCAGGATAAAAAAACATGTTTTAGTGCTAAATGAAAACTATGCATTATTCCTATAGTAGGCCAATCGAAAAAATATCTTTGAATATAATAAACTTGTAATTCTTGAGTTATTACAGAAAAATAAAAATAGAAGTCTGCTCTTTACAGGCACAATTGGGAGAGACATCAAATAATACCCATGTCAAGGTTGAAGTCCATTTATATTAAAGTATTCTTCTTAGAATGTTTTAAAAGAAAGAAGAAAGGAATCTCAGTCTCATTGTTTCTGTATAGAGGAGCTTTAAAACTAAAATAAAATAAAAGAAATACCATCAGGCTGTTTCATGCCAGGAGTGATGGCTCTCAAAAAGTCATCAGGTGTCATGTAAATCTCAGTGTGTTCCCCAAATGTCAACTTGACTGTGGCAAAATATCTGAATATTTTGTCTGGGGTTGAATATGATCTCATACGATTCTCATATTCAATAATCTGTAGTAAATAAAAATAAAATAAAATTTCAATTCAACATAATAATAATATACAAAAAAAAAACCGGCGAAGTGCGAATCGGTCTCGCGCATGAAGGGTTCCGTACCATCGTACAAGCTTATTCGCGTCTTTTGTTGCCAAAAAATGCCATTAATTTTTAATTTATTTTTATTATTTGTTGTTATAGCGGCAACATTATACATATTCTGTGAACTTTAACATTTTTAACTGTCTAGCTATTACGGATCATGAGATAACAGCCCGCTGACAGATAGCCGGACGGACAGACGGACGGACAGCGGAGGCATAACAATAGGGTCCCGTTCGTTACCCTTCGGGTACGGAACCATAAAACGAATAAAAACAATAAAATAAACAAACCTTCCTGTCTCGAAATCCAATTTTTTCCTTTCTATATTTTTTCTTTTTGGTGTCAACCTCACTATCTGAGTCAGATTCTGATATTTCTTCAGCAGCATTTATGGAGGGCAATAACAGATGCTGAGCCCTGAAATTGTTTCAATTATTTAGATTTTTGTGTTCACCAAGTTGGGTTATACATATAATATAACAAGTTAAAGTGCTTTAGAGCGTAACTATAACCCTACTAATAATATTAAAAATGCGAAAGTTTGTATGTTTGGCTGTCAATCACGCAAAAACGGCTGACGGGAATTGGATGAAATTTTGTACACAGATAGGTTACCTGGATTAAAGCAAGCTACTTTTTATCCTGATAAATATGTAATTTATGCACTCTGGTAAGGAATTGTACCAGAGGTCAACACAAAAGCTATGGGCTGACCATTACATAGTGAGTGCAGGGAGGCCAAGGAGGCACTTCCGCGTTAATGACCGCTTCACAGAGCAAGCCGACTGATCCGAACGATGACAGACCAAACTTCAGCTGCGGAAAGTCACGTCCGTTACAACTGGCCACGGACCTTTTAATAAGCACCTCTGTGTCATAGGAGTTACAGACAGCCCACTCTGTAGGGCCTGCATGGAGGAGGACGAAACAGCACCTCATCTGCTACTTAGCTGCCCAGTAGTCGCTACATACCAACAAGGCAAAATACTTCGGACACCCAGGTAACCTAAGCGAAATAGTCAGTAACACCATGGCGTTTCTGGCCCGAGCGGTAGATTGACAAACTATCGGGTCATCAATCAGAATCACAAAAAGTATTCCGAGGCTGGGATTATGAGAGGTAAAGTTTCACAAATGACCAGGAGAATCATGAAGAAGTGAAATTTCCTACTTGCGGTTGATATCGTAGGAAACTTACTATGTGCCAGAATCTTATGACGGCTGTACACGCTCGTCGAGACACCACGAGACAGGCCGAGTTTGAGTGTGTAGATGGAGTCCTCGTCGCGTCGCGTCGCGTCACTCGGTGGCTCTCGTGTCGAGCCTCTACGCGACGAGAGCTACGCGACACGAACGAGACGAGCGTGTACAGCTTTATTTTTAATTAATTTAATGATTAGAGCTCAGACGTCAATTTAACATAAACAACAAAACTTCGACCTCAAACATATTAGAACTACCCTGGCAAAATGTGATTTAGAGAGGTGAGACATGATTAGTGTATCATGAGCAGCAATTTGTTTACTATAGCAAAATTTGTTTGTATTGTAGTTTCTAAGTTATTTGAGAAAAACAGATTTTGCTGGAGTAACGTTTGAAACGTTACCCTGACAAAACCGTTTTTCAAAAATTCGTTTCAGCCCGGAACCAAATTCATGAGCTTTTGTTCCGAAGTAAATGTTTGTAAATAGCAAAATTTGTGTGTGTTATAGTTCTCAAGTTATTTAAGATTTTGCTGAGGTAACGTTTTGGGATTTCCCAGATCTCGAAAACGACTCAACACCAGAAGTTTGAAAAAATACCAATTAGAGACCTTAATTTGTTTAAACATTCGTTTTTGATTTGGTTGACGGAAACGAATATAATGAAATGGTTTCAGCAATCAGAAAAAACGGATTTGCAAGTACATATACCAATACACTTATTAAGAAACATGGCATACTTTAAACTTTTTGTGTTCTCCATGACACATTGATCCTACTATGGAATCCGGAGCACCTCTCTGGATCTTCTTACTTCATACTTGAGTAATAGGATTCAGAGTTGATGTGAACGGTAAAAGATCTCCCGGATCAGTAGTCAGAATGGGGTTTCCCCAAGGTTCAATTCTAGGTCTTTTTTTGTTTCTAATTTATATCAATGACTTGCCGTACCTCGTAACGGATAAACATGATATAGTGTTTGCAGACGACACTTCACTTTAATTTAAACTCATACTTCAGCAGGTGCTTATTGATGATGGAAATAGTGCCCTTTCAGCTGTAGTCTACTGGTTTAATATGAATAATCTTCTTCTTAACAAGAAAAAAAAAACGAAATGTATACGTTATGTTCACGTTACCTAATGTAACACAAGTGACACTAGTGTGTCAATAAAGGGTGAAGAATTGAAACCCAAAGATTCCAGTGTTCTTAGGCTTAACTTTGGATGCGAAGCTTCAGTGGAGCCCCATATAGATAAACTGACCAAAAAACTTAGCTCTGCAGCGTACGCCGTTAGGAAAATTGGTGGCTTAACGGACTTAAAGATAGCCCGTTTAGTACACTTTAGTTATTTTCATAGAGTACTGTCGTACGGCATTCTGTCGTGGGGAAATGCCGCCGATATTCAGACAATCTTTGTTTTACAAAAAAGGGCTATTCGTACAATATATAAATTAAGTCCCAGAACTCCTTCAGAGCCAATTTTTAAGAGATTAATATTATGACACGTTCTCTCACAGTACTTTTATGAGAATCTCATGTATGTACATAAAAATATTAATCTTTTTAAAATACAGTGATATCCATAGAGTAAATACTAGGAAAAAACACAAATTTGTTGTTCCTGAAACCAGGCTCAAGAAGAAAATAGGTGGTTCGTTTAGATGCCAATGTATACGGTTCTAAAATAAACTTCCTAGCCAAATACAATAACTAAGCATTAACAAATTAAATCATTTATTAAACATAAGCTATGCCAGAAAGCTTTTTACACAGTTAAAGATTAACTTGAGGACAAAAAAGGCTTAGGATTTAGCTGCTTCAGTCATGTACACGAGCCAATGTTTTCGTTTTCGTTATACTTTATGCTTTTTTTTAATACACAGTGACGTGATGTGGAGTGAATTGTAGTGTGTGTTGTATGGTGTGTGTATTTTGGGAACTGAGTATTTTATCGCTAAAGTACGACCAGTCAAAAATTTGCGTTTGACCACTATCTCACCTGATGGTAAGCGATGATGTGGTCGAAGATGGAGCACGCTTGCCTAGAAGAAACCTATTCACTCTTAACTTAAAGACATTAATTAATCAAATTTGTTTTTATCTTCTTATCGTGTGAAGTTACAAAATCTAAAATTCCTGATGTTATAAGCGTCTACCACGAGTATTTTTTACAGCTGTTTATTAGTTTATATAAATAAACGTATTATTATTATATGTGAATTGGTTTACGTTAACCAAATCAAAAATTAATGATTAAACAAATTAAGGTCTCTTATTGGTATTTTTTTTAAACTTCTGCATTGAGCCATTTTCGAGATCTGTGAAATCCCAAAACATTACCGTAGCAAAATCTTAAATAACTTAAGAACCATAACACACACAAATCTTGCTATTTACAAACATATCATCATCATCATCATTAGCCTTTTAATGTCCCCACTGTCAGCAGTGCCAGTGTGCCCCAGGGTACAGGCCTCCTCTCTGTGAGAGAGGGTGTGGGCCGTAATCCACCACGCGGGCCCAATGCGGGTTGGTGGATGTCACGTCTTCGAATTTTTAGTTCTAGGACATGCCGGTTTCCTCACGATGTTTTCCTTCACATATACTACACAACAAATTCATGTATTTGGATCCAGGCTGAAACATTTATTAAAAACGATTTTGTTAGAGTAATGGTTCTAAGGATACTTCAGCAAAATCTGTTTTGCTCAAATAACTTTAAAACTACAATTCAAACAAATTTTGCTATTAGTAAACAAATTGCTGCTCATGCTACATTAATTATTTGTTTATGGTCTCCCCTCTCTAAAGCACATTTTGCCAGGGTAACGCACACAAACATTAGTGCTTTGGTGAAATCCACAAAGGATTATGCCAGTGGATATATGGAATCCTGTACCAAGCTGCATCAAAATTAAACTGTGTATTTTATAGTCTACACTTTTTATATTTACTCTTACAAAAGTTCTTTTTGTAAACAAAACCCGGGTTTCAGAGTTATTTTATAAAATCGAAAGTGACCAAAACTAGCCAAGTAGGTATATTTTATTGACACATCACACAAGAGCAAAATAAGATCTGCTCACCTGATTAGGATTATCCACGACTGTAACAAGTTAATCATTGGAGCAGACGCTGGTTCTAATGAATGTGCACATAGGTTTTTAGGTACCAAAAATGAACAATAATTGATACATCGGTTTTGCCAGGTGACTGATGGCGTCAATCCGTCGACCGGCTCAACATATTTGCACAATGAAATGTACACAGAAATAAGTTCACAAAATACAAACAAGTTGTACTTCTCAACACACAATACAATAAAATAATTATAAATCGCAAGCGCAAAGCTAATATGTCATACCAAATGTCAGAAATGTGTCTGCCATTTAGGGATGAGATTGATAAATCAAAATCTTTAGTAAGAATATCAGTTTTGTGTCAGTTAGCAATACCAAATCAATTTGGTGTACTGCTTTTACTTAATTATTCAACAAAAAGAAAGCAAAGCTAATACATATAATTCGTGAAATGTTTTTGAAGCAAACGTTATAGTTATTAATTATACAAAACTGGCTAGTCAATTCATCAAAAATACTTTCTATAGCATTCTACATCTTTATGATCAGTTGTGTCAACGTCATGTAAAGGGAGTGAAACAATATTCAAACTTTTTTATTTAAAATTAAATTTCCGGTTCAAAAATTAAATGCATGACACATGTCTTCAAAAATTATGAACACATTCACACATTCATTTCAAAAATTATGCATGTCAATGAGACTTTTTGGTACCACTTCTGGTCATTCTCCAATCCTTGCTGTCCAATTTCAGTCAGCCACTTCATCTGCGTGAATGTCGGAAATTCGAATTCTTCATGATTCTAGCCACCACTAACTTTTAATCTTTCACAAATGTTTCATTTATTTCTGGAATCATTCCGGATTTCTATGCCGACAAAGTCACGGACAGAAACTAAGAAGTGATGACAGGCGTAAGTTTTGGGACTGTCTTTGAAGTTCATAAAGTTCAGTCTCCCAGCCTAATTTAAATAACTGACTTTTGACTTTGATTTTTAGTGTATTTTTTTAACAAAAAAAGAAATCATTGAGCATCCATCATATATCTACAGTAGGTGAAATTAAATTAATGTATAAGGTCCTCACCTATGAAATCAGCGTTTTGTATGGAGAATTTTAAAGAAATTGCATTTTTCATACTAACATTTTCTTAGTTTACTTAACAACAATGAACACTAATGTTTCAAAAATGATGAGGTTCTCTATTTGTGAGAAAAAAACGCCAATTTCTTTGGTGGGAACCCAATATTAACCATATAATTGATACAAAAGACCAATGCTAGACTTCAAATAGAGGATAACTATAAGTGACAAGTGCAATTTATTTGTGCAAAAAGTTGAGAGGCTTCAACTTATTTGACAGTGATTGCTTGGGCTAAGCTGCATTATTCTACTTGATTTTAAAGAATCCTTGGCTGGAAGTCCACAGCAACAGCAGACCTCAGCGGAACTAATCTATGTTGTTTGAAATAAAACAAGAAACACTCACCAGAATTTATATGAAGTATAGGCGGCTGCACCAAATAAGACAGAGTAACATAAATATTTATAGGAATATCCATTCCAGTGCTTATCATAGTCTGTATTGGTACTATAATTTCGCTGTAAGTCGAGTGTTTGAATTGATGGTAGTGCAAGTATCTTAGATGTTGTACGTATACACGTAACTTTACGTATCGTAGCAATTTCGGTTGGAAATTTTAGCAGACGTGAAGAAAGACTACACATTTTGATTAGATAAAATGAAAAACAATCAGGTTTTCTTTCCGCATTTAAATATAACTTTTACAGCAGGTATTTTAGCATTTTTGACAGGACTGGTGGATTGGTTTTGAACTTTTGATTGGTTTCCCAATTTGACAATTTTATCATTGACAGTTTGACAATGACATTGATTTTTTTTTTACTTACCTCGAAGGGAAGGCTATAGTCTTTTGACCACGTTGTCTAGTCTTACGTAGTATATTTTTACTTTTTTAACACCTTGTAATGTTTTTTGCAGTATTTGGCAACGTGTCGAGTCAGCCTTCTCGGAAAACTTCGCTGAGGTAGTCAATACTACAACAAAATTCTCAGCTCCATTTTACCGAGATCGCCCCTGTTTCAATGATTCCACATATTGTCCAGTTGCGTAGACACTTGAGACACAAAACTACACCAATTTTACATCACAATATCCACAAGGAATCAATAAACGAATAATTAAAACAGCCACTGAACTTCACTCGAAAAAATCCCGCCAAAAACTCCTTATATTATAAATAGGGTAAAGGATGATTCACGTTGCACCATGTCGCCAACGGGCCGTGCCCCAGCCGGGGCACGGCCGGGGCACGTCCACCGTGCACTGGCTGTGCAAGTCATTCATGCTACACCGGGCTGTCACCGTGTCGCCACCAGCCGTGCCCCGGGCGGGCCCCGGCCGGGCACGTCCGGGGCACGGCCAAGCATGTATCATTTCATACAAAAAGTATACTATAGATGTTTGACCGTGCAATTGTTTGACTGGCAATAGTTTCCCGGCCGGAGCATGGCTGGGGCACGGCCAAAGAGTACTATAAGGGCACGGCCCGGTCGCAACACGGTGTAACGTGATTACGTGAATCATCCGGTACGGTGTTTTCCGTTCCGAGTCATAACAATATTGATAGCGACCACATTGCCAACTCCAACAGGCCGGTTCCGATGCCGGTATCATTATTATTATTTCATTCATTGAAATACGGCACAATATTAAATTTTCATTGATTCGTTTTCCTTTTGGTGTCCTATTTTAGTATTTTTTTTTGTAATAAAGTTTATCACATAAATGGGTAGTAAAACCATTGCCAGTGAGTAAAACAGACCCTTCTAAATATCAATAAGATAACTGAGAATAACAACCTGCATCACCAAATAATCGATACGAACTCTGTAAAGATTCTGTGATAAGTAAACTTCAACTTTGACAGTCCACGGTTTTCGAGAACAGACGACTGACGGCGGCAGCGAATCAGCGAAAAGCAAGCATGAATTTTTGAATTCTTTCAATCAAAATTTGACTGTGCTTGCCAGACAAGACAATTTACTACACATTCGAATAGTGTCGAAGGTAAATTATTACTCAAGTTAGAATAATCTTAGGGAATCATAGAAAAACGAGTACGATGACATAGGAAAGAACGGATAATACATTTGATTTAGCAACTTCTTGGCTGCAACATTCCTATCGTAAATTGGTACGTGAAAAGAGTGAGTTATATAACCTTGAATCACGAGACTTCAGTATTGATCAGTTAAATTTCTGTAAATTATTCAAGTGAGGGTAAAACTTATCAGGTATGTAATTGTTATTTTAGTAACGTTTAGGCAAATCCGCATTATATGACGCAATGAGTGAAAAAGAGGTTAGGAAAACTGGAGTACACCTATGATACATGTAGTGTTTGATAAAGACTTCATTGTCTTAATTGTAGCCGAATTCATGATTATATAATTTTCTCTTTTCATAAATGATGCTTTTAGAAAGTAACTTGGACTTTTGGGTACTGTGACAATAGTACAGAAAAACTCGGCCCCTTTCTATTCCTCTCTAACATCATGACATCTGTTTTCATTTTTACTCAAGACTTTAATGAGAAGAGTGTGACAATTGTTTCTATACAGCTGATGGTCAGACACGTAAAGGAGACTTTAAAATGATTTTTTAAGCTTTGTGTGGTCTAGTTACCAAATTAAAGCTTAAAACATACTCCCATATTGGTTTCTATAAAGTTTTGATTTCATAATTTTCTTACCGCATAGAAAAGAAGACTGATTTGACATGAAGTTTTTTAATCTTATTATAGGATAATTTAAGCTACCACATTAATTAGTTAAATTTTAATTAATTTGGCTCATGTAAACACTAGTAATTTCTCCGATGGCCTTGAACTATTTAATCAAGTCTATAAATAATTTCACAGCATGTGTAGTGCATATAGCATAATTGACTGACTGCCAAATTTTTACCCAATAGAAAGTAGATTGGAAAGTCAGTTGTTTAATTGTTCTCTTCTTATCTACAATAAAAAGTATTTCTTCACATTGTTTTGTATTTCAAAGTTAGACCAAAGGACAAACTGAATTAGATAGGATTATTTTTATTAGATGGGGGTTCAATAGTTTTGTAAAAATACAATTATATTATTTTTTCTTATCTTGGCTGAAAAAATAAAAGAAAAACATGCTGAATGATTAAGTATTTTAGTATCTGCTATGAACAAATAATCTGGCCGAGTGGGATACCCCTTGACCCATCCCAAACTCAGTGCCAGTGTGGAGCCCCTTTACAGGACATGCGTGACCTTGCCTGCCTGATTGCCAAAGCTATCTGGGTGGCTTCATACTGGTCAGACAAAATTTTCATCAGAATCAACACGAAAAGAAGAAAAATCCATTTCTGGCTTACTTTTCATTTCAAAATATCTGCTACAAACAAGATAAAAAATAGAGCTTATACTAATGTACCAGTCGCTCTAACATTGACAATGCTGTGTCCTACATTCTCATTTCAAGTATATTATCTTTCCGTTTGTGGAGCATGTTTGCTTAAAAATGTATCATGCGGCATGCCACAGAGCAGTCTATAATCATGTTTCCAATTCATTTTATTATCATTATGATCATAAATGATTGTGTACGTGTCACAATGAATTTTCTTGTGTAGAGATTAATAAAATAATATGCTGAAAAGATCTTTGAACTCATGTGTTCATATTTTAGGGCCTAAAGAAATTTAGACAGAATGAAGTATGCTATTATAGTAGACTGCTGTAGGTTTTAGCCCCTTCAAGCGTTTTTGCTATCTATACCTTGTAAGAAAATCTGAAATGAATTGATTAGTACTAAAAAAATCAATTATAAAATCTAACAAATTGGTATGTTGTGTAAAAATTTGCACATTGTTTAAAACATTCTCATGATCATGAAATGATGAACAGATGTTGAATAAAAATACTGTTTAGGGAACATTTTCTTATGTGAATACATCAATAACCCAGCTATCTTGTAAATGTTTCCATAACTTTAAATAGTATTTCATGGGGAGCCGCAAGATACACTATCTTGCTTATAAAAATAATAATGAGTGGCAGTTCATCTAAATAGTTCTTATTTACAGATCTGACACTACACTGAGACCATCATGCATCGGGCAAGATTAATATTTCAACTCTCAAATAAAGTTGGGAATAATGACAGATTTGGCTCATGGCTCCTCAACAAATCACAGGTGAGCAAACAGATTTTTATTTTCAAAGAAACAAGAAATTTTATAATTGAGTTAAGACTGAGTAGGCATCATAATATTGGGTCTTTTTTAGGGTTCCGTACCCGAAGGGTCCAAACGGAGCCCTATTGTTGTCACTCACGTGTCGGTCTGTCTGTCTGTATGTCACTTGAAATTTGGTGATATTGTTTATTATTACGTATACTTTACTAGCAAATACCAATATTTGTTGCGGAACCCTTAATGTGCAAAATCTGACACGCACTTGGCCAGTTTTATTTTTGGTTTCAAATCATCAAACAACTTCTCCCAGTCTGGGTGGAGCTGGGCATGTCAGACTCTTACTGTGTTCCTTCAGTTGCCTGAACCAGGGGCCGCGATGACTCTTTCATTCAAACACACCCGCGACCCTGGCAGGCATCGGCCCTAGCGGACTCCGTCAATTAGTGCTGGTATCTCTTTGAGGTGCGCGTGGAACACAACGGGCCGTCGCCCCGGGCCCTGTCCTTATCGGAGGGCGAGCTTCCCATTGCTCACTGTCCGCAAGCCTGCGCCTAAGGTGGCCGTCCCGAATCTATTTGGTCTAAGAACTCTAATAATGTATTTGACTGTAAATCAAATCTTCAAGTTGATAGAATAAGCCAAAATTAATTATTGTTTAGGTACCTACTCAGAAAAAAAAATATTTATGGTTGTTCACTTCGCCATGGAACAAATAAATTATATAACATACAGATGTTGTTTCTGGGGTGGGTGTGACCCAAAAAAAGATAGTAAAACCAGTACTCTCAATTTTAGTAAACCTTTTAAAATCACAAAGAAATCGGATGTAAGTATTACAGTACTATTATCTATTCAGTGTTCTTGTGACAAATAAGGTAGGTACACGCCGTAATATTTGCAGGCTATTAAACAATAAGTTCAAGGCTTTCAGCGGCCATGGTCACTAAACGGTAACATACGACCTTGTTCAATAATCAAGTTGTTGGACATGCTGTTATTTAAATAGGTACAAAAAGTGAAACATGGACCTTGTTCTCGGTACCGGCGGGGGTGGAGGATAAATTCGAAAGAGTTACCTCGCCCCCGGGCGCGTAGGGCAGGGAGGAACAGGGGTGGGTTTTAGTCAGTAAGAGTCTGACACGCCCTTCCGCTCCACCCCAGAGCGGAAAGAGTCATAAGATGATTTCCCACCCCCCAAAAAAAAAAAAAAAAAAACCGGTGGGCTAATATTTTTAAATGCCCTTTTTTCTGCTTAAAAAAATGTAATTAGTATTGCTCGCGCGAGGTACGGATATGATGATAAGAACGCAGGGTGCGCGAGCCTGTCGCGGGAGTGTTAGAAAGAATCACCGCGGCCCTGGAACGCACAGGCTGCCCAAGTAACACGGGTGGGTTTTAGTCAGTAAGAGTCTGACACGCCCTCCCGCTCCAACCAGCTCCAAGCAGTATTCGCTAACTCAGTTGGTTAACATCAATTTGTTAAACACTATGCAGTACATTGCTCGGTGGACATCGATTATATTAGGCACTACGGTTTTCCAATACGTCAAAGCAGCAATGTACGGCAAAGTGCCTATCAAATTGATGTCCACTGAGTTAGCGAATACGCCTTCAGAGCGGGAAAAGTCACTGATGATTTCTCACAAAAATAAAAGGTGCGCGAGCCTCGCAGGTATAGTGCGTTTAGCTCCGCCCACATGCTCAAAACATTGGCGACTCACGCCTCAAATGTAACTTGTATTGATTAAATAAGATGTATTTTAGGAAATGATAGGAGGTAGACGGTGACAGATTGCACGTAGTCTAAGGTACTCACTATCACAGTGAGGCGTCGTAACGACATTGTATGAGTCATGTCACGTGTCGTGTCTCCGGTAGTACATACCCAATTCCACCAGTTTATGTCCGCTTTAGGTAAGCAACAATCATATAAATTTGACACACAATTGTATTTGTCAGAATCAAGGTGGCGACCGAGATCCAACAAACTGCGTTGCGGTTAGCCACCATTTTAATTTTTACGGATTCTGATTAGCTATCCCCTCTGATTAATTAGATCTTCAAGAGATCAAAATTAAAAAAAAAAATGCATAGTCAGAAATATGTCCAGAAAAAACAATCTGGTGTCTACCTATCACAGTTACAAAGATACAGCTCTGTGACAGACGGACGGACACCCGAGGCTTAGTAGTAGTACCTAGTGTGGGAAATCCAATTCGGAACATACTATAAGATTATTTTTTAAATTAAGTTAGAATATTGCTGAGTCCTTTGCCAATACCTTGTAGAATTTAGTGGCGAGCTAGATCAAGCTGGTTTTGTTAATTTTGGAATAATTTCACAACACAAGGCTCTATAGGGTCAGAAACTTGTTTTTCCTTAAGTAATAAACCATACTTTTAGGGTTCTGGACCCGAAGGTTAACCAACGGAACCCTATTATTAAGTCTCCACCGTCCGTCCGTCCGTCCGCCTGTCTGTCAGCGGGCATGTTATGAACCGTAATAGATAAACAGTTGCTGCTACAACAAAAAATAGGTAACTTTAGCTTCATGGCACGGAACCCTTCGTGCGGGCCTGACTCGCACTTGGCCGACTTTTATTAACCTACTTAGTCCTACTTAGTAACGTGTGGACGTAAAATGCGTTGGTACATTATTTTAATAAAAGTTCTTGGAAACAAGATGAGTCATTCCTTCCTTGTAGTATTTCGTTATCCTTATAAGGCAGTATTTTTTTGCAATTTAAAGAACTAGATGTACAAATGGGTGAATCTCCAGGCGTTCTTTTTTTTTTTTTTGGGGGTGGGAAATCGTCCTATGACTTCTTCCGCTCTAGGGTGGAGCGGAAGGGCGTGTCAGACTCTTACTGACTAAAACCCACCCCTGTTCCTCCCTGCCCTGAATGCCCAGGGGCGAGGTAACTCTTTCGAATTTATCCTCAACCCCCGGGCAGGCATTGGCCGTGGCAGGCCCCGTCCTTTTGCTGACAACTCTTTGAGGCGCGCGTGGAACACTACGCGCCGGCGACGGTGGCCGGAGATCGTCTCGCGGCGCCCGAAGCCCCTGGCGTCTCCTGCGGCGGCTGCGGCAGAGGGCGCTAGGGCGACTCTGCTGTTGTTGAGTCTCCCTAACGTATGCCGCCTCCCTCTTCGCGAGCATTACTGCTTCGCAGAAGGAGGAGACGGCTTCCCATACCCTCTCGCTCCGTACCATGGCCTGAACCAGGGCATGGCGCGAGAGGTCGCTGCCGCCTATCGCATCCACGAGGACACGGCGGTGCTCTGCCCAAGCGGGGCAAACCTCCACCGTGTCATCTGGGCGATCCTCGCAGTGGAAACACCCGGGGGTCACCTCCGCCTTAATCCGACACAGGTACCTCCCGAAACAGCCATGTCCGGTGAGGACCTGTGTCAGGCGGAAGGTGAGGGCGCCTCTCCAGCCACTCCTCAAAGAGGGGCAAGTATACTAGTACTACTAGGCATTGAATACTATTAGTATACTTTAAAACTAGTGTATTAAAGTTGAATTTACCACGATTCGTCATTGTCGGCAACAGCCATTATTATCAGCCTGGAGATTCACCCAAATACGTTTATATAAATACAAATACGTTTATTGGTTCAAAACATAAACAAACATGTACAATTGCGGCGGTAAGGCCCCTCTTTGAAGAGTGGCTGGAGAGGCGTCACGGCGTCCTCACCTTCCGCCTGACGCAGGTCCTCACCAGAAGCGGCAGTTGCGGGAGGTTCCTGTGTAGGATAAGGCGGAGGGAAACGCCTGGGTGTCCCCACTGTGAGGGTCGCCCCGAGGACACGGTGGAGCATACGGTGGAGATCTACCCCGCTTAGGCCCCGGCGTGTCCTCGTGGAGGCGATCAGCGGCAGCGACCTCTCGCGCCCGACCCTGGTTCAGGCCGTGGTACGGAGCGAGAGGGAATGGGAAGTAGTTTCCTCCTTCTGCGAAGCAGTAATGCTCGCGAAGGAGGGGGCGGAACGGGTGAGGGAGGCTCAACAACCGAGTCGCCCTCACGCCCTCAGCAGCCGCCGCAGGAGACGCCTGGGGCGTCGGACGTCGCGAGACGATCTCCCGCCACCGTAGACACCGGTCTGCGGACGGCCAGTAGGGGGTAGCTTGCTGTCCGATCAGGATCAGGCCTGAGAGTCGACGGCGCGTAGTGTTCTACGCGCGCCTCAAAGAGTTGTCAGCATACATGACGGGGCCCGTCATGACCGATGCTTGCCTAGGGGTTAAGGATAAATTCGAAAAAGTTACCTCGCCCCTGGGCATTCAGGGCAGGGAGGGACAGGGATGGGTTTTAGTCAATAAGAGTCTGACACGCCCTCCCGCTCCACACAGAGCGGGAGAAGTCATTGGATGATTTCTCAACCACCAAAAAAAAAAGGGGTTGTGGATAAATTCTAAACGTAGTTACCGCGCCCCTGGGCACTCAGGGCAGGGAAGGAACAGGGGTGGGTTTTAGTCAGTAAAATTCTGACACGCCCTCCCGCTCCACCCAGAGCGGGAGAAGTAGGATGATTTCCCAACCCAAAAAAAAGGCTGTAATTCACTATAAACCGTATTGTTACGTCGACCGTATAACACTGGAACGTTCGAGAACGTGGTCGAAGTTTCCAGAAGTTTCCACTACGTTCGAGAACATTCCATTGTGGTACTGTATAGAAGTTCATAGATGTTTCTAGAATATTCCAGTACAGGATAGTTCGACAATGTTCTAGAAACTTCCATGACTGTATAACTAGGCTGGACGGCGGGCGATTGGGTCAGTCTGTTTTCGACTACGGATGCGAACGGATGCGAATACAAGCGATTACCAAGAGAATAGTGATTATTAGTGAATTAGTGTTTGTTTAAATAAGTTGTTGAGTTAATAAAGGATATTTGGTTAATTAATTGGTGTAAAATAATTTATCCCATACCCAGCTCGTAACAAATTGGTGTCAGAAGTGAGGGATAAATTATGCCAATTTTACCAAAGGACGACACGGAGGGTATTCGTACAAGGAGTCAACGGCAGCAAGACATGGATCAGAGACGGTTTGGAGATTCCCCGATACAGACGCCGGGTGGTGTTCAGCCTGCGACAGAGCCACTCACTGGCCCATGTGGAGTTTCTTCGGCACCAGCGGTGCCAGACTTGTCTGCGCTAATGGTGCTGTTGCAGGAACAGGCTCGTCGTCAAGAGGAGCAGGCCCGCCGCCAAGAAGAGCAGGCCCGTCGGTTGGAAGAGAAGCTTCAAGAAGATAAAGAGGAGCAGGCCCGCCGCCAAGAGGAGCAGGCCCGCCGCCAAGAAGAGCAGGCCCGCCGGATGGAAGAGAAGCTTCACCAAGACAAAGAGGAGCAGGCTCGCCGCCAAGAAGAGCAGATGCTCCTCATAAAAGACCTTCATTCAACACTTGGCAAGGAGCTCCAGGTGATGAAGGAGCAGGTTCACCAGCATGAGAATCGTATCTCAGAAGCTGAAGTTCAGATTGCTGGGGTGAAGAAGGCTTTAGGTGAACTTAGGGCTGGAGACGGGGTTGTGCCTTCAGTGGTTGCTGCACCTTCGGCACGTGGATTTAAGGTGCCGCCATTCGACGGAACATCTTCATGGTCGGCCTACAAAATTCAATTTGAAGCCGTTATGAAGGCGAATGGGTGTACCAAAGAGCAAGCCATGACCGCGCTCACCTTAGGCCTCCGAGACCAGGCCCTAACCATACTTGAGGCTCTTGGCAAGGATGTGACCTATGAGCAGCTGCTGGAAGCCTTAGAATCCAGATATGGTGACGCGCACTTGGAGCACGTATTTCGCGCTAAGTTAAGAGATCGTGTGCAACGTAGTGCCGAGAACCTACAGCAGTGGGCCTTGGAAGTTGAAAAGTTGGTTCGGAAGGCATACCAGTCTGCCCCTGCACTCATCAATGGCAATCTGGTACAGGCGTTCATCGACGGAATACGTGACTTGGAAGTTAGAGCCGCTGTAAGACTTGGGCATCATGAGACACTGAAGGACGCCTTGGCCCATGCCTTGGAAGTAGAGGCAGTGAGGCAAGACCATCGAACACACCGTATCAGGGAGGTTGTGGCATCACCTGTACGCGATCGTCCGCAAGGTTATAGCCCTAGGTGTTACACTTGTGGAGAAAGGGGTCATCTTCGGTTAAGCTGTCCAAAGCGAGGCATATTGAGAGAAGATCAATCTCAGCAAGGAAGGGCGGCTCGGCCAGTTCGAAGGAGGAGCGCGAGTGGCGCGACATGGCGCACGACCGTGGCGGAGGCCCCTGAAAGTATTAGTTCAAGTGATGTCGTCAAGGTCGGTGCGGCACCCGACAAGTGCATAAAACAGAAGCAAGTGAAGAGTAAAGTGAGTGCAGGTGCGAATGGTGTTGCCAGCGACGTGGCCTCCAAGAAGGACAACTGTGTGATAGTGTGCGCGCGCGATACGGACGATAGGTCCGACCCGGGAATGAGCGGAGTGAGGATGCTAAGAATGGATGTCAACAATGAATGGAAGGAAATCCTACAGCTTGCTCAGCAAAATGACCCGGACCTTAAACCGATCTTCGACTGGATTAAAGCTGGTGCTCCTAAACCCAAGTGGAGTGATGTTGCGGCGTTGAGTTCAATCACGAAAAGTTATTGGGCACAATGGAACAGCTTGGTTATCCAGGATGAAGTCTTGTGCCGTAAATGGGAAAACGCTCGAGGAGACAACTGTCATCTACAAATTGTTGTCCCCAAAGCCAAAGTACCTGATGTTTTGCGGCTCTACCATGATGGATGTTCAGGAGGACATATGGGGATAAAAAGAACTCTACTGAAAATACGAGAGCGATTTTACTGGATCCATTGTCGAGAGGATGTTGAGGACTGGTGTCGCAAATGTACCAGTTGTGCGGCTGTGAAAGGACCTCAAACACGCAGCAGAGGTGCTTTAAAAGTATACAACGTGGGAGCCCCCTGGGAACGGATAGCACTAGACGTTGCAGGACCATTTCCGGAAAGTGAAAACGGAAACAAGTACTTCATGGTTGTCATGGATTACTTCACAAAGTGGCCAGAAGTCTTCGCCATTCCCAACCAAGAAGCAACAACAGTCGCAGATAAATTGGTTCAGGAAGTCTTCTGTCATTTTGGAGTACCCTTGGAAATTCACAGCGACCAAGGGAGGAATTTTGAATCACAAGTTTTCCAGGAGACTTGTCGACTGATGGGTACTCACAAGACCAGAACCACTTCTTACCATCCGCAATCTGATGGAATGGTAGAACGTTTCAACCAAACGTTGGAGAGATATCTGGCAAAAGTTGTGGAAAGCAGGCAAAGGGATTGGGACAAGCACATACAGCCATTTCTTCTGTCCTACCGTAGTGCAGTTCACGAAAGTACGACTGTGACACCAGCCTTCGCGAACTTTGGAAGGGAATTACGGTTGCCTGCAGATTTAATCACCGGAACCCCCCCTGATGCCCCACGCAGTGTAACCGATTATGCGAATGACTTGCGTAACAAGTTAAATGATGTATATGAGCATATCAGACAATCCGGCCAACAAATGTCTGATAAGATGAAGACCCGATACGACCGGAAGGCAAACCATAGAGGTTTTGACGAGGGTTCACTGGTGTGGTTGCATAACCCAGTGCGCAGCAAAGGAAAGTCTCCCAAATTGCAAGCAAAATGGGATGGACCATACCGAATCGTGACCAGGATCAACGATCTTACCTACCGAATACAGAAGGGTCCACGAGGTGCGCCTAAGATAGTCCATGTAGACCGATTGGCGCGATACTACGGGACTAATGATGCTCGGGACGAGCATGTCTAAGGAGGGGGCAGTGTTACGTCGACCGTATTACACTGGAACGTTCGAGAACGTGGTCGAAGTTTCCAGAAGTTTCCACTACGTTCGAGAACATTCCATTGTGGTACTGTATAGAAGTTCATAGATGTTTCTAGAATATTCCAGTACAGGATAGTTCGACAATGTTCTAGAAACTTCCATGACTGTATAACTAGGCCGGACGGCGGGCGATTGGGTCAGTCTGTTTTCGACTACGGATGCGAACGGATGCGAATACAAGCGATTACCAAGAGAATAGTGATTATTAGTGAATTAGTGTTTGTTTAAATAAGTTGTTCAGTTAATAAAGGATATTTGGTTAATTAATTGGTGTAAAATAATTTATCCCATACCCAGCTCGTAACAGTATTTAAACCGATGTGTTAAGGCTCTCAACATCTGCATAATTCATTTAGAAAATATTGCCAACCCTCTTCGTAACCTAAGTGTCTGATAAAACCTGTAGTGATGTGTCAGATTGATGTTACTCGATATTGTTATCTGTTTCGAGAAATTTCAAGGTGAAGGTGAAAACACAAAATGGGAAGTGTGAAAACATGTTTACTGTCGGTACTTTTTTCTTCGATACTTATCTCATCGTTGGGTTGTGATAATTATAATTGAGCCTGACAATAACAATTAAATGATTCTGAGAAAATACGTTCTATTCAGCTGCATACGTCTATTTCTAGCGCTCAATCGATCTGTCCGCAGTTTATAGGTACGTGTTATTATAACACCCTGTCCGTTGTGTAACCGGGCCCCGGGGAGCTAGTCGCGCCTCCAAGTCGCTGCGTCTGGTATATTGTGACGACGCGGCCGAGCCCCTTTTGTTACTCTGATAAACTTTGTTCTACATCGTTATCTCATTGCTACTTGTACCTATTTTTTAACCCATTATTGCTCAACATTTCTTAGTATTACTTACATTAAATTGGTACCATTCAATGTAGGTGTAAGTAACAATTAAAGAATGAGTTTAATATCTACTCCAATAGATATATATATGATTCTGGCTTATGCAAAGCCAATTGGAGGTTCGCCAAACGAAATGTGTATGTTAGGAAAGAGATTTATTTTCATGATGGAAATGTGTCTTCAAACAAACGATGGTATTTTGTACGTGTTGACGTCATATGACGTAAGTGACGTTAGCATCTTTAGCTACCGCTAAAGGTGGTTACAGTAGGTCAAATTTTACTTAAATAGGTTTAAGTAAAATTTGACCTACTGTAACCACCTTATTATAAATAGTTATGCCATTTTGTCAGGATGGATGACCATGACAAGCGTGATTGATATCTGAAATTTTAATGAATATTGATTTAATTATTCGTGTGGTAACGAATAATTAAATCAATATTCGCGAAGTTATCGGTATGATATCGTTTTGCCAACTAGGGTACACAGATTGATATAATTACCTGTCGTGATGCTCTTCCAGTCATGACTCATTTAAAAAAAAAACCGGCCAAGAGCGAGTCAAACTCGCGCGCAAATGGTTCCGAACAAATCATATTTTTTGTCAGGTTTTTTTTAACATGCCTCCACCTTATAAGTTTTCCTGTAATCTATAAGTAAAGAAGTACTTTCTGTATTTTTTTTCAAAATTTTAGTCCCAGTGGTTTCAGATATAAGGGCCCAATGGTAATTTTTCATCTATTTTCTTAAATAACTTAAAAATTATATATTTTAAAACTATGAAAAAAATATATTCGAGATCCTCACAACGTGCCCTTTCATTCGATATAATTATCACACGACACAGTTTGAAAAACTGTGCTTTTAAATTTTTCAATTTTCACCCCAAAAGTGACCCCCAAATTAATTTATTTTGGGTACACGTCCGTGTTTGGGTCACAGATATTCATGTGTGTACCAAATTTCAACTATCGGTCCAGCAGATTCGGAGCAAATTGGCTGTGACAGACGGACAGACAGACAGACACACGAGTGATCCAATGATGGTTCCGTTTTTTCATTCGGACTTTCGGAACCCTAAAAAGACCATTTTGAGAACCTGTTATTTCAAACTTTGATTTACGATCAGCAGTCGCGATTGCTGACCCTTATGTCCTGGGTTCGATTCTCAGGTCAGGCAAAGGGTAATTGGATTTTTCTATTAGGAATTTCTCCATAGCAATCTGAAGTCTACATTCGTGCACAGTGGAGTGGTGAAAGTATAGTTCGATTCAAAGTTAATGACGTGTGTGAAGTTCGCGTTTCGCTGCACAATACCCCGCAACCCCACTGTCACATGAATTTGCTACTGCGCAGCGACGCGCGGAGTGTTCCGATCCGCCATAAGATTTATCTATACTAAGCCATTATTAGGGGACTACAGACGCGTTTATTCATTCTTTTTTTTTGTTCACACAGGTCTCGGCGGGAACAGTGACTGGCTATAGGCACAAAAGCTCGGCAGCCGCTGAACCCTTCCTCAATGGCTCCAGCTCGGCCTACGTGGAGACCATGTACAACACATGGCTCGCGGACTCCAGCTCTGTTCATGCAGTAAGTTTGATTATATATCGTTAAATAACGTCTGCTGTACCCATTGACGCAAGAATTTAGTTCGACTAGACTGAAACGAACTCGCCAGCACACGGTCGGCTATGTTTGAGACACGACACAATAAAAATGTCGTGTTTCTTGTATGGTGAACGCGTATAAGTAAACGTTCGGGCGGCCCTATCTTGACTATTCAAATCTATGGCTGTACCTAAAAATTTGTTGACACATGTCAAACGCGTGCTTATCAACATTAAAAAAAAAGGCTTTCATAACACATTAACTGAAGAAAATTCATACTGCATGTTAAATTTATCGTCCAGATTGACGGTATTCTAATCCTTTTGTTATTAATACGTTGATAAGAAAACTTAATAAAATCGTTTATAAAAGACCCTGTTTAAAAAAAGGTGGATTTTACAGTTAAACAAAATTATCTTTAGGGAACTTAGAACACAGATTTTTAGATATACGGTGCAATGATGTTGACGGAATGCATGCAAAATAGTATCCAGAAATAAGGTAAAGAAACGTGTATTATTGTTGACAAAAGTATACTAACTAATTTAACGTTTGTAAGAATGGCTCTTGACATCTATTGTGTCTCTACAATAATGCCTTGACATCAATATTAAGAACCAGAGAAAATCTTAGCTGTGCAGTATACAATTGGTCATAAATAATAACCGAGATTCTAGAATATTACTAACTGAAATGAATAAAATATATATATTTAAATACGGTCGAATTGAGAACCTGCTCCTTTTTTTTCGTCGGTTAAAAAAGGTGCATGTATTATTTATTTTGAAAAAAATTGTACCTACCACAGCTTTTACAGTAATATTATATTCTCGCGTTATAACATTCCATATTTACACAGCCTTATTTATGAAACTCGCTAACCGTATGCCTAGTACTATATATTACATACTATATAGTAAATACTGATTAACCGATTCTTAATTCAAATTCTCCATAGAAAATTTAGAATTGAGAACCTGCTAATCAATGTTTAAACGAATCACATGGTATTCTTGTATTCCTTTTTTATCTACATAAATAAAAATTAATCCCCGAAATGTATGTACGCGCATAACTTCCGAACGACTACACCAAATTGATAATTCTTTTTTTGTTGTGTTCGTGTTTGTCAGGACAAGGTTTGTATGAAAGAAAATTTTGGGAAATCAAATAAACTAAATTGCACTCGTGCGAAGCCGGGGCGGGGTCAATAGTTTTGTAACTTTAATTTCGGAAGTCGGTGTTTCTGGTTTGCGTCTTCGTTTTTTGACACCGACTTCCGAAATTAAATTTATTTTGCACTTTTTTTGGAAGTCGGTGCTATTTTTTTTGTAAAAAAGTTTTTTATTTTTCACTTTTTAATTGTGGTTCCCCATTAAATTGTGTTAACAATACATATAGGTTATACGTTGTCTGTCTCCGAAACTCATCATCAGATCTATATGAAGTTTAAATGGGATTATTTCGGAATAAACCCCTTTCGAACAAAAAAATAATTTTGCAAATCCGTCAATATCTGACGGAGTTATGCCTGAACATACATTAAAAAAAATACAAACATCCGAATTGATTTATGAAGTCGGTTAAACAGAATACCAGTAAGGGTCATAATGTTTAATAACAAGCATAATAAATTAATCAGCTACACGTTGAAACTAGCACAACTCCTAACATCATTATCTCAAGCTTTTCTTTCATAACAGTTCCTCAAGACTTTCCATGGAGTGTATGTTTACTATAAACATCTAAATATGTTGTGGGATTAAACGCGGATATAGATACGCTCATAAATGTTATTTTTCGCGTGTATTACCAGTATTTTATTTTGATGATAGCACTGCGGACATTATTTTGAGGCGTCCCAGATAAGATAGCAATATTTTTACCAAGTTTCCGAATATTATCTCAGTTTGCCACGGCTAACAATCAGAAGAGTATCATATTAGATGCGTCATTTGAAAACATACTAGATCTAATCTGTTGCAGAAACTGATGTTATTTGGATATTGGTGCGGATTCTGTTGTGCACAAACTAAACTGAATTTAGACTATTCCTATCTTTTTCTCTCTAATAAAGAGAGGGACGTAAATTAGAGCTGTCAAATTAAGTTGAACTAATATTTCCATAGAAATTAAGGGCAAGTACACGTAAAAACATGTTGATTAAAAGCACGGTGAAGCGCAAGGCGTAAACTAGTTTGACATCTCTAACTTAGTTCATAGTTATAGCCGTCCTTTTCTCGCACTGCCTTTTAGTAAAAGATACGAATTCTCTCATTTTAGTTTAGTTATTGAACAAGAGAATCGGCACCATTGACTGCCAAGGGGATTTTTTTTTGTGAACGAGGGATAAGTGTGACTAACAACAGGTCTATTCTGCAAAATTGACACTGTGGCAAAACTTAGTTGAAGTGAGCAGTCTGGGGTGGCCGTGAATTTAATTGTAGCCCGTGCCCCCGACTCATGGTAGCGGTAGGAACTGTGGGGTTTTAGTCGGTAGGAGTCCGTCCGACATAACTCTCCGTTATCCCCCAGACGAGAGTATCCATGAGGATTTCCCCACATAAAAAAGGTGAAGTGAGCAGTTAGTCAGTCCTACTGATGCTTGGTTATTGACTAAATTACTTCAAACTCACTTTCACCTATATTTTCATAGTGATTTTTACAGAATATCACTAAAGTTATAAACTTAGATAATGACTGTGTCAAATGACACTCAATGGTACCGATTCTCTTATTCAATAACTAAACTAAAATTAGAGAATCGCTGTCTTTTAATAAAAGGCAGTGCGAGAAAAGGACGGCTATAGTTATGAACTAAGTTAGAGATGTCAAACTAGTTTACGCCTTGCGCTTTACCCTGTTTTTAATCGACATGTTTTTACGTGTACACTTAATTTGTATGGAAATATTAGTTCTACTAAATTTAACAGCTCTAATTTACGTCCGTCTCTTTCTTGTTTTATTAGAGTGAAAAAGATAGGAATAGCTTAAATTAAGTTTAGTTCGTACAAAACAGAATCCGCACCAATGTCACACATTTTGTAGATCACACTACACATGTGCAGAAATTGAGGCCATTATCCATATGGACAAATTGTAAAATAAATTACTGCTTTATGGGACTATTGTCCGCATGATAGATAGCTGATCATTGATGGAAAAATCTAAAATTACGTCTCAGTTGACGTCATTTGACGTTGTTCATTAAAAAAATATCGTTGCAGTTGTTGACATAACCACTCGAGTGATAAAGCGTGCTAACCAATACGTACTTTCAATTAAGGATAGGTGAATTGGTGCGCTGTCTAGACGAGGCCTAGACAATTCATTTCTTGGTTTGATTATGTCAGTTCACGTCAGTCGTAAAGGGGGAACTTTGAAAGCTATATCAGGAATAACTTATTTTTATTGGCTTATGTAAGCCCTTTGATCCCACACAGGCACTAAACATGGTCATAATATATAGCCTTACAATAACAACCTGGGTCGGTCGTTAGAAAATCTAGTTCATGGAAGATTAGAAACTAATAATAATTGCTTCTAACAATTTCTACGGATTTATAAATGAGCTGTGAAAGTCAAGCCTCAAGGGCATTCACGAAATAGCCGCGACGTACAGCAGGAAAAGAGATGTTCAATCGTTGACAAGTGTGAATTGACAATTCGTGCACTGTCATTTAGCTGGTGATTACTAAATGGAGTCAGTCGTTACTCGAGTGGAGTTATCTGCTTTGAACTGAAAAATCCCGTGGAGAACTGCATTGTTGAAAGAGCGAGCATTACGCCCACAGCTTAATGTGAAAATTAGCATTCAGTCATTTGTATTGTTACAACACCTTTGTTCTTGAGGTAATTTCTTTGTAAAATTGGAAATTTTAAATGTACATTTTGTTTTTTGAAGCTGAATTAAGGTCAAGAATAGGCTAGTTAGCTAAAAAAATCTAATTAATCCGTCTGTTAGATTACCAAAAAATATTGGACAAGTATTTTACGTGTCCAATCGTTTTTGATAATCTAACTTACAGACTAAATAGAATTATGATTTTTATACCCAGGAAACATCTCTGAAACTCTCTCTCATCTCTCAAATTCTACTCTGTGCTAAATGTAAGCAGCAAAACTAGTTTAACAACTAGTTTTGCTCTTCTATTGATACCCAAATTGATACCAGGGTTAAACTGTGAGAACCCGCATAAGCAATAAACAAAATAGGTCACATACTCGCACGTTCAATGACGGAAACTTTACGGTACGATTTTCCCTTGTGCGATTATTATCAGCCATACTATGAATATATTAAAACTAGCTTCTGCCAGCGGTTTCGACCGCGTGGAGTTAGTACTTCCCCATTTTTAATTATAGCCTATGTGCTATTCCAGATTAAAATCTATCTCTGTGCCAATTTTCATCCAGATCCGTTTAGCTGTTCTGGCGTGATTGAGACACAAACATCCAATCTTTTCAATTCATTCATCCAAACTTTCGCATTTATACAGGGTGTAAAGAGACACATCACATAGCCGTTAACTACGTATACTGTACATCTAACAAAGTAGCTTTGCGAAAAAATTATTGCTGGGAAACGACTTTTATTTTTAGGTATAAAAAAAATCTATTTTTTATTGCGCGCAGTGTAACGCGAACCCAGGCAATTGGAGTTAAACCCCGCCCCTTCGCTCTAAGCCACGTAGGTACTTGTCGGATACGTTTGATATTCATTGCGTTTTTGTAACCGCAAATGTGTAATTTCGAAAAAAAACGAAAATTCAGGTAATGTTTGTTCGAAAAAAGTTTAGTAATAGGAATGCATTTTCGTAATAAAGTAAAAAAAAAAATTGCGGCATTGACCTTCAGTATCTCCAGAACCAGTGGATTCCCAGGTATGGTCTAGTGGAAAAAAAATATCCAAATAATGGATAGAATATGTGGCTTTCGGCTTGGGGAACTGTCTTTTTACATCCGGTATTAGTAGGATTATGAAATCACAAATATGAAGTAGGCTAATTTTATTGTGGAAAAGTAGGAAAATAATAAGAAATGATGACAGTTAAGAAAGACTTAGCTGATAATAAATGTGAACATTATCAGATTTTGCCTTAATTGATCACAATGATGTTCATTCATATCAAAACGCTTTTCAATCATTTTCCATACAATCACGGTCCGCATTGAGGATATATAATATAGGTACTCGTACATATAATATAAGAGATAAGTGCGGTGTGTTATCGTGTATAAAGCATGGACCTAAATGAATAGGTAATACAGCTCGTAGTTTAGTGCATAGAAGTCGTCATTTGACATTAGTATTATTTTCATCATACATACTAATTTATCAACTTTTTTTTGTCCAGTTTTTCCCACAATAATATCTACGTCATCGCAGTAATTACTACTGACGTTACGTGACGTTTCAACGTGATAACGCTTCGTCATACATAATAATATATTCAGTATAGCTCTGTTGCTAAAATCGATATACTAATCTATCTAATCTGCCCAAAATTTCAACAAATTATACAACGTTGGTATACCTAGACGCCTACCGCAAGAGCTGGTTCGACGTGGCTCGTGAAAAGGATACCTGGAAGGATTTGGGGAGGCCTTTACTCAGCAGCGTGACAGAATGGTCTACTAAAAAAAAACGTCGAAAGAACAGGAAAATAATGTCATTTTCTATGTTTTTACGAAGAGGAAGGTCTAGCTTTGAAGACTTACCTACTTATGCATGCAAAGTGTAATCGATTTTCATGGTCTGGGTATTTCCCAGGCTAATTGACAATTCTACTATGTAGTTTGCGGGGGCCAAAAACCGCAAATGTTATCGTGCATTGATGTCTGTAGTTTAAGAGGCCGTACTCGAAATTTTGGCCGATTTCACTTATTTACGTGATTTTAAAGATGTGATTTTATAGTTAAAATAATGCATTTCTACAAGTTTCAATGCACAACATGAAAGATCATTTCAATTATGATCTAATGAATGAGCTAGATTCGAAGCTTGCGTTGCGTATTATATAAGTCGAGATTTGGGTTGTTTTAAAAGATTTTTTATTGGCAAATTTTTGTAATTTTTAGTTTTTTTCTCAAGTAATCGATTGATGTTGGACTGAAGTTTATTTTTTGCTGTTTGAATTTTATGAACGAGAGTTTTAAATAGCCAAAATCAAAAGCAATTCTTTGCCCATTTTCTCTAAAATTTGACTAAGTTGAATATTTTTTTACTCAAAATTTTAATATAAAAGTGGCAAAAAGTGATTCATACATTATATAGAAGACTTTTGCAGCAATACATTCTAATTTTTTCATACCGTTTAGACGTCAATACGATTCGTAATTATGTGATATTCTAAACCCCTTACAGCAAAAAATCACAAAACCGTCGTCGGTTTGTGGTCGATTAATCGTAATTATAACAAAAATGAAAAACTAGCTGATACATTAGATCATAATTGAAATGATCTTTCATGTTGTGCATTAAAACTTTTAGAAATATATTATTTTAACTGTAAAATCACGTCTGTAAAACCACGTAAATCAGCGAAATCGGAAAAATTTCGTGTACGACCTCTTAAACATGGTTTTACCAAAAACTTATTGATCGCTACTTGTCTACTGGACTGCGGTTAAAAAAGAGAGTATAATACTATTAAAGCAGTTAGTAGTTGAAGATTTCCTTGTCAGAAATAGATATTTTTATTATATAAATAAGTCCTTCTATTTTTTAGATCGGATATAGTCTTGCACTTTTGCAAGTACTGATTAATTTCAAATGTATTTCTGGTAAACAATAAAAATTTGCGTTTCGGTGATAACTAGAGAACTTATATTTTTTCTAGTCATGGGATGCTTTCTTCCGCAATGCGACGGCTGGCGCGCAGCCCGGCACAGCCTACACGTCCCCACCGAACCTGTCGCCCTACAACAAGAACGAAGTACCTCTCACATCGCTGGTGCCCGCCAGCGCTGGCATGCCATCCATCGCTGCAGGTTTGTAGATGAGGAATTACGGAAAACGTAAATACGTAAAATAAAGTATTCCGGGGGTGTCATTGATACCATGAAATAACGTGAGAAACGAAATTCTGAATTTCTTATTGTCATGATCGTAATAGATAGAATGTTATTTGACTTTTAATTTTGGGCTTATACTAATAGTCACGTATACGTCTTGGAGTAAGGTCTTTTTCAGATCTTCTTGGAAAGTTTGAACTGATAGACGATCCGCGTAAGACAAAACATTTTGTTTAAGTTAATGACCATTATTTTAGAATCTTTCAAGGAGTTCCTCTCAAAATAATCTTGGTTAACAACGAATATACGTCATTCATTTACAGGGCGTATCTTATTGCTTCCGGTTTCCTTCCCGATAACTACAACTGTAAAATCACCTGTAAAATCACCTTTTAGGGGGCCGAGTCACCCGCGTCCGTAGGAGTATACCCATTGAGTCCCTACACGTGGTCCCCGGGTGGTGCTAATCAGGTGACACAAACTGGTGGTAGGTTTCGACCGATGGCTTGCGACCACCCACTGGGCAAAGACGTACCGCCAAGCGGCCTGGCCGTGTTCCGGTACGATGCTCAGTGTAGCCAATCCAGAGGAGTTGGGTCGAAATAGTTGTTCCATTGCAGGCAGACCAACCGGGCTCGCGCTGATATGAATGTATCGGGAGACTAGTCGCGGAGGGTAGCGGGATCCGAGGCACGGTGCGCCGCTGGCCGACCGCAGTTAGTTGGGGGCCCAAGTAGTGTACTAGCCACACACGAAAGGCTGCCCCGCCAACTGACGAAAAATCCCGGAATGCACCATCGTGCTGGTTGGCGACCAGACGAGAGGGCCCGATGGACATTCCCGGGGGGGCTCGGGCGTCCCCGCAGTCTCCAGACTAGTCCCCCAATGATGCCGTCCTGTCAGTGCGTGCCTGAAGGTAGCCAGCATGGAACATCATTTCACTTCCTTCTCCTCTCCTTCCTTCACTCTTCAATCATGAACAAAGGAAATAAAAAGAAAAAAGCTGTACAGCGGCAGCACTCCCTCTCACACAAAGTGCACCTATCTAACATTCGAGGTCTACACTCAAATCTCGCCGCAGTCCACCACCACCTAGAGACTGAGAAACCAGCTCTCTTATTCCTTTCGGAGACGCAGATCGGATGTCCGTCTGACGTGGCGTACCTATCTTACCCAGGGTTTACCCTGGAGCACAATTTTAAGCCACGCGCTGGTATATGCATGTACGCCCGGGACGACATCTGCTATCGGCGTCTCCGTAACCTTGAGGACTCCAGGTTCTCAACTCTTTGGGTCCTAGTGGACACAGGCCTAGATAAAATTGTCTACGCCTGTGTCTACCGTTCGCACAGCGGTGATCTGGAGGCAACTGGGCTCACACAACACCTGAGTAAAGCGGCGGATGTGGCTCAGCAACGGTACCCTTCTGCCCAATTGGTGTTACTGGGGGACTTCAACGCCCACCATCAGGAGTGGCTCTTCCCATGCCAGTACACAGACCATGCTGGACAAGAGACGTATAAGCTAGCGCTGGCGTTAAATCTTACCCAGCTGGTCCAGGGGGCAACGAGGGTGCCGGATGTTGATTCGCACACAGCCAATTGCTTGGACCTTCTGCTGACAACAGATCCAGACCGTTACTCAGTGTCGATTTCTTCACCATTAGGTACTTCCGACCACTGTCTGGTGAAATCTGTATCCGTCTACTCCCCGCCCGATCCTAGCCCTAGAGGCACCAGGCGAGTTTGGCGATACAGGTCAGCAGATTGGGATGGCATGCGATCTTTCTTCGCATGTTACCCTTGGCGGCCCACTTGCTTTTCTTCGACTGATGTTTCGTCGTGCGCGGACGCCGTGACGGATGTGTTGCGGCGGGGAATGGAGTACTACATTCCATTCTCTGACGTAACAATGTCTGGCGGGGCTCGACCATGGTTTGGTGCCGAGTGCAATCGCGCTGATGCGCTTAAACACGCGGCCTACCTGGCATGGGTCGACGCTCGGACGCGTAAAGCGAGTGACGTGAGTCAGAAGAAGAGAGCCTTCAACAGGGCTGCCAAGTTCTGCAAGAAGGTGTTGCGGAAGGCTCGGTTTGACCACATTGGCCGAATTGGGAACAAACTTGCTTCTTACCCAGCTGGTAGTAAGGCGTTTTGGTCCCTGGCTAAGTCGGTTGAATCGAACTTCTGCCGCCCCTCACTACCTCCACTGCTGAAACCCGACGGGTCGCTGGCCCACTCCGCTGAGGAGAAAGCAAGCTTGTTTGCCTCTCTGTTTGCGGAATCTTCGCGTCTAGATCCTGGTGGCGCGAGGCCCCCTGGTACTCTTGGTGGATGCGAGTCGATTATGTCAGACATTCGCATTCATCAGAAGGATGTCCGGAGGGTACTGCGTAACCTGGACGTGAACAAGGCTAGTGGTCCCGACGGGATACCGGCAATTGTACTGAGGACTTGTGCGCCTGAGTTGTCTCCGATCTTGACACGTCTATATCCCCTTTCGTTTGAGACTGGAAAAGTGCCGATGGCATGGAAGCAAGCTAACGTGCAACCCGTACCCAAGAAGAGTAGTCGAGCTGACCCAGCAAATTATAGGCCCATCTCGGTAACTTCCGTTCTCTGTAAGAGTATGGAACGTATGGTAATGGTAAGCTCCTAGCATACCTAGAAGCTAACGATATCCTAAGTGACCGACAATACGGCTTCCGCCGAAATCGGTCAACAAAAGATCTTCAGCGTATGCCATTCACATCTGGAGTGAGGCCATCGACAAACAAGGGGAAGCCCTTGCGGTCTCCCTTGATATCTCGAAGGCCTTCGACCGGGTCTGGCACGACAGCTTAATTGGCAAGCTTCCTTCCTTCGGTCTGCCCGCTGGATTGTGTGATTGGATAGCAGATTTCCTGAGGGATCGGTCTATCCGAGTAGTCATAGATGGCTGCTCGTCCGGACTGCTGGCTATTAATGCCGGTGTTCCTCAGGGGTCGGTGCTCTCGGCAACATTGTTTTTGCTGCATATTAACGATCTGCTAAAACCCGGTACCTTTGGGTACGCAGACGACAGCACTGTTGCCGAGAGATACGTGCCAGACGCACGAGTTAGTGGGTCTCAGGTCCGGTCTCTCCGAGAGGCTATGGTTGGGCGCTTGAACTTGTCCTTGCAGGCTGTCTCAGAATGGGGCGATGCCAATCTGGTTAAGTTCAATGCTGCTAAGACCCAGGCGTGTCTTTTTTCTGCTAAAAGGAGCCAATTTCACCCGGCTCCATCTTTCCGAGGTGTAACCGTGCCGATAACCGACCGACTTGATCTTCTTGGTGTTACTTTAACATCTACCCTCAATTTTGGTCCCTTCATAGAGGCTAAAGCTCAAGTGGCTGCCAAAAAGTTGGGGGTCCTCGCAAAGGTGAGACGATACTTCACGCCGGAACAGCTGCTCCAACTATATCAAGCGCAAGTCCGATTGTGTATGGAGTACTGCTCTCATCTTTGGGACGGATCTGCAAGATACCAGCTTGATGCCCTTGAGTCAATTGAGAAACGAGCCAAGAGGATCATCGGCAATGATAGACTCGTTGAGTCAAAACTCCAAAGTCTTGAACATAGACGCCGAGTTGCTGGCCTGTCGGTTTTCTATCGATTACGTTTTGGGGAGTGTGCGACGGAATTGCATGATTTGATTCCGCCAAGCCCGTTTCATCTAAGGACCACAAGACGTACGGCGAAGTGCCACCGGTTCATGGTGGACATCCCATCCATACGCACAAAGCGTTTTGAGAAAACATTCATTGCACGTACAGCTAGAGAGTGGAATTCTCTACCGGAGTCTGTGTTTCCTGTAAGAGTCTTTAAGTCAAGAGTGAATAGGTTACTTCTAGGCAAGCGTGCTCCATCATCGACCACATCATCGCTTACCATCAGGTGAGATAGTGGTCAAGCGCGAGCCTATCAAACATAAAAAAAAAACTGGATTAAAAAAAACCGGCCAAGTGCGAGTCGGAATCGCGCACGAAGGGTTCCGTACCATTATCTATAAAAACTGCAAAAAAATCATGTCTGTTGTATGGGAGCCCACTTAAATATTTTTTTACTCTGTTTTTTAGTATTTGTTGTTATAGCGGCAACAGAAATACATCATCTGTGTATTTTTACGATCCTCTCCTTAGTAACATAAAAAGGACAACTTGTTTGGATCATAATGTTATTGGTGTTTTTCCACAGGATCTCCAATCAACGAGAAGATAATTGACGACCATCTGGCTGTGCAGGCCATCATCAGGAGTTACCAGGTGACGAACGTTCCTATCTTATTGATGTGTTGATTCTTGTTCGACATTCATTATTGTTTGCACTTTTTTGTCCCCCTACTCGTGACTTGCCCAATGGTTGGGAGCTTATGTACGAGAAACTAAATCATCTGTTTTTGAAAATAGACAATAATTTGCCCCCTTTTGTCAGTGAATATAATGCTTATTTTCTCGTTATCAGCTCCCGAACTAAACGTGTTCCCCTCTTTGTTTTATTCCCAGTTTGAAACATATGTTGACTAAAGAAATGTTTAGGTAGTGTATATTATTTTACACATTTTTTACAATTATTTCTTCAAATGCAGCTTTCTAGCACTATGATTGTAGGTCGCGCTCATGATGTTTAATTAGGATAGGCAGATTTGTCCGTAATTTTTATTTATTTATTCAAACAGAATTAAATAATGATTTTTTTTTTCATAAATGTTAAGTTTTTTACTTTTGTTAATTTTATAAGACTAGCTAATTAGAAATTATCATAATTATGTTGATGAATGTAAAATATCTAATAAACAGTCGTTGTTACTGCGTGTGGAACAATTGGCATAGCGGTTGCAAGACTATTCGTTCAACTAGTCTAAATTCTGTTACACGACCTAGCGACAAAAGCATCTACTTACATAATGATAAGTCCTTGAATCATTGTTTGGAGGGCATCGCGTTGGATGATGCTGTAGTTGTAGTCGCTCGGTCGTGGATGTTTGCAATTTGGGCTAAAATGTGATGTGGTGGCGGGTGCGTGACAGGCTCGCGGTCACCTGGCGGCCGATGTGGACCCTCTCGGCATCATCACGGCCAACCTGCCTCAGCTAGGCATGCGCGGGCCAAGCTCCGAGCTCATCATGAGGAAATATTTCAATTTTGGTACGCAGGAGACAGGAGAAATGTCGCTGTCGTAATTATGAACCAACCACACTCGTATATCGTTTCGTTATTTATTTCAACATTGCATTGCGTGTCACTGATTGTTGTGTTTCGTAAGCGATTTTATAACACACATACATATTTTAACTAGTCATGCTTATGGGAGATCGTCACGAGTGCTGAGAAGTGACCTTGTCTATGGATAGTCGTAGCTTTTACACCACCCAAATCACTTAACATATAGACGTATGATGCATCATCTTTAATATTTCACAGTAATAGTGTTGTCCTCATACTTGAATTGTTTAACGTGTGTATCTATACAGGGTGTAACGGAATGGTGTAGTCATAATTAATAAACCCATAAAAACCCACCAAAAACCCACAAAATCCACCAAACCCATCAAAATTAACAACTCAAGGGAGTCATAGTAAATTCCCAAAAAAAACACGGTTGGCGCAGTTGTTGAGCGTTCGGCTGCTGCGCTGCTTGTCGCGGGTTTGATTCCCGCACGCAACAAATATTTGTATGGCCTACAGCTAAGTGTTCCGGGTCTGGTTGTCTTGTGCATGTGAGTTTTACATGTTTGTGAACGCACCTACAATACAGGAGTCATTTCTAGTATGGGGCAAAATTAAAAAAAAACCAATAATTGTAACTTCCATACTAATTTTGATCATCTAATGATAAATTGGCTTTTTTTTCTTAAAGAAAGTTGGTCATATTCAAGGGCAAAAGCAGTTTGTATAATATGAGCACACCTTTCCGTCACACAATGTACCATTATATCTTATTGTAGATAACACATTTTGTTCAACAACACTGCTTGTGTAATAGAAATTTATGTTAGGAAATTGTTCTTGCATATGCATGTGTGTGATAATACTCGCTATCGATTACTATCAAAGATTTTATTTGCTGTAGTTTTTAATTTGAAGCAGTTTTAGTTACCCAAATAATCCTAACAATTAACGCCAATCTGTTAATGATAAGATTATTTTACCGAAAGGTTATTTAATAACATGTGAATGCGAATAATACTATCCGTTACTCATGAAGACATTCATCATCAAACATTTGGTTCATACAAAATAACCAGGCCGACATAAAATGCTAGTCTCAAATGGTACAAAAATCCAAAAATCCACTTAAAGTAACAATTTACTACCTTATTTTTCTTCTCTATGTCGTATTTAACACATATTTCGATCTGGTAGGAGCTGAAATATAATATGCACGTTTATGGGAATACTGAGGTTAACATTATATAATTTTATCTTTTCTCAATCATTTAAGCTGCGTAATAATCTTATAAAACTTCCAGTTTCTCAAATTATCTTTTATACAATTAATATTTGTACTTACATATTTTCTATAAGTAAAATATACAACAGATGTGCCTACTTATGTATAACCGCTTTATATGTTATATGTCTGAAGAAGGTATGTATGATGGGGCAGTCACTTGATTGTTTTGTTACGAAGATTTTGTTTTACGTTGGATGTAGTCACGTGGTCACCTAGTGGCGCACTTAGACCCGCTGGGCATCGCGACTGGGGACCCCATATCGAGCGGCGAATGGCACGGCGGTTTGCGAGCCTTCGCCAACGAGGCAGTCATTAGAGAACACGTCAGATTCGGTATGGACGACAAACTATCACGTATTCGGTGGGACGACACTGGTGTCAAATGGACTTCGCAATTATACATCATTAGTGTATAAGAGATAAGATAAAGTATGCTTGAATTGTAAACCCAAACAAATAATTAATTAGTTTTCAACGTTGTGAAGTGTCTGTCCACTTGGCATCAACACAGTTCAAGTGCTGAGTAACGCGTTACTCGTAACTTGCTGTCGTCCAGAAGGGGAGTTAGTTTCGGTCTCACTCCTGGCACCGGCTGTTTGCGGATTGTCCTTGCGTACACACGCGTAATTTACACCTTACCTTTCTTGTATCGTATGTAGTTAGATATGCTTTGTGGTGCTTGGTTGTAGACCTTTGACCTCGTAGATAAAAGTGAGATGGAAGATGATTTATAAATAATTATATTAATCTGTCTATTAAACTAATTCAAGCAAATATATTTATATAGAACACATAACTGAAAACAATTGGAATCTTTTTAATTGGAATATAAATAATTGAGACTAGCTTTTTGAGACTATCGGTCATAATAAACTAAAATACTAAAATGTTACTAATTCCATGAATATGACTGTTTGATCTGCCAGTGTATGTGGTTGTTTATTGCAATGTAGAAGATCAATAAAAATAAAAATGAGGTTGAAGTGTGGAGGGACTGCATAAGACTAATCGCTTTATCATCATATTCCTTTACTAGAGTTGGTATATACCAGTATATTAATTGTAAATAAGAAATAAATGCATCATAAGAAAGATTGCCTAGGCTTAGTAGGAGTATCTTGTAAGTTAACAGCCTTAGTTATAAAACATACTACCTATATGCTTAGTTTAAACAGTGATTAGCGGATTCTATGTCCAAGATAACATATGTCTCATTTATAAAATTCAGCTGTCTATAGGACAACAACTCCTTGAAATGATCAGTTAGTACTTTACTACCCACATCTATCCTTCTTCCAGTTAGGAAATGTTGAATTCAGAACCTGCTAAACAGTGTTTAAACTAATCACATGATTGACTTTTTTATAAATAAGGACTTAAGACAGTATGACATATACGAGGTGCATTCAATAAGTACCTAGCCTCATCGCCAGAGGGCGCTGTAGTTTCAAAAGAGTTTTACCACAGTGTAGCACATTCTTTTTTAATTCTTTTTTCAAATTTTCATTCCAATCCCTTCATTTGTTTTAATTTGACAACTTATGGAAGCGAACGTGTCGATCGGTTTTACAAAAATGGAAAAAGAGCAATATCGTTCGGTGATTCGATTCCTATTTTTGGAAGGGAAAACGCGCATCGAAATCAAAGAGCGCTTGGATGCTGTGTACGGTGACTCTTCTCCATCGATGGCCACCGTCAAGAATTGGTTCAACGAGTTTGCACGTGGCCGTACGTCGGTTTTTGATGAACCACGTCCAGGTGCACCGAAAACAGCTGCTACGGAGGAAAACATTAAAAAAATCCATGATCTCGTATTGGCAGATCGCCGATTGAAGGTTCGGGAGCTAGCTGAGACTGTAGGCATTTCAGAAGGATCAGTGCATCATATTCTTCACGAGGAACTCGGCATGAGAAAGCTGTCGGCGCGATGGGTGCCGCGTTTACTCACACCAGAAAACAAGCGCAACCGTGAGACCACATCGGAGACGTGTTTGGCGCTGTTTAAGCGGAATCCAGCGGAGTTTTTGCGTCGTTTTGTGACCCTCGATGAAACCTGGATCCACTGGTACACACCAGAGACCAAGGAGCAATCAAAACAATGGATCCAGACCGGGGAACGTGCTCCAAAGAAGGCGAAAACTGTAAAATCGGCCGGAAAAGTTATGGCCACCGTTTTCTGGGATTCACAAGGTGTGATCTACATCGATTACCTCGAGAAGGGTAAAACAATTACAGGGATTTACTATGCCGATTTATTGGACCGATTCGACGCCGAATTAAAGAAAAAACGACCCCATCTGGCGAAGAAAAAAGTGCTGTTTCACCACGACAACGCACCGGTTCACACGTCTGCCGTTGCCATGGCCAAATTGGTCGAATTACGCTACGAATTGCTGCCCCATCCACCGTATTCTCCAGATTTGGCCCCTTGTGACTTCTTTCTGTTTCCTAATCTGAAAAAATCACTCGCCGGGAATAGATATGGATCGAATGAGGAGGTTATCGCCGCCACGGAGGCCTATTTTGCAGAGTTTGACAAAAACTATTTTTCGGACGGGTTAAAAAAGTTGGAGCATCCCTGGGCTAAGTGTATCGAACTAAAAGGAGACTATGTTGAAAAATAAATTGCCACTTTTCCAAAATTTTCGTTTACTTTTTGTAGGCTAAGTATTTATTGAATGACCCTCGTAACATATTTTATAATACTATAATGATGCCAATAGATTTAAATCGATTGTTTGACCACTTGATCTTGCATTTACGACAAATACACACTCAGAACTTTACATCAGAAAATATGTTTTACTTTTACAGTCCTACAGTTTGTAGTAGTTATAATAGCATCACAGAAACTAGGAGTTTGTTAAGCATTCTTCTTCATTTAACTATATCCTAATTAACTGTAATTAACTTAGTAATTCCTATTTCCAACGTGTGAGACTTATTATGTGATTAAGTAAAGTTCTTAACATTGTAAATAGCCATTGAATGAGAAAATTTTGTATTTATGAATGCACATTGTATAATTATAAGAATACAAGTTAATTTCTATAAAGCTTGACAACGTATCGGATAAAGGAGGTTATAAGGCGCATACAATTTTCTAGTTTTAATCAATTAACAAGTTTTTACTTAGGAAATAAAACTTAACAACTATCTTAATTGCTTAAAATTTGAATTTTATACCACGCTGGCTTATCCACAAGGATGTTTTGTGTGGCTCCCTGATCAGCACTGTATGTATGTATTGTATTCTAACCAGCTGCTGATAAACCCTGCGAAATAACAGACTAATCCCCCAAAACCTATATTCTTTTTGAAGGAATATGTTTCGTTTTTGTATAGTCAAAGACATGAATATTTATTATTTTTGCTTCTTATTTTTTGTTTTAAACTACTACTAATTGACGTATCGGCATTTACGTAATACACGCTAAATGAGAATGTTGTGCACTAAAAAACAGATCCGAGGACATCACATAGCCAATCTCGACCCCTTGGAAATAATGAACAGCGCTTTGATCGGTAAAAACAAACGGGAGGTGATCCACAACAGCTACAGGTTTGGTAAGAACACACGAGAACCTGAAATACTGAAAGCACCGTGGTCGCTCGTTGTCTCATAAGTAGGTAGTTATGGCGGCGAAGCAATATTCCTAAATAATTCTCCATTTGCAACACTTTCAAAAACTATATCTACATCTTGATAATAGTTCATATGATACAATTTCAGATGGATTTCCCCTATATCGGATCATATTTTAGGCGGCATTTAGTATTAATGCGGATTGGCACAAAAACACAAATTAAGTTTTATTATTTTGTTGTTGCAGTCGGATTATTTGGACTTTTTATGAACAGAATTTATCAGCAAAGTTAAGACAGTGTCAAATAGACGTGTTTATTTTTGTTGGCGTTTATTTTTATTTTTATTATGTCTGTTCGTAAATCGATTCGAAAGCTGGTAGCCATAACTACAAGTTCATAAAAATGTGGATGTAACGCACAAGGTCCTCGGCTCGCACGAACACTTGCTCATCTCAATACCTATTTAAGTATTCATGATCTGCACGATTATCCATATGGTTTATTTATTATTATTATTATATTGATTGCATGCTTTTATTTACGAGATTGTATGAGCACTAGCACGTACTTATTTATTGCATGAAACTGTACCTATTATTATGTATTTAATATGCATTTATTATATTATATGTAATTGAGATTGTAAAAATATATTGGCGATGGTTTATTCAAATACAAAAGTATTATATTATTGTTTGGCACTGAAAGAGCTATCTTTTCTTGATTGTCGGTGTTGGATAGTCGCCAAAGAATTGCTCTCCACTTCTAAAATATATGTAGCTACGTTAAAATCAACAACACTTTGATGCACATCGAAGTTTCTTTTCATTTCTTTATTGATGCACCACATAATTATATAATATTCAATGTATAAATGTGTATTTGTAAATGTAAAGTTGTCATTTCTGTAGGGGTGTAAAGTTGTGGGGTCATGTTATAGTTGGAAATATGTAAAGAGATCCTAGTAAAGGGATATGACAAACTATTTGCTTTAATTTGTGCTTTGTCGAAAGGGTAGGCTTGTACACATGTTGCAATGTTGCATTTTGTCATGGGTATTTAAGAAAATATTTACTTTTTTAACGTTCATACTCTGATTGCGCCTTGTATCTTTTAGATGAAGCTGATATGGACAGAGTATTCAAACTACCGTCCACTACTTTTATTGGTGAAAAAGAGAAAGCATTACCGCTAAGGTAAGTTTTTAAACCATTTTCTTAACTAGCTTCTGCCTGTGGCTTTACCCATGTAGAATTAGTACTTCCTCCACTATAAATTATTATTACTATAGCGTATGTGCTATTCCAGACTATAATCTATCTCTGTGCTAAATTTCATCCAGATCCGTTCAGCCGATCCGGCGTGATTAAGTAACAAACATCCATTTATCCAAACTTTCGCATTTATATTATATAAGTAGGAATATAGACAGCAATTCTTTTGTAATCGACCGTAAAAACGTTTAATCACAGGTATAGTTGATTCAGATAACGACACGTTATCAGTGTTATTGTGTAACCTTCACCTTGTCTTCAGAACTTATGGGAGTTCTGACGTTTGTAGTTTATATCGATAACGACTGCCACAGCTGATTGGATCATTATCGTAAATAAAAGAATACAAAGCTTATTGTTCCCGCTGATTTCTTCAGAATTAAGATTTGCGATACTTCGCTGTTTTAATTGCCCTGAAATTAGTTCCACTGATTTGCTTCGCGTCTGATGTAAACTATTTGCTGAATGCGTGACGAAGTATGCAATAGCAAATTATGTAATCTACTCAATGCTTAAATATTCTTCTAATTGAACATTACTCAATTTTCGTGGCGGTAATGAAAACATGAAAGCCATGTCATGCTGATGATATCTCTAGTTCTGTGAGGTGGCAGTTTATTTTATCTGCGTGGCGCCTTACGTCAAATCTTTCGAGGGCTGTAACCCTATGCTATGACTGTATGCTTATATAACAAAAAAGTTACCTTATGGTGGTATTATGGCTATAATCTTAAGGGCAAGATTTATAAAACAATGGTCAGACCTGCTGTCTTGTATGGTTCAGAATGTTGGGCCACAAAAGGGATGAATGAAAAGCTTTTGCATGCAGCTGAGATGAGAATGCTAAGAGCGATGTGTGGTATTACGCGCATGGATAGAATTAGGAATGAGTATATAAGAGGAAGTCTGAAAGTGCCACCGCTGACTGAAAAGTTGTGTGGAAATCGGTTGTCGTGGTATGGGCATGTGATGCGGAGCAATGAAGAAAATGTCGTGAGGAAAGTCTTGTGTATGGATGTGGAGGCTATAAGAGTAGAGGAAGGCCAAAGAAAGGATGGTTAGACTGTGTGAAAGAGGATATGGGTAAAAAGGGGGTGACTACAGAGATGACAACTAATAGAGGATTATGGAAGAAAAAGACATGTTGCGCCGACCCCAAATAAATTGGGATAAGGGCAGGAAAATGATGATATGGCTATAATCTAAGAATTGTTACCATTGATTATGAAAAACAGGGCGACCTGTATCTTGCGAGATAGTATTCGGTTAAGATTTACCAATACATATCCAATGAGTGGAACGTATTCAATGTAAAATCTTAAAATTTTCAATAGTAAAATTTAATTTTGGTGGCGGATGTGAGTATTGGGGTGAGTTTTCTAGGTTTGTGGACATACTATATGTATATGTAACATTATGATTCATTGATATTTCCTATTACAGGGAGATCTTGAACCGTCTGGAGCAGGCGTACTGCAACAACATCGGTATTGAGTTCATGTTCATAAACTCTCTGGAGCAATGCAACTGGATCCGACAGCGTATCGAGCCGCCCAATGTTGGCAAGATGAGCGGCGACCAGAAGAGATTGATCCTCGCTCGGCTTACCAGATCCGCTGGGTAAGTGATATTTATTTATCATACTGTAAGTTTAACCTGAGTACTGAACCAAGGACTAGATTCAAAATCATCAGTTAAAGCTTGCTACTGTAGGTCTTTCCTATATCTGTTCAGTGTGTTCGCAGCCAGATAGACCATTAGGTGGCTGGTTGCGAACTGCGGGCCGTGTCCGGACTGCGCTACCATTGAAGCGAAGTTCGGATCCGGCTCGCAGGCATGCACCCGGGGAATTCACTAGTACATCTAGTGAATTCCTCGCTTAACATACTTTCACTTCCATGTTCGGACATTAATGCATTTCATTGTGACAATTTTATGACAAAATCCATTGCTTTATAATGTATATCTCGGCCTACACAATGGACGTTGTTCAAAGATTAAAATAAAGAGCTTGTCATACTGAGTGTGTTACGCGATTAAGGAGCTGGTCTTAAACGCACGTCGTTTATCATCGCAATATTTTTATGCTCGGAATTAAATCTTATCTGGGTTATACTGCCATACAAAAATCGTCAGACATCATAAATTGTTCTGTCGTATCACATAAGTGCGATACCAAGCAATCATAAAGACACACCTTTTTATAATTCTTTGGGGCCAATCAAATATTACGTAAGCAGAATTTTAGTCATTTTTAACCCCTCCCTCCCTCTTGTCAGCACAAGTAAGCAAAGCTCAAAAAAAAAAAAAAAAAAAAACCCCTCCCCCCTATACTTACGTAAACATTGGTATAATTTTTAAAATCAGTTCAGGTTTCTGTGTTGTTATTGATGAGCGGCAGTTATCAAGACGAAATAAGGAATTTATAAACTTGAAAGGAATTTAATGTACTTTTTGCAGAAAAATCAGAATCATCCAGTCCTCACGTCCCCAATGTCATCAGAAATAAGCAAACCCCACTTATGTGCTTACGTAATCCTTGAATGTCCCCTTTAACAGGAATGCCGAATAAGAACCTGTGACGTATTTAGTGAAAAGCTTTTTCTCGCCGCTTTGCCCCGTGGAACTCCACAGGAACCATGCATTTTTCATTTCCATTCGTGCCTAAACACAGCAATAGTGAAGCTTTCTATTAGTGAAAGAATTTTCAGTATTTCCAGAATTATGCTATACGAAAAATAAACAAAAAATTAAGAGCGTTCATCGCGCGCGAGCTGACAACGTCGCATTTCGGTTTTTTGTGATTATTTTTATTAAATTTAAATAAAAGGTACTATTTTTTCTCAGTAAATTAACTAGATCGTTGGTATTTATAAGCATGATAAATTACATTACAGTCAATTATTTTCTTTTTACAGTCTTCTTTTTCTTTTCGTTTCGGTGGTACTTTTTGCAGTATTACCACTTACTACGATTAAATATTTTAGAGTAAATGTTAAAAATAATGATATAATATGACGATTTAGTTGACTAACAAAAAATAGTACTTTCATTTAAATTTAATAAAATCATCACAAACACCTCTAGAAATGCGATGTTGCCAGCCCGCGCGCGATGAACGCTCTTAAGTTCTTTATAAATTTAGATTTGATTGATTAAATAGTTTTAGATCATATTTAGATACATAAGTTATAGTTATGTAATATTAGTTAGTAACAAATGATTAATGCATGTTGTTATGGCTACATTTGATTCAGATTACTGATAGCTCAGGCAGCTATCTCCCTTCCGCAAACAGAGCACATAATTCATTTAATGTTATATTATTATGCACTTCTGTAGAGTGTTCAACCAGTTATGGTCGTTGAAAACAACGAGGGATTCCTTCATTTATCTCTAATCAGTAGATATAAGGTTTAAAATGCAATGATTGATGCAAGCTCGTTTAAAAAAAAAACAGCTACTAAAAAGACTTGGTCTGTTCTACGCACAATGTCAATGATTGCCAATGCAAGTATCGTGTAATAACATCATGATTTAATTCTTTGTGCATTGGAAAATGGTGTTAAATAGTCACTTACATATATAATGCGTTACGTAACTACAATGTACACCGTAAATAGGTTTAGATAAGAGAGGCTATATGAATGTTATGCGTGTGAAATTGTTTGAAGTAACGATCATTTAAGTGGATATAAAACTGGAGTTCAACCAAGAAACTGAACTTTAATTTTGTCAAGTGTTTTAAATATCTAGATTTCAAAGATCTTTTGACTGTCTTGCATCAACTTCTATGTATCGATAAAAGCATTTACTTATCTATTGATTTTTACTGTCATCACGACATACATGTAAAGTTTATTTACGGCAACGTTTATTTTTTAAGTATTCATTTTTTTTGTTTCTCCGACTGTAGTGCGATTTTTTTTTTGTTAGAATTTCCTTACTCCGAACACTTTGCCCGGACACTACGTACTGTGATGCAAGTAACATCGATTTAACATTTAAATTACGTTTTAGATTTGAGAACTTCCTGGCGAAGAAATGGTCATCGGAGAAGCGTTTCGGTCTGGAAGGTTGCGAGATCCTGATCCCGGCGATGAAGCAGGTCATCGACGTTTCCACTCGTCTCGGCGTCGAGTCTGTCATCATGGGCATGCCTCACAGAGGTAACGCACGTTTTATTACATAACCGCTATAAGACACCCATATAATTAAGTTCATGTGAAAGAACACACACTTGACTTATCTGTCAGTCCAAAGTTTATCCAATATAAAAACTTGTAGAAAAAAAGTTCATAAATAATACAACGAAATAGTAGAAACTATACACTTCATGTTCGTAATTAGATACTCAATGTTGTTTGATAATGTAAATCTTTGAAAAATTTACATGTCAGTCATAAAATGTGTACTTTTTTTACACAAACTGAGACAATGAAGTCATGAGCTTGGTTATTGTAACTTCTTTCTTCGGACAATAGACAGCTATAAGTTACAGTTTAGACAGACATAAGTGAAAAGAGGGCAGAGATCTATTGGCCGTGGGTCATTAAATATATTTAAAAAAATCTAACAACCTGTATGTTTATTCTACAGGTCGTCTGAACGTGGTCGCTAACGTCTGCCGCAAGCCTCTGCACCAGCTGTTCACTCAGTTCGCTGCTCTCGAAGCCGAAGATGACGTAAGTATCTTTTCGATACTCGAAACCGTTTCTTACCGATACATTCTGAAATAATGAAAGCGATGGGACCGAATTCAACGCACACCAAAACATCAACTCGATCATTGAAGTTTATAGCGTTTGACGTACGACAATGCGTTGGGGATTTGTCGTCTCTTGCGTCGTCAGCCACTGGTTTCAATGTTTTACTAGGATTGGGGGTGTAGAGTGGTTTCGGTGTTTGACCCATTACAAACCGAAAGTTAACCCAATATTTCCTTACCACAGGGCTCCGGTGACGTCAAATATCACTTGGGTACATACATCGAGCGTCTGAACCGCGTCACGAACAAGAACATCCGTCTAGCCGTGTGCGCCAACCCATCTCACTTGGAGGCTGTGGATGCCATCGTGCAGGGCAAGTGTCGTGCTGAGCAATTCTACCGCGGTGATAATGAGGGCAAAAAGGTAACTTGACACTAGAATATGAACTCCTGAACTGAAATATTGATTCAAATGACGTCGGGTGCTGCTTGAGTTGTCAACCTTGCTGGCGGGTCACTACTTCTATCACATGTCACTATTTTTTTTATTTACCAAAAACTTAGAATAGTTTATACTAAACTATTCTAAGTTTTTGGTAAATAAAAAAAAATAAAAAACTCCTTGTATTGTAGTATGAAATAGCAGAAGTCTCATTAAGCGATTTCTACATCAACCCCCCTACTATGACGTCTTAAAATTATCATAATTCTTATGTGAGAAAGGGATAGTGCTATTCGTCCTATCTAGCTCCGCGTCTCTCTCTCTCACACCGTCATTATGATAATTTTAAGACGTCATGGTAAGGCCCCACATATCGTTTCATTGGTTTTTAATGAAATAAACGTACCATAGTTTAGCAACGTGTGAATACGAAGTTAATGTTGCTACAAACAAATTTGGACGGATATAAAAACGGCTTTATTAATCCTTAGGTAATGTCCCTCCTCCTCCACGGAGACGCCGCCTTCGCCGGTCAGGGCGTAGTATTCGAGACCATGCACTTGTCGGACCTGCCCGCCTACACCACGCACGGCACCATCCACATCGTCGTCAACAACCAGATCGGCTTCACCACCGACCCGCGACACTCGCGCTCCTCAGCTTACTGCACAGGTTTGTGGCAAAAAGATAACTATTCCTATAGAAAATGGTGTACACCAAGGCGAAGATAGCTGGGTTAGCTTGATTATTACCCACATGACTGGTCCAAGCATAAAACAGATGTGACAGAAAGGCCTTAGCACTGCAGTGGGATAGATACAAAGAGAATAAAACCACTTGAGAGCTGATAGACCGATTTCGTCTAAGAACACGACTCACCACTGCGGGCCGGGGGACGGAGAAAATACAGCTGTTGTGATTGGCCGATGCACAAGGTCAGGCCAAATGTTTCAAACATAGTGATGCACAAGTCAGTTTTACAACAATAATATCGATATCGGTAAAATCGATGTCTAAAACACTACATGTTTCAAAACTCTAATGATAGAGTGTTAACTGGGTGGTGGGTGCAAATAAAACATTGACGTAACACTTTAGATTTTATTTTACGTGACACACATTTTTTCTAAAAATTTAAAATATTAAACTGAAATATGCATATAATCTGGGGGCACGGCAGTGTCCCCGCCAAGTCGAGCGCGAAGCAACACTGCCGTACCATATCCTTTTCTGGAACCATTTCGCCGCATTTTCAGGCCCCTATTTGAGAACCTCTGGATGGGACCAAAACGCTGAAATTTTCGTCATCTAGTAAGCTATAATCAGACACTTGAAATCCAAAATTTCAAGTCGGTAGATCATTTAGTTCCGAAGCTAAGCCAAAGGTCAGATAATATAATACTAGCGTGCAGATGCCTCATCCCATACAAAGAAACGGTATCGCCGTAACTACGGGTTTTCGTCTGGCACAAGTAACTTTTGTTCTTCGTTCTAGCCCGTCCTCTACACCTCGCTAGATGGTGTTAGCAGCGACGACGTCTATTAATACTACATATTAATAGATGTCGATTTTATCGATATCGATATTGTTGCAAAACTGACTTGTCATCATCACTATGTCTGGAACATTCGTCCTGACATTGTTGCATCGGCCATTCACAACCGTTGTATGTTCTTCGTCCCCCGGCCCGCAGTGGTGGGTCGTGTTATGAGAGGAATTCGGTATATCAGCTCTCAAGTGGTTTAATTCTCTTTGATCCACATCTACCCTTCTTCCGGGTAGAAAATGTTGAAATAAGAACTTGCTAATCAGTTTTTAACCTAATCACATGTTTATATTTTTTATCTACACTAATATTATAAAGAGGAAAGATTTGTATTTCTGTATGTAACGAATAAGCGTAAAAACTACCGGACCGATTTTAACCATTTTTTCACCAATAGAAAACTAAATTATCAGCGAGTAACATAGGCTACTTTTTATCCCGGGAAAAATAACAGTTCCCGCGGGATAGGTCACGGGAGCGAAGCCACGAGTAAAGTGCTAGTAAATAATATTTTTATGTCAAAAGTATAATATCGGCTTTCAGCTAAATAATCATGACGATGATGAATGCAACTGGTTACTATTTTCTTTCCAGACGTAGCCCGCGTAGTGAACGCGCCGATCTTCCACGTGAACGGCGACAACCCCGAGGCCGTGATGCACGTGTGCAACGTGGCGGCCGAGTGGCGCGCCACCTTCCACAAGGACGTTGTCATCGACATCGTCAGCTACCGCCGCAACGGACACAACGAGATCGACGAGCCCATGTTCACGCAGCCGCTCATGTACCAGAAGATCCACAACACCAAGCCTGGTATGTAGCAGACTCTATCTAATATAAGACATCGAGCTTTAGAAAGAGACAGATAAAAATTACCTGAAGATTTCTTTTATTTGTCTAAAAATTCACCTTAAAAACATTTCTTTTTATTCAGTATGACGAGTAGAATGCTCCTTTTGGCATGTGACAAAATCACCAACTAAAACAGTCAACGGTTTGCTGTTTTGCATAAGTTGCAGTCAAACAACAATTTTAAATAATAATAATAATAAATTTTCGAAAATGGTCATTTTCGAAAATTTATTATTATTATTACAACGTACATATTATGTTATTACAACGTGACATGGTCATGTCACGTTGTACTGGGATCGGTCTATCATCACTGACAGGACTATTGTTGCCAATAAGCCTGATATAGTGGTGATAGACCGATTAGCGCGCCGCACAATGATAATCGATTTCACCATTCCACATGACGAGAACCTCGTGAAAGCTGAGAAAGACAAACAAATCAAATATCTTGACTTAGCACACGAGGTTGTCGATATGTGGAATGTGGACTCGGCTGTCATTGTGCCGATAGTCGTTACCGCCAACGGCCTGATGGCCAAAAGCCGTGACGACCACCTGTCGAAGCTGTCGTTGCGCGGTTGGATCAAGGGCCTGATACAGAAGGCAGTAGCAGGCAGTAGAAGCAGAGGTTCCTGTCTCTGGAGCCCTAACCACCGGTAGCTTGGACCCTGCTCCCAATACCGGCGGACTACTATTTTTTATATTTTTAAATGTTTTTTTTTTATGTTTTCTTTTAAAAATATTTAAAAATGTAAATTACTCGTATATGTGAAAAAATAAATAAACGAAATAATAATATTCCACAACTATCACACAACGCCATCTAGTCCCAAGCTAAGCAGAGCTTGTGTTATGGGTACTAGACAACTGATAAACATACTTATATATTTCTAAATACAAATATTATAGATAAATTACACAATAAATTAAATGAACTACAACATTTTCCTACCTACAGTACTCGAGAAGTACGCCGACCAGCTGATCACCGAGGGAGTCGTCACCGCCGCCGAAGTGAAGGACGTGAAGGACAAATACGAGAAGATCTGCGAGGACGCCTACACGCAGGCCAAGGCCGAGACACACATCAAGTTCAAGGACTGGCTCGACTCTCCCTGGTCCGGATTCTTCGAGGGCAAGGACCCCCTCAAGGTAGCTTTCACTTGATTTATATATTTAAAGAGTGCTTGTTGAGCAGGATTATGATGCATTGATGTTTTAGGCAAAACAATCGAAAATTAATTTCCACTAAATCCTACGTCAAGCTAGGGTTTCCTAAAATAGCCCACATACGAGTAAAGCGACCGTAAAATAAAGTCACTTATGAAAATTTTTCAGTACTCGTTAATGACACGACGTCAAATGGCTGCCATTTTTGCGACCGTTTCTTAACGGCGCTGCTTTCTTCGGGATCTCGTGTCTCACGACCACTTTAACACGCAATTTTAAATTTTGGTCGGAAGTTGTCATGGTCTCTTAGAACACATCATCTAGTTATAATTTAGCCACACAACTTTAAATCCCATAGAAACAAAAGCAATACAATGTTTGACCTTCACTTTACCTCCACAGATGTCCCCCACAGGCGTTGTTGAAGAAACATTAGTACACATCGGCAAACGTTTCTCTTCTCCTCCCCCGAACGCCGCCGAGTTCGAGATCCACAAGGGTCTCCTACGTATCCTGAAGGCGCGCATGGCCATGGTAGAGAACCGCGAGGTGGACTGGGCGCTAGGAGAGGCGATGGCCTTCGGCTCACTGCTGAAGGAAGGCATCCACGTGCGTCTGTCCGGAGAGGACGTCGAGAGAGGAACTTTCTCACACAGGTTTGTAGTTATTGCTGTTTTTATAACAATGCCATCAACATGACGCTAGTTCAGCGTATCTATTTACGCAGCGTCAACGCTAACATTGCAAGTACGTTCAGCGTAAACTCTTTTATCATGTCAAGTTTGTAATCCATTAAAGAACTGTTCAACAAGTTCACAAGTCTCTACTTATGAGTTGTATGGAATCATGTGCATGGGAGATTACCTACAATTCCCCGCGTTCGATTCAGCAGAGCGTCGTCTCTGTTACTTAACCTGTATGACAGTCTCGTTTTTAAGGTCGATATGCTGTATTTACGGCCAGGTACTTCTATTACGTTCAATAAAATTTGTTCAATATTATAACAACTTTTTCCGTCCATCAGGCATCACGTACTGCATCACCAGAAGGTGGACAAGGCGACGTACTGTTCGCTGTGCCACCTATACCCCGACCAGGCGCCCTACACCGTGTGCAACAGTTCGCTGTCTGAGTATGGTAAGTTGTTTTCTAAGAAAAATTAGAGTGACATATTTAATAGTCGACCAAAAATCGCTTTTCGTCCCTGGATGCCCAAGTTATATGTTTGTTACACGACATAAAACGAAATGGCCTAAAGCTTTAAAGACAAATGAGGCAGTTTCGATTTTAGTGACATTTCAACGCGTCGACATTACGCCATAAAAAGCTATGAATTATTCAAATTCAAACTATTTTATTTCATACAGGGTGTAACGGCTGCTTGCCATGCTTCTTGCTGCCCATGAAATGAACAACTTTCTCTAAGGAAAAATAGACAATACCCAAAAACAAAAATTGGACTTTCCAAACAAAGTTATCAACAGCTGATCAAAATTTGTATGGGAAGTTTTTTTTGAGAAATTCCTCAGGTTCTCTTGAAGAATGTTGTTTTTACGATGGGCAGATGTAGTTCTTAAAATATGACCACACCTTTCCGTTACACCTTGTATAAGTAGGCCTACATAGGCACTTTTAAAACGTCAGAAGCTAGTGCACTATTAAATCTGTCACGCTTCCATAAAATCTGAAGCTAAGTTTATAGATAAAATAAATAAAAAATAAAAAAACCATAGACGAAGAGAGAACCTCCTCTTTTTTGAAGTCGGTTAAAAAGATAAAATATGGTGGGTGATATTTAGTAATGTTTGGAACTTGTTAATGCTTGCAACAGGTGTCCTCGGCTTCGAGGTGGGCTATTCCGTGACGAACCCGAATGCATTAGTCCTATGGGAGGCGCAGTTCGGTGACTTCAACAACTGCGCGCAGTGCATCATCGACCAGTTCATCGCCAGCGGGCAGGCCAAGTGGGTGCGCCAGTCCGGCCTCGTGCTGCTGCTGCCGCACGGCATGGAGGGCATGGTGAGTACTACAAGTGGGTGCGCCAGTCCGGCCTCGTGCTGCTGCTGCCGCACGGCATGGAGGGCATGGTGAGTACTACAAGTGGGTGCGCCAGTCCGGCCTCGTGCTGCTGCTGCCGCACGGCATGGAGGGCATGGTGAGTACTACAAGTGGGTGCGCCAGTCCGGCCTCGTGCTGCTGCTGCCGCACGGCATGGAGGGCATGGTGAGTACTACAAGTGGGTGCGCCAGTCCGGCCTCGTGCTGCTGCTGCCGCACGGCATGGAGGGCATGGTGAGTACTACAAGTGGGTGCGCCAGTCCGGCCTCGTGCTGCTGCTGCCGCACGGCATGGAGGGCATGGTGAGTACTACAAGTGGGTGCGCCAGTCCGGCCTCGTGCTGCTGCTGCCGCACGGCATGGAGGGCATGGTGAGTACTACAAGTGGGTGCGCCAGTCCGGCCTCGTGCTGCTGCTGCCGCACGGCATGGAGGGCATGGTGAGTACTACAAGTGGGTGCGCCAGTCCGGCCTCGTGCTGCTGCTGCCGCACGGCATGGAGGGCATGGTGAGTACTACAAGTGGGTGCGCCAGTCCGGCCTCGTGCTGCTGCTGCCGCACGGCATGGAGGGCATGGTGAGTACTACAAGTGGGTGCGCCAGTCCGGCCTCGTGCTGCTGCTGCCGCACGGCATGGAGGGCATGGTGAGTACTACAAGTGGGTGCGCCAGTCCGGCCTCGTGCTGCTGCTGCCGCACGGCATGGAGGGCATGGTGAGTACTACAAGTGGGTGCGCCAGTCCGGCCTCGTGCTGCTGCTGCCGCACGGCATGGAGGGCATGGTGAGTACTACAAGTGGGTGCGCCAGTCCGGCCTCGTGCTGCTCCTGCCGCACGGCATGGAGGGCATGGTGAGTACTACAAGTGGGTGCGCCAGTCCGGCCTCGTGCTGCTGCTGCCGCACGGCATGGAGGGCATGGTGAGTACTACAAGTGGGTGCGCCAGTCCGGCCTCGTGCTGCTGCTGCCGCACGGCATGGAGGGCATGGTGAGTACTACAAGTGGGTGCGCCAGTCCGGCCTCGTGCTGCTCCTGCCGCACGGCATGGAGGGCATGGTGAGTACTACAAGTGGGTGCGCCAGTCCGGCCTCGTGCTGCTGCTGCCGCACGGCATGGAGGGCATGGTGAGTACTACAAGTGGGTGCGCCAGTCCGGCCTCGTGCTGCTGCTGCCGCACGGCATGGAGGGCATGGTGAGTACTACAAGTGGGTGCGCCAGTCCGGCCTCGTGCTGCTCCTGCCGCACGGCATGGAGGGCATGGTGAGTACTACAAGTGGGTGCGCCAGTCCGGCCTCGTGCTGCTGCTGCCGCACGGCATGGAGGGCATGGTGAGTACTACAAGTGGGTGCGCCAGTCCGGCCTCGTGCTGCTGCTGCCGCACGGCATGGAGGGCATGGTGAGTACTACAAGTGGGTGCGCCAGTCCGGCCTCGTGCTGCTCCTGCCGCACGGCATGGAGGGCATGGTGAGTACTACAAGTGGGTGCGCCAGTCCGGCCTCGTGCTGCTGCTGCCGCACGGCATGGAGGGCATGGTGAGTACTACAAGTGGGTGCGCCAGTCCGGCCTCGTGCTGCTGCTGCCGCACGGCATGGAGGGCATGGTGAGTACTACAAGTGGGTGCGCCAGTCCGGCCTCGTGCTGCTGCTGCCGCACGGCATGGAGGGCATGGTGAGTACTACAAGTGGGTGCGCCAGTCCGGCCTCGTGCTGCTCCTGCCGCACGGCATGGAGGGCATGGTGAGTACTACAAGTGGGTGCGCCAGTCCGGCCTCGTGCTGCTGCTGCCGCACGGCATGGAGGGCATGGTGAGTACTACAAGTGGGTGCGCCAGTCCGGCCTCGTGCTGCTCCTGCCGCACGGCATGGAGGGCATGGTGAGTACTACAAGTGGGTGCGCCAGTCCGGCCTCGTGCTGCTGCTGCCGCACGGCATGGAGGGCATGGTGAGTACTACAAGTGGGTGCGCCAGTCCGGCCTCGTGCTGCTGCTGCCGCACGGCATGGAGGGCATGGTGAGTACTACAAGTGGGTGCGCCAGTCCGGCCTCGTGCTGCTGCTGCCGCACGGCATGGAGAGCAACATTATCCAACTAGTGTACTTTCAACCTTGCACGAATTTAGATCGGTGTTCATAAACGTTGCATAGCACGTGTTTAGAATTAGCATTATTCGTGTTAGTGTCGCTAAATTGACAAACAACAAGTGCAAGATAGAGAACATGTAAGCTGGCGTCAAGAATCACGACCAACGACAAAAGTGCACTGGGAATATAAATGTGCGTTTTTTTTTCTGTCCAAAATGACTTCGTGACCTGCATACAAATCCGTATGTGGCTTTTATCATTCGCACGTGCACACGTGAGCATAAAGGATAACGATAGTAAATCATATTCAAAAGTCATCAAATACGTTGTCTATTATTTTATTTGTTGAATGTATGGTCGATATAAAAAATTGTAAATTTGTTCGTAGGGTCCCGAGCACTCGTCAGCCCGGCCTGAGAGGTTCCTGCAAATGTGCGCCGACGACCCCGACTACATGCCGCCTGAGAGCCCCGACTATGAAGGTCAGTAAACTTGATATGTTTATATGAAGACCTAATGTGATTTTATGGCATAGCTGGACTTGAAGTGTGTTTAATGCATAAAGTTAGTAGTCTATGGAACAATACCAGTACCACCATTTTTTTTTTTTTTTTTTTTGGGGGTTTTGGGAAGTCATCCTATGACTTCTCCCGCTCTTCGTGTCAGACTTTTAATGACTAAAACCCACCCCTATTCCTTCCTTGCCTGAGTGCCCAGGGGCGCGGTAACTGTAACGAATTTGTCCGCGACCCCTTGTCATGCATGCATCGGCCATGACGGGCCCCGTCAGTGGATATAAGATGGATGGAGTATTGAAAAATAGGCCTAGTAGATAATTTTTAAAACTTAGTGAAACCGAATGACGGTCTACTCATTTTTGTTTTTAAATTAATAATTTTCAGGCGGAGCTGATATGTTGCTGATGCTTTTAATATGTAGATGAGTATCCGTAAAGAAATGGCGTCTTGGCCTATTGGCTTCTAGTACCATTTTCGGTTACACGCGTTTCGCCAACCTATGTTGACCAGCTCAATTTTTTAAATCAGTAACCATGACAACTTTCTTTTCCATAGTCCGTCAACTGCACGACTGCAACTGGATCGTAGCCAACTGCTCGAATCCCGCATCGTACTTCCACATACTGCGGCGACAGATCGCGCTGCCCTTCCGCAAGCCGCTCATCCTCATGACGCCCAAGTCACTGCTGCGCCACCCCGAAGCCAGGTCCTCGTTCGATGACATGAAGGATGGATCCAGCTTCAGGAGGTAAGGTTTTGGTTTTTGGAACAAAGTATAGTTGCTAATTCGGTCTCTTAATTTGACACCCAGTATATTTCGTTCCATAGCGCGTTGGCAGACTCCAAGTAAGACTTGACGATTGGTAAGGATTTCGATAGTCTATAACCCACGACGCTATATTTTTGCGCTCAAAAAACATGAGATACAACCCACATTTATGTACATCTGATACAAACAATTTACCACAAAGCACAGCAGCCATAAGGACATGTACCACCGGCCCACCCTTACCTATTCGGAGAGGAGTCAAGCAAGGCGACCCGCTATCTCCTTAGCTCTTTACTGCCACTCTTGAAGAAATCTTTCGGGAATTACATCCACACTGAGAAGACAAAGGAATTGTCGTCGGCGAAAAGAGAATAATTTATTTACGTTTCGCCGACGATATTGTCCTCTTTTCCTTCTTAGTAGATGAGTTAAGCCTTATACTCGAGCAACTGAGTAATGCCTCCGGGTCAGACTTTCGATGAATATGACTAAAACAAAACTGATGAAGAACAACATCGAGCACCGCATGGAAATGGGGGGTGTGAGGATTAAATATGTTCATGAATACATTTATCTCACCAAATAGTCTCCTTCCAGGCATGACAAGACAAAGAGATTGCCCGACGCACCAAAAATGCCTGGAAGAACTATTAGTCGATGAAGCTCTTAATGCAGGGACCTCTCCCTCTTTCACTTAAACGAAAGCTCATGGAAATGTGCATTCTTCCCACCCTCACATATGGGGCTCAAACATGGTCACTTACCAATCGCCTATCAATAGTAAAATAAAAACCCGTTGTATTTAACTGGGCCTTAATCTAGCTAGAAAACCATGACGGAAAAACCCAACAACATTTTTCTCATCCTAGAGATTAAACCCAAGGCCTGGAATTATCTTTTCCTGTTTCTAAATCGAATTTATTTTACGTTTTTCTCATTCAGAGTGATTCCCGACGACGGCCCAGCCGCCCAGAACCCGCAAAACGTGCGAAAGATCTCGTTCTGTTCGGGCCGCGTGTACTACGACCTGCTCAAGCACAGGCGCGAGAAGGGACTCGAGAAGGAGATTGCTATCGTCAGGTAAGCAGAATAAGATCAACACATCATCATTGTTTTTGCTTTTCATTGCAATTTTGTCGTAAAACTGACGTAATAATCGTTGTAGTTATGTTTAGCAAAGACCATAATAATGAACATTTATACTATGATGATATTGACTGTTCTAAAGTTTTGTTGATAAAACCTACCTTAAGTACAGCTGAAAAAAAAAACATAACATAAAAAAGGTACTGGCGGACTAAAATAATGTCCTGCAAAAAAAGGAAGGGTACATTTTAGAAACGTTAGGTTGTAAATTTTCAGATTGGTTGTATCTGAAGAATTATTAAAGGCTGTCAAAACGCCATAATTATATAAAGAAGAAAACAATTGCTACTATGATGGACTATTATTTTATTTCCTTGTGGTTTACAAGGAAATTTGGTTAGAAAATTTGGTTTGGTAGGTTGAAAAAAAAAACTTCTTTAATATTACTAAATTTATAATTCGTAATTCTTTCCTCAGAGTGGAGCAAATCTCACCGTTCCCGTACGACCTGATCAAGGCTGAGATCGAGAAGTTCCCGAACGCCAACATTGTATGGAGCCAGGAGGAACACAAGAACTCTGGATACTGGCAGTACGTCGAGCCGCGATTCCGCACCTTATTGCAGAACCAGAAGACCGTTGCGTACGTATCTTTTTTGTAGTAGAACTTAATTATAGTTGATTGCTGAACTTAGGTTCTAATAAACAGCTATTTTAGGGTACACGTCTATTAATACTTACTAATCAAATAACATTAGTATATTTGACTTCAGAATTCGAGATAATTAGCAATTGCACAAGACAAAGTTCAAATTTCATTGCAATACATACTTTTGTATGGCCTCTTACAAGCCGATATTTGCGTTAGTGGCGATAGATTCAAATTATCTCCAATTTTAAATATAAGTGTAGCATGAAGCGCCGCTAGCTTTTTTTTGGTCTGATTAAAGAGTTTTCCTGCTTAAAGTTTCGGCTTTAAATCAGAAGATAAATAATGCACCAAACTTCCCTTTGAAGTTGCAACTAGAGCGAGTTGACCGAGTTGTTCTAGTTGACGTAATACATTTAGAAATTGCTACACCACTTGTTAAAATTCAGAGAGAAGTAGAAATTCGCTGTAAATATTTTTTAAGTTTTTTTATTTCAATGCAGCTTGAGTTTCGGTTTTACATTGGGTTTGCATGGTTTTAAAATTTGCATGCGTGGCTGTTCATTCAGTAACATAACCGATTCCTATTGTATTCATATCTGCGCAATAATGGTGATATTTCCGTAACACGGTGCTCTAAGCAACGGTAACGCCATAATCTATCTGGCTATTGGTTACAGTGCTAAGCCTCAAAAGGGTAACTGGTTCTCCCAGCTTTTCGGGCGGGATGAGAAGCCTGAGCCTGTGTCAGGTGACGATGAAACTGTGCCGCGCACCGTTAGGTGAGATAACGGCATATGGCGTCCCTTTCCCTCCCGTTACTTTTCCTTCTATATTCTTGCTATACCTCCTTCCTCGCTATCACAAAATCCTGCCTGAATTATGTCATTTCGAAATTATAGTAACTATAACAGGGTGTTTGGCTATTTTTCCTAAATTGTGGACTGAATGAAACATGTAAATTATGCATATATGATTTCTTGTGATGCTTATTTGAAAAAATGTATTCAATATTTCAATGAATAAACTGAACTAAACATATCCTTTATAAAAATGAACTTAAACGTGATAAAAAAAATATTCCTATGAATAAACTGAGTTTGACATAACATAAAAAAAAATAATTTATATGATGTGATAAACCATTGATACGATTAAAAAATCTATTGTATGTTTAATCTTAGTCAAACACCTTGTAGGTTTCACTTTATAGCAACATTAACAACAAAAACTAAACTCAAGTTAGTCAACAGTATATGATTATACTGCAATGTAATATGTGTATGTAGTTTCTGACTAAATAACAATAAAAGCGCCTCAATACTGAACTTGAGTTTGGTTTAAAGAACTTCATAAATTGCTCATAAGCTTTGCAATATCGCACATACTCATATCTTCTTTTCAAAACTGATAAATGGAAGCTTTGCTTTTATATTCTGGTTAAACCTAATATTTGTATGTTTTAGTGAGTGTTGGGTTAACTACAGATTCTTTTGAGTATTAAAATCTATGGTAAATATATAGGATTTACTGGAATACAAAAAGACTTTCCATTGGTCATCTAGTTTAAGCATTGACGTATAATTTTGTAGTATTTTTACTGAGCGCTTATTCTGTGTAGACGCAGACGCTGAGTAAACGCGCAGGGCTAGATTTCGGTAGACATGATTTAATCGAAAACATGGCATATTTATGTGGCATTAGCGTCGCATATGCGCAGCGATTACGCGGCTTATCAACATCGCATACGCACATTCATCCAAAAAGCTTAATAAATATTTGATGCGTGTAATTAACTCGCGAAACTCAAGCTGCAGGGAGCACGAAACTAAAATACTTTAATTAATGAATAAGCCAATTTTTATTTTATTGCTACTGTACAATTGTATTTTGATAAAGAAACACGTGGTGAGCTGAGCTCAAATCATACAATGTTTTGTATTGTTGCAGCTACCACGGCCGTGCGACCGCGGCAGCGCCCGCTACTGGCTCCAAGGCGGCACACAACAAAGAACTCAGGAATCTGCTTGAAGAGTTCTGCGTCCTATAAACGACCATATTTACACGAATGTACGCGATGGCAACCCTGAATGGCAAGCTTATGCTCCCAACACATCAATCATAGACACAATTCAAATAGTAGCCATTCATGGAGCAACACTGTCAATGTACACACATTTAATGTAAACTGATATACTATTGAAATAAAGTAGACACAACAAGATTTATGCCATATTTAAAACAAACACATGTATAGGAATCTAAATAACTACGTAAATCTATCTCGAAACGTACTGTATTGTATCTTTGACATGGTCATTTATTTTTGTCGAACGAAATTTATTTTTGTATAATATTTAAAAAAAAAAAATTTCTCCTTACTCTCAGTATTTTGTTGTAATTCTCTTCATGTTTAGGTAGATTAGTTAGATAAATTATTATTTATTTATTTAATGTAGCATACGTGATCTGTAGAACCTACATAATTTATTTTTATTGTAAAAGCAATATAACGTAGTTTCACGTAGTCTCCACTGTAAGATGTTGCGTATTAGGTAATAATAATTACTTCAGAAACAAAATGGTACATTAATTGCAAAGTAGCGGTTGTATTATTTTCATGTACATAAATTGATGTTTTATTTTTTTATTGTTCTTTATTCGATATTTTTGTCGTTAACGGATTTGGATTAAAAACGTTCCTTTTGCTAGTCTGGGATACGTACATAGAATTGGTAATCTTATTACGTGGCGAAGTAATCGCACTTTGCGAGCGATGTATATGTTAGATAATAATATTTATTGTCTATGGGCGTAGCTAGCAGTGCAAAGAGTAGGACGGTGATGGGATCCTTGATAGAAGTTTGCTAGACATTTTTGAACATCGGAATATATGGCGTTGACGTCAAAACGAATGCTACGCCCAACCTTGTGATACTGTAGTTTTTTGCGACTATCGTTTTTATTTAAATCGAATTCAATTTACGACGTTAAGGAATCTGTTAAGGCCAGCGTAATTTATATTCATTATAACCGCGGTAATTAGTTGATATAATTAACTGGTTCTGACGGAATCTCTATGATAAAAATAAACCTTTTCGAGTGAAGTAAAAAATGAGGTTTATCAAATAAAAAGATTGACAAAAAAAAAAACAAAAGCATAGAAATGTCTTGAAGTATTTTATTTAGCAATTTAACACATCCAAAAATACATATAATTTTGCTATTTTACTTGTTTGTAATATTTGTCCGTAAATAATGTCCTGTATTTTTACTTGTTTGTAATATTTGTCCGTAAATAATGTCCTGTATTTGTCTGTTACACTGGCCGTAACACTTCAACAGACTGTTCGCTTGCAGGTGCGGTTGTTACCATTACAATAGTTTCGCTTAACGATACTGTACATGAGATATTATTAGTTAGTGAGTATGTCTAGCAACTAGGCACCAGATTTAAAGTAAATTGCACCTTAGTACATAAAATGTATGTAATAAATGTTTATCAGGTCGTTTTGGTTTGCAGCCTTCCGGCCCCCTGCGCATAGGTTTAGTTGGCTTGTAGTTACCGCCGTTGAGAACGGCACAATGTAAGGAATAACACCAACATCCAATGCTTTGTATAAACCGACGCATACTTAATCTTGTCTGTAGTCAATCTTCGAATGTATGTATGTCGTTACCTAATATTTATGTAGAATTAACTAAAACCCTAAATATCTCACTATTGTGACCGCCACTTGTAAAACTAAGCTTTATTCAAAATCCTAGTATTATGTGACATTCAATCTTAACTCTAATGCGGTTTAGCTTTCTAACACTATTCGCATGTGTAGGTGCATTGTTTTATTGTTAAAATTAACATATAACATATTTTGATGTTCACGTATTTTCGATTTATTATGGGCTCAGGACGCCGCTGGGGAATTTCAAAGATTTGAATGATAGGTTTTTCTGGCAAGTACTACCTGAGTCAATTTATTGCTAAATGTTAGTTTTGATTTAGTTATTTACAAGTAAATATACTATTAATTGAATAACGTTGTTTTCATTACAAGAACCTAGTGCTCGATTTAAATGGCGGTGCAAACCGACCGGCCGGCCGGTGCTGGTGCGGTTTTTACACAAGGTATATAAACTTGTCTAACTATTTTTATCATCTTGTTTATAGACCTATATCAACCTTTGTCAAAAGTTTTATGAAAACAAAAACACGTAGCAAAGGCATCAAAATACTCACATTTATAAAAAAGAACGCTGCTTACCTGCACATTATTCCTGACAACCTAAGGGCCGATTTCACTAATTCTAAACGCCCAGTTAAACGCGTTTAAGCGAGCTACCTGATGGAAATTTGTACATGTCGACTCCGCTACCCTCAGGCACCGCATGTACAAAGTACATGTCGACTCACGCGTTTTAAACCTCTATTATTACTTTAACAAGGTTTTTAATACTGTGGCAAGGTTCAAACACTCGGGGCATGATATAGTCTGTAGTCTGTGTGTTACCATAGATTTTTACCAAAAATATGCATTGAGGGTATTTTTAAAAACACAATTTAATACGTAAAAATGCCACATGCGGGGACCGCTCGTGGTGCTTGACAGACGAATTGACGTTTGTTGCGCCGGGTGCCTCACATCGTGAGCTTTACGCGTTTATCCGCCGTCATAAAGCTGAGGAGTTTGTTTGTTTGTTTGTTTGCTAATCTCAGGAACCACTGGATCGAATTATCCCATTAGTTGTCATCCCATTTCATATAAATCTGATGATGGGTTTCGGAGACAGACAACGGAACTTTAAAAATTGACAGCAAATCAACCGCGATTGCTGCGATTGTATGTCTATGAATTGTTAACACAGTTTAAGGGTCTACTAACGGTCCAGTGGCGCCCTCATTGAATTAAAAACTTTTTTACAAAAAAAACAACCGACTTCCAAAAAAAAAATACACTAAAAATTTTAAAATAACTTTAATTTCGGAAGTCGGTGTTTGTATTTTATTTCTTCGATATTTGACACCGACTTGTTTTTTTTTGTAAAAAAGTTTTTTATTTTTCGCTTTTTAGTTGTTATACCCCAGAACTAAAATTCCCAATAACATGGAACGTGGAATTTAAACATTTGGAGAACACAAAAACGTCATCAAGATATGCCAATTTTTCGTTTTTGTTTAGTTTCTCAAAAAGCGCTAAAGCAATTTCGATAAAATTTATATGGGACCACCTCCGGAGTATACCTACTCTTTCAGATAAAAAAAGAATTTTGAAAATCGGTCCACTGCTGACGGAGAAATGTGCGGACATACAAAAAAAAAAAAAAACACATACAGTCGAACATAGAACCTCCTCCTTTTTCGAAAGTCGGTTAAAAATCGTAGCATAGCACAGAAAATAAATATTAAAAAATCCAACTTCACGTTTGTTACAAAGAGGATAAAGCTTTTTTACGTTGTTAAAACAGGTCTCAAAATGTTTCGTATCCAAAGTAGTAGGCAAAAGTGTCAGAAACGGCCGTTTTTGGTACTTTTGCACAACTAAAAAGTAAAAAATAAAAAGCTTTATTACAAAAAAAAATAGAACCGACTTCGAAAAAAAGTGCAAAACAACTTTAATTTCGGAAGTCGGTGTCAAAAAACGAAGAAACAAAACAAAACCAGAAACACCGACTGCCGAAATTAAAGTTATTTTGCGCTTTTTTTGAAAGTCGGTTCTATTTTTTTGAGTGCTTAGTTTCAATGCAAAGTGATAATTGGTGCATAGGTACGGATGACATTGTTGAATTTGATTTTCCTATTTCTTACGTACACTTTCATGCAAAGTTGTCGCGGCGTGTATATTAACAAACGTCAAATCGGACTTCTTAGGTTGTTAGGAATCTAATTCATACTAACTTATTACTTAATCGTAGTTCTTACTAAGTACATTCCAATTATTGTGTGTTATACATACAGGGTGTAACGGAAAGGTGTGGTCATATTTTAAGAACCAGTTCTGCCCATGGAAATGAACAAATTACTCTAAGAAAAAAAAAAAAAATCCCATATAAAAAATGGAGTTCCCTACAAACTTATCATCAGCTGATCAATATTTGTATGGGGGATACATTTTTTTTTGAGAATTTCCTCAGGTTTTCTTGAATAAAGTTGTTCATATCGATGGGCAGATGCAGTTCTTAAAATATGACCACACCTTTCCGTTACACCCTGTATACCAAGCTATTGTACGGTCAGTAAAGAAAGTCGTAAACACATCTAGATACCTATTATACATAGAGTAGGTAGGTAAACAAAAATGGAACATGTTAAATTCAGTTTTATTTCAAATCCCCCACTACAATTTCTAAAAGCCAGAATTCTGCCGTAATTATGGGCTAGAAATTCTAAAAATGTCTTATCGAGTAGTTTTTAGGGTTCCGTACCCAAAAGGTAAAACGAGACCCTATTGCTAAGACTCCGCTGTCTGTCTGTCACCAAGCTGTATCTCATGAATCGTGATAGACAGTTGAAATTCACAGATCTCAGAAACAGAATAAAATAAATATAAGGGGGCTCCCATGCAACAAACGTGATTTTTTTGCCGTTTTTATAGATAAGGGTACGGAACTCTTCGTGCGTGAGTCCGACTCACACTTGGCCGGTTTTTTTTAGATCGTGATTTTGTAGTTTGTAAAACTAGTACGCGTAGATTTACTTCAATTGCTGACCGTACTATTTATAGTGAGAAAAAAATAGCTTTGAAGGAACAGATAAAAAGTACCTAAACAAAAGAAAGTCGCCAAGAGTTTCACAAATATGGAATTGAGTCGTAATGAAAAGCGCAATAGATCACAGTGCCCTTGACGTCGCGTGCCTCACCGCGGTCTTGGAGCACTTTCAAGATTCTTATCTCCTGCTAGTCTCATTTCAGCTCACAAAGCGGACTCTGCCCCTATTTATAAACTGCTTGGCTAGTCCCGGACCACACCAAAAGGTGCGAAGATTAAAGATGATATCAGTTACAAGTGCGTTTTACATGTCACGCTGCCTCCACTTCAAAGACGCGCCTCTTTTGAATATGCTTATTGTGAGACATGCTTTTTTTTTCACGATGCGGGTCGTGATTATCTCGAGATCGAGACGCCTATGCGGGTTATTATTCAAGATATTTTAAGTTAGAGAAGGATTTGTTCAGGTATCCTTCACCGTGACTTTATTTTGTACATAATACTTGGCGATAGCAATCGGCGATTAGCAAATTAATTAGCGCTTTTCGGAAGGTATAGCTATCTATATACAGCGACTGAACGTGAGTTTCTGGAATAGAATCCGGCAGCCCATCTTTGCGATTTGGTAAGCTTTGGCATCTATGAAACACGGCTAGATAAAGTCGATGGCAGCGACAATGCCGAGATCAGAATTGAGGGCCGATCGCAGTCCATAAGATTTCTGAAATTGAGATCGCCATCATCTTCAGAGCGCTAAGTTATGGAGCTAAGGATAATTAATTACCAAAGCAAATACCTATCAACAAAACAATCCTGCTTTGTAGGATTACGTTTCCCCGTAAGCTATTACACATTTATATGTTGCATTGTAAACGTGTGCTTTCCGGGCGGATATACTTAAACGTTTTCCCGCAAAGAGATTTCACTTTAAACTAAAATGTCATCCGTGAAGACTACGGTCTACAGAAGTATCACAGCACTTTGTTGTTCCTCCCGGGGCTTAGTCCTTTGTTTTCTAAAACCTCCGCGAGCTCCTTTAATACTTTGTAATGGCGGGACAAATTCTGTGTGTCTTACTCGCTGTCTGCGATGACTGAGTTGAGATGAGCTCTTGTGCCCAAGTGGGTACGTAGGTACGTACGTATGTTACTTAGGACATGCATTTTACAGAAATATGGGAATGTTTCATTAAAAATACTTTATGATTTAGGTTTACATCAGGCGTAATATTTGTAGATATGCTCAATCTTTAAGAGATTAATGTTACCCTGTTATCAAAATTAATATATTATGTTTGTGACCACTTTACCTACATAGCGGCTTTATTGTTAATCCATCTGGAGGCTTACGTCTTCTAATCGCGAAGGATAAGAAGCGCACTAACGCATAGCACAGCAATAAGTATGCAAATTGTAGCAGCATCACTGGGCGCCTAGTACGTAGTGTAGGCTTGTTCGGAGCTCCTAATTGCGCAGCCTTGTGTACGCGCCTTGCGTGGAAGACTCTTACTAAGTACTAACTACAGTAACGCACTTTGGCACAACGAAGGTGGAGTACGGGTTGAGAGATGACACTGTGATGTTAATAATTACGGACCACAAGACGTACGGCGAAGTGCCACCGGTTCATGGTGGGCATCCCATCCATACGCACAAAGCGTTTTGAGAAAGCATTCTTTGTGCGTACAGCTAGGGAGTGGAATTCCCTACCGGAGTCTGTGTTTCCTGATAGCTACAACCTGGGAGTCTTTAAGTGAAGAGTGAATAAGTTACTTCTAGGCAAGCGTGTTCCATCTTCGACCACATCATCGCATATCATCAGGTGAGATGGTGGTCAAACGCGTGCCTATCAACAATAAAAAAATAAAAGGAAAGTATTTCTAACAGAAAATGTTGTTTCTTTTTTTTTTGGGACTATAATAATAATAATTTTTATTTAGACATCCATTGATCCATTACATAAACATTTACATTTATGTTGTTAGTATGAACTTAAAAACTATGTTAGTAGGTAGTACCTAAAAACTAAGAGAGATTTAGTCGTCTGGGTGAGGTTCCACACCAGTGAGCTGTCTAACTTATTGCTTATTACCTTCAAAATGCTGTTACAGCTCCCACACAATCTGCTTAGCAGTGAGGCTGGGTTTTTGCGCCAGCTGGCATCAAAGCCGTCTGTGCGTAACTCATCGAACACCACCTCCACACTTTTCCCAACTACTGCAACTCTTGAAAGCCAGAATAAACAGTGGCGACCACTAGAAAAAACGACGAGGCAATGAAGCCCGACAAGTCCCGGAGAGAAACAATTAAACTGTCTTGGATCCCGCAATGAAATTAATCAGAAAAGATCAGCGGAGGACTAAGAAAATTGCCACTTACCTCCTTATGAAGCAGGAGACAGCAAAGCTAGGCCAATAGGCATAAAGGGACATTAACTGGGGTAAGCCCAGTTGACAAGTACCATGGATTAAAATACTAATTAAAACGAAAATGTTATTATACGTAAAGCGTAAGAATTAAAGCGAGAAGCATTTGTTCATGTTCACAAAAAAATCCTTACTTATTTCACACATTCTCAACACTCTATTATTTCAGCTACAATTTTCAGTCTGGAGAGTAAATACCGTATCTCAAGTTTTCCTTCGTGATCCAGATGGATCCTAATCCTACTATCATCGGGGATTTGTGGTAGTACCGTAATACCTACAGAGCTACAGCTGTGCCAAACCCTTCGCAGGTTTTAGACGTAACAATGACACACGATGGTATTTAAGTGGGTTTGCTAAGAGTAGGCGTATCCTCTACTATGTATTTTAATTATATTTGTAGATGCGTGTACCAAATTCTATGACAAATTGTAGATATATAAAAAACAAACGTTAAAGTGCGAGTTGGACTTGCACACCGAGGGTGCCGTACAAACTTGAAAATTAGACGTCGTATACAAACATAGAACCTCCTCCTTTTCGAAGTCGGTTAAAAATAATTAAAAGCTGTCTTAGCTTGTGCTAATGAAGCCCTTTCATACGATACTTTACCTACTCCATATGATACGGTCGCCTCACTTTAAAATTTGGACCCGAATTCCTTGTTTATATGACCCTATTTTTTGTGATGTACCTACTTAATTAAAAATTTACGGTTTTCAGAATTTTCCCATAACTTGTGTTATAAATTGTAAAAATATACGTATGTAATTATTGAATTATGATTGTTCACCAATCTTTCATTAGTAACGCAAGTAGGTACTTTGTTTAGATACTCGACATGAAAAGAACTTAAGTGTATGAGTACAGTTAGGTACTCGTTTACAACAAAGGGAGATAATAGATATCCGTCTAATTCTAACCGGCTGAAAGACCTAATAAGATTTATAGAGCACAGCAGACAGGTAGCCATCCTTTCAGCTCATCCTTTGTATCCGTCCACACAAAAACGTGGAGAGGCAACGTTAGTCGTCGGCGACGGTCGCGTGCGTGCGATGTCGGGATCCTCGCCAAGATACCATCTTTAATCTTCACTCTTCACACTGTTTGTTACTGAAAAAAAGGTTTTTTTTAGGATTTCGTACTTTAAAAAAAAAGGAAACCTTGTAGGACTATTTCGTTGGCCTTCTGTGTGTATGTCAAGACCGTCTTTCTCCAGAACGCGTGGAGATATACCTAAAGTTAAAAATAATAACACTCAGTTTTTGCAACTGTGAACAAACCAACTGTACACAACCAACCAACTACTACTTGAAAGTCAACGCAACCAAAAGATACGGCTGTTTATGTCGCATATTTTGCAACTCGCAAAGGTATCAAAACCTTTGGGTGGGGAACTTCCCGTTAACCTAGAATCTTGAAATTAGTCTCACAGCACAAGTAAAGAAAAAATTTCAAAAATCGTAAAGTAGACATAAAAAAATTGTTTTTTGCGATCACGAACTTACATTTTTTTTTTTTTTTCTTCGCCCTTTCTCGGGCCGGCTAAGGTCATAAACCATACCGCCTCGTCTTTAGTAGTGTATTTTTACTTTTTTTTCCATTAGAATGCAGATGTAACACATTCTAATGTTTTTTGCAGTAATTGGCAACAAATGTGTCGAGTCAGCCTTCTCGGCAAACTTCACTGAGGTAGTCAATACTACAATAAAATTCTCAGCTCCACTTCACCGAGATCGCGCCTGTTTCAATGATTCCACATATTGTCCAGTCGCGTAGACACTTGAGACACAAAACTACACCAATTTTACATCACAATATCCACTAGGAATCAATAAACGAACAATTAAAACAGCCACTGAACTGCACTCGAGAAAATCCCGCCAAAAAACCTCACGAACTTACATTTGGGACAATTGACCGTGACGTAGGTGTGAGTATCGAATCGATCTATTGAAGAATGTTTTTCCAACAACAAAGTAGGTAAAGTTTTTACTTCAATCTGAAAATTAGAAAATTAAATTAAATAACGATGGTTCGAAACCCTTCGAGTGCCAGATCGAATCGCACTTGACCGATTTTTTCAAGAAAAATACTCGCATAAAGCGTTGAAGATAACGAAAAAGAAATTACCCAGGTACTTATTTAGTTAAGTAGAAACATTTCGTACATGAACCGAGGAATACTCGGACACTAAAGCCGGTTAAAGTGGTTAAGATAGGACCAATATTTACTTGATTAGACACTGCCTATCCATGCTTACCTGTTTCAATATTTAAACAAAGTGGGCAGCTGCCTACTTAACATAGTGGACGCAAATTGTCTATTTTTCCATTCGGTGAGCCTTGGGGCGTACAATGTGTTCCATGTATTTTTCTTTATCATTGCTCGTAAATACAGCGGCGACAGAGTATAGCGGCTATGAAAGCTTTATAAAAAGACTACGTATATCACACGCCTTTGTGAACGTACTGAGCCATACATATTAATCGCTTTTACGTAGAAAAACACTGCGGACGTCGTCAGTGCAAGTGTAGGTAGGTACCTATGTAATGCACACTTTGATGTGATCAAAGACCACAATAATATACAGGGTAGATGTGATGTGATGAAAAGTAGGCTGTAGAAAAATGTGAAATGAAAATAGTTGTCAGTTATTTTGGTAGTTACGAGTATCAGAGATTCTGCTCATTCTCACAGCGCATTTACAACAGATTCTTTTTATTATCACAGCAGATTATTTTCTTTGGAATCCCTTTGAAGAGATAAACTGGTTTTATAGTTATGGAACAAAATCCAGGATTGTCATCACACGTCGACATATTCACAGATGTAGCGGCCTCATAAAAGACCCAAATTGTTCTTTTTGCGTTGCGAATGAGGCATGGAATCGAATGCCAAACAGCTTTTTTTGTTGACTTGCAAAAACAACAACGCGCTGTGAGATTCAAAAACAGGGAATGGGTTTTGTCACATTTACACACTTCCCTACTAGGTTCATCTACATGGGTATATCAAGTAGGACCTACTTATTTGAGTGCCTCTAATATAATACTATAATAATAAAAATGTTTATTCAAAATATATGTTTACACAAAATTCCATAATAATGCTAGCTATTTAAGTTGGCAAAAAAAATTGAAATTTGTGGGAGATCTGGAGTCTGAACTAAGCCCAGGCCGGTATTTCAGAGCTCCAGGTACACATCCTAAATAGTAAAGATTGCCAACTTGTAAACAGTGCGATGGTGAGTGTGTATAATATTTATAAATAAATGAAATATAAGTATTTACAATTACAAAAGAGGTAAGTATATATTAATTATTATATGTTCATATTCATAACCCTGCCACCTGTCCCACTATCACCGGGTAACTTCCCAATTAGTTGGGCATACTGTGAAACAGGCCCAAATGTTATAGATAAATGAATATAATTATACGTGGGGCATACTGAAAGTTTCTGGATCTGGCCACTTACAATAAAAGAATGAAAAAAATAATTATGGAATTCGAAAATGGAACTCTTTGGGAACATGTTACTTTTTAATTTGCGAGACTATCATTTTTTCTTCATTGTGGCGTCCTTTCGAAAATTGTGTGTCGCTATCAAAATTAGTTTAACTCGTGAACATTTTTGTTCAATGATTTTTTATGATTTTCGCTGTGGCTTAAGTCAACAAGAGATTTGCCAGAGATTTCAACTGGCATTTGGTTTGGTTTGGTGGCACCATATCGCAGCTCTGTGTATTCTTGGTTTGGAGAATTTAGGCGTAGACGTGATCATCTCCATGACGAGGTACGCGAAGGTCTGCCGGCGACTGCGGTTACAGAAGATAATATTGGTACAACTAATTGAAACTGACAAAAAATTACTTGTCAGCAAATTCATACTTTGTTAGGCATTGGAATGAGCCAAGTGCAAAACATTTTACATATGCATCTGAAGGTTCGGCAGCTTTGCACTCAATGGATACCGCATGACTTAACGGAGGACCAGAAACGATTGCGTGTCCAGTGGTGCCGTAAAATGATAAAGAAGTTTAACGGAGGACAGTCATTGGCTGTCTATAATATCGTGACAGGTGACGAAACGTATGTGTACTGCATTGAACCCGAAAGCAAAAGCCAGTCGGCAGAGTGGGTCTTTCCTTTTAAAGATTTGCCGACGAAAGATAACAAAAGTCGAAGAATTGGTAAAAAAATGGTTGGTTCTTTTTTCTGAAAATCAGGACATTACACTGCACTATCGCTTGAAGATCAAAGGACAGTGACTGTAGATCGGTACGTCAACAGTTGCTTGCCCAGAGTGTTAGAAAAAGTTCGCGAAAAGCGTCCTCGAAGCAATGTCTTCCTTCATTACGACAACGCATCCTGACATTCCGCTAAGGTAATGGAAGCGTATTTGAAGGCTTCAAATGTGGAACTGATGACGCATTCGCATTATAGCCCGCTCCTCGTACCCTGCGACTTCTTTTTGTTTCCAAAAATTCTTAAAGGCACACGTTTTACGAGCCCTGAATCGGCGGTCAATGCGTTCCATGAAGCCATTGAAGAGGTCCCTAAGAAGGCTGGTCCAACTGCTGTGTACAATGGTTTCAGCGAATGCAAAAATGCATTAATTGCGGGGGAATATACTTTGAAAAACAATCAAATAAATCTATCGTAAGTCTTATATCTAGTCTTATTTATCAGAATCCAGAAACTTTCAGTATGCCCAAAGTATTAAGAAAATATGGCTACATGTCATGATAATACTTATAATAAATGCACAATGCTACTTTCCTACATCAAGCAGTGTTTCAGTTTCCATATAGTTTTGCTTAAGTAAACATTTGATGATTTTATTTTTACATGTTATTTTGCGACAGCTTGCTATTTTTATAATTTTATTTAACTCAATATGTAATTAGCCTGCACGGAATGGAAAAATCTTTGCGCGAAAGAAGTATTAACCACAGTGTCCGACATATTGGGTAGATTTATTGGTGAGGGTTATGTGTGCTCGCTTTTCTTCCGATAAGTTCGAGTATTGAAGAAGAGAGAACAGTAAGCAGTATGTAAAGCTGGCGTACGGTAGCACCCGCGCTTCGTCAAAAAGCGTTGTGGTAGAGAAAGAGTATATAATATGATCAGTATTGGATACATGTAATGGACCTATATATTAGATACATTGATTGCTAAAATAGACCTAATCCCGGGATAATCTTGCGGACAGTAATAAGATACTGTGTCAGACTTTGCCGCGTCTATTCTAAATCCTTACGCTATAAATAGAAAGTGGGTTTTTATCTGGTAGGTACTTTTAGATGGTAGCAATGAGCTTGCTAGCTGCTTGCTGTAAGACATGTGATAAGTATCTAATTACGACACCGATAAGTTGCTTTGAAAGCCCATTTTTCGGAGAGATGGAGAAATGTTGTTGCACTGTCGCGTTGTTTGCGTTGTGGGAGACATTACGTAAGTACTTCAACGCTATGGAGAACGTTTGTACGTTTCGTTAAGAGTACAACTTCTGGAATCTCGACACCTCGGTGGCGCTGGAGACTACGTAATTCCACCATATCTAAACATATTTGTACAGGATACAAGCCTACTTTGGTACACGATTATAACAACGAGCATCAGTGACCTATCTCGTTTCAAAGATCCGCGAGAATTTCAACTGTAATCCTTACTACAATAACATTATGTTGGTACTCATGACATGATATGGATACGTTCGCCCCGGGCCAGAGGCAGAGATGCGGGGCGAATGGGGCGCGGGGCGAAAGCATGCCGGTGACATTTATCCCTATAGTTTAACAACAAAGGAGTCAGATTTGTTGCGTTATAATGTCGCCGCTCAAAGGGCCACCTTTGTTCCAGGCTTCCAGTGCTTGTTACAATGTGACACGTATGGGGGTGAAATGCTTTGATGCTGCTTTTATTTTTGTTTGTTCAGCTGATTCCCCGATTGAACCCCGAGATGCAGACGAGGCTACGGATATTTCCCATGGCAGTGCTGTGATATCGTTAGAATATTTCCTGTTTTTAATTGCGTTGGGGACTGTTGATCTATAATTTTCATATTACATTTAAATTGTAGTCATTTTTCCATTCCGCTGCCTTTGTTTTCTTATAAAAATATAATTAACCTTTGATTATGTTTGTATTTTTTTTAATCTATCGTTAGCGCTACGATACTGATATATTTTAGAATTGAATTTGTTTGATCAGCTCCCAAGTCCCGATGGAGTCTTTAAAATTCACACATCTAACAGGGTGCTACGGTACGAAGAACGAGGCAATTTACTGTGATCGAATTTATTGATACACGAAAGAAGCTATATCACTGGCAAGCTGGCGTAATCCACGACTGAACAAACATTTATACAACAAAATTAAAACGTGCACAGGTTTGATTTTGGTAATTTTAATGAATTGTTGACTTATATAAATTTAACCTTCTTTGCACATTATTTAATTTTAGTGATTCGACAATTTACCCACCTTACAATGTTTTATAGTGGTTTTTAATATAACAGTGGGAGTAGGTACCATTAGAATTGTTTCCTATAACATTCTGAAATTGATTAACTTTAGAAACTTTTTTTTATTTCTAATTTGCCGAAAACTTCATGCAGAAAATCGGGAGCGTGGGTTGGTATTTGTTCTCGTCTCATAAAAAGTGGTAGGTATTTGTTTTCAGGATTTCAGTAACTCCTCAATCGTAAAACAGTTTTTAACAACCCGGTAATTTCGCGTTTGTTATCTCTCAGAGTAATCTCAAAACTTTTAATATACCTACGTTAGATCTGCAGGCTAGCATTGAGTGTGGGAGGTTAAAATTTCAAGTAGGTATTAGAGATATCCAGTAAGTCGCATTACCATAAATAATTCTCTTTGGATACTGTATCCTGAAGATCCTCGTCGATAATTCAAGGTTTGAATAATTCAGTAGTCGTTTTAGGATAATTCCCAAATTGAAGGTTTCACGGTTACGCGTCGGCTTTAATGAAGTAAAGTTTTTCCTTCCATTCTTTCTCGTATTCCGGGACCTTCGCGTCGGGCATTTTATTTTGGTACAGGCGTTCTATCTTGTCCAATTGAAAGCGAATGTCGGGAGGCACGGATACAGTACAGCCGACTCGTCGCTAAAAGGATTGTCAACTTTTAAACGTACCTACTCTTTTTTTCGAACGAATTGAAGAGATATATGTGAGTATATGTAAATACGAGTTCACGTATGAGGCAATCAATAGGAGTGATTTAATGGTTTCCCATGGCTTTGGTGAACACATTCATTAACATGTGTAGGTAGGTATCTATGTAACTGCCGCCACAAAATGGCTAAGAAACGAAGTTCTAAATTATTAATTACGATGAAAAGCCACGCCGATATCGATTTCCGATTCCGTAGACGATGATGAGAACAGAATTTCGATTGAAAAGATTTAAATTAAATGTAAAGGAAAAATTATGTCGTCGACGAGAGATCTAATTAAAAGCGTAAAAGGTTTTGTGTTCTTCAGAAAAAAAGACAAAAAGACTACAAAGGTTGACGTCAATAGCGATTTGATAAAAGTATTAAATTTCAGTTACTTTTTATCTTTCCCTTTCGATCTTGATTTAACGTCCTTTGAGGTCATTACTGAGGCTCACCGGAATGGCTTCGCTTAATGAAGTCGTGAAAGAAAATTGAGTTTAGTTAAAGGGGCGAATTTAATTCGATTTCAAACTTTTTGAATGAATGTCGCAGTTTAAGAACGCCGGCATCATGAAACCCGCAAAATAAGATGGAAGCGAAAAATGGAACTCTTGACTTTCGTGGTTAATTAAAATAAATTATTCACTGGCCCCTTAAATAGATTGCTCGGCGTCTCCATTACAAATCGTTTCAAGTTAATTTGTGATTCCGGAGAAGACACCTAATGATGCTGATTAAGTAATCATTATAACTGACGTTCGTCAACGGATTTATGATTAAATATGAATAACGCTCTTTCGTGATTTTCCAGAAATTAGCAGATTGAGTGTATAAAGTCGTGTGCCTCTAATGCATGTTAAACCACACAGTGGATGTATAATTAGTTTTGTTTGGTGAATTTAAATAAAAATACATGCACGTCTATTAAAAAGGCTAAACTCACGTGGAGTTTTCCCTCGAACAAGTCATTTACAAATGCGTCTTAACGAGTAAGCAGCACGTCTGAAGTTGCCACTGGCACGCGAACTTCCGACATTTTAACTAGCACAAAGCTGTTACGCCCGCATTGATTTTATAAGCGGGAAGTCCGTGCCGTGTAGCCGAAGCCTTCAACTTAACCCGATGGCTCACCTTCGAAGAATGCCGACACTTCACAAAACTTAGATAGCCTAACGAAAGTAGTTTGAAAGAAGCACTTTCTTTTAGCGTTACTATCTGCAACACATTACAACTTTTATACAACCCACTGATTGTAGTTACCATCTCCGAAGTGGCCTTTATAGCTTTCGGGACTTCGACGCTGTATGAATGTGCGTTAGAGCTAACAAGAAATCCTTTAGAAACTTTTCAACCAAATTAAATAAGCTGAAGAAAGTTTGTGTTTGCGAAACTCATTGAAATTACCAAAAAACCTTCACTTCCATACCGCGCCGGCCAAACATTCTTTTTCAGCTTTACGGTTCCTCAGAAAAGAATTTCTTTTCTTATGAGTATAATGTTTGAGAAACTTTTATGAAATACATAATTACATCTATCTATATCCATCTATACATATACAGAGTGTAAAAAGACACATCACAGAGCCGTTAACTACGCATACTGTACGTCTAACAAAGTAGTTTTGCGCAAAAATTATTGCTGGGAAATGACTTTTATTTTTAGGTATGAAAAATAAAACTATTTTTTATTCCGCGCAATGTAACGCGAACACAGGCAAATGGAGTTAAACCCTGCCCCTTCGCTCTAAGCCACGTAGGTACTTGTCAGATACGTTTGATATTCATTGGGTTTTCGTAACTGCAAATTCGTAATTTCGAAAAAAAAATCGAAAATTCAGGTAATGTTTTTTTTATGTTTGATAGGCTCGCGTTTGACCACTATCTCACCCGATGGTAAGCGATGATGTGGTCGAAGATGGAGCACGCTTGCCTAGAAGTAACCTATTCACTCTTGACTTAAAGACTCCCAGGTTGTAGCTTACAGGAAACACAGACTCCGGTAGAGAATTCCACTCTCTAGCTGTACGCGCAATGAATGTTTTCTCAAAACGCTTTGTGCGTATGGATGGGATGTCCACCATGAACCGGTGGCACTTCGCCGTACGTCTTGTGGTCCTTTGATGAAACGGGCTTGGCGGAATCAAATCATGCAATTCCGTCGCACACTCCCCAAAATGTAATCGATAGAAAACCGACAGGCTAGCAACTCGGCGGCGTCTATGTTCAAGACTTTGGAGTTTCGACTCAACGAGCCTATCATTGCCGATGATCCTCTTGGCTCGTTTCTCAATTGACTCAAGGGCATGAAGCTGATATCTGGCAGATCCATTCCAAAGATGAGAGCAGTACTCCATACACGACCGGACTTGCGCTTGATAGAGTTGGAGCAGCTGTTCCGGCGTGAAGTATCGTCCCACCTTTGCGAGGATCCCCAACTTTTTGGCAGCCACTAGAGCCTTTGCCTCTACGAAGGGACCAAAATTGAGGGTAGATGTTAAAGTAACACCAAGAAGATCTAGTTGGTCGGTTATCGGCACGGTTACACCTCGGAAAGATGGAGCCGGGTGAAATTGGCTCCTTTTAGCAGAAAAAAGACACGCCTGGGTCTTAACGGCATTGAAGTTAACCAGATTGGCATCACCCCATTCTGAGACAGCCTGCAAGGACAAGTTCAAGCACCCAACCATAGCCTCTCGGAGAGACCGGACCTGAGACCCACTTGCTCGTGCGTCAGGCACATATCGCTCGGCAACAGAGCTGTCGTCTGCATACCCAAAGATACCGGGTTTTATCAGATCGTTAATATGCAGCAAAAACAATGTTGCCGAGAGCATCGACCCCTGAGGAACACCGGCATTAATAGCCAGCAGTCCGGACGAGCAGCCATCTATGACTACTCGGATAGACCGATCCCTCAGGAAATCTGCAATCCAATCACACAAACCAGCGGGCAGACCCAAGGAAGGAAGCTTGCCAATTAGGCTGTCGTGCCAGACCCGGTCGAAGGCCTTCGAGATATCAAGGGAGACCGCAAGGGCTTCCCCTTGTTTGTCGATGGCCTCACTCCAGATGTGAATGTCATACGCTAGAAGATCTCCTGTGGACCGATTTCTGCGAAAGCCGTATTGTCGGTCACTTAGGATATCGTTAGTTTCTAGGTATGCCAGGAGCTTACGTTCCATACTCTTACAGAGTACGGAAGTTACTGAGATGGGCCTATAATTTGCTGGGTCAGCTCGACTACCCTTCTTGGGTACGGGTTGCACGTTAGCTTGCTTCTAAGCCATCGGCACTTTTCCAGTCTCAAACGAAAGGCGATATAGGCGTGTCAAGATCGGAGACAACTCAGGCGCACAAGTCCTCAGTACAATTGCCGGTATCCCGTCGGGGCCAACAGCCTTGTTCACGTCCAGGTTACGCAGTAGGTACCCTTCGGACATCCTTCTGATGAATGCGAATGTCTGACATAATCGACTCGTATCCACCAAGAGTACCAGGGGGCCTCGCGCCACAAGGATCCAGACGCGAAGATTCCGCAAACAGAGAGGTAAACAAGTTTGCTTTCTCCTCAGCGGAGTGGGCCAGGGACCCGTCGGGTTTCAGCAGTGGAGGTAGTGAGGGGCGGCAGAAGTTCGATTCAACCGACTTAGCCAGGGACCAAAACGCCTTACTTAGCTGGGATGTTTATTTGGAAAAAGTTTAATAATAACAAAACACTTAGAATTCTTTTCGTAAAAAAGTAAAAAAAAAATGTGACTTTGTCCTTCAATATCTCCAGAACCAGTGGTTTCCCAGGTATGGTCTAGTGGAAAAAATGATCCAAATAATGGGTAGAAAATGTGGCTTTCGGCTCCGGAAAGTGTCTATATACAGGCTGTAACGGAAAGGTGTGGTCATATTTTAAGGGCCGGTTCTGCCCATGGAAATGAACAACTTTCTCTAAGAAAAAAATAGAAAATTCCCAAAAAAAAAATTGGACTTTCTATACAAAGTCATCATCAGCTGATCAATATTTGTATGGGAGGTAAAACATTTTTTTTAGAATTTCCTCGGATTTTCTTGAAGAAAGTTGTTCATATCGATGGGCAGATGCAGTCCTTAAAATATGACCACACCTTTCCGTTACACCCTGTATAAACACCCGATATATATAAATGAATACCTATTTCCTTGAGCACGGCATCACGCGTGAACGGCTTTACCGATTGCGCTAATTCTTTTTTGTTGTGTTTGTTATTGTCAGGAGATGGATCTTATGAAAGAAAAATTAAGTAAGTTGCGCAGAAAATTGGAAAATTTCAGAAAACTTAACGATTATTTAATCTTCGCGAGTTTGACAGTTCATAGCTAAGACAGGACAACATCTGTCGGGTCAGCTAGTGTAGGTATATACATTTTTGTTGTTATATTTTAACGGTCAATGAAGCAATTATTACTAGTAATCGCATTCCTTTGTTAGAGAGTTTCCACCCTTGTTGTACCTACGATATGCAATGTAATAATTTTTGTTATTTAATACTCGTACGTTGTTTTCATGTTCATTGGAAATGAGTATTCGACCGAGTTAAGCTCCTTTCTGTTCTCAGCTGTTCTCTGTTTTATAAACAACTAGCTTTTGCCAGCGGTTTTACCTACTTTAAAGTTGAAAATTATCCTATTTGTCGAAATGGGGGATAATTGTTCCCTCAAATACTGAGTGCGAGTGCGGTGCTCCTACTCAGACTATGACCCATTTACTGGAGTGCCCAAAATGTCCATTCACCTGTACCCTGGAAGACCTGAGTAAAGCTTCCACTGAAGCAATAAACGTGGCCACCTTCTGGGCACAAACAGTATGATTGTATAAGCACAAACAATGTACCACCGACACGAAAAGAAGAAGAATCCTATGGGAACGTAATATCGGGATAAAAATGGGTATCCATATTAGTCTTAATCCTGACAAAATTTCATTCAAATACGTTCAGCCGTTGAGGCGCAATTTATTAACAAACATACAGACTCACATTTATGGTACCTATTAGTAGGATAATGTGTAGGGTCATGGTAATGGTGTTTATGTACCTACCTACATTTTTGTTAGGGCTCCATACGGGTAACCAACGGCACCTTATTATTAAAGCCTCTGCTGTCCGTCCGTCCGTTTGTCTGTCAGCGGGTTGTATCTCATGAGTCGTACGGGTAGACGGATGAAATTTTTACAGTGTGTATTTCAATTGTCACCATAGCAACAAATAAAATAAAAATAAATTAAGGGGACCCCTCTTTCATTTTTAGGGTTCCAACATCCGAATGTAAAAACGGAACCCTTATAAGATTACTCGTGCGTCTGTCTGTCCGTCTGTCATAGCCAATTTACTCCAAATATTTTGCGACACAAGTGTATTTATTTCTATGATCCAAACACGGGGGAGTAACATAATTAAATTAATTTGGAATATGGGGGTCACTTTTGGGGGGAAAATCGGAAAATCCTACTAATATTATAAATGCGATAGTTTGTATGTTTGGCCGTCCTTCACGCAAAAACGGCTGAAGGGATTTGAGTGAAATTTTTACACAGGTATAATTTGCACACAGGTAGGTCATGGCCTGGATTAACAAATATGCTACTTTTTATCCCGGTAAATGACAAGACTTAGCGAAGGCTGAGGTGGAAGTAGAAATCCAGAGACGGGCTGAACGAGCGGACACGCTCACAAAGTACCAGGAGACCAGAAACATGAGAAGTATTTTCAGGGCTAAAATCATGAGCGGTAAAGACTCACAAAGTACCAGGAGACCAGCATTTATAAAAAAAGTAGTTCCGGAGCTGGAATCATGAGAGGTATAGATTTTAAAAGTACCAGGAGACCATAGTCATAAATCAGTATTTTTGGGGTTAGAATCCTAAGCGGTATAGATTCACAACCTACCAGGAGATCAGAATCACAAAATATATTCTGAGGGTGGTATTACGAGAGATACAGATTCACAAATTACCAGGAGAACAGAATCGGTTAGTCCCCCTATGCGGGAACTAACCGATTCTGCGGAACTAGAGCCGCTATGCTCGACTTTTAAAATACCTACTAAAAAGTTTCGCTATACACGAAATCACATTCACGGCGGTAATGTCTACGCGGACGGAGCCACGGGCAAGAAGCTAAGCACCAATTTAGGATATGTTCGGGACCCAATAACTGAAACAGTCTCGATATGGTAAACTATTATATTTAACACGGTGAGAGTAACAAGATACCTACAGTATTTATGTGGAACTTTGACATTAAAAAAAACCTGGCTTTTAGCCTAATTTAAATAACTTTTGATTTTTACGGGGTTTATTTGACGTGCTACGAGTATATATCAATGGAATATCAAGTGGAAGGGCGCATTGTGAGGGTCTCAAATATATATTTTCATAACATTAATCATTTTTAAGTTATTTAAGAAAATAATCGAAAATTTACCATTCACCTCCCCCCTCCCCTCTCCCCTTATCTCCGTAACTACTGAGTCTAAAATTTTGAAAAAAATAGTGGAAATAGATCTTTACTTATACATTCATAGTTATTACATCAGAAGGTGATCAGGGTCTGATTATATAATATATTAGGATCTTCCATCATACAACATAGCACCGTTTGATATTTGTTTAGCCTCATTGGATATTTACTTTCTGACAAGTGTCATTAAACTAGGTGGCGACTAGGGTCTGATGATAGAGTCAGAAGGGTACCCTAGATACTAAACAAGAATGTGTCGTATTTTGTTGGTCTCGTCGATTTTTTTTTGACTAAAACTATTGTTCCAGGTATAGTCCAGGGTCGTGAGGGAGACTTAACGAAGACGCCCTTACGCCCCCAGCAGCCGTCGCAGGAGACGCCCTGGGCGTCGGGGTTCGCAAGCCGATCTCCGGCCACCGTAGGCACGGGCTCGCGGACGGCGAGTAATGGGTACCTCGCCGTCCGATATGGACCATGCCCGAGAGTCGACAGCGCGTGGTGTTTCACGCGCGCCTCAAAGAGATGTTAGCAGTATCTGACGGGGCCAGTTAAAGCAGATGCCTGCCTGGGACCGCGGATAAATTCGAAATAGAGTTACCTATGTAAACGGTATAGTTGTAACGTTGTTACTGTAACATTTTCTTTAACACTTGAGGCGTGCACTTACACTATTTTAAGGATAAGCCTAAAATATTATTGATGTACCTTTTTTTTTTTTTTGTGGTGTGGTAAATCATCCAATGACATCTCCCGCTCTAGGGTGGAGCGGAAGGGCGTGTCTGACTCTTACCGACTAAAACCCACCCCTGTTCCTCCCTGCCCTGAATGCCCAGGGGCGAGGTAACTCTTTCGAATTTATCTTCAACCCCCGGGCAGGCATCGGCCATGACGGGCCCCGTCGTGTTTGCTGACAACTCTTTGAGGCGCGCGTGGAACACTACGAGCCGTCGACTCTCGGGGTTGGTGCTGATCGGACGGTGTGTTACCCACTACTCGCAGACCGCAGGCCCGGGTCTACGGTGGCCGGAGATCGTCTCGCGACGTCCTCCGCCCAGGGCGTCTCCTGCGGCGGCTGCTGTTGAGAGCGTGAGGACGAGTCTGTTTTTGTAGCCTCTCCCTCACCCGTTCCGCCTCCTCCTTCGCGAGCATTACTGCTTCGCAGCAGGAGGAGACCGCTTTCCATTCCCTCTCGCTCCGTACCATGGCCTGGACCAGGGCCGGGCACGAGAGGTCGCTGCCGCCGATCGCCTCCACGAGGACACGGCCGGGCTACGCCAAAGCGGGGCAGATCTCCACCGTGTGCTCCACCGTGACCTCTGGGCGATCCTCACAGTGGGGACACCCGGGCGTTTCCCTTCGCCTTATCCTACACAGGAACCTCCCGAAACTTCCGTGTCCGGTGAGAACCTGCGTCAGGCGGAAGGTGAGGATGCAGTCACTTTTTGTTTTTTGTTTTTTGTGGGTTGTGAAATCATCCAAGGACTTCTCCCGCTCTGGGTGGAGCTGGAGGGCGTGTCAGACTCTTACTGACTAAAACCCACCCCTGTTCCTCCCCTGCCTGAGTGCCCAGGGGTGCGGTAACTCATTTTCAGAATTTATCCGCTACCCCTAGGCATGCAGGCACCGGCCACGATGGGCCCCGGGCCCTGTCCAGTCTGGGAGCCAAACGTCGGAAGTGCTCGACGAAGTTCCACCGCCTGTCGAGGACGAGTCCCAGGTACTTCATCGTCCCCTCGACGCCGATGTGAACCCCTCCTACCGTAATCTGGGAACCCGCCGATGGCGCGTTCCGAGGTCCATGAAAACACATTTCCTCGGACTTGTGCAATGCCACCTTATTGTTGTACCCTTATGTATCTAAGTTTTAATTAGTATAATTTTTAAATTCCTGTAAAAGTTTGTCTTAAAAAGATTTTTACTTTTTTATAAGCCATTTAAAAATATGTGATTCATTCGGTACCCTTTGCGCGCGAGTCTGACTTGCACATGGCCAGTTTTTACGTATACGTACTATACAAGAAACGTATTGCTCGGTTTATGGCACGGAACCCTTTGTATGCGAATCCGACTCCCGCTTATTTTAACTCTGAACGTTATTTTTGTATCCGCGCTTCAGAACTTCAGACACAAGCTATGTAGGTATGTTAAATGTGTAAACATGAAATATATACATATATGTATAATATGTACATATGTTAAAAGTTGAATGGACGTAGGCTTTCTTTTTATAATATGCAACATTTACTCAGGAGTTAAAAATATAAAACCTTTTAACTAATTAAGAAGTTTAATTTGAAAGACTAGACTGCTCTTCATTAATTTAGCGAGCTACGCAAACTGATACACCGCTGCAAGTTTTAACAACGCGCTCTTGAAGTTGAGCAGCAGTACACAAATTTGAGAATATTCTTATTTTTAGTTGATTCACAGTTACAAGTCAGACTTTCGACTGAACGGGGTAAATATTAGGGCCTATGAATTCATAGGCCCACTGTGACTGTACAACAACTGTTGTACAGTTGTGTTTGACCGCAACACGACTGCTCCAATGCCGCTATTCTTTCAGTCTCTCTGGCTGGGCTGGGCGGGGTATGGAGAGAGGAAGCGGCGAGCGAACCGCTTCAAGCGGTCCGTGCACGGCACGTCGAGCAGCTATTTGCTGCCGGTAGCACGGCGAAACTCGAACGCACGCCGACTGCATTTTTAGCTGCGACTGCAAATGAACTGTTTGAGCAGTCCGTGTATTGCTAATGTCAATATTGTAATATGGCGTCATGTTATTATGCCGGTCGACGAAGCACAGGTGGAAAGAGTGATTAATAGTCTACGCAGTGACTGCGCCACTGGTTATGATAAAATGCCTGCTAGTATTCTCAAGCAGTCCAGCTCCGCTCTAGTAACTCCCATAACACACGTCTGTATTCGCGCCATCGAGTCTGGTATTTTCTCCAATGCTTTCAAAAGAGCTGTTGTTCACCCTTTCTACAAGAGTGGAGGTAGAACCAACGTCACTGACTACAGACCGATTTCTGTTTTGAGTTCCTTGTCTAAAGTACTAGAAAAAGTACTTAATAAGTTTCTTACCTCATATCCTCGCGAAATATAAAATATTACCAGATAATCAATATGGTTTTAGACAGGGAATCTCTACTGTAGATGCGGTTTTACACCTTGCAAGTTCCGTAGTAACAAAGTTGCATGAGGGGCTCAAATGGTTTGGCATCTTTCTTGACTTGTCCAAAGCATTTGACTCGGTTTCTGTACCTACACTGTCATCGAAGATGAAGGCATTGGAATCCGCGGATTAGCACTCAAAATCTTCTCAGACTATCTGTGTAATCGCTGAAAATGTGTTAAAATCAACCAAATAGCGATGACAGAAATACAGGGTGGGTGTACCACAGGGAAGTGTTTTGGGATCTACTCTCTTTTTGCTTTACATTAACGATCTGTGCTGTTTATCACTACCTAACTGCGATATTTTCACATATGTAGATGATACGGTACTGATCATATATGATGATTACTGGGACAACGCTAAGCTTAGAGCCGAGCTATCGCTTCAGCGAGTGAACACATGACTGTCGACGAATTTGTTGACTCTTAATATTGAGAAAACCAAGATTGTTCGCTTCTCTCTCCCTCACGCGAGTGCGCCCCCTATTGGATCTAGTATAGTAAAAGCCCATACTTGCCTGAACTTTCTGGATTACATACAGCACAAAAACCTGCACTTGCCTCACTTTGTTACTAGTTCCGAGTACCAAATACCTTGGAGTGCTTATTGATGAGCATCTTAGCTGGCGACCCATACTGAGGCAGTATGCACACGTATAGGGAAATTAATATATATGTTCAAAGAACTCAGACACTCAACTGATCGTCAAACCTTGTTCCTTGTTTACCAGAGCCTATGTGTCTCTGTCCTTACCTACTGTATATCTGCCTGGGGAGGTACGTGCAAAACCCACCTGATTCAGGTTGAACGAGCTCAAAGGGCAATCCTAAAAGTTATGTAGTTCAAACGCAGAGATTACTCAACTGCCCTGATCTACTCAGAGTCAAGTGTTCTGACAGTGCGTCAACTCTTCATTCTACGTGCTGTTTTACGGCAGCAAGGTACTAAAATAGGTGGTGGTGGAATAGGTTACTTCTAGGCAAGCGTGCTCCGTCTTCGACCACATCATCGCTTACCATGGGGCGCCCCGCGGACTCTCCGTCCGCTTACCAGCCCATTGTGCTGCTCGACGAGGTGGGCAAGCTCTTCGAAAGAGTAATTGCAGACCACCTCGTCGGGCAGCTGGTGCGGGTGGGGCCGGATCTGGCGGAGAGCCAGTACGGCTTCCGCAGGGGGCGCTCCACGGTGGACGCCATCATGTGCGTACGAGCCCTCACGACGAGGGATGCAGTGGCCCGGGGTAGGGTCGTCTTGGCGGTGTCTCTGGACATCGCCAATGCCTTCAAACCCCCAGCCCTGGAGTTGCATAGTGGAGGCACTCCGGTATCACCGGGCGCCGCCCTACCTCTGTCGTGTGGTCGAGGCTTACTTAATGGACAGGGCCGTCATCTACCCCGGTCACCAGGGAGAATGGAACCGGCGAGAGATGTCGTGCGGTGTTCCACAGGGATCGGTCCTGGGACCGCCTCTGTGGACCATCGGGTACGACCGGGTGCTGCGCGCCGACCTCCCTAGCGGCGTCAGCATAATTTGCTACGCTGACGACACGCTGGTCCTGGCGCATGGGAGGTCGTACGAGGCGGTGGACGCCTTGATGTCACGCGGGGTTGCAACAGTCGTTGAGAGGATCCGGCAACTAGGACTCGAGGTGGCATTGGACAAGTCCGAGGCCATGTGTTTTCATGGTCCTCGGAACGCGCTACCGTCGGGTTCTCGGATAACGGTAGGAGGGGTTCACATCGGCGTCGAGGGGATGATGAGGTACCTGGGTTTCGTCCTCGACAGACGGTGGAACTTCGTCGAGCATTTCCGAAGTTTGGCGCCCAGACTGGAGAAGGCCAGTGCTGCTTTGAAGTGGCTCCTGTCCAATCTGGGGGGTCCAAACGTCTCCTGCCGGAGGCTCTACGCGGGGATCGTGTGGTTCATGGCCTTTTACGGGGGCACCGGTGTGGGTGCGTTCCTTACCTAGGACTCGTCCTCGACAGCCGGTGGAACTTCGTCGAGCACTTTCGACGTTTGGCTCCCAGATTGGACAGGGCCGGGGCCGCCTTAAAGCGGCTTCTACCTAATCTGAGGGGGCCAAAAGCCTCCTGGCGGAGGCTCTACGCGGGGATCGTAGGGGGTGAAAAAGGGGTTGGAAGTTTATAACGGGGGAAGTACTAATTCCACGCGGGTAAAGTCGCTGGCAGAATATAGTGTCGGATTTTATTTGTTTGTTTACAAGTATTTATCCCGAAGTTCCGTCCGCCGATTCTGTGTACGTTGAGTGGGCGATCGTTTGAGTTTTGTTTCCAAGTTTTGCATGTTTCAGCCGCTCGTTAAACCAATACTTTAGGCGTAAAGGCCTGTCGCCTTTTCATTGCCATGATACTCTGGTACGTGATTAATATTGGCTAATTTCTGGATAACCTGAAGACGATGTTTATGTTAAATATGATGCTCTTGTTAAAATTAATTGATGAAAGGAGCACGTCTTTTTGTCAGCAATATATCATGTATGCATATAGTTGCCCATCACGTTAGGGTTATTTTATTGACGTATTTATTTCTTTACGAACTTGTTTGGGTGAAGTCTTTTGGCAAGAAGTACTGCAACATGTACTGTGAAATATGCAGTGCTGCACAAAGCAGCTAGTCGATAAACCGATAGAGAATATGAGAGATAGAACAAACCCCACAAAACAAACAAGTTTATTGAAAGCGTATCGATGTACAACGTTTAATAACTAATGATAGGTTTGAATAAAGAGTAGGCAGGCAATATGGGGGTGGGATATTGCTTGAAAGCTTACTCCCGGCTGCACTGGAAAACAGGTGGCTGCGGTGTCCTCGTGAGCTATAAACTGTGTTCTATGCACTTCTGCAATGGACACATTTTACTCTCTTTATCGTCTGATAAAGTCCGACAGTCCTTTGTTCTCTTGGCTGTTCTTGAAAATTTAAAAGCGGTCCTTGCAGTAAATTCGCGTTGAACGCGCAGCCTCGGTCCGAGATACTGGCCGATGAATAAATTATTTTCATACACATGTTTTAGTAAATACACATACCTACGGACACGGTAAGCATGCATACATTAGCGCTCGTTAAAAATGTTCGGGATATGTTTATTTTAAAAATAGTGTACACCGATAGGAGGCTGTCGGTTACAATCATCCAAGATTATTTGGGACGAAGATATGCTAATACGCGAACAGTTGTAAGTTGGCAGTAGCTTACCGCGTGATAGCAACCTACCTTATCGGCAATATATGTACCTACCTGTGTAGGTATGGTTTTCAACTAAAATGTCTCCAAACAATTCCACTAACACTGTTTTTCTCGGATTTCATTTTATTTCTACAAGTTCTCAAGCACTAATTCCTCAGTTCAGTGAAGCTGTCTTGTTTTGTTTTCATCTATTTTCTTGACAATGGACAAAAGTACAATTACACGTTTGAATGTTTTTACAATAAAATTAAAAGAAAACAACTATTTTTCTCCGTGACAAAGCTTCGTTTTCTAGAGTAAAATGTCACAACATTATGATGAAAATATTTCGTTAAATCCGCTACTACTAGTAGGTTTTTCAAGTAGTAATTTTCACTTTAGAATCTATTGTACACAAAGAAACTCACTCAAACGAATGATGACATCTTGTATGTAGGTAAGGATTTTCAGGGTATCCAAGAGCCAATCAGCTAAGACTACCTACATACATTAGACACTCGAGAGCTTAACATACTCTCCGAAGTTTAGAGGATTTAGGTCCTTCATCCAGATGTCTGTCGGACTAATCGTGGCTTAGCCGTATGTTCGTGAATTCGAATAATCTCGCCAATCGAATGTTCCGCATACTCATAGGTAAATCGGTTCGAGCAAAAATGTTTGCATATGGAACGGCTAACGTATTTGTACGCCAGAGGTTTTATGTCAGTTTAATCCCAGTAAAAAAGCTTGGTGAGAGATCTCCCAGCTTTCAGTGTTGGTGTCTGTCCAATGGAAAGGATGATAAGAACCAATACTCTCTGCGGGCTAGTCTGTTTGTGTTCTATTTAGCTTATGTTAGGTCACGCTCGATACTGTTTTCGCTTTGCAACTTTTTAGCCTTTGTTAAATTCAATATTAAAGTTGGCTGTTTTATAGTTATTTGGCAGTTTTTTTTATTAGGAACTGTTTGTTTTCTAGGATATTCAAATATGGTATACCGGTAAAACTAAATATTGGAGAATATACCGCGGACTGAAGTAGCCGTCCATACATTGTACCGTCCGGCGGGATGCCGTAACATAAACTAAATATGTTTCCGCCTTAAACCCATAATACAAGTCGTATTTACCTGCGGCCATCTTTATTTCTTCACTTGGAAGAATATTTACGTTGGCTGCGGTCGGTTTTCGCATTTATTTATAGTTATAGAGACGTTTACTTAGTAAGTAAGTTGTGACAGAATTCTGACAATATGTTTGTGCTATTGGAGTAGAAATTATTGAAAATGCTTGAGTAGTCTAAATTAATGTACCTATCTAACTAGCTGACCCAGCAAACGGTGTTCTACGATAAAAAAATGGGGGGTAGGGGTAGGAGAGTCAAAAATACTTTACGACCTATTCTCATACCTACCAAATATAAAAAAAAAACATTAAAATCGGTCGAGCCATTTCGGAGGAGTGCAACCACATACACCGTGACACGATATTTTTAGATATGAGATGAAGATGTAAAAATGGTGTGTAAGGCTAGGCAGATGATGATGATGAGATGAAGATGTAAAATGGTTTATTTTTATTTGTGTAAAGTGCTATACCGATTACGAAAATCTTTTAACTAATAGAAAGCTAACCTATCACTGTGTTTTAGGCCACTTTTTATATCGACGGAAAAGTGCTAGTTTTTAATGTCGAATAATTAAATAATAACTTATTCATTCCATATACTAAGCACATTGATAAACATTCCGAATATAATAATGTTGTCAGCATATTTTAGTGAAATTTGAAATTACTACGATTAGTTTAGCTCATAATCGGAAATGTATGCACTTGTCATACATATCTAAACCGGATTTGCATAATAATGCCGCTGACATTAAAATGTAGAACGGTCAACTGCGCTGATAATTCAAAAATCAACGTGATTTAGTTAATCAGCTGGAACAAGTTTATGATTATAGGACTTTTAGGATTATATTTGTAAAATGTAACATTAAGTTACTGTGATGTAACTTTAAGAATACTATCATGTCTTACCTGTGATTACATCTACAATTATTTTAAACTAGCTGACCCGGCAAACTTCGTACCGACTTTTTTGTTTTTTTTTTTTTTTTTGGGGTTTCGGATATCATCCAATGACTTCTCCCGCTCTGGGTGGAGCGGGAGGGCGTGTCAGACTCTTACTGACTAAAACCCACCCTTGTTCCTTCCTTGCCTAAGTGCCCAGGGGAGCGGTAACTCTGTTACGAATTTATCCGCTACCCCTTGGCATGCAGTCATCGGCCATGATGGACCTCATCAGTGGTGGCTGACATATTCTCTTTGAGGCGCGCGTGGAACACTACGTGCCGTCGACTCTCGAGCCTGGTGCTGATTGGACGGCGAGCTACCCATTACTCGCCGTCCGCAGGCCCGCGTCTACGGTGGCCGGAGATCGTCTTGCGACCTCCGGCGCCCAGGGCGTCTCCTGCGGCGGCTGCGGCTTGGGCCGTAGGACACTCTTTTGAGTCTCCCTCACCCGTTCCGCCTCCTCCTTCGCGAGCATTACTGCTTCGCAGAAGGAGGAAACTGCTTCCCATTCCCTCTTGCTCCGTACCATGGCCTGGAAAAGGGCCGGGCGCGAGAGGTCGCTGCCGCCTATCGCATCCACGAGGACACGACGGTACTCCGCCCAAGCGAGGCAGACCTCCACCGTATGCTCCACCGTGTCCTCTGGGCGATCCGCGCAGTGGTGACACCCGGGCGTTTCCTCCCGCCTTATCCGACACAGGAATCTCCCGAAACAAGCGTGTCCGGTGAGGACCTGTATCAGAACTTCGTAGAATAGAATAGAATAAAACTTTATTTTACACCAAAACAGTCACATAATTGTTTTACACGACTTAAATCTATGGGTACAACGGTGGTCTTATCGCTGAACAGCGATATCTACCAGACAACCTTCGTACCGCCTTAGAATCAATAAATGTATTAGTTGAGTTAATTACACAGAAATGAATGTACCTAGGTAATTCACGTGGCTGAATCGAAATGATTCGTGTAGCATTGTAGCACTACTTTCTGTTAAATTATTTACTTGATGGGGTGAACTCGGGTCGATTCCCTTCATTGATTGACGTTGTGATATGAGACATTTTGGTTTTGTTGTCATATGCGAGAATGAACAAAGCGGATGATTTTCCTACCCGTGAACATGCTACGTACGACTGACCGTGAGAGACACATTCTTTTTCATGGTACAGGCCACAGACACCCAAGAATTGTCCTTGTGATTTGTTGAATGTCATGGCGAATGCAAGACGAATCGGAAATTGAATTCGTTTAAACTTGAAGGGCATATCGGTTGGGATCATCTGGATTTTTGGAATGGGAACTTCTTCAACTTTAAACTTTCCTTTGAGTATCGTCGCGAGAACGACATTGCTCATGAGTTTTGTCACCAACAAACGCGTTCCTTTACATAGTTTTCGTTGGTTTAGATTTCGAAGCATGATGACTACCGAGCCAACCTTTGGTTGTTAATTGTGCGGTGGCAAACCAGGCAAAAATTCTTTAAAATGAAAAAAAATAATAAAAATATCGCATGTTTCTTAGTAGGTACCTAACATAAGGGAACGTACTACTCGGATTAAAAGTAGCTATACCTACTATTAGCTAGTTTAAACTTGAGTTTAAGAGGAGAGTGGTTCTCAGGAATGAGAGCTTCTTGATTATTATTATTTTTTATTTAACAATTAATGTACACACTTAAAAAAAAACAGTCAAGAAGAAGGAAACAGAGAAATATGTACAAAGGTTATGCTTATTTCTAAAGAAATCTCTTACAGCATACCTGCGAAAAAGAGAAGTAGACACCGTGTGTAATAGTGCAGGACACATACAATGTAAAAATATAAAACTAACTAAATAATATTATATATATATATAGGTAGGTATATAGGTAGGTACTAATACATATAAACTTAATAATAATACATACTTATATGCAACTATGATGAAATGGAAAGATAGTGTTCCTTTACTCTCCTTTTAAAAACTGCAAGAGTTTGACAGTCCCTAATGTCAGGCGGTAGAGAGTTCCACAACCGTACTGCGTGCACAGTGAAGGAGTAGGAGTAGAAGTCGGTTGTGTGGGGAGGGGATTTTAGGAGATTCCTAAGATGCGACCTACAAGGCGCATCAAAAGGGCGGGAGTAGGAAAAGCGTTCCCGCAGGTAGGCGGCGCGCGGCGTTTTAGGGTTGTGAAGGATATTAAACAGCAGACATAAAATACGAGAGTTCCTGCGAAGACGGATAGGGAGCCACTGAAGTGGCCATGTCTCCAACCTTGCGAAAGTTGGAGACATGATCATACTTTTTAAGGTTGAAAACAAAACGAATACATATATTTTGCAATCGCTCAAGTTTATTTAAAAGCTCCTCGGTGGCACCCAAATAACACGCGTCGGCGTAGTCGATGATAGGTTGAATGAGAGTTTGGGCAAGGGAAATTTTTATTAATTTTGTTTTAATTTAGTAATCGCATAAAGACAGCCCCCAAAACACCCGCCCGTCGCCAGTTCCTAGTGTTTCAGCTGGGAAGAAGAAGTGGCGGAACAAACTCTCCACCAACATATTTGTCTGTTAAGTTAGAAGAACTTTTACACGGAATACAAAACTCAGTATTAATGAATGATTTAAAAATACTCAAAAACAAATCTCAATTCAATTAAAAAAAAATAATACAAAATAAAACGTCCGCCTTGCTCGAATGTCAGTGAGCGAATGATTCGGATAGTATTAAAATTGAAATTTATTTTAGTTTCAATCACAGATTTAATGCCACTAACCGCATCAGACTGCTTGAAAAGTGACTTGTTTGGAATTTTTTAGTTTTTTATCAGTTGGGTTTTTGGAAAATTTTCAATTTTTTTATTTCCTTCAAGTGAGTTATATTTTTGGAATCATCTTTTCGAGCTCTTTAATTTGATACCCCACATGATCAGGTCACAAAAAATACGACTACACCTACCTAATGGCGATCGCAATTTTTTTTTTCAAAATTCATTTGGCCGAAATCCCTTTAATAATAATAATAATTCATTTATTTCGGGTTGCATAGACCCATAGATAAGAGATAAGACCTTAACCTAAGTATACATATTATTAAAAGAAAGTTTTAGTAAATAAAGCTTACAACATATGTTAGTAACACATCACTAGCACTGCACTAAGTCTTTGTGCCCTCATGTGGAATAGGTCCGCGGAAGCGACGGAACACCACGTGCGGCCAAAAGCTTTCTTCCAACACCCGGCTGAGGAAGCACGTTGGAATGCGCACTACGAACGCCTTGAAATTGACGTTGCGGCGCGACTCCAACAGCTGCACTTTCGCCGTGTAGTTAAGGCCAATCTAATGATACCTCGTTAAAATCCATAAAGTCGTTTAGGCTACAGGGCGTGCCAAAGAAATAGACACACACATATATACATACATACTCTTGAAAAACATTACTCTCCTTCTGGGGCAGTCGGGTAAAAAGTAGTTATACTATTAGCTAGTTTTACTATTAGCTAGGTTTACTATTAGCTAGTTTTACTATTCGCTAGGTTTACTATTAGCTAGTTTTACTATTAGCTAGTTTTACTATTAGCTAATTTTACTATTAGCTAGTTTTACTATTAGCTATTTTACTATTAGCTATTTTAATATTAGCTAGTTTTACTACTAGCAAATTTTACTATTATCTATTTTACTATTAGCTAGTTTATTATTAGCTAGTTTTACTATTAGCTAGTTTTACTATTAGCCAGTTTTACTATTAGCTAGTTTTACTATTAGCTATTTTACTACTAGCTATTTTACTATTAGCTAGTTTTACTATTAGCTAGTTTTACCATTAGCTATATTACTATTAGCTAGTTTTACTATTAGCTGATTTTTTTCCGAGTAATACATTCCCGCAGGTCAATAATCATTTTTTCGCGGGTGACGCCACTGGTAATAGCTAATAACAACAACATATGTTTTGATATTCAATGTCCCATTTTTCATACTATAGTGTTATTTCGTATAAATACAGCTCGAAATATCTAAGTTATGCCCAAAACTGCGGTTGGTATTAGAGGTCCATAATATTTCTACAATCAATAATCAATAGCATCGATGATAGCGCTGTGCTCCGCCTCGCCCTGCCCGTCTTGCGCTATAAAGAGGGATTAAAATTGCAGCGATGCAGCTGGCTGGCTCGACTGCTTAGGTCAGGGCTGCTATGTTCCAAACTACGGCATTTTAGGGTTTTAGGTACTCAACACTTGTAGCAGGTCAATGTAAGAAAGCAAGTGATATGGAATAAGTATTTCTGCAAGTTTCTATGGTACAAAGTCGGTGCCGTGCAACAGACTATAACTGACACCTTGATCTGTCCTGCCAATAATGTACGGCGATGCGCCACCGGTACATGGTGGACATCCCACCCACACGGACAAAACGTTTTGGTAACACATTAATTGTGGGTACAGCTAAGGAGTGGAATTCCCTGTCAGAGTCTCTGTTTTCTGATAGCTACAACCTGGGAGTCTTTAAGCCGAGAGTGAATACGTTACTTCTAGGTAAGCGTGCTCCATCTTCGACCACATCATCGCTTACCATCAGGTGACATAGTGTTTAAACGCGAGCTAATCAATTACAAAAAAACTGGTAGTTCTAAGAGTGTAGTTTACACGTGTTCATGTTTGGCTGGACCAACATTGTAGGTACAACAATCTTGCATACATGCTCAAATTTATAAAATATTGAAAGCTACGGCAATGGTCTAACTGAAACTGTCAGCAATGATAAACAAACATAAAATCTTAGAGAAAGTTGTTGTGCCAGAAGGCTTATAAAAGCGAGTAAAATAAATTATAAATTTTTAAAAACCCCGGCTAACAAAAAAATACTAAAACGTTCCAAACAAGCCACTTGTCAGTCCTCCTTAGGCAGTCAGGTAAAAAGTCGAGCACGTTATCTTAGCAACCCTAGGTTAGTGCTTATTCACATAGATCACGAATTACAGCCCCGCCGTAACAGCGAAAAACAACTACAAAACCTCAAATAAGCGAGTTTTAAACTCTACTAAGCATTAAACGTTTAAAAGTGAAATAAAGTGAAAGATATGGACGCGATTTAAATAAAAAGAGTTCCCTGGAGGATAAACATTGAAATTGTGATGTTGTCAAACACCGGGCAAAGTTTGCTTTTACTCTTTGTGAATTTTAGGTTAAAGTAATATTGTGATGAATAGATAGGTAAGGTTTTCATATATAATCCCTTGTAATATAATATATATAAGATTGTGCGAAAACTTTTGAGCGTACTTTATAGGGATTGCAACTTGGGGGAGAACGTTTCCGTGCAGTTATCCTACTAACACTGTTATATACTAATATACCTAATACTGGATGAATATAGTACTGGATAGATGGATGGATGGATAGACGGATGTCTGTTACTCAATCACGCCAGAATAGCTCTGAATGTAGCACAGATTAGATTATAGTCTTAAATAGCACATAGTCTATAATGTATAGTGGGAGAAGTACTAATACCATGCCGATGAAGCCGCTGGCCGAAACTAGTTACAAATATAGTATTCACAAAAAACTAATAGACTTTCCGTCTTTAACATTGACTTAAAATAAACCTAGGTCTCCTTAATTAATTTAGATAGACCAGAAGCCATAGTAAGCCGTCTCTAATAAACGCCAGCATGACCCAATTTGTCTCTTATATACACGTCATATTTCGCGTTTGAGGAGTCCGGAGTCCATCTTGAACGCCATATTTTATCGTTTACGAGCAGGTGTAGAGCGCTCGGTAATACGCGATGAAGAAAGCCCGTTGACAAATGATTCTGATACATAATGCGGCGGGCGATATGTTGTGAGCAATTTAAAAATAATCATGCACGGGCTTTGTTGTCAGCCGAGCTATATTTTCGCTCCCTAGATGTATGGTATGCGCGTGGCAGATCTTTTGTTGTTGTTCAAATTACGGGGGTAGTTGAAAGATGTTTGTTTATGTTGGGTTTAATGGCTATTGGGGCTGAATTGAAGCTGTAAAAGTATGTGCAAAAAAAAAAGGAATCAAAAAATTCGAGTAGGTAAATAGTATATTGATATACAAGGGTCGAAAGGAATCAATTCCCATACGAGGTATTTAGGGTTGGAGGATTGGAGGCTATAGTCCGACTAGGAATTGGTGACTTACACGTGTTAAACAGTCTACTAGGTATTCATTTCGACTATAAGTAAAGTAAAAAATAATAATAACAATAAATAGAAGAAAGAAAATAAATAACATTAGTCAATAAAACTGAGATTTTGAATTTCAGACAGAGTTAGTATCCCGCCAAATTAATAGTCTTTTTTAAATTTTAAATATGGAACGGCGTCACCGCCGTGGGCCGTCTTTTTTTAATTCACACTGGCTAGACTTGGGTTATAACAGGACAAACAAGATACCTGTTACTGTTACGCAATAATAACAGATGTCATTACTTATCTGTTATAAAAAAACAGCCTATTATTTTTCTAAGCACGGTCTGTCAGTAAATAAATAACGTACAGTACATATTTTCCCAGTTTTTAGATCTTATAATATACCTATTGATAATTTTATGCAAGTAATAGTAATAATATTTGATCTTTGTATATAACTTACCTAAAGGAAGTAATACTTCTACATTTTAAAATAATATAGGTACGTAGTAATGTTAGCGTTATTCTTACAGTGTTTCCGAACTGAAAATTGAAACAGATAACAACTAGAAACAACACCAACCACTACCAACTACACGCACACCACACACACACTACACACACACACCACACACCCACACTCACCCACAAACACACACACAAACACACACACACACATACACACACACACACACACACACACCACCACACACACTACTAACTACTATTAACTAGAAATAGTTGTCACTTTTCAAGGATGATATCTTCTTGTAAGACTACAATTTGAATTTTCGGGTAATAGTACTAGGTAGATGCTTCCCGTTTTACAAAGATTCAATCAAGCGGGTGTGAGTGGCACAGATTAATACATACGAAAAAGATATAACAGATAACACGAATAGTTGTTATAGAGTACCTACTGAGACTGGAGAGTGTAGTGTAGATTGTGATTGAATATTGTGAATTATAAATTATATTTTTAACAGATATATATGATATCACAAGAACAACTGTTATCTGTTGCGATAAATACGCCTCACTCCTAATACGTAATTTGGCGGGATACTAACTCTGTAAGTTGTACCGAAATTAAAAATTTCGGTTTACAGACTTATCTTTATTATTATTTTTAACTGTCCTTAAATTCGAAATGAAAAATAGGGGTTAACACGGAAGAAAGTCACCAATTCTTACGCGGACTATAGCCGTCTAAATACCTCGTAGGGGAATTGATTCCTTTCGACCCTTGTATATCAATCTGCTATACGTATTACGTAATTCCAGTACGAAAGTTTGCTAATTTTTTTCCAAATACGTGGAAGACGCGGTAGCGCTGTTGTAGCTAGCGAGTGCTACGGCGTAGCGCGATGTGCTACGAGTGACGGAGGCGAGGACGTGCGTGGGCGCAGCGTATCTTTCTAAACTTAATGAGTTTCTTGTTTAAAGTTTTTCAGTTACTCTAAAATTTTCCCTATCGCGATTATTTCACTTAGTAAACACTTAAGCTATAATACTGCCTTATTTACCGGCAGCATTTTCGGTATGGCACCGCGTATATACAACCACTTACCAAAGTCTGTACTAGAAACTCCATCCATCGATGAATTTAAAATGAAATTAAAAAGATTCTTGCTGTTTAAATGTTATTACAGTATTCAGGATTATTTAACTGAGGATCTAAGGACATATTGCTCTCAGAAATATTGTTGTGACATGTGACTAATGCACTAATTAATTATCTATTATTATTACTTTGACATTTATTTACTAATATATCTTGACATTCTCATGTATTACATGGCATTTTAATTTTAAATTATTTAAGTGACATTATTATTTGCTAAATTAAATGTCCCATTACTATTTGCCACTGTGATATTACAAAAATTGGGTTATTCATTATAAATTATTGTTGCAAGTAATTGTATAAGAACTTCATAATAATTACTTACAATTAATAGCAATTTAATATATCTATATACGCAAACCTTATATATATATATACATAATATTATACATACACCCAAATAAACCACAACTAATAATTTATATTGCTTAATTGAATAACTACTTAGCCCTCTCCTCTCTTCTACTTTGCTGTGCCCGACAGGGTCCATATTGATATTTTATTATGTTATACCACCTATTTAACACATATGGAATGCAATAAAGTATTGAGTATTGAGTATTAATAATGTTGTGAATTTTGATACAGTCAAAGCTTCAGATTTGCATGCCTCAAGGTGTAATATGGTTGAACTATGCTTTTTTTTTAACAACTTTATGTAATTACCCTTATTAGCAAATAAATGATTTTGAATTTGAATGTGAATTTGAATTTGAATTTAAGGTAAGTAAGAACAGTTTATGTAATGTGTGTGCAAGTAAAATATTTATAACGTCCCAGGCACTATCAGATCTCATAGGAATAAGTAATATGATGTTCCTTACCATTACCTTAGGTCCATTTAGTTTAATAGAGGTCCGGACTTTATCAAGATTGACCTGAATTAGTGCTAGACACTGATATCGATTTCTAGATTGCAGTCTAGCAAATATTTTCATTCAAGAGGAAATTACCTGAATGTTTTACTGATCTTTCTCGATGATTTGCATGAAAATGAGAAAAAACAGTTTACGATAATAACTACTATGTTCGATGATATTTGATTTAATTTATCTATGTGTTGTGTTTTTATACACAACTCAATTATACAGAGGCAATACTTTCTATATAAAAAAACTCTTCAGTTTTTTAGAATATGTTATTTCACACGATTTTGAAGGTACATCGGCCATATTTTGTCACCTACAACCAAACGAATTTAATTGAGTTTCCCCCCCAGCATGAACATGGCGTCGAAAAAGAATATTGGAAAATGAAGCTCCATGTCATCCAAAAATAAGATTATTTGTTCGTTAAAGCTGAGTGCTGCACATTTTTAAACATATTAACTTGTTACCCAGCAATCTGACGAGCTCGGTACGTGGACGGTGAGCGTACGGTCTGTAATTAGTTTGATGCAAACATTGACACTACTATTAACCCTTTGCAAGTCATCGTGTATTTATGTCCAGGGGTGCATGGGCGGAAGTAGACTGCACTGCAGTCGGGGCCTTGGCAGAATTTATAGCCTGGCCTGCTAGCCGGGGACACAGACTGATCGCGGCGACTGCCTCGATCCCTAATAAATAACTGCAGCCAACTTTCACAACGTTACAAAACGGCTCATTGCTAGATTTTTTATTCGCTACCGAATTGCATGCGCTGTCTGTCAATTGATACGAAATCTTGATTAGCAGAAACCTCGACGGAACACGACATTAGAACTTGGTAAAAATGTATTTCCATATTCAATAATACCTAGCTCAATAAACGTTACATTTTATATGTATTTGTTTCCTTTATGACACGATAATGAAGTCTTTTCCTCTGTATTTACGAAAGTAGGTAAAAGGATATTGTGCCTGCCTCGTTGTTGATATTGTTTTTTTTTCCGTTTACTAAACTATTATTGTAAGCGCGTCTGATAACATTGGAGGTTATTGTGTATCCTATCGCTTTTATTGGTGTCTCTGCCGTGTTATTTTTTTAAGGTTGTGTTGTGAAAATAAACGGCAGAGCTCACGTGTAAACCTGGGTTGGACCAAAGAGAATAAAGTACAAAGATAACAAGATAATCGCGTCCGAAGTTTCCTATTGTAAGTTTAAGTGGACTAAGAGACACGAGTCGGGTGAGACAATTTAATCTTGTCGGCTTCATGGTCCCTTGGACCGGGGGATAGTTTTTAAACGGTTAGAGTTTCTTTGTCATCTATCTAGCGCAAGTCTAATTCGTTTTTAAAAACTTTTAACTACGTCGCGGACGGTTAATTAGAAGTATTTTTAGCGAGCCTGTTCATACTGGATCTTTATTTTAGCTGTGAAAACTGAGACTGTGAGTAGAGTAAGAGAAGACCATTATGGAGTGCCTATCTTAATACTCTGCCATACGGGAACGGAATTATACTTTAAATATAACATAAATAAGAAAGAAAGAAAAAGTTTCAGTTGCTTTTATTTTTCCACTAGCTATAAAGACTAGGCTGCATTGTAAGGAATGTCGAAAACAAACTGTTCATTTTGCGAACGACTTTTCAACTTACGGAAATGACCGCTAATTTATTTTCATCAAACCCAATCTTGCCTTCGGTTTTTGGCACTAATTTCTTCGTAATTCCTATGTTACAGGGCATTTTCATCTATTGGTTCACAAAATAATTACATAACTTTTTTAAAGAGAGACAAAAATATGATAATTGGATATCTTCTCTCGAATAAAGGACAAGGGTGTATACTTACCCGTATAGATGAATACATATTAATGTAATCAGTGTGCTTGTAACGGGTAGGTATCTATTACAGCCCCGTATTACTGAGAGCAAGGGGCGCCCCTTCGGAATAGAATGTAGCGGAAAAGAATCCAACAGGAAACTCGATTAACTTACTAGGAGACGCTTAGTCGGGAATTAAATTTAGATTGAAACTATCCGCTAAAGTGGTCGCCCGTTTAACTTTACTCTCATGTTCTACTTTACTATATTAAAATTGATTTCACGTAGCACCAGACCTGAGAAATTAGTTCAAGTTTTATTTCTAAATCCAATCAGTGGTTCGTTTGTGAATAATATTATTGGACGCGAGGCGGGTGGTTTCACCCACATGCAATTATTTCGCTTGTCTTACGGAAACCATATGTGCTTCCCGCGGGCTTTATCTTAGAGTTTATTTGTTTGTTACCTATATTGGTAAACGTGTTCGGTAATCAACAGTTGTTATAATTAGACATAAATCAACTCTTATCAGTTATAAATAAAGACCTGAGGTGTAATGTTTATCGGCTATAAGTAGAGTACCTTTTGCAGCTGAAGCCTTGTAAATGAGAATTGGCAAGTTAAACTCGAAAACCAATATCTTATGAAAATGATTAAAATCAACAGCGATCGTTCTAAGTAAGAATTACCTTATTAAATAAATAAAGAAACCACAGTACCAAAGATATCTAATTAACAAAAAGTGGGCCACGAGGCGCGAAACCAAATGAAATATAGTATGCTGTGGCCTTATTTTCAATTCAATTCAATTCCAATTCTTTATTGCATCCATAATGTAAATAGATATGGTAAATTTTTTGTATAGTTAGTGAAAGAATTATGGACCCTGTCGGGCACAGCAAAATTTAAAAGTAGGAGAGGGGAAGAGCACTTTAATACTATCCTTTTTAGGCTTCCGAAAGTCATCATCATCATCTGCCTAGCCTTTTCCCAACTATCTTGGGGTCGGCTTCCAGTCTAACCGGATGCAGCTGAATACCAGTATTTTACATGGAGCGACTGCCTATCTGACCTCCACAACCCAGTTACTGGGTAATACGATACCCCTTGGTAAGACTGGATGTCAGACTTTCGGGCTTCTGACGACCCGTAACGACTGTCAAAGATCCACGATTGACAGCCGGGACCAACGGTTTAACTTAACTTGCTTTCCGAGGCACGGAGGAGTCTCGGTATGTAAAGATGGTCACCCATCCATGGACCAACCCTGGCAAGCGTAGCTTAACCTGATGGATCGACCCTTGTGGCTGTTATTACTTTAGCCACGAGCTAAAGTCCGAATGAAAAAACGGAACCCTTATAGGATCACTCGTGTGTCTGTCTGTCTGTCTGTCCGTCTGTCACAGCCAATTTGCTCCGAATCTGCTGGACCGATTGAGTTGAAGTTTGGTACACACAAGAATATCTGTGACCCAAATACGGGCGTGTTCCCTAAATAAATTAATTTAGAATATAGGGGTCACTTTTGGGGTGAAAATTAAAAATCAAAGATTTTCAAATTGTATCGTGCGACATATCAAATAAAAGGGCACATTATGAGGGTCTTAAATATTTTTTTTCATGTTATAAAATATTTAATTTTGAAGTAATTTAAGAAAATAGACCAAACATTTTGAAAATAATACAGAATATAGTTCTTTACTTATAGATTACAGGCAAACCTATAAGGTGGAGGCAGTTTAGAAAAAACCTGAAATAAATATGATTTGTTCGGAATACTTTGCGCGCGAGTCCGACTCGCTCTTGGCCGGTTTTTATATAATAATAATAATAATATTCCACAACTATCACACAACGCCATCTAGTCCCAAGCTAAGCAGAGCTTGTGTTATGTGTACTAGACAACTGATAAACATACTTATATATTTCTAAATACATCAATATTATAGATAAATTACACCCAGACACAGAACAAATGATCGTGCTCATTACACAAACATTTGTCCTGGGTGGGAATCGAACCCACGATCTCCTCCTATAATATAAGTACTAAATTCAATTACAGTATTTCCTATCTGTCTTATTATTATCCCTTAACTCCATTCAAATAACCCTGTATTAGAGGTAAATGAATATATAAATTGATACTGTATCATTGGTTCGTCTTGATTAAATATACTGACGTGGAGCAATTTCTTGAAAATGAACAAATATTATTAGTTAAGCATAATACGCCTTTTAATTTTCCCAATGCTTCTTCTTCGTGTCGCTGGCACGATAGTTTAAATGGTTTTGGCCCAAAACGATGCCATTTGCACTCCCAATGCTGGGACTGGGCGAGAGTAAGTGGGTTGTAATCCACCATGCGAGCCCAGTGCGGACTGGTTGATGTCACGTCTTAGAAATTTAGGTTTCCTTTTGTTTTGCTTCACAGTTTTGAAAGCAATGATGATGAAATAATTTACACCAGGCCTCCACTGCTCTCAGTGGTATACATCCTTTACTTGCTATGTGTACATCCAGTATTTTTGTGTGCACATCCTTTGGGAGGTCCTTAATAAATAATAAGTTAATAATAGGATACTGTATTACTGATACGCCTTGCTAAAATAAACTGACGTGGAGCAATTCGCTGAGAATGAATAAATATTACTAGTAGGCTGTAAAATAAATAGGTACGTGTAATGAGCGTAGTTAAGGCTGGTCGGCTCGGTGGGCTCCGTCGTCTCAGGTGCATGCGCCGCAAGGGAGGTTGATTAATTAGACCCTACGCACAAACCCTTTGAATTATTCTCATATAAACGCTGCAAAGCTTCTTAACGTTGTGCTCCTCAAGATTCTCTGTAGACTCGCCTTTGGTTTATTCTCCAATTAATTAGCGAGTTACTACGCTATACGGAGGTTTAATGCCGAAGATTTTTCAGGAAAACACCTACTTATATGTTTGCAACATTACGCAATTTGTTACTTTAAGTCTTAAAGCAGCGTTTATAATAAAATGTAAAGTAACTGTGCTTTTTTAAGCTAATTAATTAAGAACAGTAGTAATTACCAGATATGAAAATGTTCATATATACATTCATTGTCCTTTTTTATTTATTTGTATAGATTATATTATTATTGGTTTTATTAAATGTAATATGAGCTATATTAGAAGTTAACTTTTAAAATAATTATCCTAAATCGATGACTTGTATGTCTAGTTTGGCTTAATAATTGTTGTGAAATCTGTTAGGGGATGGCGCTGTTTGCCGAGATACAGAATCCGTTCTAGTACCGCAACAGAGGATTCCATTTTAAAAACTTGTATAATAAGCCTATCAAATAATCTAATATGTTATTGTTTAAATTTTTGTGGTGAAATAAATATATTATTATATTTTCTAAAACACAAAATTACTATAAAACGTTGCTCAGTAACTACTAACTATGGAGTGAGCCAGTCTTTGGAAGGCAACTACAGTCTCTTAGCCTCACAGGAAGAGATGCAATTGTCACGTAGCGGATGGACGGAGGAGACTTATCCACAATAGCTTCACGACCAGAGCTTATCCTGTTGATGCTGCAGGCTCCGGAATGATGAGCTGGGTTCACGATAAGGCGGCTGCTGGGCTCTGGTATGGGATGGGCTGGGTTCGATCACGTTGAAGGCGCCAGTGTCATGTTGTGGAGGGACGGAGGAGTGACACGATGAGATAAACACACGACGAATTAAGTACGTCTTAATTAATTCAAATAATTGAAATTAAATATTTCAATATTTATAGAAGGCTGGATTGTATGAAGCTATGAAACACTTATTAATCGTACGTAAATTATTTTGAAGTTACAATTTATTGGAAAACATGTAGTCCTTCAATGGATTTCATCACATATTGGAATAAAAGGCAACGAAACTGTTGATAAACTAGCCAAGCAGGCCATATGTGATGGTATTCCTATAAACTTTTCTCCTTACTTCACTAACTTTATACCTAATGTCAAACAGGATTGCTATTCCCTATGGAAGGAGTACTTTAATAAAAGATCACTAGATAAAGGAATCTGGTACAAAACGATCCAACCGCATCCCTTGAACTCACCGTGGATAGATAATCAGCTGTTGAACAGAAGTGATACTGTTATCGCGCTAAGACTTCGTTCTGGACACATTCCGTGCAATAAGTTCCTATACCTAATGGCAAAATCAACAACAGCTAAATGTGATTATTGTATTAATTCCGTTGATGACGTTTATCACATATTAACCGAGTGTGTCCGCAACGAGGAATTTAGAAATAGCATAGATTTTAGACTTAGAGAGGTAGGTTACTGTAATAGTGTTCTAGCTGCACCACTTTCTGACGCAGCTAGGGAACTTTACAAATTAGCTATGCTAAGATTAGGTTAAAATGTGGATCTAGTTTATTTGATTGGTTATCTAAGCTATATTTGTTAAGCTAACCAGGGCGGCATAATCGCATGTGCGACAAAGCCCTTTTATTTTGAATAAAAAAAAAAATATTTATAGAAGGCTGGATTGTATGAAGCTATGAAACACTTATAAATCGTACGTACACCATACACTGAAACTAGGACAATTCTGTTTATTTTGTATAACATATTTTAATTATATTATTGCTACGACACATGCCTGAATCTGCCTGGTTATAAAAACTGCACTACACTGTTCTAGAAAACTCTTGCAAACTGGTAACAGTTCGGCAGCTAAATCCGAACTAATTTTAAAATGAAAAACAAGAGTCTAGACAGAGAAGACAAGTAATATTTGAATTTGAAATTAAAACTAGGTACGAAAGAACGTAATTTGGAATGGAGGTCAAAAAACCAACAAGGCTGTAATACTGCCTTGTTACACAATTATGCATCTATGCTATAGAACAACAAAGCTGAATCAAGAACACGCTAAATAGTGCATCCAGAGCACTTAAACATTCACAAAACACACTTAAACTCGTCTTTGCCATTTTCGTTCCAAGAAAACTATTTTATACTATAATATTTTAATCGTAACTAAAATTATAAAGAGGTAATATTGTTTGTTTATTTGTAGGAGGCTATTTCTATAGGAACTGATACGATTGTAGCCGAGGCATGATAGATAGAATGCACCGAATCAGTTATCGAGCTGAGAAAATGCAATGACAAATGCCCACGTGTATCAAACGAAGATCTTTGACACACTTACTCGAAAACAATATGTAAACTTCATAAACATAATATTTAGTAACTAATACATTATTGTGAGAAATGGTTGGCGAATTATTTTTTAAGTAACCAATATCGAAAAAAGGAGGAGGTTCTATGTTCGACTGTATGTTTGTTTTTTGAAGTGAAAACTTCTTTAGCGCGTTGGGCATTATTGAGATGTGGTGATTATTGTGAGAAATGGTTCGCGAATAATTTTTTTACACAAAATACAATCGACTTCCAAAAATGTAAATACTAAATACATTAAACATTCAAAAATAACTTTAATTCTAAAAATACAAAAACGGACTTCTGAAAGTAAAGTTATTTTTGAATTTTTAGTGTATTTACATTTTTTTCATGCGTCTTGTTGGGGGCTGCAGCACGACCAGTGGGGGTTGCCGGGCCATCTGCCGAAATATAAATAAAATAAATTGTGGCCGAGGCTGGTCGCCGCATTTTTCTGCACAAGTGCAAAATACACTACATTGCAAGCCTAAAAGCGATTTTTCGAGTATCAGTGTTGAAAAAACTTTTTCACTGATGCTGATGATAAGTTACACTACCGTAGAGTGTCATCGGCTACTTTTAATTCCGCTTAATTCATGTTTCCTGTGGGGTACAGTAGCAAAGCCGCAGGAAAAAACTAATATTTTATGAACAGGTTGCTACGTCACAGCGCGGTTTAGTAAAATAACGGCATAAAATTAAAGAAATACTACGTTTTCAGAGTGGCGAGCGGCTCTCGGCTGATATTCAACTTGTAGACCTTTGCGTCAAAGACTCGCGGTTTCTTTGAAGTCATGTGCAACGCGGCATTGTTATATGCTCTTTCTTGTAATAACTCTGGATGGATTGTTTTAATACATTATTTATTTAACAATTTATGTACCTACACACGGCTATCACAATATGGATGTTTCCTGGCTATAAAAATAACAATTATAATTATGTCCGTAAGTTAGATTACAAAAAAATATTAGACACGTATTTTTTGCTTCACCAAACCAATAAAAAATCACAAAGATAGAACTTGGAGGAGGGCTTGTTACGTCACGGTACAAAGGTTATCGAGATGTGACGTCACGCGAAATATCAACGCCCCGTACCGTCCTCAGTTTTGGTTTACGTGACAAAAGAAAAAACGTGTAGAATATTTTTTTGGTAATCTAACTGATGGACTAATTAGATTTTTTTAGGAAACTAGCATATTAAATGTATACATTTGACTTTTTTTTTGACTGTACACAGTCACGAGCAAAAATATGTACACGAGGAATTTTTACTTGTAAGCTCGAGTATCTTAAATGGACGGTTTTAAGATACTCGAGCTTACAAGTAAAGTTTGCTTGTGTACAATTATTTTTGATCATGACTGTGAAGGTACAGTGTACAATTTCGTGTCCGTGCTGTTGAGCATTGAAGAGTTCGTTTATCTGGAGCATTTCCTAGATGTCAATTCTGGTCATGCTTACCATAAAAATGCATTGTCATCGAAACTGGACCACCACGTAAAAATTCAACTCCGTAAGATCAGAGGAATTGACTCTAGTTCAGCTTGCAATATTTGGCCCGAACATACATACCACACATACATACAATAGTTTGTAATAATAAAGAGACAAGAAAAAGGAAACAGAAAAATAGGTCCACAGATGATGATTATTTGTAATGAAATCTCTTACAGCATACCTGCGAACGGAGAGTTGGGGAAAAAAAGAGAAGTATTACTTATTGTTTACTTGAATTTTATACGAATAATGGGGTTACGCCTAACAAGTTTTCAGAGTCATGATTATTTACCTTTTATAACTTAAGAATAGAAAAACCTGTTTGCATATCTGAACAATTCCTTTTTTTCTTTAAATCCTCCTCAGAGAGGTGAATAAGCAAAACACTGAGTAGATGTACTTGAAATAAATATTTGTTTTGCCTCGAGGCAGGAATACGCAACAGTAATGAGTATGTACTTATGCTTTCTGTACGGCGGACACGCTCTCCCAGCAATTAAGGTCGCCAAAAGCTTTAATAACCTTTGTTTAACATGTACGACCAAAAAAAAACATCAGGGACGCATACATTAATATATTTTCCAGTAAAATGCCCAAGAATAAAGACGAGATCCGATCGTCCTCGTAATTTGAAAGCAATGAAATGAATTGGTATCGTAATAAAAACGTTAGTTCATTATCGACAGTAGGACTCGCTCTCAATCCGGCTCGTTACCAAGAACAAGACATGGCTTCATGAATAATGTACCACGAATAATGTTACTCCACGAAATATCTACTTGCATGTTTAAAACGTTGAGAAATTCTCCTTTTGAAATTCGCGTGAAAGGAGAACGATTTGAATGTGTTATAGAACATGATCCCAGAGCCGGTAGACATTACTTATATTATGACTAATAAAATGTGTGGGATTGAGTAGTGACTTTGAACGTATGCATCCCTCGGGTCGACGGGCCGGCGGTCAATTTACCGGTACTAACTAGGTGTTGAAGTTACGTAATAAACATTATTCAGTCTGAGTGCTGAGTTGTATGGGTGACTGCCAACTAGACGCACGATAAAATAATATTTTACGCCTGATTATTAATGTCTTTTTTTTTGGAGGGTATGAAATCAAATGACTTCTCCCACTCTGGATGGAGCGGGAGGGCGTGTCAGACTCTTACTGACTAAAACCCACCCTTGTTCCTCCAGTTGCCTGTGCTAAGGGCCGCGGTAACTCTCTTTTGATTTTATCTGCATCCCCAGGCAGGCATCGGCCCGCTAGGGACCGCTAGGACCGCGTCAGTTACTGCTGACATCTCTTTGAGGCGCGCGTGGAACACTACGCGCCATCAACTCGGGCCTGGTCCTTATCGGACGGCGAGCTACTAATTACTCGCCGTCCGCAGGCCCGCGTCTACGGTGAGTAATAATAGTCTAAGAGCTGGTTGCCACCTCGTGTGAGATCCTATACACTAGGCTGAAAGGGAAATGCCCATTTGATAAAGTGGTTTTGGCCAAGTGACGCTTTGTTTTTTTTTTTTTTGAGGGGTATCTTGCAGGTCAGCCTATGAGGCTGTCGTCTGCTTAACCGGACTTGCCTGTGAAGGCTCTAATTTAGTAAAGCCTCCAGCCAGGACTTATTATTTTCTTACATACTAAGTGACTACGTCAAGGGCACTCCCTGCGGAGTACGGGCCTCGGCTTAGGGCGTCATTGGGGGAGGGGCAGCAAGGGAAGGCTGGATCAAGTTTCCATTAATTGGGGGATCAGCTGGCTCAGCGGCGCGTGCTGGCAAGAGACTGGGAGGGCATTGACTGGGTCTTGACGACGGGCCTCGACGGCGAGGGCGGAATGACGGCGGTCTGCGTTTGTGTATTTTCAAGTGACGCCCATGAAAGAAACCTATTATAGGCATTAAGGTTGACATCATAGGTAAAGGAACAACCACTATTTTTTATATAGAACTCCGTTGGAAATTTATAAATCATATATAAATATTCGAGGTTAATAAAAAATCTATTTTAGTTTTCTGATTTTTTATTCGTTCTCATTTAAATAAATGACCAGCACGTTATTTAGGAATTGGGCTGGGGATTTATATTTGATGGAAACCTTGCCCAGCCCAAAAACCACACAATAGTCATCACGTGGGCACAACATTACTGTCCGGTATCCATTGGCAAGCCGGAGTCGTCATCTGGAGTGGTTACAGGGTCCATAATCGTAATTAAATCGTAATTGGAAAATCTAATATAAAAACGCAGTAGACAAAAAAAAACACAAGTTGCAAGAGCAAAGCACTAAACAAAATCTGAAATGTCAATGTCAATCAGATTTCAATTACGATTATTATTAACGTATGGATGCCGCCGATACAAGATCGATTTATCGAAAAATCGATATAAAATATACAACTACATAATAAAAAAAGATTTTTCAAAAATCGAATTTTGGTAACCGGTGTATCGATTTTTTCAGTAAAAGGTGCCATCTCTATTCAATGACAGGATTGACTAGTAACCGCAAGTGTTAAAAAAAGCAATAAACGATTGAGTGTCGTGATTGAATTGGCTTTTAATTCCGGAGTTTTCATTTCAAATAAGTAATAGCAATGTTTTAGTTACTAAATGGGTATTTTTTTTTGTATTTACCACAACGGTGGGCAAAACATGGCCAGGATTGGGTGGTTCCCTTTGGGCATAGTTTATTTAATAGTTGTAAATAACGGCAATAAAATGTCTGCTATGATTTGGGAGGGTGCAATGCAAAGTACCCTTTTTGAATTTTACAATATGATCTACTAGCTTTTGCCCGCGGCTTCGTCCGCGTAGATATTGTACTTAAACCAACATGATGCATCTATAATCTCACTTCTATAGTAAATTCCACCCTCCTTTTCTTCCTCTTTGGGGATGATTTCCGTAACAAAAACTATTCTATGTCCTTTCCGGGGACATATACTATCTCGATACCTCTCATCTAAATTGATTCAGCGGCTTAAGCGTGAAGAGGTACATTTCAGTGGCGCGCGTTCAAAAGAGACAAAAAGACACTGCCTACTTTGACGCCTATTGGCTTGTGCTTCCTCATCTCCTATTAAATAAACTTACATAAATTTGTTGGTAGCAGGAAGCAAGGAGCCAGTTGTGTGGTATACTTACCCTTTTTTTTGTGGACTTCTCACGCTCTGGGCGGAGCGGGAGGGCGTGTCAGACTCTTACTGACTAAAACCCACCCATGTTCCTTCCCTGCCTGAGTACCCAGGGGTGCGGTAACTCATTTTCAGAATTTATCTGCTACCCCTAAGCATGTGAAAGTCGGGCAAAGTCCTGGCATTGAAACAATGTTATGCGCCCAAAAGATGTCAAATGGAAGCATGTATTGTATTTCCATAAGTTTTTAAGAAAACGGTGATACTCATCAGTTTCATAAGAGAAAAGTTCTGAGGTTCAACTGGCTCGTCTACCGAAGGAAAGGCTACTTTTCCTCCTAAACATGCCTGCTGCTTCCTCTTTCTATCTGCATTCTTTGTTTATCGCTTCTTTTTTTTATAAGATTGTGGCTTTCATAGTCAAAGTTCAACTGGCTCGTCTATTTAAGGAAAGGCTACTTTTCCTTCTAAACAACACATGCCTGCTGCTTCCTCTTTCTATTTAAGAACTCCGCAAAATCTGCATTCTTTTTCCCTCGCTTGTGGCTTTCATAATCAAGAGTCAGTTTCATAATGTAAGTCGCCTACTGAAGACACCGAGTTTGATACTGTTCTGGTGTTTCGGCAGCCCATTGAGACGCCAAATATTCAGCATGCTGTCGACGCCGAGCTTGGGACTGTTCTGGCATCTCAGCAGCTCGTTGAAACACTAGAAACTCAGCATGCTGTCAACGCCCTGCTTGGAACTATTCTGGCATCTCAGCAGCTCGTTGAGACGTTAGATACTCAGCATGCTGTCGACGCTGAGCTTGAGACTGTTCTGGCATCTCAGCAGCTTGATGAGATGCCAGATATTCAGCGTTCTGTTGACAAAAACCTTTTTTATTTTTTTGTCGGTGGGAAATCATTAAATATCTTCTCCCGCTCTGGGTGGAGCGGGAAGGCGTGACAGACTTTTACTGACTTAAACCCACACCGGTTCCTTCAGCTGTCTTTCAAAATCCGCAACCCACACAGGCATCGGCCGGACCCTTAGGGACTGTCCAGGTGTTTCGGCAGCCCGTTGAGACGCCAGATACTCAGCATGCTATCGACACCGAGTTTTTTTAAAATGTTTGTATGGGAAACCATCAAATAGCTTCTCGTGGCTTGTGTCAGACTCTTACTGACTAAAACTCATGTGTGTTTTTTCAGTAGGCTGTGCCAGGGTCACGGTGATTCCTTCGATCACTCCTGTTCTGGTGTCTCAGCAGCTCTGTGTGCTGCCTCACGCATCGAATTCGCTTGAGGAACTGTTTCGTCAAATCTAGCTACATTTTATAGCTCGAGCTTTATTAGAGCTTTGGGAGCGATTTGACTTACGCTTTCGTAGCATAATTCTTAGTAGCTACTTTTCTACACCTTTTTTTTGTTAGCTTACATAGTGGCCCACTGCTGGGCAAAGGCCTGCCCTTTCTCTCTCCAAACTTCTCTGTCTTGGGCGATTTCTGGCCAGGTTTGGCCATGCAATACCTGCCTCTCCAATTAAAATAATAGCTACTATTTAATAGGCAAAAAATGTAGTACTTAATATTTATTAATTTAAAAACAAAACGCTGTGGTGGTATTTTTGTAAATAGCTATAAACTACCAAAAAATAATATCTAATATCTACATGAGTAATAATTAAAATAAAAACAAAGTAACTTGTTAAGTATGACTAACCACAAAGAAAAACCTTTAACCTGAGCGTTTTTAACAAATCGCAAAATTAGCGCGCACTCACTTTCTCACCGTTGTAACTTTTAAAATATTTGTCTAAATTACGTTGTGTAAACAAACGTTGTGTGACAAAGTTTATCTACTTTAAATATCAAAAGCGATAATAGTATTGGAAATAAAGTATCAAATATTGTATCTATGGTTCACTATTTTGGCCATAATGGCTTACGCCTAAAATATAACTGTCGCGGATATTTTAGTAAAGTATCATCTAAATCCTTTCAGTAGTTTTTACGTGAAACAGTAACAAACATACATCCTCACATACTTTCACATTTATAATAGGCATTTGTAGGATTGAAGCAAAAAAAAAACATTGACCGTCGGCCCCCCAAGCTAGCAAGTAGGTATGCGTACATTCAAAGTACATACATAAACTACTCAATCCGACACTTTTTGTTAATTAGAATATTATGTCTGATGGCCCTGGGATCTTGGAGTAAGTATTACGAGTAGATGATGACTACGATATTTAGCGTTCCACTTTGTTATACGAAATCTATTGGTGCAGATAAATGTGAGTGGCTCAAAATAACTTAAGAAAAAGCAGAAATTGACTGGATAAAGTCGTCTGTAAATTTTGGGACATCATATCATTTGGAACGCCCACATATTTATGTTGTTTGGTAAATTATACTTTTTACTCACAGTAATTTCGTTTTTTACCAGTGAAATATTATTTTCTAATTAATTTGGCATGATAGGTAAATATTTCTACCTAAGATAAATAGAGCTTGGATACTTTCAAACCGATTACAAAGAATAACAGGGTGGACACTGGACATCATCATCAGCCTTTTAATGTCCCCACTGCTGGGGCACAGGCCTCCTCTCTGTGAAAGGGTGTGGGCGCTAATCCACCACGCGGGCCCAATGCCGATTGGTGGATATCACATGTCATGTCTTCGAATAACATTCAGTAACAGGTAGAACTCGGAAAGTATAAATAAACCTGTTGTCTGTGCTAGTAAAAAGTCCACTGCTTGTTAGTGCTCGTAGGATTTATCGGTATTTCATGGAGGAACAAATTGTTTATAATATGAATGAGCTTCCACGCAGCAAAGAGTTGATACATACTAACAATTACATTCTCTTTCCGTCGGGATAAAATGGGCTATAATCATTTTTGGACCAAATAGATAGATGATGTTTATGAATGAATTGGGTAGGCCCAATTCATAAATATCATCTATCCATTTGAAAAGAATGATAATAAAATTTGTGGATCAGGGCTTTTGCCAGCCTTAGGCCCAATTTTTGGAACGAAAATTATCGAAAAATGTATGTGATAAATTGTCAAGAGCGCGATAGCTGCTGTAACGGGTTGAATGAATTTTTAATAACCAATCGCTTCACTTGGCTTGCGTTTAATTTATTTCTAAGAAACCCGGAGTAAGAAATTCAATGTATTATGATGAAAATAAATATTATGAGAAAAGAAACCTAGACGCACAAAGTATTCTAGAAAGACATCGCAAGTCCACTTCCAAATAAAAAGCTACTCGACGCACCCACCGCTCACATTCCTTTCGCAACCATGCGAACAATGTAAGCGTGTATGCCAGGCGTGTAAGGTGAAATATGAATGATTATAGGGACAATGTCGGGGCGGGGCATATCGGAGACACAGCACACTGCCTGGGGAGGTCACAAGTCGTTTATTTCAATAAGACAAGCTTACCTGCCACCTTGCTCGACCCTTTCCCTAGTGACGCCAGTGACTTATGAGCTTTATTTATATTAATTAACGAGGAATTTACTAGCGTACATAGTTGGCTGTCTAGTAAAATGGCTAGATTTTCCGTGATTTAATTGTTTGGTCATTACTTAGTAAAAACAAGTTCAAAGAAACTAGATATTTAAAACATGCGGGTTATAAAATGGACGCTCCTACCTAAAAGAAACAACTATTGGGAGGATTCAAGAAAGTAGAAATGCCAGAAGAAAGTGGCGTACACATTAAAAATATACATTAAGTACATAAAAGTACACAACAAAGCACATGTAAAAGGTCACAATGTACACAATTTTACTTGTCGCTTGTCGAGTTGTCGCACAGAGTAAATAGATCGAAACTTGTTAAACTTTTTTTAAATTTGTCGAGGAACGAGCGGGCTAATGGAAAGATCCTGCGAGAGTTCGTCGACACATTAAACGAGGTCAAGCTCTTGTTTTTAAAGCAATTTTGCGATCAAAGTCCTCACCTCCATAAAAGGAACTGCAAACATTCGAGCAATAATCGATTTAATGAAAGGGGAATCGAAGGGTCCCGTAGGTTTGCGTTTCAAAATTTACGACTAACTCTAGCATTTAATTGGAAATTCGTGCCGCAATAAAAACGACTTGATGACCTAAGATTAAAATGGGAACTCTTTAAAATGAAACTGGATGCTAAATGGCTCATGGCTCGCAGTCTCACGTTCACAAATAATGCTTTTACTTGAGACTCGCTCGGATACAGGGATCTGTCGAGACTTATTTGAATAAAATGGAAATAACTAGAATTTGTGCGAGTTTTACGTTTGTCAGCTTTGGCAGATAGTTACCTACATAGTTATTTGCATGGTAGGTATCGGATAACTTCTGAGACGTAAGATGAGCTCGCATGTATCCCAGACTACGCAAAAACAAAGTTGGTATTAAGGCGCTATTAGCTGCCAACGACCTTGAGTGGTTAGCTTGCGTGTTCTGCGCTGAGCTCACGCAACGCGTCGTATGTCCACCCAGTAATAGGTCTCGCCCATCAAGGAGCGCTGTCCGAAATTAGACGCATTATTAATTTATTACACAAAAAACAACAAGTATTAAACTAAAACACTGAGACTTAATTGTAAATAATTAAATGATCTTTAAAATTGTGAAGGTTTCATAAAAATACGCTTTTTAGTTTTTGCGTGATTCTCAATTTTATATCCGAGTTATGTTATAAAAATATAATTTCAAATATTCTGAGATCAAATTACGAAAAAAATTGTCTAGAGTAACATATATTTTTTTCAAAGAAATATGACAAGTCGTTTATAGTAGGGGAGCCCAAGCGGGGACGTGATGTTTAATTAAAAACCATTAAAGTCGTTTAACTGCGCCTGAATAGTAAACTATGAAATGAAAATATTATGATGTAAAATAATACCATGCCGGGTAGGATGGAAAATGTATTCAAATAAGGAATATGGCTTTAAATATCTGCTCAATGCTGACAATAATTATCTTTTTCATTAAAAGCTGCAGGCGTTTATTTTTTATTTGTAATAAAAAGTAATGTATTTTTTTTGTAAAAAAGTTTTTTATTTTTCTCTTTTTAGTTGTTATACCTCAGAACTAAAACCCCAATAACATGTAACTTGGAATTTAAACATACTGGTAATTGGAGAAAACCAAAACGTCATCTAACTAAAACCCCAATAACATGTAACTTGGAATTTAAACATACTGGTAATTGGAGAAAACCAAAACGTCATCTAGGTATACGTATTTCTCGTTTTTGTTCAGTTTTTCAAAAAGCGCTAAAGCAATTTCGATAAAATTTATATGGGACCACCTCGGGGGTATATTCTTTCGGATCAAAAAAGAATTTTGAAAATCGGTCTACAAATGACAGAGAAATCGGTGGACATACATAAAAAAAAACCCACATACAGTCGAACAATAGAACTTCCTCTTTTTTCGAAGTCGGTTAAAAACAAATGGTTTTAATATTCGACGGTACGATTGGCTCAGTGGCTGGGTGATCTGAATCTGTGCTAAGGGTTGCAGTTTTGATTCCCAAGAAGAGTTTGAGACTCAAGATTATAGATCCAAGTACCTATCTTAGACTATGAAAGGTTATAGACGCAGCATCATTGGACATTAAATGAAGCAGGGTCGTTAAAATGTGTGAGTGACCTCGACGAACATAACGATGACGTTTCGGCTTCTCATTTTGTCTGTGTGAGCTAATTTCGCGTATACAGATACAAGCCGGCTTCTCATTCTGGTATATACTTCAGATTGCTGGCTTTTGGCTCTCTGTCTATAACCTTTCATAGTCTAAGATACCTAAATAGAAACAAAAACTATGCCACGGAAGAAACCGTAAATATGTAATAAATAATTTAATTAAAAAAGAAGAGCACCGCAATCGTTGTAGCAGAAATGTTTTGTTAAACTATTCCGAGTATTCTTTCGCTTCGCAACAAGAGTGCTCGTGACATATAAATTTTGTCTATAAAAGAATTTCCTGTACGTCTGGACAACGATAGTAAGGAAACCAGGAACGGAACTAATTTTTTTTAAAGAAATGAAATGAACATTCACCACAAAGAGCCGGATAATAAAATAAAGGTTCTTTCCCTCTCTCGTAAATCTTTCTAACCAACGAATAGAATAGGGAACGAAAATGGTACAATCTTTAACTTTCTGACAGTTTAATAAGATAATAAAAATATAACCAGGAGAAAAGAATTAATATATCCACACTTTTCGCAGTTTACTTAGATTTGAGTTTCGAGATTCAACAAAAACAATCTTTCAATCTTTTTATGAAAGTTCAGCTTGAATGTTTTTAAACTTTTTCGTCTGAGATAGGTGCGTAGTGAGCGTGTATCTTCTTGTATTATCAAGATTGTGGCGTGATACGCCGTGGAAATTATGTCGAAAGCTATAACGTGAAGTAAGTTGCAGGTAGCTTTTACCCTAAAGGCTTGGGGTATTAGCTACCGCACACTTTCATCGTAACTTAAGATCCCATTGAATTTCCACGAGTTTTCTCCGCAAAACCAGATTTGTGAAGAAACTCCGCCTTTTGTTGGCCTTTGTTGACATTCAGTAATCTTCCTTTCCTCTTTTGTTTTTGTTTCAAATAGTCACTTTTAAAGTATGTACTTTAATTATAATTATTGTAATTACACTGTTTAACTTTTAGGGAGATAATAGTTTAATCAATTATAAGACTAGACGAAATGTCAATTCACCTTTTTATCATTACAAAATAAAATCAGAGGCTCATAATTAAGTTGAATTATCGAAGCACAAGAAGATGGCATCGAATTGTTACAAATAAGTGTACGAGACATTAATGAAGACGGCAGAGTCCAGAAACAGCTTCTAATACACTTCTGGACACATCTATTGGCCCACCTTAGAGTTTAGGTTTCGATGGCCCCTACCGAAATATGATTGCTAGATTGAACAAAAACTGTTGATGCAGTTTTAAACCTGATACATTTTACCATCTTTTTCGATCGTATTGTTTTAAATTTGAATTCAGAATACCATACGACATGGAGCTACGCCTAACAAGTCGGATATGCGCCTTGTTAAAGGCAATTGATTTTTGAATAAAAAACATGTTTTATCAAATAAAGGTTTAATTTAATAACGCGTGTTGCCTCCATGGGCATCTACCACAGCTCTCATACGATTAGGCATAGAGTTTATCAACCGCTCTATGAAATTTTGAGGGATCATCTCCTATTCCTCTTCTATGGCAGATTTCAACTCCTGCATCGTCTGGGCAACTGGCTGACGAGCCCTAACACGTCTTTTTAGCTCGTCCCACATGTGCTCAATGGGGTTCATGTCTGGGCTTCTGGCTGGCCAGTCCATAACTGTGATGTTCACATCCCGAAGATATTCCCTGACGATGCCGGCCGCATGGGCTCTTGCATTATCATGCATAAAAAGGAAATTTGGGCCCACATAGTCCGCGTATGGTATCACGTGAGGTTCTAAGCACTCACGAATGTACCTTTCACCATTTAATGTTGGCAGCCGTGGTCCTGTAACAACCTCAAGTTGAGTTTTGCCGCTCGCGGATATACCGCCCCAGACAGTCCATGAGCCACCGCTATAAGCAACCCTCTCTTCAAAGCAGCATTGTGCGAAACGCTCTCCCTTACGTCGGTAGACCTTCTTCCTTCCATCATTGCCATGTAACACAATTTTAGACTCATCAGAAAAGAGTACACGGCTCCAATTTTGCTGTGTCCAATTTAAATGACTGCGTGCGAAATGAAGGCGCGCTGTTCGGTGGGCTCGCGTTAGTTTGGGCCCATTAGCTGGCTTGTGTGGTACCATATCGCGTTCTTTTAACCTTCTCCGAACAGTTCGAGCGCTCACAGATACTCCGTGGAAGTCGCGAAGTTGGTTTTGTATCTCAATGGAGGTAAGGTGACGATTTCTCAAGCTGGTCGTCACGATGAATCGATCCTGCCTTTCAGTTGTGACCCGAGATCGTGGCCTTCCTTGGCGACGAACAAAGCCGCCAGTCTCTAGGTACCTCCGATAAACATTTCGGACCGCAGATCGACTTAAATTAAGTTGAGCACTCACGTTTCTTTGGCTGTGTCCGGCCTGAATAAGTGCCACAGCTTGGGCGGCGACTTCAGGTGAAGTATCCATAGATTATTGATAGAACCTCACCTTAATGTTAAGAATACGTAATGTTTGTTGCAAAACCAAAGATATCAATCACTTTTTCAAGAATTAAATCCAAGTAAACCAATAAAACCAAGTTTTCTTAGTATTCGATTGTTTGATATCAACAAACAGGCTCCAAATTGTCTTTTGTTTCTTTAAATTCTGTGTTCGAAATTAAAAAAAAGACTATTGAATGAAATTGTGAATGTGCCAGGTTCAAAACTGCATAAAAACTTTTTGCTCGACCTAATATAAAATTTTAGCTAGGACCAAACGAAACTGAAAATACAAGGTGGGCCAATAGATGTGTCCAGAAGTGTAGTAACATCAGTGTCCGCACACATCACACGTTTTGTTCCTGCCCTGGCTGCCTGTGTGCGGCCGGATAGTCGGAAGTGTGCAGTTATGTGAGCAAACTGACGCGAACAAAATTAGTTACTGTGTGATTTGATTTAAACAATATAAAAGTAAACGAAACAGTCCAGTAACAGCCTCCAATAGTAACGTCAGTGTGTGCACACATCTGCCCGGGGGTTGAGGATAAATTCGAAAGAGTTACCTCGCCCCTGGGCACTCAGGGCAGGGAGGAACAGGGGTGGGTTTTAGTCAGTAAGAGTCTGACACGCCCTTCCGCTCCACCCTAGAGCGGAAGAAGTCATAGGATGATATCCCACCCCCCAAAAAAAAAAAAAAAAAAAGTGTGTGCACACATCGCACGCTGTGCCCCTGCCCTGGCTGCCTGGGTGCGGCCGGATAGTCGGACGTGTGTAGTTATGTGAGCAAACTGACGCGAAAAAAACTAGTTTCTCTAGTGTGATTTGATTGAAACAATATAAAAGTAAACGACACAGTCCAGAAACAGCCTCTAATATTAACGTCATCGCACGCTGTGCCCCTGCCCTGGCTGCCTGTGTGCGGCCAGATAGTCAGAAGTGTGTAGTTATGTGAGCAAACTGACGCAAACAAAACTAGTTTCTCTGGTGTGATTTGATTGAAACAATATAAAAGTAAACGAAACAGTCCAGTAACAGCCTCCAATAGTAACGTCAGTGTGTGGACACATGGCACGCTGTGCCCTTGCCCTGGCTGCCTGGGTGCGGCCGGATAGTCGGAAGTGTTTAGTTATGTGAGCAAACTGACGCGAAAAAAACTAGTTTCTCTAGTGTGATTTGATTGAAACAATGTAAAAGTAAACGAAATAGTCCAGTAACAGCTTCCAATAGTAACGTCAGTGTGGGCACACATCGCACGATTTGTCCCAGCCCTGGCTGCTTGGGTGCGACCGGATAGTCGGACGTGTGTAGTTATGTGAGCAAACTGACGCGAAATAACGCGAACAAAACTAGTCTCTCTAGTGTGATTTGATGAGGCTGCCTGATATTCAATAATGGATAGTGGATCTCAAGAATAGGTAGGACTATGAAAAGCTGAAAGTGACTACTTCTCTTATTTTGGATTTAATTATCAGGCTTGCAGTATAGCTACAATAGCTCCCTTGTAGCTCCCGGTATGGAAGTGAAGACATTTTAAGTTTCTTCCTGCTTTTTTAGTCAAAAGGAGTAGACTGCATATATGTGCGTTGTTCAATGGTTCTTTACCTATCTAAGTTTAACTATGAAGAATTAAGTTCCACCGTTATCTTACTTACGTATCAAGTGGCTGACTTGCCAAAAATTACTTTACTTATGTACCTACGTATTCCTTGAACAAAAAGTTTTGGCCACCCAATTCTCCAAACACAGCAAGAAACAAAGCCAATCGTCGGGTTCACCCGTGCACGTCTGACTCTGCGGAACAAACGCGTCAGATTACGTTCGTCTAATTTCCGTTAAATTAACCTTATGGTGTGACATATTACTTCCGCGTCGATGGGAACCTACTCGCAAGGGCGTCCTCTGAGTATAGGATTATAACTGCTCGTTGTGATACAAATACCGTCATTGTCACCATTATAGCCTTTTCCCTTGTGTTTTGATAAAGGCTTTTAGTCTAATAAGATACTGTTAATGTCATTATTACGTTTGGATATATCGTTACTATGTAGGGTAAAAGGAGATTATTTGGTAGAAATGTAATTTGGTGATAGACTTTTAAGTCTTTCACGACGTTCACAGTGATGTGAAATGATGCGTCACTACGTCTCTCACTCTTGCGGCAAACTGCTTGCATCATTTCACGTTACTGCGTGCATAGGTCGAGAAAGACTTTTAAAAGGCTGTCACCAAAATGCCTTTCTCAGCAAATAATATCCCTTTACTATCTCCAATGTTGTATATGTGACTTTACATGTTTGTGAACGCACCCACGATACAGGAATAAATCCTAGAGTGGGGCAACGATGCTAAGAAAAAAAAAAAAAAAAACTATATGTGATCCGACTGTAAGAACACGTATACAAGATCACATAAATAATTTATTTATCTTCCTCTGTAGATAAATAGATCATAGACATTTTTTGAAGACGGCTACGCTGTTTTAGAGTAGGCACAGAAAGTCTTCTAATGTTTGCGGCTCTTCGTGAAATGTCAAACCCAAATGTGCGCATGCTGCGTATTCCAGTTTTATTCGGTATAGTTTAGTCTAAAGAGTTACGTACTAACCTTTCTATAGATATAGACACTATTTGTTTGTCGGTTTCACAGAAATTGGATGCGGAATAAATGTTCTGCCATCGAAAACCTGACCGCAGTTGACGTTGTTGTGCCCGGTAGATCAATCGATGAATGTGTGGGGTAGAAGGGCACTAGTATGTGGAAAAGTTTAACGTCCATCGTATCGTATTCGTTATATATGTCGCAGAGAAATGAGGATACCAGGGATTTCACGAAATCCCTAGGGATACCACGAAGTCACGGTAGATCTCGAATATTCTTGTTTATTACGTCTTCTTACTAAAATGTTTAGTGTTATGACAAAATGCTAATATAATGTCAGAGATATGTCGTTTCACTAAACTAAATCTAGTAATAGGAGAAAAGTGTTGATGGATAAAATAATAAAACAAAATTACAATTTTTTTTATGCATTTTTATTAGATTTATTAAAGTTTCAATCAACTAAACATAAATAAAAAAACTGGCCAAGTGCGTGTCGTACTTCGCACATTTAGGGTTCAGTAGCAGATGTATTTTTGACTATTTGTATGTCTTTGGGTCAACAAGATGCTTATACTGTGAAAATTTGAAGACTAGCTCCAACCGTTTGGCTGTAAAGCCTGTGTGACAGACGACGGACAGACAGACAGACGGACACGTGAGTGACAGCAATAGGGCTTCGTTTGGACCCTTCGGGCACTGAACCCTAAAAAACAGACACCGGATGTTCAGCCGGCAATGTGCTAATGACGACGGTCGTAAGTAAGCTAAACTATTTCTGTCTGCAGGGTTTAAGGCCCTTCTCGCGGTCCAGTGGCGCCCTCATTGAATAAAAAATCGTAGCATAGCACAAAAAATAAATATTAAAAAATCCAACTTCACGTTTGTTACAAAGAGGATAAAGAATTTTTATGTTGTTAAAACAGGTCTCAAAATGTTTCGTATCCAAAGTAGTAGGCAAAAGTGTCAGAAACGGCCGTTTTTGGCACTTTTGCCTACTAACACGAAGGAACTTAACACGAAGGGGATGAAGGCGGCTTCGTTCGCTTGCTTTGCTCGCTCACTCTAGCCCCCTTCATTCCCTTCAAACCTAACCTGTCCGTGTCGAGGGCCCCTGCAGCCTGCCCCGATCAGTGTACTGCTTTTCTTATATTACAAGATTTAGTTGAGTGAACGAACATAAATTACTGGCATTATATTAGCATTTTGTCATATAACTAAACATTTTTAGTAAGAAGACGTAATAAACAAGAATTATTCGACATATACCGTGATTTCGTGGTAGCCCTAGGGATTTCGTGAAATCCCTGGTGTCCTCATTTCTCTACTACATAATATATACTATAGCGTCTACTAGAGTTTGTTAAACAATCACGCCTGAGTGACTGCACGGATTAGGGTGCAATTTTAATTACAGTTAAACCATGGCCTGGTTGATGAGATACAATACTTTTATTACAGTATAGTACAATCACGTGAGGTAATTTTTAACTTTTACGCGAGCACAGCCGCTAGCAAAAGCTAGTCTCCTGATAAATATACATTTTATAAAATGCTTCTAAAACCCCTCACTGACATCAGACCAGCAGTACAGGCAAAGAAGTCAAGTACAATTGCGTTGCATGCTATAAAATGGTAATCCAGGTTATGATTGGCACTAGTAAAATTTTCACAGCTCCCGCGTCGGTCGGCGAGCTGGCGGGCTGGCGTGCCGCGATAGGTCAGTTTAATCGGATTCTTTATTCATGAGACCACCGCTGCACCGACGCTGTATTCAAAATTACACTTCGCATATTAACCGGAATTAACACTAGTTTATAATATTGGAATGACTGCTTAATTTATGCGCTCAATTTGTCGAACCTATTAGCCAATTTGTGTACATTTCCATCTGCATTTCTATGTGCATAATTTCTTGGTTCGCCTACTCATCTTAAAAGGTATGAGAAACCCGAGATATAAGATAATCGTCGATTCGAGGCAATGCATTCGAGATTAGACGTGGTACGTGCGCTGTGTGCAAGTGCATCATCGTAGACCGTGAGAGATAATTTGAACTCTCAGTTACCCTATACACTCGTACTAAGCTACAAGCACCTCTTGACTTTAGACTTGTTACTTTTTAGTCTTTTGAGACAAGTTTGTTCGATTGTTTTACATCGTCTGTTTTAGCATTGTACCGAGTTATTATCGTTTTACTGCGATATAATTACGATACGATAATGATGGTTTTCATATTACAGGCCAACGTCGCATCAATAATGTCATTTACCTGCTGACACATCCATAATGTAGGCTCGGGGCAGCGAGTAGACGTGGTCCGATTTACTTCAATTTGAGTCCATGTCGTGTGGCGATGCGGTGGCTACTGAAAATTTAATGCCACGGGCCTCTCGTTACTCTGTGTCAATGTTCGGCACCCAGTACATATGAAGGTATATTTATATTGCTTCTCAGCCTTCTCGGATAGTCGGGAGAACGTATTGCATTTTCTATGTAGTGGATTAATAGTCAATGTGTGGTATGGAAGTTCACGTTAGCTCTGCGTGGTTTTGTTTCAGATGTAAGTGCTTGGAACGTGACGGCCTGACTCGCGTGGCCGCCCATCATATTGTATGCAGCGTTGTTTTTGTCTTATACATACCTAATAACACAGTTGGTTTATTTAATGGACGACGTGCTTTCTTAAACCTAGCTGTGTTAAGATTTTGTCTATATCTAAAAAAAGCTTTGACAATCTCGTTCTTTCTGTCTGTTTGTCCGCTAAGTTCTACTTAGCTACAGAACGTATTTTGAAGAAGTTATTACCATTTTTTTATTTAATGTACGTCCGATAGGTTTAAAATGTGAATAATAAATTAATAATAACCTAAGATGTAGCATAGAAATCTAGATGTTTTGACATGTCGCGACATGTACCTGTGCGAAACAGTCGCAAAAAGATAGTTTTATCGTTACTAAGTTATACCTAAAGGTGATCACTAAATAATGGATTCCCAAGCGAAAACAACATTTTAATTGGGTTCCTAACATCCATCGGTACTTAACTATCAATTTACCAAACTAAATTGGTAGATAAAGTTATAATGAAATTTTCAAACTTCAAATTGAAACGTTTGATATTTAACTAGCCTTTAAATTAGTCAGTCACTCACAACTAACAATTGCAAATGGATTTATGTTGTCGATTCGTTTCACTTCAGTAGGTTATAATATACCAAAATATCATCGTAAACATAGTATTATGTTTAAAAATAATAGCTTCGGCCAGCGGTTTCGCCTGCGAGAGAATCGAAAGCTATCCCAAGGGCTCCTGGGATAAAAAGTATTCTATGACCTATTCCAGACTATAATCTATTTCTGTGCCAAATTTGATGCAGATCCGTTCAGCCGTTCTGGCGTGATTGAGTAACAAATATCCATAGGTACATCCATCCTCACAAATTCTTACATTTATAATATTAGTAAGAAGTAGGATTATTTAAGAGGGTTCCTAATTTTTTAGGTTGGTTCCATACCAAATGAATGACTCAATCAACTCAGCCTATCGCAGTCCACTGCGGGGTATAATACGCCACTCCTAAACTGCGTTACCACAACACCCGGTCCTCTGCCTCTCACATCCAGTCTGTTCCAACCAGCTAGTATTACTAGGGTCGTCGATTCACCTAGACAAAAACGTTTTTTTTTAAAGATTTTCTTTGTTACCTTGTGTACACAATAACTAAGGGAAAATTGAAAAATGAAAACTCATGAACTGTTTTCGAATAAATATATCGTCGTTTTTTAACAACAAAAAAAAACAGGCTTTTGCTACTTAGGAAAACTATCTAATCTCTTAATTAATTAGTGTGTACCTATCAGTGTAAGGCAGAAGTTTTTTTTGGAAATGAAAAGCAACTGTCGTTACGGACTAATTACTTAATAGACGTCACGTAAATAAATCTACGATGAATAAATATTCATTGTAGATGATGAGTATGTATGGACGTCAAAAGTAATTAATCAATATTTCGGCGATAACCTCTGTGTAACGTCTAACCCGTGTAATCGAAATTATTTGGTATTCTCACGAAGATCGCAATAAAACCTACGAGATGAATCGAGTGTTTGAAATAGCAATTTTAAAAATAGGAGAATGAAGAACGGGAAAAGCCTATTTTGTCCATCCAGCCGGTGAGGCAATGCTCATAGATGTTTTCAACTGCTTTTTTGCTTTTCCCTTCCTGTAGAGTATAGATAGATTTCTGCTGTCGTCACTCCCATCCATTCGTTTCGCTTGTCTAGCCTCGGGTGAACCTACGTACATAATATACGTATGGCCGTAAAGCCGGTATGAACGCGCAAATGTTAGGGTTCTTATAATGTTTTAGTGCGAGATTTTACTTTAATTAAAAAATTTCGCACTAAAACATTATAAGACTACTACTACATTAACATCCTTTTTAAAGTCTGAAAAACTAAATGATTTTTACTCGTGCGTCAGTGCTTAGTTACTTTGTTCAGAACCTACAATTATGTAGGTGTGTCTTTTTGTTCGAATTTTAAGAAGTTCTAAACGTTAGCACAATTTTGTGCATTCCTTGTCGAATCTGAGCGTGTCCCGCTTTACTGCGGTGTTCTTAGAGAGAGGTGCGCGGAACCCAACACTCGCCATTGTCTCTTTGGCACTCACTTTACGGGCTAATTGATTCTCTTTCATGCAGCGCCGAACAAGAAAACGCTGTTAAGATTTCTCTGCATTGTTCGTTAATTGAAGTTGTTCCTGGTGCAATGCCATCAGTTCCGTACACCTTGCACCGCAGCGGTTGGCTCATTGTTTGCAATGTTAAATAAATTAAACAATAGGCTCTTGTCCTAACAAAAATAATTAGTCCGTTTGTTAGATTACCAAATAATATCGGACACGTATTTTTTTTGGTCACGTAAACCAATAAAAAACTTTTTAACAAAAAAATTAACCGACGAAAAAGAACTAAAAAGCAAAAAATAAATAAACCTTTTAAGTCTTGAGTATTGAGCTTATTTACCTACATAAAATATCAAATTTTATATAAACTAAGTTTGAGCCGGCGCCAAACAACAATCTGATTATTAAATATCAAAATTTTATAAGTACTTACAAATGAAGAAGGCTGTGTAAGTAAGTAATTAATCATTTTATTAATTGGCGCCGACTCAAAATTAGTTTATATAAAATTTGATATTTTGTGTAGGTAAATAAGCTCATTACTCAAGACTTAAAAGGTTTATTTATTTTTTGCTTTTTAGTTCTTTTTCGTCGGTTATTTTTTTTGTTAAAAAGTTTTTTATTTTATGATTTTTTGTGGCTCGCATCATCTTTTAACACTCTGAGGCTAATTTCTAATTCTTCATCATTCCTCTTGCCACTGAGCTGATGATATAACCATCCTTCAATGAAGTTCCCAGGATATTGACCAGTTGAGGTTACCTCCAATATTGTAAAGACGTCTTTTCTTCAAAGCATATTAAGTGGTATTTGTTGCACTAAAACCAGTTTTTATATCTAACTTCTAATGTTTAGGAATGGATGTGATGGTTCCTAAATGCAAATACCTGATTAAGTTATGTAAAGTAAACAGAAACAATATTCGTGCCAAATTTTCGAGGTTCACTCTCAATTTTTTCAGGATCCCATGATTAGATCCTGATGTCCGTGGCATGGGACCACAATTGAGGTACACCCTATCAGAAACGCTAAACGTGCCACAAATTTCGAGGTTTTCTCTCAATTTTATCAGGATTCCACTGTCACATCCTGACTTCCTCAACATGGAACCACCCTTGAGGTATACCCTATCTAATAAAAAAAGAATAAACAAAATCCATTAATAAATGACGGAGTGAGCGCTGAACATACTCAAAAAAAAAAATATATATATATACGGTCGAATTGAGAACCTACTCTTTTTTTTTCGTCGGTTAAAAATGAGGACGATACAGTGCGTTGAAATTCCGCGTGACGTCAAATATCGTATCGTGTTCAATACACTTTGTAATGATAAGTGACGTAACAAGCCTTTACTCCTGAACTTTAATGCGTTTTATCTTTGTAATTTTTATTGGTTTGGTAAAGCAAAACATAAGTGTCCAATTTTTTTTATAATCTAAGTTACGGACTAAATAGAATTATTGTTTTTATACCCAGTACAAGACCCTATTGTATATTATAACCGTTCGAATTTCGAAAGTATTGAAAGAAAAAAAAAAATAAAGAAAAAGGCAGTTTTAGAAGAAATAAAAATTATAAAGATTCAAATGTATCGATACCTATACGAGTATATTTAAAATAAAGAAGAGTGTAATTTCTTATTAATTAATACATAACTTTATAGTTAAAAAAAAACATTTTTTTAAACAAGCTTTATCTCAAATTAAATGTTCTCGGTGGGGTTATGTTGTTTTATCACAGAGATGCAGTGGCCACCTTCCAGCTTCATCATCAGACCCTGGATATTGTCTAGGTTTAAAATGCTTCTCAAGACAAATCAATCAAGCCCAGACTAGATGGGTTTATCTTGTTTAGTTCAGAAGTTCCTATGGCCATCTTCCGTCTCCATCATCAGTCCAACTTTATGGTACCATATCATGGTATTGTCACCGAAGATACATATAATTATACACCAAATTTGAGTCCAATCGGACATCGGGAAGTGGGTCTAATTTGAGTTGCAAGATTCCACCCTAATAAACATGGTTACATACATACATACATACATACATTGTAAGTTAAATAAAAACTTGTAAAAAGGTTATTTATTATATTACGAAAAGCAGTGACTTTTTCGTACGGACCTATTTATAGGCCTCTGCTAAATAAAAATGCATTTTGAATATTTGCATTAAAGCAATGAATTTACGAATTTAAACATTTATTATTCAGCTGGTTCAAAGGGGCAAGCGGTAAATCATGACATCGCTCAATATAAACAATAGGTACGGCCATAAAGATAACAAGGGTGGAAGGTGGCCACATTAGTCTTACCGTGGTGTAACGTTTGTTCGTCTGACAGTGTTCATTAAGGCACAAAAGCGTTGTCTATCAGGCAGTTTCCGCGGCGGTCGTGTTCCTTCTTAACAAATTGCTGGAGTAATGTGCTTGGACAATGGAAGTGCTCCTCAACGGAACTACCAAGCTACTATTTACTTGTCTTCCTAGTCATGGGGCAGTTGTGCTTTACTTAATAACAATGAAGCGAATATAGTTTCACTTACGTTGCATTCATCTGAAGCCTTTTAATGCCCCCACTGCTGGGACACAGGCCTTCTCCCTATGACAGAACAGTTGTAGCGAAAAAAAGTTTGAAAACTGTAGCGGTATCGTAGTGTAGTATCGTTATCGAAGGAATAATAATAATAACAAGAATCCTTACGAAAATTATAATCGAAAAAGTAACTCTTGTCTGTCTGCCTGTTTGTTCAAGTAAGAATTTGGTTTTCTCTTAAAGTAACAACTTAGCCGTGATAATTTTTCTATAAAGTAGCTTTTAGGGTTGGGGTTGTCCGCTCGACCGAAAATTTCACTTTGGTTTAATATTTCGCAAACAAATCACTGCATGGAAAAATATTTTGTCTAACCCCGCAATGATTTTGCAAGTCCTATTCAACGATACACCACATAATAGGATAGGCGGGAAAAAAAGTTATCTCCACTTTACTTTAATTTTGTAATATTTTTAAATTTTTTATAGGCCTGAAATAAAAATGATTTGATTTGATTTAATTTTACGTGTATGGGAGCTACCATAAAAAAAAACCGCCCAAGTGCGAGTCACTCGCGCATGAAGATTTCCGTACCATCGTAATTCTATCAAATTTAAAATTTTACCTAATCCCTTCATAAGTTGTGATAGACGGGTTTTTCCAATTTTACTGGTTTATGTCGTCTGTTAAATTGAAGTAAATAATTTTCTGTGTTTGTCATTCAATGTGAATACTTGTGAATGCGACGGACGCCTTGTTACTTATTAGGATCGAGCAAAAAATGTAAAAACCACCAATACACGTTTCTAGTAGGGAAACCCTCTTTAATATTTTTTTAATTGTTGTTATAGCGGCAACAGAAATACAAATTCTGTGAAAATTTCAACTGTCTACCTCATCATTACGGATCATGAGATACAACCCGCTGACAGACAGACGGATGGACGGACGAACAGTGGAGGCTTAGTAATAGGGTCCAGTTGGTTATCCTTCCGGTACGGAACCCTAAAGAAAATCTTTTTCAAGATTTTATTAGTTCATTATCCTGGCATGATTAATATATGTACTAACAGCTATGCCTCGGATGGACAGACGGACAGACCGAAACTATAAGGGTTTCTTGTCCTTGTTCGGACTACGAAACCCTTAAAAAAGCTTTAAATTTTTTTACCTTAATTTTTTGTTTTGTGTTCTTTAGTGTCTTTAGTCATAATTTTTAATTTTTAACCGACTTTCGAAAAAGGAGGAGGTCCTATGTTCGACTGTATGTTTTTTTTTTATGTATGTCCGCGCATTTCTCCGTCAGTTGTAGACCGATTTTCAAATTTTTTTTTATCCGAAAGAGTATAGTCCCGAGGTGGTCCCATATAAATTTTATCGAAATTGCTTTAGCGCTTTTTGAGAAACTGAACAAAAACGAAAAATACGCATATCTTGATGACGTTTTTGTGTTCTCCAAATGTTTAAATTCCACGTTCCATGTTATTGGGGGTTTTAGTTCTGGGGTATAACAACTAAAAAGCGAAAAATAAAAAAACTTTTTTACAAAAAAAAACAACCGACTTCCAAAAAAAAATACACTAAAAATTTAACAAGAAGGTGTTCGTATTTTATTTCTTCGATATTTGACACCGACTTCCGAAATTAAAGTTATTTTTAAATTTTTAGTGTATTTCTTTTTGGAAGCCGGTTGTTTTTTTTTGTAAAAAAGTTTTTTTTGTAGTTCTGCATATATCTCGTGACATTTCTGTAGCGTATGGCAATCGTTCCCGCTTATAGAATTTCACTTTGTTTAGAGTCCCAGGACACAACAAAGCACACGCATAAATAGTGTAGTACTCTTAGTTTCCAGGTTGATAGATATTTGCTAGCTTACCACTGCCGTCCGTATTTACATAAGTCTCTGCTAGCAGGCACACGTCGACAGCAGGCGGTGGCGACCTTCTTTTATAAGTTGCTTTGCAGGATAGATAGCTGAAAAAAGAGGAATGTCTAAAGACACTTCCTCTGCCTATTTGAGTACTTTTGCAGCCTACCCAAATGTCCTTGCTGTGGTATTTGTTAGTCGGCTCATTGAGCTCCTTAAGGTTCTCAGTTAAGCTACACGATAAATGACAAATGCATGCACTATCTGGACAGGTCCACTTAAATCTGCGTGGTGCTTTCCTCAAAAACTCATCTCAGACATTAACGTAAATGGTTCTCATATGATTTAACCAGTACATATTGTATAAACCTTAATAGACTGACCTCTGAGTTCGTGTCGGTGTTTCTTATTAGAGTAGTCGGCTAGGAAACACCGGCCTCATCTAGCTTAAACTGACAAAAAATATTGACGTGTAAAAGTATTATTTCTATCTTATTTACAAAAAAAAACCAAATAAATGTCATTTATCATTAATTAATTCAAAGATAAGGTAATAGCTACGTACGGAACTACTAGTACGTACGTACGTACGTTCGGAAATCAACCCCCGGGATGCCCGCTCGTAATGTTTTACATGCTTATCGCCCTGTTCAAAACCCTGTTCCTGAAAAAAACTATTACCAATCATGATGCCCGCATTACACGAGGCTAGCTCTTCTAGCTGGGATGTCAAAATTATGGCAAGTTAGTCACACCAGGCCTCATATACGAATCTATAGATCTATCCACATTTTCCAAAAGCCAGGACATGTCCTACTTGCTTGCTATCCTAGCTTCATAATCTATCCTCGTGTAATCAGGACATACAAGTATTTCGAATGACTTTTTGTCCTATGAATCCGTCATTAGCAAGTCACCAGATTCTAAATTAACCAGATTCGCAACTTACTATTTTACTGATAGACAACCTCATGACATAAACTGATGAGAATCTGAATGAAAGGTTGTCCAAGAGCGAGCGAAGCGAGCACGGGAAATTAGGGCACCCTGACTCGGACAGGTTATATCCTTTGTGTTAGGTTCCATAGACCTTGCAGACAGAATTAGGAGCTCCGCATAGCAGGGCTCCGTCAACTTACCTTATTTACGACACTCGTTAACACATTTCCGGCTGAACATTCGGCATTGTATAGAATACCTAGGCAAAGTTTGGGATAAATATAACCGTCATTTTGGTACTTTTTTTGTGACTTTGTGTTTCATCGTACATTTGGTGAGTTGTGAATCTGGTTAGTTGAGTATCTGGTGACTTGCTAATAAGCGCTATCAATGATGTGCTACAGGAGAATGATCTTTTATCATTTTTTCTTGTCGGTATCGTGGTGATAAGGCAAAATTTGTAATTCAAAGGATAACAAAGGAAACGACATAAAGGAAACGACAAATTGAACTAAAAATAATTTATTGATTTTTCTCCACCAGTATCTTGTCTTTAGAGAGAGTAATGCCACACATTCTATGTGTTGATATTAGCAGTTGACATTGAAAATAATAACTGTTTACTTTATTGAATGTTAAATAGGTGGGTCTATCTTTAACATTCAAGAAAGTTAATTTTTCCGATAATTTTTACATAGAAGTTGCTGCACGCAGAAGTATCTCCTTAACCTCATGCTTTATTTCTTTGATACATACTATGATAGTGTCATGTGTTATCTCACTAATATTCCAGTAAACGTATTTAATTTTCTGTTCAGTTCGCTACTTTTACATAGTATCGTAAAAACAAACGGATGGTCTGCTACGAATTCAGCGGTAGATCTAAATGCGCCCCTGACATCAAGGCTTATATCTGAAATGTTCGTTTCGATTAGTTTGTGATCGAAAAAAATCATTTGATTGTTATGTCTGTACTAAATATAAATAAATGTATACTATTGTATAAAAATTACGAATAAAAACGTAATTAAAACAATAATGTCCAGACTGGAGATAGCCGGAGGTTTGAAAATCCACGCTCTCTGGATTTTAAAATTCTATGGATCGTTAAGTTATTTTGAAGTAGATAACATTAACGAAGTGTAAGAGAATGGCAAAGGCTTATAGGTTTGATAAACACTGCCCAGGCAGTGGTAAAATATAATATTTATCAATAATATTTATGTAACGAAATATATCTAACAGTTTTTTTTTAACTCACAGGTTAGGTATTTGATTAAGAATATACGTATATATATATATATATTATGTTTATCACAAGAAATACACATCATGCACGTACATATTTTGCAATATCAAGGAAAAGATTGAGACACTAGAATAATATAAAGCCAGGAAACGGTCTTTAGTGGTTAGAAATAGAAGTTTTGTAGAAGATAAAAGTTGCTCAGAATTGGTATCATAAACAACAGATGAACAGAAAGCAGAGCAAGGCGAAGCTGTTATAAATGATTGAAATGGTCATGCTCTTAGCGCAAGTGATGCACCAACATGCTCATACGCGTAGGTAGGTACTGTGACGACCTTATGTTGGCAACCTTATGGTGAAGACTGGCACGTTAGAAGTTTGGAACTTTCTAGAAACTCTTGGAACGCCAATTGAGAATTTATAATAAAAGAAGATTTTAGTTTTTAAGTAGACTTCTCCTAGCCCGCTCGAAGAGGGCACATGTATTAATTTCATTATTCAATATAACATATTAATGTTCCAGTTCTCTTTCTTTTATAACACATCACACATAAGCAGTCACTCTTATACACCACCCTCTCGCACCGCGAGCGAGTAAAACAAACCCCCAGGAACGTAAAAGGAATCTCCAGGGACCAGCACTAAGAGAAGCTGCTCCAGGTCCCTATAAGTGGCGGCGAGCGCCGGGAAAGAACGCCGTATGTAAGAGTGACGGCAACGGTAACGGTGTGCGGTGGACAAACTGAGGACTGATGCAGTGACAGCATCAGGATAAGAGGAGTATACTCCAAGCTGAGTGGTTCCATTTTTATTTAAGTGTTAAATAATATTAAAAGAGGAAAATGCGATACTTTTCGGGACACACGTATGAAGTGTGCCTCGAAGAATTTATCGACTAGTTTGTGTCGATGGCCATTGCCAAGGGGTGGCGAAAAAGCGATTATTCGTTAATTCTTGGTGTCTGGTTAAAAGGAGCTGCGCATTATTTTTTTAAATATACGTTCCAGTATGAGATGGAATTTGACACGCTGTGCGCGGAGCTTAGGAGAGAATTCCCATGCAAGTGTGTGTCTTGCAAGCACAGAATCAATCAGTGTTTTTATAATCTTGAGAGGCCGGACGTTGTGTCCGAGGCGGATGAACAGTCCGAAGATAATGTGAGCGAGGATAATCAAATAATATTATTTTCTAAGGAGGACGATGATGACCAGAGCTGCGCTGATGCAGGCCTAGTCAATAATGTCCAGGAATATGAAGACTGCGGTCTAGGCGATGATGACCGAAGCTATGAAAATGAAGATACAGAATCGGGTCGGTTATTTACAATTATTCCTAATAATAATATTTCAGAGAAACAAGAGATAATTGTAGTAAAAGAAACATTTGGCGAGCACGAGTCGAATGAAAATTTTATTTGTTTGGGAGTTGTTTCGGCTGATGTCGTCGGCATGGAAAGCTGTGAGGTGGAAGTTCCGTCGGAGACACATGGTTCTTGTGACGATGATTTTGTTCAGGTTGAGTATGTTTCTGCTGATGTTTGTGAGCAGGAGAGCTTCGAAATGGCGGTGGAGTCCAAAGAGCTGTGCGTACCAGTGGAAGTCATGCAAAATCCTGCTATTATTGTTCCAATAGGTGATGGTCCAGCGGATATCTATCGGGATGAAAACTGCATCATAAATATCACTTCACAACATCACAACATTTCACAACAAGCGGAACAGCATTTTTCACGGAATAGGCTGGAGGAGGAGATATGGGCCCTCCCGTATTATATGAAGAGGAATAATTTCCATTTCTTTGCTAAACATAAAATTATTTTTGTATCAATTTTATTTATTATAGCTGACATGCATAGTCATAGCAACGTGACAAACAAGTTTTCGACCATAAATATAAGGTCATAGTAATTACGACGACCCAAATTTTTCGATAAAAATAAAAATATGCGAAAGAGGTCAAGAATTGCTTGTAAACTATTTATTAAAGCAATATTCTGTAAGTAAATATAAGTGTTGGAAATTTAAGAAAAAATTTATAAATTGTTTGTTGAAAATTATTTTATTTTTAAAAATATTTTTAGAGAATAGACAGTGGTGTCAGATGTCATTTGACATGACAAATAATTGTCAGATATCTGGTACGTCAAAATTAGTACGGTTGACAATATAGTAAAAGTTTAAATTTTAACCGACTTCAAAAGTAGGAGGTTCTCATTTGTTTTGTTTTTTATGTGATAATAATCGTTGTGTTTTTTATAGCTGACATGCATTTATTATAGCTGACATGCATAGTCATAGCAACGTGACAAACAAGTTTTCGACCATAAATATAAGGTCATAGTAATTACGATGACCCAAATTTTTCGATAAAAATAAAAATATGCGAAAGAGGTCAAGAATTGCTTGTAAACTATTTATTAAAGCAATATTCTGTAAGTAAATATAAGTGTTGGAAATTTAAGAAAAAATTTATAAATTGTTTGTTGAAAATTATTTTATTTTTAAAAATATTTTTAGAGAATAGACAGTGGTGTCAGATGTCATTTGACATGACAAATAATTGTCAGATATCTGGTACGTCAAAATTAGTACGGTTGACAATATAGTAAAAGTTTAAATTTTAACCGACTTCAAAAGTAGGAGGTTCTCATTTGTTTTGTTTTTTATGTGATATTAATCGTTGTGTTTTTGTGTGTTTCATGTAATCGATATGATGAGCTGCACGGACGTGAATGAAGACTGATGGGAGATGTGACCACCTATCATGAACAAGGAAATATATTTGTTAGGCGATTATTAGTGGGAAATAGATATGAGTTTCTCCAGAGTGCGATTTTAATAAAGATGTTACTACGGTTAGGAGGTAGAGGGAATTGCGGTCCTCTCTCCTAGGGAAAAATGTGTCCGGGTTTTTTGTCGGTTTATACCAACTTTGTTTATGGGGTATAATGCCTTCGCAAAGTAGGATCGAGTTGATTCTGTATGGTGTGACCGAGCCCATGACAATTTTTATGGATTATTCATTTAGAGAGTATACTTCAAGTTATATTTATGGAGCACTCTGGGGGAAGTTCAGGAACAGTGAGTAGGTGTTCATAACAGTGGTCGTTTTTTCTCCTGGTCTTCATAAACGTCCAATGGAGTTAAAATTATTACAGTTTTGAATTTTATTTTTGTAAACCCCTTCTGGGTAGATGCTAACTAGAGCATCTTAGGTCAGAAAATTTAGCAGAGCAGTGTGGCTTTTAGTGAGGTTTTACCTCACTGAAGCCATGTGCATTGCCGGGATATGTGGTGTGCCGAATGGCTCAAATTAATAAAAAGAAAGTTGACCACATCACTCGGGGTGCAGTATGGTTATCCATAGATGGACTTCTGCATCTCCATAGCCCCTCACTTAGGCAGGGAAAAACTGGATAGGGTTAGGTAGGTCTCAATCGGCTTTTCAAATATTTAATTGAATAGAAGACTTACTAGCGTCTGCGCTTCTATTCGTAGGGGCGTAGCTCATGTGACGACCTTATGTTGGCAACCTTATGGTGAAGACTGGCACGTTAGAAGTTTGGAACTTTCTAGAAACTCTTGGAATGCCAATTGAGAATTTATAATAAAAGAAGATTTTAGTTTTTAAGTAGACTTCTCCTAGCCCGCTCGAAGAGGGCACATGTATTAATTTCATTATTCAATATAACATATTAATGTTCCAGTTCTCTTTCTTTTATAACACATCACACATAAGCAGTCACTCTTATACACCACCCTCTCGCACCGCGAGCGAGTAAAACAAACCCCCAGGAACGTAAAAGGAATCTCCAGGGACCAGCACTAAGAGAAGCTGCTCCAGGTCCCTATAGTACCTAAGACTGGAAGACTCCGTTAAATATAATATTATCTCCCTCCATTAAGAAGAACATGAATGGATGGTCCGCTTTGACTACGCGTTTTTCCGATATAATAGCGCTCAAATACGCGATGTTGAATGCTGGAACGATAATGGCGGGAATGGTGCTTAGGACATGTCCAATACATTTATTAGGGAGTGTCCAGATCTGACGAATGCGCCACTCGCGAGCTGCATGCGTGCAGTTACTGCCATTGTTAGTTGCGCAAGCTGCTCGCGCGCATTCAGTAGCATGAACTGCGTGCGGCGCGTAGCAGGCGCGCGAACTTGAAATGCACGCGCGCAGCTCGCGAGCGGCTTGCGATCGGTGCATTCGCCAGATCTGGACACACCATTAGGTGCATTTAGATTGTAAAGATGTGCACTTATTACCTTCACCTACTTAACCCGTTCACACTCCCATGACCTAGGTACCCGGGGGTGGAGGATAAATTCCGGGGGTGGAGGATAAATTCGAAAGAGTTACCTCGCCCCTGGGCACTCAAGGCAGGGAGGAACAGGGGTGGGTTTTAGTCAGTAAGAGCCTGACACGCCCTTCCGCTCCACCCTAGAGCGGAAGAAGTCATAGGATGATTTCCCACCCCCCAAAAAAACAAAAAAAAAAAAATGACCTAGGTACAGGCCAAGGTGGTTGTTACACTATTGTGGTTTTTGTGAGGACCATAAATACTTTTATATTATCAATTTCAAAATTAGAAAACTAATTTCTGACTTTTTGGGGTTGAGTGGGTCATTTCTAAGCATGCACCTTTACGCAACATACGTTTCTTATATCGATCGTTCGTAAAATTAAACAGATAACAAATTATTATCTAAAACCAACAGTTGATAAATTAATTTTTCAGGACCTACTTGTATTAAATTAAACCGCTAGTAATGCATGTATAAAATAAACGAGCGCTAGGAGTATGTGCTACACAAAATGTAAGTTTTTTTTAAGTTCCTTGTTTTAAAATTCGTCACTCTAAATGCACGATTCAGAGGCAGAGGCAGGCAGAACAAGGAATGATTATGAAAACATTTTAGAGACGATATTAATAACAGAAAAGGACGAAAGGGAAGCGTGTAACGACAAAAATATTGGGTAGATTATAACCACTTCACGAAAAAAAATCTTGACATTGAAAATTGGGAATGAAACTGTTATTATTTACTCAATTTGTAAATTGTCCTTTTTCAGCGTTATTCTTTGTCTTGTTTTAAAAAGTCATTGATTTATTAAGGTCCAGGAAGGGCTTAAAGTGCAAAACTGATACCTATTTGCGAATGATTCCATTGAAGGTAATTCTGTTGTCAATAATCAGTGCAAAATAAAATGGCCGGTCGACTGAAAAGTCTTTGGGTGGATTTGGGTTGTACGAAGATCCAAATCCGTGAAACACTGAAATTTATAATGAAACATAATTACAATAAAGACACATTTTGTTATTATAAATCTAATTAATCACGAGTTTAACGCGTTTTTTTTTTTTTGGGGGTGGGAAATCATCCTATGACTTCTTTCGCTCTAGGGTGGAGCGGAAGGGTGTGTCAGACTCTTACTGACTAAAACCCACCCCTGTTCCTCCCTGCCTCGAGTGCCCAGGGGCGAGGTAACTCTTTCGAATTTATCCTCCACCCCCGGGCAGGAGTTTAACGCGTTGGGTACCCACAGATAAGGTAACAATAGATTTTCTATTGTGTCTGTTTCTCCGGTAACTGATTCGTTAAGAGGAAAATACACTGGAAACTTCTGATTTTTTGAAGACGCATCATAGTCTAAAAATCGCCATTCTAAATGTACTAAGGGCGTAAAGTGCACAATCTATTAAATAGGTTCATAAATTTTATGAACGATTCCGTGATATTGAATGCTGGAACGATAATGGCGGCAATGGTCCTTAGTCTAATACATTTCTTAGGTGCATTTAGATTGTAAAGATGTGCACTTATTACCTTCACCTACTTAACCCGTTCACACTACCATGACCTAGGTACAGGCCAAAGTGGTTGTTACACTATTGTGTCTTTCCTGGGGACCGTTAATGCTGATAATCAATTTCAAAGTTAGAAAACTAATTTCTGAGTTTTCGTGGGTGAGTGGGTCATTTCTAAGCATGCATCTTTACACAACATTAATTAAATGGATACTTTTACTATAGCGATCGTACGTAAAATAAAACAGGTAGCAAAATACTATAAACAACCGATCGTAGATAATAGTTATTTATGATACTAGTGTGGTAAGTTGGTTTTTACAAACGAGTAGACGAATGTAAGCCCGAGACAATATCGAGGGCTTACCATAGTTACGAGTTTGTAAATACCAATATCCGCACTTAACAACGTTTTTCAACACATTTGCGAGAAAACAGTGCAAAATGTAACGAAACCAACTTTTATTTTCAGTCGGGCAATTCACAACAATCTTTGACGTTTCTAATACGAAAATGGCGCGAATTTGCAAATGGCCACGTGCGCATGATGCAAATTAGAACTACAGCTTTCGTCTAATTTTCTCTTTATTAAAGTGAGACAAACGTATTGAGCAATAGTTTCCAAGGAGGTTCGATCCTGCCCAGGGGTCGTGGATAAATTCGAAACAAAGTTACCGCGCTCCTGGGCACTCAGGCAGGGAAGGAACAGGGGTGGGTTTTAGTCACTAAAAGTCTGACACGAAGAGCGGGAGAGGTCATTGGAGGATTTCCCGAAACCACAAAAAAAAAAGAATAGGAGGTTCGATCATTCATCTTATTTAATTTTTTTCTCGTAATGTTAAAATCCTTGGTGGTTGGTAAAAAGATTACACCCTGTATAGATAAGAATTCCACCACATCACAAAGCTGTCAACTACGCATACTGTACATCGAAAGTATAGCGTTGCACAAAAGTATAGCGTTGCACAAAAGCTATTGCTGGGAAACGACTTTTATTATTAGGATGAAAAAAAACAATTTTTTATTGCGCGCAATGTAACGCAAACCCAGGCAAGTGAAGTGAAGCCCCGCCCCTTCGCTCTAAGCCGCGTAGGTACTTGTCGGGTACGTTTGATATATTCATTGCGTTTTTGTAACTTCAAAAGTGTAATTTCGAATATTTGAAACAATAAATCGAAAATTCAGGTAGTGATTGTCTGGATTTAAAAAAAATTAATTTTCGTATAAAAGTAAAAAAAAAAATTGCAACTTTGACCTTCAATATCTCCAGAACTAGTGTATTCCCAGGAATGGTCTAGTGTAAAAAAAATGTCCAAATAATGGGTAGATTATGTGGCTTTCGGCTTCGGAAACTGCTTTTTTACATGCGATATATTTTTAATGGAAATTAAAAAAAAGAACCGTAAAGGATCCGCATGTGCAGTATTCGGTAAAATAGGTAGTTAGGTGAGAGTAACTATTTTAACTATTTTATTGCACGTTACGAGTAACTATTTTATGGTGCGTAATTTTTAACTTTCGAACAATGTATACAGGCTTCATAAATGCATTTTTTGAGCAAATGTGTTGAAAATCATTTTTCAACACATTGTAATACGTTTACGTTTAAGTCGTAATACGTTTAAGTTTTTACAGTTCCATGTTTTCGAATTCCCGATATACTTTTAAATGTATTTTTCCTAAGACAGTTATTAAATCACCAGAATACCCGCTCAATTTAGTATTAGTTTGCAATAATTTATCAACGGTTATTCCTAATCGGGTCAAGAAGCGCATTGGTCAACATCTGCGACCGTATCAAACTTGAAATTTATGCTTTGTTCATTTATTTTTAAATCTATAGTCCAATCACTCAAGTCTTTATTTAATGTAAATATTACCTTTTCGTCTGATGCCTCCACAAAGTACACACCGCACACTTTTGCGAAGTGGTTCATTTTTGAGCAACGTAGACACCGTTTACCATACGCCGGACAAGCATTCCTTCCGTGCATACTACCACATCTGCCACACTGGGGCGTCGTGCGTGGTCTGTTTGTCGGTTGCTGCATCGGATGAGTGGCGTCTGCGGCGCCCCCGCGCCCGCCGCGCCAGGCTACTCCTCCTCGCTCGTGTCCCGCGCGTGATCGCATTGCTCCTTTCATGTTGCCGTCGCATGTTCTTGTAGACGATGACACTCCATAATATCCTACTTTATTATTACGCCGTAATGCCCATATCTCGTTATTTTCTTGTATGTTATTGTCCTTTTTAATACTGTGAACTGCTTCATTCTCCTTCTTTATGTTCTCTGAATACATTCTTGATACCACCGCCGCTCGACATATCTCCAAGGCTTTATTCAATGTTAGGTCCCCTTCTCGTAATAATCGTTCTCTAATTGCTGGGCTTGTCACACCACACAGAAGTCGGTCTTTAATGAGATCGTCATTCAGATTTCCAAACTCACAAGTCTTGGACAATTTCCGCAAGTCAAACACATACTGATCTAATGACTCATTTTCCTGCTGATCTCGTGTAAAGAACTTGTGCCGCTCCACCGTTAGATTTTTTTTCGTTTTAAAATGTTCATCTAATTTTTTACACGCACCGTCTAAAGTTGTTTCCTTACTTTGTTCTAATATTTCGCGGCATTGGATATGCAGAAAAATGTTGAGTTGTATCACTGGTGTTTTTGTCGATAACTCACAAGCGTTGAAATATATCGTGAAACCCTTCTTCCATCTTTCCCAGCTATCACTTAGCTTGCCTGATGCCACATCAATCGAGTTCTCATCAAATTGGAATGGTGACGGCGGTGTTAACACTGTTTCCATAATTGTAATTTATTTATTTCTACTATTTTATCGTCTGTTTTGTTTTATTTCACTCACTGATAACTAGAATCTATTGTACTTTATTAATCACCGGCTGCGCCATGTTATGTTATGAGGAATGTTAATCAAACCACAAGCTCCAGTAATGAATGAATGCTTTAATGTTCTATTTTTACCCACCACCAACATTAGCAAAGTACCCACATATGAATCTCATCACAGCAGCTGCTTCGGCACCTTCTTCATTAACGTCTATGAATGCTTTTTGAACAGCTTTACTTACGAACAAGTCTGACTCACCCTCTATCAGATTGTTTAACCTAGCTTTGCCAGGTGAGAATAACTTTTCAATGTTCATCTGAAAGAATTTGTTGTGATTATAAATGAACCAGTCCAATAAACTGTAGTGGGTTGAATTTCCAGTTATTTGCAAAAAAGTATGCAAGTAGCTTGCCTGTCTCTGTGTCATTACTTTTGAGCAAGTAGCTGGAATGTGTATTTCTGGCTTGAAGACCAGTGCTCACCTTTTGGAGAACGTCACCAAGGTCGGTAGTGGTTTCGATCTTAAACTTGGGAAGATCTACGCTGACTTCATTGAAATTCATGTTTTCAATGGCCTTTGATAGAGCTGACGGGTCTTTTAGTTTCTCAACAAGGGAACCAATGCCGTCGATTTCATTTGGAAGTACGATAAGAAGTGATGATTGTTCTCCTTCATAAGGTAGTTCTAAAAGCTGAAATTACACATACATGAAAAATTAGCTTCACAACACAATCTGTAGCGGTATATTATTTTCTGAAAAATGTAACAAACATGTAACTGCTTTTTTATTCCATAAAAACAAAATGAAAAAATTATATTGACATAACTAGATGTTTCACGCGGTTTCCCCCCACCCTTGAAGTATACAACATGCAATATACATATAAATAAACATTTTGCTGGAAATGATCTAGATTGTACCTAGTCAAAACCGGCTGAGCAGTTAATTCAATTCAATTCAAATTCTTTATTGCATCCATAATGGTAAAGAAGAGATGGTAAATTTTTTTGTCTAGTTAGTGAAACAATTATGGACCCTGTCGGGCGCAGCAAAATTTAAAAGTAGGAGAGGGGAAGAGCACTTTAATATTATCCTTTTTATATAAGTACTAAATTCAATTTTAGTTTTTCATAACTGTCTTATTATTATTACTATTTGTTTTACTTATTTTATTGTTATTTTATAAATTATCTATTACTATTTATTTATCTATTTTATACTAAATTCAATATTATTATCTATTCGCTTACATATTTTGTAAATCTGTTATTGTATTTATTGATGTTATTATTTCAATTAATATTTACTAAGTTCGGTTATTTTAACTCGTTTATTTTTGATATTTTTTACTTATCTAATAAACTTTTGCATCTATTTTTTATTGAACTTATCTGTTAGATATTCGTCTATTGTATAATAGTTTTTCGGTTTTAGTCTATTTAAAAATATACTTTATTTTTTTATGTTTTCCGGTAATCTATTCTATATTTTTATTGACATAGCATATGGACAAGAAGAGTGCAATTTAAGGCGGGATAGAGGTAAATTTAGTCTGTTTTTATGGCGCAGCGAATATTTTGTTTGTATTTTTGCCCGGGTGGTGTAGAAATCTGGGTATTTGCGGACTAGTTTGCATAAAGGCGCTCCCTCACCGGGAGCGTTCGCGTGTAATGTAACGTTACAGAGTCGAGCATTACATCAGTGAGGGAGGAGCTCTGAGCATTATAGTGCACAAACTGTAATGATACAAAACGAGTTTACATCAGTGAAGGAGGAGAACCGAGCATTACAATGCGCACCTTGTAATGATACAATGTGTAATATTTTGATACAACTTGTAACATCAATGCGCTTTTTTTGTTGCATCTGAATCCGAATGCTCGCAAATTCAAATCTATACTAAATGCTACAGTATACGCGAATGCTCGTCAGTTAGGAAGGTAGTATTGTAATGTAATGCTCAAAGTCGAATCTATAATGTTACATTACACGCGAACGCTCGTCGGTCAGGGAGGTAGTATTGTAATGTAATGCTCAAAGTCGAATCTATATGTTACATTGCACGCGAATGCTCCCGGTGAGGGAGCGCCTTAATTCTAAAATATAAATATCAATTAAGGTAAGGATTTTGTATTTCTTGAAGTGAGGCTTGCAACTATCTGTTTGTTCTATATTGGTTATTATTCCTATGAGCTTTTTTTGTAGTGTAAGTAGGGCAGGTGCGTCTGTGCCATAATATAATGCCATAGCTAAACCAAACGTGGGCATACGCATAGTATGTGACTAGGGCGGTCTGTAAGTATTGTAGTCTTTTTAATTTCACGAAGGGCATATGAGAACTTTATTTTTTTTAATTTAACTTGCTGTATGTGTGTTTTCCAGTCTATGTGTGTGTTTATTGTAAAACCTGACAGAGTAAAATCATTTACTGCTTCTATTTTATGTCGGTTTAATGTAAAGTTTATATATATTTGGTTTTTTTGTCGAGGATGAAAGGTGAATAATTTGGTTTTGGTAAAATTAATTTCGAGATTATGTTCACTCAACCAGTTTATGGTTTTATTGAGAATAGTGGTAAGTTTTTTGGTTTAAATTAGCATTTGTTTGGCATGAGGTGAGGATAGAAATATCATCCGCAAACAGTACGCATGGTCCGTCTATGATTTTGGGAGGTCGTTTTATATGAGGAATAGGAGGCACCCTAATACACTTCCTTGAGGGATTGAAGCATATATCGGTCTTAAGTCTGATCTTATAAGCTGTATTTCTTTGGTTTTTTTATTGTAATATTCAATCTAATTGTTCTCTATCCGTCAAATATGATGCTAACCTAATAGGAATACGTGGACTTTTCCACGTATTCCTATCCCATATAGCTTGTTTAATAGTATTTCCAAACAAATAAGTGTGTAGATACTTATTACTTTTAAAGGACAGTGTTTTTTTGTGTATACAGACAAAAAAACTTTACTTTATACTAGTTAGTGGATCATGTATCCTTTTTATTATTGAATCTTTTTGATGACTTCACTATTGATTCTTTAAAATTATTAAATTCTAGAAACTCTTAAAATATTTACCTTGGCGTCCAGTTCCGTACTTTCACCGTACTTATAGTCGCCACTCTGGTGCATGGTAGGCTTCTTGACAGTCTGGGTCTTGCTCACAAAGAAATCTTGATCTTTGGTATTATCTTGAGGGAACGGATTCTTCCACTTACCCTATAATAAAATAAATGTTAAGTTATTAATTTATTATGATGAAAATAGAAATTGGCCACGAATGATGTGACGAGATGACCTGGACGCGTAACGCAAGGACTGGTTTGGGTAAGCACGGGAGAAGAGTTCCTGGAAGGACTTGGGGGAGGCCTTTGCCCAGCAGTAAGAAAAAGTAGGCTATTAAAAAAAAAAAAGTTTACTACTTTGAGATCTTGAATAAGAGCAAGATGTTGAAAAAATTAAAAATTATGAAAAACAATGTTGTTTTGAGCAGTTTGCAAGCTTTCCTCAATTTTATTTTACCACAAAAATAATTCTATGACGCTGATATTTAGGAATATCATAATCATTTGTGTTTTTTTTTATATAAAAGTAAATGGAGTTACGAACCTTGAAGTAAATGGCGTTAACAAGGACAGCGGCAGTGGATGCGTCTAGTGAGTCTGATGTTACTAAATCTTTGATCTTGTGATTGGTGTTATCTTCAACCTGGAACAATATCCACGAAATTACAGTATAATATTCATATTTTAGACCGCTATTGGGACGATTAGTTAGCTTGGGTACAACAGAAGAACTAAATTGATAAATTATCACTTGTATCAATCTGTAATAATATATTTCCTATTGTTAAGTTAAGATCATTAACCACAACTACGTACTGTAAATCAATAATAATAATAATAATGGCTTGTTATGTCGTACTTGAGGGATTCCTGAAAATAAATCTGTACCTACAAAGCATGTCTAAGTAGTTTAAGATAAAATATTAATTAAGTCTAAAAAAAAACCTAGTTCCATATATGTATGGAACTAGGTTTTATTCAATACAGATTCTATTTCTCAAATTAGAATCTGTATTGTGTCTGTTACCAACATAAATCCAGTAGTGTGTATTACTAGGATCAAGGTCTGAATTGAAGTATTTTTATTATCATAAATTAACCTATAGATTTCTTTGAAAGGGGATCATTAAAAAGTACAATATTTTTACCCATGCGTTAATTTCCTTCGCAGCCTCCTCATTTTTAGCGAAGTTAACGTTCTTAACGTCCGAGTTGAAGACATCTCGGGACACGGCAGCGAATTGTTCGTTCAACACGGCTCCGTCGCGGACATACACTCTGTTCGCTAGCCTTAGCTCGATACCCTCCACGGAACGCAGTTGCTTGGTCACGTGAGTGAACACTTCCTTTGTCTGTTAAAAACATTAGATCATTAAAAATAAATCCTCCCGACCGAATTCTGTCACGATTGCTAATCCCAACGGAGATTACCGAAATACGCAGTAGATTATTATAGTACACAAGTATGTCAATGGCTAACAACTCTCAGTTATCAGGAAATTGAGCAGCTAATAGGAAAGCTTTTTTGATTTTTTTTAGGCAACATAAACCTATAACACACACAAAACATATACACACACATACAAATACGTTTATACACCCGCAGCCAACCTAAAGAGAGGATACTTTTTTACTTCTTGTTATTCGTGCACTATAATTTTATTTTCGAATTTTAATTTATCTAATTTTATTGTTAATAACTTTTTAATCAAATTAATAATTAATTAACTAATAATTGAACTAAAAAATTGAATGATTATGTAACTGGATTATTTTTATAATTGAGCACTTGAACTTGAACTATTGAAAAATAATTAATACTGAAACTGTTTGAATTTCTTGTAAAAATTGTAGAATGGGAAGTAAATAAATTATTATTATTATTATTATTGTGTCTGCAGACACAGGTGCACTCTCTGTTCCTTTACTCTAATTTTCGCCTGGGACGGTAGTCCTACACAACCGGGGAGAGATCAGGCTCAGGAACAACGACATTACGTACTTTCAGATGGACGTAAACATCATACCATCAACTCCCAAACTTCATGCTGCTACTGAGACATTCCTGATGGAAAATGGTATCATAACCAGTTACCCTCATAATCAGTTACCCTCAAAAGTACTAACACTTTTGAGGACCGAAAAATCCAATAACACGCACAATTTGTGAATGGAAAAAAAGGACTCGGGACCAACCAGTTAGATAAAAATGTCTTTATTAAATATATTATTATATTATATATTAATAAAACCCAAACGACCACCGTACTTATTAGTGTTGCCCAAATGCAAGACCAAGACGAGACTTAGGCCAGTCTTGGTCTTGCGTCAATACACCTGGTCTTGGTCTTGGTCTTGGTATTGCGCTCTCAGTCTTTGTCTTGGTCTTGGTCTTGCAGCAAGAGTCTCGCAAGTCTTGCAAGTCTTGCAAATACCTATTAGCCTATTGCTATTTATTGAACACGTTAGTTTAGATTTTAGATTATGATTCGCGCTGTAAGACGTATGTAGTTACAGAATCATAATCATCAAAATCATCAATACAACCCTCCAAGTTCAAAGGTCGAGGAATGAGTTTGACCTTGAAAAAGTTTTTTTTTTTAAATAATTAGATATTATTAGAATAATATTTTAATCAACTTATAATTAATTATCAAATTATAATTAGAATAATATTTTAATCAACAAACAATCGAGCACTGGCCTGCAAATTGCAAAAAAATAAGAAAATTTGAATTTCGCGGTCTATCCTGGAGCATTCACCAATGAACAATGTTAATCAACCAATGAAAAAAGACTACAGGCAAAGCCTACCTATGCGGCCGAAATAAGGAAGTGCGTGTGTGTTGAGATTAGCAGATTTCCAGTGTGCGTAGGTACATTTTTTAGGCAATTTGTCGTCTCGACTCGCTGTGAGTTTTAAATTTTTGTGAATAGAAGAATAATATAAACTTTGAAATATAAGTAGGTACCTACATAATGTTTATATAATTTTGTTGGCTATAATTTTAAGCACATACCAACCTACGAGTACTAACGTTAAATCGGCACATTAGACATAAACAAGCATAATATATTATTATAGGTAGGTAGATACCTACAAGGTATGAACTTTGCTAGAAAGTTATTCTAGGTACATTTTATCACATGGGATGATGGGAACAGATTTGTGAGTAATAACACGCTACATAGTTAATAAATAGTTGAAATATAATAAGTACTTACCTACCTAATCAATACAATACCTTTTAGGGTTCTTTCAGACGAGCGGCACGTTGCCAACTGCAGATACAACTGCAGCCCTTAGTTTAGTATTATGACGATACCTACGGTTTTGATACTGGGGAACGTCTCTCAAAATCGGGATTGAAACCAAATACCTACTTAATAACGCCCAAATCTCAGTTTGTCTTAACTGCAAGACGCAAGAGTCTGGCAGGCTTAAGTCTTGTCTTGCTCAAGTCTTGCAGGGTCCAGTCTTGGTCTTGGTCTTGCTACAATAAGGCGGTCTTGGTCTTGCGAAAATGCAAGAACAAGACCAAGACTGCAAGACCAAGACCGATTTTGGGCAACACTAGTACTTATAGTCGCCGCTCACCACTATTGTGATGAAAATAATCTCGGGAGTCGAACGACAATAGGAATGATTATTTTATAAAACGTAGTGTTGTTTGTGTCATAATTTTGTCATTGTTGTTTTTTTTCCGGTTTCTGACTCAACACTTGTTTCTGTAAAGTCATAATATACTATAACTATAGATGCACTTACAACGTTATCATTGGGCATACCAATGGCTTTCTGGATTTCGTCATGAGATTCTCCTACTGAAGCCAAAGATAACTGAGCAAGTGGAGACAGCACGGAGAATGCCGACAGCACAACATTTTCACCTGGATTGGCTTTCACCACTTCCTGAAGATTGAAAAGAATTTAATATAATGATCTGTTTAGCACGCTGAGAATGAGTTGAAACAGTATTTCTTGTTGACAATGTGCTTGATAATATATTAAATTTATAAATTCTATGCTTTAGTTATGGACAAGCTATTTTAAACATAAATGCACTTATTATGACGATGCGTTTAAAATTGAAAAACCATGTCCAATAAAGGGAAACATAAATCTATTGCTTATTGCATGTTCGTTTGATTGCGTCACGGTCTTTGTTTCCGTATGACGATGAATTCAAGGACTACATTACAACCTTTTTATGATGATTGGCAATATTAGGTTCTGTTGGAAACTTCCATCTTCTAAGTTATTCTAAGTGATCATAACTCACACAACTTAAAGTCAGAATAGTCTGACTTTTAACTTGTGCGAGTTATGATCACTCTATTACCCCTAACTATAACTAAGCATAATATTTGTAGGTTTGTTTAATATAGAGATTATTTCTGTAACTATCCATCATCATAAAAATACAGTCTTTCTCTTGTTTGGCACAAAACCCAGTCACGTGAACTCCGCGTGACGCATTCATCCTCAAGTGTATTGGTGATAGGGCATGCGATGAAAGATGGAAGTCAGGTCATTGTCTTAGGAGAGATACCGCGTCAGATTTGAGTCTTCCATAAAACCCCATATCTGGAGATGCTATGGCCGCCTTGAGTTCGAAGTACTAGTATATTTCGAGTTTTTAAAGTCCTAGAAGGTAACCTTGACTTTGAAGTGATAAACCAGGTCTTGTGTGAAGGTTGTGATAAGTGGGAGCGTCGTGCTGACCTGCGACCGTCAATTGTGTTTCTCAAAATAACAGTAAGGTCACGACAAAGTGCTTGTTGTTTTCGTAATTCTTAAATTACGATAACGGAAACAACTCTAATTTAATAATGTAGTTCGCATAAATAAAATAAATAAAATAAAAAAGCCTTTTATTTCATGCAGAAGAATACATATCATTTTTACATGAGTGTTAACATTATTTAAACATCGTAATAATTTTAAGAGTTGTTACATTTTTTTTTTTTTTTTTTTTTTTAGTAGTTCGCATACTGTGACTTTATTGTAGTTTGCCTCAACGCTATTTCTACGGTTTCTATTGTGTAAAATTGGATCTAATGAAAAGCTAAACATCATAAAGCGGTAGATTGGCTGGTCTGTTTATAATTGAAAGCATCTTCTAACTATTTAAATTATAGAACGTACCTACATAAACAGCTCTGAAAGTCAAGGGCTATAATAATTGCTATCTAAAACCAGATAACTGGTTTGCGAGCCACAGTTGTTGCGAGGACGCGACTAACAATCGGCTATTTTGACGCTCAGGAAACGTACAATAGATATAAATTCCGTGTTTAAGGCGCTATTAGCTGCCAACGAGCTTGAACGGTTAGCTTGCGTGTTCTGCGCCGAGCTCACGTAACGCGTTGTATGTCCACCCAGTAATAGGACTCGCCCATCAAGCAGCGCTATCCGAAATTAGACGCATTATTAACTTATTACACATAAAACAACAGGTATTAAACTAAAACACTGAGACTAAATTATAAATAATTAAATGACCTTTAAAATGATGAAGGTTTCATAAAAATACGGTTTATAGTTTTTGCGTGATTCTCAATGTTTTATCCGCGTTACACATAACTTTACAAATTAATTACACTATGTTATAAAAATATAACTTCAAATATTCTCACATCAGATTACGAAGAAAATGGTCTAGAGTAACATATATTTTTTTCATAGAAATAAGACTAGTCGTTTAGACGTGATGTTCAATTAAAAACCATTAAAAGTCGCATAACTGCGCCTTAATAAACAAAAGAGACGCTTATATTAAGTGGTTGGTCGCAGAATGTTCACACAGCCGATGAGGTTCCTCTCCACAAGTTTGTCGCTGAGCGACAAGATCTATCAACGCTTTACGCACTCGCTCAGTGACCCTCGCTCAGCGATGCTCGTTTGGCGGTCAGAACTCACGAAAAGAGGCGAACTCGAGCGAGTAATGCGAGTAATCCCGCAAACTCGAACGCCCGTCTAACTCGAACCCTCGCTCCAAGCCCAGCGACAAAACTATCGGAAACTACTCGCTGCTCGCCAACTCGTTTTTAGTTTGAAGCTGCACTGTGTAGTTCCGATAGTTTTGTCGATGGGATTTAAGCGAGTGTTCGAGTGCGACGGGTGATTACTCGCACTACTCGCTCGGGGCAGCTAGATGTTCATTCGGCGTGAGTTCTGACTGCCAAGCAAGCATCGATGAGCGAGTGTCGCTGAACGAGTAAGCTTTGATGCCTCTAGTCGCTCAGCCAAACTTGTGAAGCGTATCCTCGCCGGCAGTGTGAACAGTCAGCGATCAACTAATAATATATGCATCTCTTTTGTTTACACGTAATGTATATTTATTGTACGTTTCTTGAGCGTCAAAATAGCTGATAGTTAGTCGCTTCTTCGCCGGCGGTAGGACAACTGCTTAAAGCATGCGTAATTTTATTGGCTATAGGTTATCACTTATCTCATAGAATTTTCCATTTTTGTTGATTTTATTGGTAGTTAGGTAAAGACAAATGTGTTGCTTATTAAAGTCAATAATGTGATAAGATGGGCATCATCATCATGCATGATAGCGCTGACAAATGAAAACAATACCACAGACTAAAACAAACGTCAAAACGGCTGATAACGTAACGGAAACACGAATCAGTGCAATAAATAAATAAGTGATTTTGCATTACATTATAAAATCGTATTAAATTAAGTGTTGTTAATTTTAAGGTTTGTTTTTATTTAAGTATTAATTTAAAAGTCTAAGAAGGAAATTGTAACATTATTACTGTTAATTCTTTTAAATAAAATCATTGTTACCTAACTATTTAAAATATTTAAAAAGTGTTATTAATTACAAATCAAATATTAAGCGCAATTACATTATTTTTACTAAATCCAATCTAAACTTTATTGTAACACAAATGCCAACGGAAGTGGATTCTGTCTTTTAAATAAAACCATTGTACTTAACTAAATTTACAATTTAAAGTGTTCAAAAACTGTTATTAATTACAAATCAAATATTAAGGGCAATTACATTATTTTTACTAAATACAATCTAAATTTTATTGTAAAAACAAATGTCAACGGAAGTCGTTACTGTCTGACGTTGAGAGTTGCTTAAACGTATAAATAGGCTCGCTCTAGCTGCAGAGCGCATTATTAAATTGTATTTTGAACTGTGTACATCTCTTAAAATTAAGTTGTGTGAATCATAGTTGGTTGTGAGAAATAAAAAGTGTTTACAAAATGTCTGATCGTTATCATTTGAGGACCCCAAGCCCTCCCGCACTTACATCAGAAGTGGGATGAGCCCGCACCTGAACTGGACCCATCGACGTACTCGCCTACCCTGCCGACATCTCGACCAGGAATTTCGGCGGAACTGAATTTACTTCGCTGCCAGATCAAGTTGCTGGAAAGGATGGTTTTCCGAAACCAAAACACGACTACCCACAAGCTAAGTGAAATTTATTTACCAAATTATGATCCCGACGAGCATAAAATAACAATTGAAGAATGGTGTAAACAAGTTACCTCTTTAATCACCATGCGAGGTTGTTCACAGTTTGTTGCTATGATGAAAGGATTAGCATGCTTGCAAGGACGCGCAAAGCAATGGGCAGACACTAATGCTCATTCTCTTGCTAATTGGGAATCACTCCAAAGGGAACTCATAGCACAATTTAGTGGCGAAACAAGGTACATTGTGTACGTCAATGCATTTCGAGAATATACTTCAAACCAGGCTAAATCTTTTTCTGAATATGTTGCCGAATCATGGCGTTTATTTTCAAGAATTTCTCCGAATGCTCCCACTGAGCTCATGGTGGAAGCTGTAATATCTGGAATAAGACCAAAGTTTTACCAAGCTCAACTGCTCAGGTCAGCACCAAGATCACAAGCTGAACTAATAGCCACATTGGCGAACTATCGTAAACGACCTGCCGATGCAATGTCAGATGAACCCCGTGCTAAACAGCCAAGGCTTGACCTTTCAACAACTGCGACGTGTTACAATTGCCACAAACCAGGACATATTTTCCGTGATTGCAGGAACAGACTTTGTGAAATCTGCAAGAAACCAGGCCACACATCTGACCGCTGCTGGCATAAAAAGAAAAACGAATCACAATCCGAGAATACTTCTGTTCCCGCTACTGCCTCAGCAGGTGCACCACAACCTTCACGCCGGGAAGTCAATACGATCCAGAAGGAAAAGATGCCTAAAGAAGTTCAACTACAAATAGGTGATATCTTTCTTTCTTGTTTAATTGATAGTGGTGCCGAATGTTCGCTTATTAAGAAAAAAGTTTCTGGGTCAATTAAGGGTAAACGCCAAATAGAACTTTTGCAATTAAGAGGGTTTGGGGGCAGTAGCATACCTTCGAGTGAATCGATAAACACTATAGCCACATTTAATGGTGTGACATTCGAAGTAAAACTTCATGTCGTTAATGATTTAAATTATGATGTAATTTTAGGACTAGACTCTATCAAAATACCGGGGATTAAAATATCAATTACAAACGAAGGAACTTCAATAGAAAGAGTAAGTTACATTTTTAATTACGAAATATCATCTTTGGCTAATATTGACACTGATTTGAAAGATACGTCTCAGTTAATAAGCATTCTAGAAAAACACACAGATTTATTTACTTTCAATAAAACTAAAAAAGTGACCACGGGCAAATTAACAATCAGATTAAAAGATCCTAATCGTATAGTGCAAAGAAGGCCCTACCGACTAGCACCGGTAGAGAGAGAAAAGGTTAAAACAATTATTGAAGATCTTAAAACTAAAGGGATTATTAGAGATAGTTGCTCACCTTTTGCAAGTCCTATTTTACTAGTAAAAAAGAAAAATGGTGATGACCGGCTTTGTGTTGATTTTCGCGAACTAAATTCAAACACAGTTTGTGACCACTATCCTCTGCCACTGATACAAGATCACATTGATAAACTTGGTAAAGCTCGATTCTTTTCAAGCCTTGATATGGAATCAGGGTTCCACCAAATAGGAATTTCAGAGGAATCCATCGAAAAAACGGCTTTCGTCACGCCGGACGGCCAGTATGAGTACTTATCAATGCCGATCGGTCTAAGTAATACACCTTCAGTATACCAGCGTGCCATTAATGCAGCTTTAGGTGACTATCGCGATAATATTGCACTAGTATATATTGATGACGTCTTAATTCTCTCATCTAGTGAGCAAGAAGGTTTAGAAAGGCTGGCACTTGTATTAAAAAGACTATCAGATACAGGATTTACGATAAATCGCTCAAAATGTAAATTCCTCAAAACATCCATAGAATATCTCGGTAACATTATAAAGAATGGTGAAGTGAAGCCAAATCCTACTAAATTGACAGCACTTAAATTCTCAGAACCACCCAAAACACTTAAGCAACTTAGGCAATTCAATGGTTTGGCAAGCTATTTTCGGCGTTTTATCCCTCAATTTTCCCAATTAATGACTCCACTATACGGGCTAACAAAAAAAGACCATACCATTCGTATGGACTCCCGACCATGAAACAAGAAGACGATATGTTATCACACTTTTGACCTCTGAACCTATACTTTGCATATTTGATCCAACTCTTCCAATAGAAGTCCATACAGAATATATTCTTTTATTCATATATTCCAATAGATGCCATAAAAAATAAAGATGACTATGACAGAAAGTTTAGTATTCGATCGAATCTCTTGATGATAACCATACAAAACCAAAAAGGAGAATCACTAACTCGTACAGTAGTCCCTGAATCACTTGTTTGTTCATTAATAAATAGATACCACGAACATCTTTTACATACGGGGTGGGAACGTACTCTGGATAAAATTCGGGAACAATTTTGGTTTAAGCACATGTCAAAACGGGTTCGGCAATTTTGCGATAACTGTTTACAATGCAAAATTGGCAAAGAGCCTTCCGGCAAAAAGCAAATGGAACTGCACCCGATTGATAAAATAAGCATACCTTTCCATACGTTACATGTAGACCTTATGGGTAATCTTACTGGCACAAACAAAAAAGCATACGTTCTGGTAGCTATTGACGCATTTACTAAATTTATACTTCTGTATCCACTGAAAGATAAAAGTAGTAATATAATATTAAAGAGCTTCCGCGACATGATTAATATTTTTGGCACAGATGTTCAAGATTTTTTTAAATCATTCTGTATCGAACATCATGCTATTGCCCGCGGTACTCCTAGATCTAACGGTCAAGCTGAAAGACAAATGCGCACTCTTAAAGATCACCTTACAGTTATATCCCTGACGCAATCGAGAGTTTGGGTTAATAAAATAGGAGAATTGCAATTAGCAATAAATTGTACGAAATCTAAAGCTACAGGATACTCCCCTTTAGAACTCCTACTAGGTAAAAGATGCTCTCCCCCTGCAATCGAACAGATATCCCTATCTAACGAAGATATAAACAAAGATGAAATCCGTTTAGACGCTGAGCACAGAATGGCCGAAACAGCAGAAAAAAATAAAATACGTTTCGATTCTAAGTGCGCGAAAATTAAACCCTTTCTAGAAGGAGACTTTGTTCTTTGTAAAGACACTCAGTGGTCGGGTAACAAACTAGGACCAAAATATCTAGGACCCTATCAAATAATAAAAGTCTTAGACAATCATAGATACGAAGTAAAAGACATTCGGTCTCAACGAAATAAACATACTGTAATCACACATGAGCACATGAGATTGGTACCTAATCCTAATTTAACTGAATGAATTGACCGTGATAGCGAAAATAAGATAAGAAACTGTTTATAAAATTATTTATGATTGAAAAGTTAAGTTAATAATGGATAAAATTTTGTGAAACGTTTCATTGTGAGTTGATACACAACAAATCAAGTCAAGCCAAGTCAAAGACGGGTCCCTGAATCTTTATGATCAAACCACTATCTGCGACCTCTGAGTTTGATTTGAGTTGACAAAATGGTTGTATTCAAAGGTCTTGGTCATGGCCATGGTTTCAGTTGGTTGGTTAAATAAATTTCAGTCAAGCCAAGTCAAAGACGGGCCCCTGAATCTTTATGATCAAGCCACGATCTGCGACCTCTGAGTTTGACAGTTTCACCAGACTAAGCAGTGTTGCCTCTGAATCTGGTCTGTGTTTGCATTTTTTTTAAAAGTTTTTTTTGTATTTTTCAGACAGATTCGCTGGCCCTAGCAAGGCCCGCTCGTCAGTATGGCCGTGATAGCGCTGACAAATGAAAACAATACCACAGACTAAAACAAACGTCAAAACGGCTGATAACGTAACGGAAACACGAATCAGTGCAATAAATAAATAAGTGATTTTGCATTACATTATAAAATCGTATTAAATTAAGTGTTGTTAATTTTAAGGTTTGTTTTTATTTAAGTATTAATTTAAAAGTCTAAGAAGGAAATTGTAACATTATTACTGTTAATTCTTTTAAATAAAATCATTGTTACCTAACTATTTAAAGTATTTAAAAAGTGTTATTAATTACAAATCAAATATTAAGCGCAATTACATTATTTTTACTAAATCCAATCTAAACTTTATTGTAAAACAAATGCCAACGGAAGTGGATTCTGTCTTTTAAATAAAACCATTGTACTTAACTAAATTTACAATTTAAAGTGTTCAAAAACTGTTATTAATTACAAATCAAATATTAAGGGCAATTACATTATTTTTACTAAATACAATCTAAATTTTATTGTAAAAACAAATGTCAACGGAAGTCGTTACTGTCTGACGTTGAGAGTTGCTTAAACGTATAAATAGGCTCGCTCTAGCTGCAGAGCGCATTATTAAATTGTATTTTGAACTGTGTACATCTCTTAAAATTAAGTTGTGTGAATCATAGTTGGTTGTGAGTAATAAAAAGTGTTTACAAAATGTCTGATCGTTATCATTTGAGGACCCCAAGCCCTAGCTCTTACATGCATGACATAATTTTATTATTGTAAATTCAATCAATCTGCCGTTTTGATTCAGTCGATCATAATTATAAAAGTTATGAATTAATCTCAGGTTTCTTTATTATTATTTAACCAAATATATCATAAATTAATTCAAAGGGTTCTATAAACTTTGAAATCACCTGTACCTACTCATTGGTTTCCGTAGTATCTCAATATTTATTGGTAAGTGCATATTACAAAGCAAAGCAATCAAAACACGACTGCACTTAGTAGTGTGTTGCATACCGATGTCGAGTAATGACGCAATCATATCTCCCGCGCAATCTTATACCACCCTATCCTACCCCTTGGCAAGACTGGTGTCAGATTGGGTTCTGACTATCTGTAACGACTGTAAAAGATCTATAAATAACAGCCGAGACCAATGGCGTAACGTGCTTTTCCGAGGCACGAAAGAATCTCTGTATGCTAAGGGCCTACCTCCGCTTTAGTGGCGCCCTCATTGAATAATAAATGTGAAAAACGGTCGTATTTGGTACTTTTGCTTATTACTTTAGATATGAAACATTTTGAGTCCTGTTTTAACAACATAAAAAAAAATCCTATGTTGCGTTTGTTACAAAGAGGATAGGGTAATCTTTATTTTCAACGCTTTGCTACGAATTTTTATACAATGAGGGCGCCACTTGGCGGCTATAAGAATGCCATATTATTGTAAATGGATATTTTTGTAAAATACCTATTGTGTTCTATTCACTTACTTGGAACATTTGAGTGGTGAACAACTCATTGCTTGTTTTCAAAAGTTCTGCGATCGATTGTTCTGCCATCGCTGATGCCGCAAGGGCCAATACTGAAACATTAAAACTAAAATAAGCACATCGGAAATGCGTCTGCATGAGAGATTATGGACAAGTACAGTAGCGTTTTTGTGTGCGATTTCTATTATTAAGTTTTTCAAACATAATGCCGGTTGCAGTCCAAGAGCTCCATGGCAGGGCCGCAGGGTTGTTCGAAAGAGTTAACGCGGCCCAGGAACGCACAGGCAACTGAAGAAACACGGGTGGGTATTAGACAGTAAGAGTCTCACTCTCCCTCCCGCTCCACCCAGAGCGGGAGAAGTTATTTTATGACTTCCCACCCTCAAAAAAAAACCAAGTGCTAAACTAAGTTCGTATAGCTTAGCTAGCGCATCTGAGGTAATTTTTGTAGGTAACTTGTTTGAAATCGTTACTTGGCAATACGAGCATTCACAAATTAAGCTCTTTTAGTCTGCAACGGGTATTAAAAAGATAATATTTCAAGTTTGATAAGGTCAACAAAATGCTATAACTCTTCGAGATGAATCTTCAAAAGTTGCCTTGTACACTTCGCTAATGTGTTTTGCGAGTTTTTTTAAGTCTTTCAGAACTAGTTTTAACAACAAACTTGAATATTTTTTGTCTAATGAAGACGAACAGAATAAGTAGGTGCTGTTGCTAAGCTGGAGTTATTAACTCCCGACGTAAAAAGAGGGGTGTTATAAGTTTGACGTGTCTGTCTGTGTGTCTGTCTGTAGCATCGTAGCTTCTAAAATAATGGACCGAATAAGATGGGTTTTTTTTTGTTTGAAAGCTAACGTGATCGAGATGTTCTAAGCAATTTTTTTTTTGCCTTGGTGTTTACTTAATTTTTTACTTTTTTATTATAAAGCAGCATTCAACAAAGTTGGAAAAAGGTTAAGCAGACGGATTGCAATAAATTATATCTAAAAATCTGTTTTGAATATCTTACTACCCTCGTGAATTGATAGCGTGTTGTCTCCACTATGCCCCCACTCTTCTATACCCCAATATTTGAAATATTAATTTGCACTTTATTTAATAACCTTGCACTTTATTTAAAATATTTTTCTAAAAATTCTGATGCTGTTTTCAGAAAAAGGTTTTGTTATAATGTTATTTGTTATTCCATAGAAAATATTGTACAAAAATACACAAGCGTCAGAAACCTAATTTAAATTTTATAGTTTGATCTTGGATCAGTACAACAGAAAAGTTATGACAGTCTATTATCAAACTTAATAAAAGTATGTTAAAATATCATTCAAACAGAACGCATAACAAAAATAAGCCATGAGGAAAACTGGTTGAGTAACTTTAATACTTTTGCTATTTGATGTCAGGGAATCCCAGTCAACCTTTACTGGCCAAGAAATCTGGTTTCCCGATAATAATCATTACATTAAATGATGTCATTATGTATTTTATCTACTTTAAAAATTAACAATGTAACATGAATGTGTTATTGTTTGCGGGGCACACTTGGCTAGAAATAATCCAAGACAGAGAGGTCTGGTGGGAGAGAGGGGATGTATTTGCTCACCTGGTGGGATAACAGGCAGGTAAAAACAAATTGAAGGTTAACCTTATTCAAAGTGTTTGAGTGTAAAAGTGCAGAGAAAAATTTGAAGATGATGGCCTCGTCTTTCCGTTTTATCAAGTTTCGTATAGTTTATTTTCATTATAAGGTAGATAGAAAAAAAACAACAGATAGTAACTCTTCTTTCAAAGGCAAAGGTTACAAAATATGTGATAACATTCTAGGTAATCATTGTTATAAACAAAAGCATGGCCGTGATTGAAAACTGCTTTGCCATCAGAATGATTTATATTAATTAGACAAAATAATTTTTTACAAATATTTTTGTTTTATTCTTATTCGAAAAAAATAATTCGCAAATGTGCCATTTCAGGCGTAATTCTTTGTATTATCATTAAAGTGATATTATATTAATAAGTTGAGCGGTGTTTTACCTACATCAATTTGATATTATTAAAGACTTACCGCATATAAAGAGCTTCATGTTTGCGGCTGCGTCGTTTTCGGACGCTGGATCAACACTAACCGGTTAACGAGTCGTAAATTGTATTATTTAAAAGAGCATCGCGTCGTTATTAACGACGCGATGCTCTTTTAAATAATACAATTTGTTGACTAAAGTCACAACGCACAGTGGTGCAGGTTGTATGTGGCCGCGGAATTAATCATTTTTCAATGTTTAATTAAATGAAGCTTTATTCTTTGGGGAGACCGGGGATAATCGACTAACTTTGCACTTAAAGGTCTGTATTTTTGTTTTCATATTTATATTAAAAAAAAAACTTAATTTGATAGTGACACTATTGATATAGTAGTTATTATTATTTATACATATATTATTTAGTTATACAGCCTTTTCTGTCCCAATGCCCGATTTAACAAAGTCAACCAACCCTACGACCGGGGTATGCTGACCACAGGCCTGGGAAAAGTTTACTATGATTTAGTCAACCTTAGTGTTTTTATAAGGAAATCGGTTGTGTTTTGTTTTTATTTTTTACCTTTTAGTTGTGGTACTCCAAAAGTAAATCTAAAGAGTATGCCAATTCTATAATAAGATACCTACAGAATATAACCAGAATAACCTTTTATAGCAATAGTGCACCGGTCAGTAAAACCAGAAAAAAGTTTAGGAGGTCAGAGATAGAGGTTAATTTTTGATTCTATTAGGGAGCTCTTTAAGAATATAACATTATGTATGCGGTATGGGCACGCTCAGCACAATTTTATTGTATCTTTGTTATTGTACCAACTGTTATTTTCTTTACCTTTTGTTTGTTGCTGTTGTGTTGTGTCTGTGTCGAATAAATGTTTATTCTATTCTTCTTCTATTCTATTCTATGCTCGGAAAAATCTGCATCTCTTTACTAAGATAAGTGACAGGTATAATTTTAATACAAGAAATAAGAACAAGTTACATCAACCTCGATTCAGATTGGCTAAAGTACACAATTCTTTCAAAATACCACTAGACATTCTCCAACGAAATGAGACAAAAAAAACATAACAACGCACACTATGTAGACTAGAATATTATAAATTTCAACATTAATACCCTTGATAAAAATGCTTGGCTTAAGCCGGTCCTGCTCAACAGTCATAGCCACTTGGGTCCACTACTTAGTTCTTTTTTTTAAATTTATGTATTTTGATGATTTTGATTTGACATATTATGTCAACCATGCCGTCCTTCACAATAAATCTCCCGTAGTTTTTCGTCATGATAACTTCATCCATAATTGCACAGACAAAACCTTCGGTTTCCTCAAAGAGGTCGGACACGCAGCCAGGCTACGGACGCTAGTTGATCTACATCGGGCCCATGTAGGGCCTGGAAAAAGCGTCCATAAAGTTTCTTACTCTGCCATACTTCCCTGCGATCGTTAGTGTCAAGCACTAGAGGTTTTCGCCAGTTCTCGTTAGCCAGAAAGAGTGGGGTAAGACCCTTGTCCACCGCCACTACATCTCGATGCATACCCACGTCAGCAGCTAGGAAATATTCCCTCAGACTGCATACCTCGCGGTTGTGGAGGGTCTTAGCATTTAAAAAGCCTCGGCCTCCACACTTCCGCAGATATACAGTCTCATCACTGATGAACGTGGGTGATGCATACGGTATGCAGTTAGTAGTGTACGGACCCGCCTATCCAAGGCGTCAAGTTCTGTTTGAGTCCATTTGAGTACGCCGAAAGAGTACATCAATACCGGCATGACCCAACCGTTGAAGGCATGCCCCTTGTTTCTGCTTGAAAGAAGGCTATTGAATACCACCTCAGGCGGCCAAACAAGCGCTCCTCCAACGATTACTTCATGTTAGTGGCATTGATACTTAACGCTTCCGACATACCCAAATACTTATAGGTTTCGGTTGGAGAGAGGGATCTAAGGTTTATGAAATCCGAGAATTGAGTTCCCACGGATTCCACAATCTCCCTTTACATGCATCACTGCACAGTTGTCTACACCAAACCCCAACCTAATGGCACTACTGAAGGTTTTAGTTACCTTCAGTAGCTCCATCAGTTGCAGATTGTTGGGGCCAAAAAGTTTCAAGTCATCCATGTAAAGGAGGTGAGATATTACCTGACCACCTCTCTTCAACCGATAGCCTAGACCTGAAGCCTCCAGCAGTGTGCTAAGAGGATTAAAGGCTAGGCAGAACCAAAGCGGACTCAAACTGTCACCCTGGAATATACCCCGCTCGATCCTTAGCGGTTCGCTATTCCTCTGGACTTGTCGACATCCTGGATAGCGAAGGACCGTCCTCCATCGCCTCATACAGATATGGCAACAAAATAATTAAAAGCCAGGCTACTTTTAGGGTGCAATTGCGGCGGTAAGCAGCTCTTTGAGGAGTGGTTTGAGAGGCGCCACGGCTTCCTCACCTTCCACCTGACGCAGGTCCTCACCGGACATGGAAGCGTCGGGAGGTTTCTGTGTAGGATAAGGCGGAGGGAAACACCAGGGTGTCACAACTGTGAGGATCGCCCAAAGGACACGATGGAGCATACGCTGGAGTTGTGCTTCGCTTGGGAGGAGCCCCGCCGTGTCCTCGTGGAGGCGATCGGCGGCAGCGACCTCTCGTGCCCAACTCTCGTCCAGGCCATGGTACGGAGCGAGAGGGAATGTGAAGCAGTCTCCTCCTTCTGCGAAGCAGTAATGCTGGCGAAGGAGAAGGCAGAACGGGTGAGGGAGGCTCAACAGAGTCGCCCTCACGCCCCCAGCAGCAGCCGCCGCAGGAGACGGCAACGGCCCCGGGCATCGGACGTCACCGGCCATCATAGACGCGGGCCTGCGGACGGCGAGTAGTGGTTAGCTCGCCGTCCGATCAGAACCACGCCCGAGAGTCCACGGCGCCTAGTGTTCCACGCGCGCCTTAACCCGTCATGGCCGATGCCTGCCCAGGGGTCGTGGATAAATTCGAAACAGAGTTACCGCGCCCGTAGGCACTCAGGGCAGGAAAGGAACAGGGGTGGGTTTTAGTCAGTAAGAGTCTGACTTGCCCTGCCGCTCCATCCGTCCGGCTTAGGATGATTTCCCACCCCTAAAAAAAGGCTTCTTTTGGGGTTCAACGCCTCAACGTCGATATAACAAGAAAGTATTTGCCTCACAAAATTAAAATTAAGGTATCCATAAAAAATTACAATTTAAATAATAATTATTAATTATTAGGAGTCGTTAAAAGGACGTATGTACGTGGAGCTAAAAGTGTAAATGGAATTTAAGCTCATTTAATAGCAATCAAAAATCTTTAAAAAAAACTCTAGATTCAGAGATATTACTGTTTGGAATATCCAAGGTATCACTTGTTTTTTATTTATTTGTTTTCTTCAATTGTTACACTTTTTAATCTAAAACTACGGTCTATAAAATATGATGCTACAGACACTGCATGTAATTTTGAACGCGTTCACGATTTTTTTGCTACAATTTCTTTGAAAATCGAGGTACTTTTAAGTGTTTTCTTTAAATGTCAGATATACATACGCACACATAATAACTACAGCTGGCCATCTTAAAATTAAATAATTTCCGCGTTTGCCCCACTGTGCGCTGTGGTCACTTTTTAATACCACGTAGCTACACAAACAATACTTACTTTGGCTTTGGGTATTCACAAAAAACATCTCAGTTCGTTGAATTTTTTGCATGTTTACTTCTATTAGCTAGCACTGACGGAATAAATACCAATGAAATTACTGAACTATTATTATCGATAGAGATTGTATGGAAAATAACAATGCATTTTGAGGTAGTCAATCTTGAAAAAATATTTTTAAGAAACGCCTTAACAATTACTTAAATTCTGCTACTTGCTCGATGCGTTAAAAGAAAATTGGTATAGGTCAACATGAACATTAAGGTCCACTTACAACAAAAACTTAACTCAGAGTTAGTTGCTAACACGAGGTACAAATAAAAGATATACCTCCTGCTTTTTTTTCGTCGGTTAAAAACAAACAAATAGATACCAACATAAACAAATATGTACATATTTCATACATAATGGGCCCGGGTTAGCATCTAACGGGTCTACCTTTTATAGCAGAACTTTTTAAGTCATAATATTATTTAGCATAACAGCGGATAGCATAATATTCATTTCGCAGAAAATCGTTTGGCAGACACTCATTTGGCATACATTCAAAACTCATAATTTTGTAAGGTAGAATCATCTTTAGGCATAAATTTCATATCTATAATACTTCAAAAGTAGAACCATCATATCACAGAAAGCTCACAGTCAGAATCGTCTTTTGGCATACATTTCCTATCTATAGTCATTAAAAGGCAGAACTATCATATCTCAGAAAGTTCATAGTTAGAATCATCTTTTGGCATACATTTAATATCCATAATTATTGCAAGACTCATCTATCATATTAGAATAATTTTGTATTTTTTACCACACTAACAAAATTGATTTAAGATTAGTTTAACGTAAATTGTCTGTATTTTGTTTAATTAATTATTTAATTATTTTTCTGCATGTATTATTATCACTAAATAAAACAGTTGATTGTGAACATGTGGTTTTTAATTCCCTATAAGAAGCATGCAAATAAGCGTACACCATGCATGCAGCAAGCATGAAATATGCAAACAAGTATATACCGTGCATGCATCAAGCATGCAGCAAAAATGCAGCAAGTAAGCATGCAGCAAGCATGCAGCAAGCATGCAGCAAACATGCTGCAAGCATGCAGAAAGCACGCAGTAAACATGCAGCAATCATGCATCAAGCATGCAACATGCAGCAGGCATGGTTTCTGTTACGGCTCCGGCGCTGCGGGGCTCTAGCGGTCCCAAGCGAGTTTATCGTCGCAGATGGTTTTAACGTTCACCACCGCAGCTTCGGCTGCCTCAGCCGCGGAGGCGAGCGTACCAAACCCACCTGCTCCTTAGCTTGCAGGCCGCCTCGCCCCTCCGCGCCTACGCGGGCTTAAATTACACTATAGGGGTAGGGCAGACAAGACTAACGTGGAGTTGGTTTTGTAGCAATTCGTTTCTGTAATTAACTTTTGTATCACAACATATTGACTTTTTAAGACAATATTTAAATTTTACTTTAAGGTTAAAAATGTTTTTTTATAGAAATGCTTAGTAAAATTATGCCAAGTGAAATAAACGTTATGCTTAACGAAATTATGTGCAGAGGGCTTCTAAGCGTATGTTTGGAGAGGGGCCAGTTTCCACTCCGTTGGAAGACGGGGAAGCTGGTCCTCATCAAGAAGCCCACACACACACAAAACCTTCGGTTCGGTTCAATTAAATGGCTGAAGGACAACCAGCCCAGTCGTTGAACGCAACATTTAACCAGATGGCTGGATGTCGTCTAGTTAATTAGTTAAATTGGATATTGATGAATTTGTGATACTGATGATGATATTGATGGATTTATTATTAAGTGTGTAGAAAAGGCAAAGTTAGGAAGCAAACCATCCCCTTCGTAGTTTTTTTTAAAACACTGAACCCCGCGAAACGGGGCTCCAAATACGCCTATTAAATAAATTGAAACACTAATTAAGGTTCACTGTTAATGTTTACTAACTTAGTTGTTAAGTTTTTATGTTAGTAACATCTTTGTATTTGTATTTGTGTACCTACTAACATAGTTGGTAAGTTGTTGTGATACTAACAATTTTGTATGGATATGGAATTTATTTCTGAAATAAATAGATTATTATTATTATTTCGTTTATTCATTTGATATTGTAGGGACCTGGAGCAGCTTCTCTTGGTGCTGGTCCCTGGAGATTCCTTTTAGGTCCCGGGGGGTTTGTTTTACTCGCTCGCGGTGCGAGAGTGTGGTGAATAAGAGTGACTGCTTATGTGTGATGTGTTATAAAAGAAAGAGAACTGGAATACTAATACGTTATACGTTATATTGAATAATCAAATTATTTACAAGTGCCCTCTTCGAGCGGGCTAGGAGAAGTCTCCTTAAAAACTAAAGTCATCTTTATTATAAATTCACAATTGGCGTTCCAAGAGTTTCTAGAAAGTTCCAAACTTCTAACGTGCCAGTCTTCACCATAAGGTTGCCAACATAAGGTCGTCACATGAGCTACGCCCCTACGAATAGAAGCGCAGACGCTAGTAAGTCTTCTATTCAATTAAATATTTGAAAAGCCGATTGAGACCTACCTAACCCTATCCAGTTTTTCCCTGCCTAAGTGAGGGGCTATGGAGATGCAGAAGTCCATCTATGGATAACCATACTGCACCCCGAGTGATGTGGTCAACTTTCTTTTTATTAATTTGAGCCATTCGGCACACCACATATCCCGGCAATGCACATGGCTTCAGTGAGGTAAAACCTCACTAAAAGCCACACTGCTCTGCTAAATTTTCTGACCTAAGATGCTCTAGTTAGCATCTACCCAGAAGGGGTTTACAAAAATAAAATTCAAAACTATGATAATTTTAACTCCATTGGACGTTTATGAAGACCAGGAGAAAAACGACCACTGTTCTGAACACCTACTCACTGTTCCCGAACTTCCCCCAGAGTGCTCCATAAATATAACTTGAAGTATACTCTCTAAATGAATAATACATAAAAATTGTCATGGGCTCGGTCACACCATACAGAATCAACTCGATCCTACTTTGCGAAGGCATTATACCCCATAAACAAAGTTGGTATAAACCGACAAAAAACCCGGACACATTTTTCCCTAGGAGAGAGGATCGCAATTCCCTCTACCTCCTAACCGTAGTAACATCTTTATTAAAATCGCACTCTGGAGAAACTCATACTTATTTCCCACTAATAATCGCCTAACAAATATATTTCCTTGTTCATGATAGGTGGTCACATCTCCCATCAGTCTTCATTCACGTCCGTGCAGCTCATCATATCGATTACATGAAACACACAAAAACACAACGATTAATATCACATAAAAAAACAAAACAAATGAGAACCTCCTACTTTTGAAGTCGGTTAAAATTTAAACTTTTTCTATATTGTCAACCGTAGTATCGTTGACGTACCAGATATCTGACAATTATTTGTCATATCAAATGACATCTGACACCACTGTCTATTCTCTAAAAATCTTTTTAAAAATAAAATAATTTTCAAAAAACAATTTATAAATTTTTTCTTAAATTTCCAACACTTATATTTATTTACAGAATATTGCTTTAATAAATAGTTTACAAGCAATTCCTGACCTCTTTCGCATATTTTTATTTTTATCGAAAAATTTGGGTCATCGTAATTACTATGTCCATACCTTATATTTATGGTCGAAAACTTGTTTGTCACGTTGCTATGACAATGCATGTCAGCTAGAATAAATAAAATTGATACAAAAATAATTTTATATTTAGCAAAGAAATGGAAATTATCCTTCTTCGTACAATATGGGAGGGCCCAAATCTCCTCCTCCAGCCTATTCTGTGAAAAATGCTGTTCCGCTTGTTGTGAAATGTTGTGATGTTGTGAAGTGATATTTATGATGCAGTTTTCATCCCGATAGATATCCGCTGGACCATCACCTATTGGAACAATAATAGCAGGATTTTGCATGACTTCCACCGGCACGCACAGCTCTTTGGACTCCACCGCCATTTCGAAGCTCTCCTGCTCACAAACATCAGCAGAAACATACTCAACTTGAACAAAATCATCGTTACAAGAACCATGTGTCTCCGACGGAATTTCCACCTCACAGCTTTCCATGTCGACAACATCAGCCGAAACAACTCCCAAACAAATAAAATTTTCATTCGACTCGTGCTCGCCCAATGTTTCTTTTACTACAATTATCTCTTGTTTCTCTGAAATATTATTATTAGGAATAATTGTAAATAACCGACCCGATTCTGTGTCTTCATTTTCATAGCTTCGGTCATCATCGCCTAGACCGCAGTCTTCATATTCCTGGACATCATTGACTAGGCCTGCATCAGCGCAGCTCTGGTCATCATCGTCCTCCTTAGAAAATAATATTATTTGATTATCCTCGCTCACATTATCTTCGGACTGTTCATTCGCCTCGGACACAACGTCCGGCCTCTCAAGATTATAAAAACACTGATTGATTCTGTGCTTGCAAGACACACACTTGCATGGGAATTCTCTCCTAAGCTCCGCGCACAGCGTGTCAAATTCCATCTCATACTGGAACGTATATTTAAAAAAATAATGCGCAGCTCCTTTTAACCAGACACCAAGAATTAACGAATAATCGCTTTTTCGCCACCCCTTGGCAATGGCCATCGACACAAACTCGTCGATAAATTCTTCGAGGCACACTTCATACGTGTGTCCCGAAAAGTATCGCATTTTCCTCTTTTAATATTATTTAACACTTAAATAAAAATGGAACCACTCAGCTTGGAGTATACTCCTTTTATCCTGATGCTGTCACTGCATCAGTCCTCAGTTTGTCCACCGCACACCGTTAGTGTTGCCGTCACTCTTACATACGGCGTTTGTACCCGGCGCTCGCCGCCACTTGTAGGGACCTGGAGCAGCTTCTCTTGGTGCTGGTACCTGGAGATTCCTTTTAGGTCCCGGGGGGTTTGTTTTACTCGCTCGCGGTGCGAGAGTGTGGTGAATAAGAGTGACTGCTTATGTGTGATGTGTTATAAAAGAAAGAGAACTGGAATACTAATACGTTATACGTTATATTGAATAATCAAATTATTTACAAGTGCCCTCTTCGAGCGGGCTAGGAGAAGTCTCCTTAAAAACTAAAGTCATCTTTATTATAAATTCACAATTGGCGTTCCAAGAGTTTCTAGAAAGTTCCAAACTTCTAACGTGCCAGTCTTCACCATAAGGTTGCCAACATAAGGTCGTCACAATATACATGTTATATTATATTTTTAAATATTTAAATAAAAAAGATAAAAAAAATATTTAAAAATATGAAAAATAGTATCCCACCGGTATCGGGAACAGGGTCCAAGCTACCGGCGGTCAGGGCTCCAGAGAGAGGAACCGCCTGACAATGCGAACCGTGTCCAGAAGTACTGCTTTCTGAATCAAGCCCTTGATCCTGCCGCCTAACGAGAGCTTCCTGAGGTGTTGGTCGAGGCTCGTGGCTATTAAGCCATTGGCTGACACGACTATCGGTACAATGATCGCTGAGTCCACATCCCACATGTCGACAACCTCGCGAGCCAAGTCAATATACTTGATTAGTTTATCTTTCTCGGCTTTCACGAGGTTCTCGTCATGTGGGACGGTAATGTCAACAATCATTGCACGCCGCTCAATTCGGTCCACCACCACTATATCAGGCTTATTGGCTACAATAGTCCTGTCAGTAATGATGGACCGATCTCAGTACAATGAGATATGACCATTATCGAGAACTGGGTCGGGCGCAAATCTGTAGTACGGCACTTTCGATTCCACAAGAGAGTATTTCAGAGCAAGTTGCTGATGGATAATCCTGGCTACAAGGTTGTGCCTATGCAAGTACTCACCATTAGCCAGACGAGAACAACCAGAGATTATGTGGCGGATTGATTCTCCCGGACGATGACATGCCCGACATATGTCAACTGAGCCGTCCTTCACAATAAATCTCCGGTCATTTTTCGTCATGATAACTTCGTCCATAATTGCACAGACAAACCCTTCGGTTTCCCCAAAGAGGTCACCGACACGCAGCCAGGCTACGGACGCTAGTTGGTCTACATCGGGCCCATGTAGGGCCCGGAAAAAGCGTCCGTGAAGTTCCTTACTCTGCTATACTTCTCTGCGATCGTTAGTGTCAAGCACTAGAGGTTTGCGCCAGTTCTCGTTAGCCAAGGAGAGTGGAGTAAGGCCCTTGTCCACCGCCACTACATCTCGATGCATACCCACGTCAGCAGCTAGGAAATATTCCCTTAGACTGCATACCTCGCGGTTGTGGAGGATCTTAGCATTTAAAAAGCCTCGGCCTCCACACTTCCGCGGGATATACAGTCTCATCACCAACGAACGTGGGTGATGCATTTGAAATGCAGTCAGCAGTGTACGGACACGCCTATCCAGGGCGTCAAATTCTGTTCGAGTCCATTTGAGTACGCCGAAAGAGTACATCGATACCGGCATGACCCAACCGTTGAAGGCGCGCACCTTGTTTCCACCCGATAGAAGGCTATTAAATACCTTCTTCAGGCGGCCAAAGAAACGCTCCTTCAATGATTGCTTCATATCAGTAATATTGATACCTAACGCTTCCGACATACCCAAATATATAAGTATTTCGGTTTCGGTTGGAGAGAGGGATCTCAGGTTTATGGAATCCGAGAGTTGAGTTCCCACGGATTCCACAATCTCCCCTCGCTTTACATCCATCCTGATGGCACTACTGAAGGTTTCAGTTACCTTCAGTAGCTCCATCAGTTGCAGATTGCTAGGAGCAAAAAGTTTCAAGTCATCCATGTAAAGGAGGTGAGGTATAAGCTGACCACCTCTCTTCAACCGATAGCCTAGCCCTGAATTCTCCAGCAGTGTGCTTAGAGGATTCAAAGCTAGGCAAAACCAAAGCGGACTCAAACTGTCACCCTGGAACATACCCCGCTCGATCCTTACCGGTTCGCTATTCCTCTGGATATTTCGACATCCTGGATAGCGAAGGACCGTCCTCCATTGCCCCATACACGACATCAAGAAGGTGCGTAGCGTTGCATCAACTTTATACAATTCTAGCACCCTCATGAGCCATGTATGAGGAACTGAGTCATAGGCCTTCTTATAGTCTATCCAACATGTCGACAGATCCTTTCGGGAACGCCGAACCTGCTGGCTAATGGTCATATCGATGAGAAGCAGCTCCTTAGTACCACGGGACCCATACCTACATCCATTTTGAGCGGCAGATATGATACAATTACTATCTATATGTGTGTTAATCTTAGCTCTCAAAATGGATGTAAGAACCTTATAGACCGTCGTTAAGCACGCGATCGGTCTATAATTTTTAGGTTCCGTAGTACTACCTGTTTTATGGAGCAGGTGAGTTATTCCTGTTGTAAGGAACTCGGGTAGCGAACCAGACTCCAAGGCTGCCTGGTATTGAGATGCCAAGCGAGCATGCGACCTTTGTAGCCACTTTATCCAAAAATTGTGCAGCCCGTCCGGCCCTGGAGATTTCCAATTAGGCAACGGACGGACTGCACGGGCTACATCTTGGGGGCTGATAGTGATTGCCCCCATTTCTGTTATTGGATCGCATGCTCGCTCGATCTCCTGAGTCCAGTCACCTTCGGTGTGACTGACAGGCACCGACCAGATGTTGCGCCAGAATGAACTCGTGGCGTCATCATCCGGCAGACGCGTGTCAGTCTCACCTTGTTCCGGTCGCTCCCAAGCCCATATACCCACCTTTCATTACTCCGGAATGTGCGATTCTGGGTGTATTTCTCCACCCGCCGCTTATACCTACGGATGCGGTTTGCCCATGCATACACTTTGAAACGATTAAAAAAAATATAGTTAAAGAATTTGTGTACTTGTTGGTTCGGGGTTTGTGGCGCCATCTGGCCGAGAACTTATGTAGTGCTGCGAATGTCGAATCAATAAATACTACAAAGAACACTAGATGGCGGTTGACCAACTTACTTGAAATCTTGAATATGGAAATTGTGTTATAAAATCTATTAAAATAAACACAATAGTTCCTACTATATTGATACTATATATTAAATGTAATTCAGAAATAAATAATGCCTAATTAAATTTATATGTTAAACTGTGAAATGGAATGTTTGACATTTGAGTGGTAATGGAACGCCGTCCTTGAAAGATGGAGGCCAGTCACTTTTTTTGGCTTTGATACGTAGATGTGTCATAACCTCTGTGAGTTGGAAAGAACTAAGAAATTATTTAACTGATGTCTCGAAAGGTAGCTGGAACCAGAGTTAAGTTCAAATGTATTAAGCATTCGGATGTAGGACGCTGTGAGTATCTTTTTTGGGTTTTTTTGTGCTGATGCTAAGTCATAAGCGCGTGGCATTCAGGAGTCTGTCTCCTAAGATACAGGCCATGCCTAGTTTAGGAGACAGGATTTAATTTTTTGTTAGAATAGACTATAATTTTTCTCCCCTAGTGCCCATTGTTAGTTGATTAAGTCTTAGCATGTAACTAGTATATAACCTGTGTCTATGTTTATCTGTGGATAAACAATAAACTTATTTATTATTTATTTATTTTTATTTATTTAGTCTTATCAAAATTTTTCTATTTGTTGGCAGGGTTCCTACGTTAGATTTATATTAAGGAAAAAATGTTATAAAAAGGTCGTATCATAGTTTACATTATATTTTAATAATAATAATATTTTATTGGAACTAGAAAACACAAAATTACAGTAAAACTGTACGATAATGACTGCATTAGTTACAAACTGTGTCGCAGCCATTAACGCCCAAACAAAAAAGTTTATGCGACAATGCTCCAGCGTTGAGAAATAATTATTAACTTATACAGAGAATTACAGAAGAAAATAATAATAAAAATAAATTAAAAAAATAATATAAAAGCGAAAAGGTATGGTAATCAAAATAGGCAAGCGTGTGTGTGATGTGTTGTGCGTATGTGAGTGTGGTGTGAATGTGCGTGATGAGTGTTGTACGTGAGTGTGCGTGTGATCTATTGTGTTGTGCGTGTGTGTGTGGTGTTGTGTTGTGAGTGGGTGTTTACGTATATGTTACGTTTTAACTAAGTTTTCAAGTTCTTCATTGGTAAGAGTATGAAGCCATTTATCAACGGTGACTCGACACTCCCTCAGATTAAGTAAATAAATGTTACACACTCTATTTACTCGGTTGTACAAAATAGAGCTTAGGTATCTATATTGACGTCTAACTACTTCGGTGCCGACTGGTTCGATTGAACAGACTCTAATAGACCTTCGTCTGTGTTTAATGAGGTCAGCATCGAAAGTGAGTTCGGAGTGCTTGCGTAGTACGGTGCTAAGTGCAAATGAGTGTCTCACTCTTGGTACTCCACATAGTGCGTAGAGTTCATTTGTGGGGAAGCGGATTGGTTTGTGGATTTTGGAAGAACAATGCAGTTTTGACAATAGCAAAAGGTTCCGTACACAAGCATACACGTGTCCAGAAATGCCCAGGATTAGATGACCACGGCATAGATGCCGCTTGAGGACCTCTGAACTGGACCTATAATCGTCGAACGATAGGGTAAAAGTGTTTCAACGTAAATTGTAAGTTAAACATACAATTTTCTGTAAACGGAGTGCTATCTAGTGTGATGCAGTGTTGAAAATAAATGTGATATATATGTGAAGACCAAATCTAAGGACTCTTATTTACTACATACACACCTCATGCGAAAATACCCGAAGATAGGTAACCAGGGTCTCATGCCATAGATATCTCTGACGCTAGCCGGTGGAAGAAATAATTTTCTTTACAATGGCGCCCAACGTGGGCATGAGGTTTGTTTGTAGTAATATGGTTAAGATTGATTAATAATCTTTAGTTAATTCTTTTAGGTCAAGTATTTTGACACAATTGTGGTTAAAGGCACATGGTTAGTTAATTTGAAGTTGCCAATATTAAGTTCTAATACTTATTAGTTAACCTTAAATAGTGTTTAATTTAATTGTTAAAGCTATTTACTATTAAACATATTACTTTTATAGTGTTTAAATTGAGGTTAAAAGCACATGGTTTAAATGTTAAGCCGCTTATTGAACCTCAGCACTTAGTGTATGTATTCTTAAATTTAATTAATACAACTTGTGGGTAACTTTGTTACACTTAGTATTATATAATATTAACTTGTTAAGAAACTTAAGATAGAATTCTTTTGTTCAAGATGGATAAACCAATATGGTTAGATTACCTTCTTAAGGAGGAACTTATTCATGAATTAAATTACTTTAATGTTTCCGCAGATCCAAAGGCATCCAGGGACGAGGTTCGCAAGCGGTATCGTCGTCTATGTGGTCTCTATCGGAGGGGTAGCATCAAGCAGGAGGACTATCCGGCACCTGCGGTGGCCGATAAGGTACGCTTGTGTTCGGAACCGATCGCTGAGTTGTGCCGCTTACATAAAGAATCATCTGCGGATGATAGTAAAGTAGTTAAACGAGTCTTAGCTAGATCTCAGTATTATCTATTAAGAATTTCTCGGGTGATTAATACTTCACCGGAGTTATTAAAACTTAAAGATGACTTGATTAATATAATCACCTCAGTACAAGAGGATTCTGATGATGATGAAGAAATGCAATCTACGCATGACTCATCACCAGAGAGAGAAATAGTGGAAAAACCACAAGTAGTTCTTGTAAATGACAGGGCAATTAATTTGTGTACTTTGAATTTAAAATATGACGGTACTACATGTGTTAAGATTTTTACTGAACGTTTGGAAGAGTTGAGGCAGGCTAGGGGAATACCTGAAGAACGTGCATTGATTGCTTTCTCGGATCTATTAGAGAAATCTGCATTAAGTTGGTATAGAGCAAATAGACATACCTTCACCTCTTATGGGCATTTGCTTAGTTGTTTACGGGAGGATTTTGACATTCCAGATTTAGATTATAGGTTAAAAAAGGAAATACGTTCTCGTACACAGGCTAAGCAGGAATCTATGATGGTATATTTGTCTGACATGAAGGGTATGTTTAATAGACTTGCAACCCCCCTCTCACAGGATGAACAATTAGAGATCTTAATGCATAACATTAGACTTGAATATATAATGGAATTAGCTTTACTTGATATTAAATCTATTGGTGATCTCCAGTTTTATGGTAAGAAGATTGAACTTGCTCGTGCTAGGTCAGATCAGTTTGTTGAACCTAACCTTCCACCAAAATGTAATCAGGTTTCCCGGTCTATAAAGGAAACGGATAAACAAAAATGCAATAAGTCTGGAGTACCAGTGGCTGTACTTGACACTCCATCTACTTCTGGAGCAAAAGTTAAGAAATGCTTTAGGTGTGATAGCACGGAACATTTCTCATCCAAATGTGAAACTTCAAAAGAGGTGGTTTGTTTCAGATGCGGTAAGAAAGGGTTTAAAAGTATAAATTGTCCTAAGTGTTCAAAAAACGAACAAAATTGAGCCACAATGACTTAATTGTAAATTTAACATCGTACTCACCACACAGTAGTGTGGCTCTTTTTCAGGCAAACAAAGGTGATATTAGACCGCATTTGAGAGTTAACATTTTGGATTTGGAAGTTTATGGTTTGCTGGACACTGGAGCAGTTTGTTCAATATTGGGAAATAATTCACATAAAATATTTATGAAATTTGGTTTTAAATTGATTGAATTACCCAAAGGGCAAAATGTTAAAACTGCAGACGGTTCAAGAGTTAAATGTTTAGGCTTAATGCAATTACCTATAAATTATTTAAATCAAATTAAAATAATAAAGTTTTATGTTGTTCCCAACATAGTAACTTCAATCATTTTTGGTATGGATTTTTGTAAGGTATTTTTGATAACACTAGATAGCTCATTGAGTGATAATAAAATTTTTAGTTTACCTGACAGTTATATTAACTTAATTAATATGGATCAAGGTTTGGAAAGTTTTGAATCATTGACTTCTGAACAACACTTAATTTTACAGAAGATCATTGATAAATTTGATAAAATAAACACTGAAAAAGTTGGTTTGGGTAGGACAAAACTAGTAACTCACAAGATAGAAACTGGTGATAGCTCACCAATCAAACAAAGGTACTATCCATTATCTCCACCCAAACAATTAGCTCTGGAGAAGGAACTTGATAGGATGTTGAGTCTTAGTGTTGTCGTACCATCTAACTCACCTTGGAATTCTCCCGTGGTAATGGTTACCAAACCTAATGGTGACTTAAGGCTTTGCTTGGACTGTAGGAAGCTTAATGCTGTTTCTAAGGCCGATGCCTATCCTTTGCCGTATATACATCAGATATTGGATAGCTTGAGGGATGCTAAATATTTGACATCAATTGACCTTAGTGCTGCATATTGGCAGATAGAATATGATAGTCAGGAATCTGCTGAGAAAACAGCATTCACAGTTCCTAGAAGGGGTCTATTCCACTATGTGACAATGTCGTTTGGTCTTGTTGGTGCATCTGCCACTATGCAGCGTCTAATGGATAAGTTGTTTGGTCCTGAGTTTGACAATAAAGTGTTTGTTTTTCAAGATGACATAGTATGCATCTCGAATGAATTTAATGAACATGTTAAATTATTAGAAAAAGTTTATCAACGTTTGAAAGAAGCAAACTTAACAATTAATATGAGTAAATCTCAATTTTGTAGAAAGGAGCTTAAATATCTCGGATACATGGCTGATAAACAAGGTCTTCATACTGATCCTTCTAAGGTGGAAGTGATACTTAATTATCCTACACCAACTTCACCTAAAGAATTTAAAAGATTCATAGGTATGGCGGGCTGGTACCGTCGATTCATAAAGGATTTTTCTAAGATTAGTAGACCGCTTAGTAAACTTACCTGTAAGAATCTTGCTTTTGAATGGACAGAGGAAGCTGAGGAAGCTTTCAATACATTGAAATCAAGCTTAGTTTCAGCTCCAATTCTTAAATGTCCAGACTTTAATTTGCCTCTTTCAATACAAAGTGATGCTTCTGCCTATGCTATAGGGGCTGTACTGACGCAGTCATATGACGATTTTGATCATCCAGTTGCGTTCTGTAGTAGACTACTTAATAAGCACGAGGTTAATTATACTACTGCAGAGCGTGAGTTATTGGCTGTTTTGTTTGCTTTGGAACAATTCAGAATGTATGTGGAGGGTCAAAAGTGCAATATTATTACGGATCATGCGTCATTACAATGGTTTCATAAATTAAAAAATCCTTCAGGGAGATTAGCTCGTTGGAGTATCCGTTTAAGTCAATTTGATTATAATATTATACATAGAAAAGGTAAAGAGTTGGTTTTGCCGGATGTACTCTCAAGAATTAAAGTAGAATCAGTAGAAATTTCAGATAATCCTCAAGATAAATGGTATTTAAAAATGGTAGAAAATTGCGAAAAATATCCTCATAAATTTCCAAATTATACACTTAAAGGTAATAAATTATTTAGACATTCTAAAAATAAATATAATTTAACTTCACAATTCTCTTGGAAACAAGTGATACCAAGTGAAGACGTGGGACATCTACTAAAACAATTTCACGATAATCCCACTGGCGCCCATCTCGGTATATTTAAAACTCATAAACGATTAGCATTACATTATTTTTGGAGAAACATGTACAAGGATGTTGAGAACTATATCAACAGTTGTCAAACTTGTAAGGAGTACAAACCGGTAAACTCATCTCGGCCTGGTTTAATGGGTAACCCAAAACAGGTTACCAAACCATTTGAAGCAATTTGTTGCGACTTATTGGGACCTTTTCCTGTATCGACTAAAAGAAACACAAGTTTGTTAGTATGTTCTGACTATTTTAGCAAATACGTAATGTTGTTTCCTATACGGAACGCAACAGGTAATGCTATAGTTAAGATACTTGAGGAAAAAGTATTTCTGGTACATGGGGTTCCTAAATTTGTCTATGTAGACAATGGTCCTCAATTTATCTCAAAACAATTTCGAGATTTAATGTGCAAATATAATGTGCCAAATATTTACTATAATCCAAGATATCATCCACAGGTTAATCAGGCTGAAAGAGCCATCAGAAATATTCTGTATGCGATTGCCTCATATGTGAAATCAAACCACAGACAATGGGACAATCACATACCAGAAATCCAGTGTGCTCTTAATACTTCAGTTAACGAGTCCACTAAATTTTCCCCTTACTTTCTTGTCCATGGGCGAGAGATGTTTGTAGATGGTAAGACACATCAAGACTCAGAAGTACCACAGCCGGTTTCTGATTTAACTGTGGTAGATCCTAGAATCCATGGAGATAACCGAAATGAGCTAAAAACAATTTTTGAGGCAGTTAGTAAAAATTTAGAACTTGTGCACGATAAAAATAAAAAACATTATGACTTGAGGAAGCGACCTGTGGAATATAAGGTTGGTCAAATAGTTTATAAGAGGACATTCACATTGTCGGATGCTAGTAAGCGTTTTACGTCGAAATTGGCACTGCGTTTTGTAAGATGTGTTGTCTCGTTTAAACATTCACCTGTTGTGTATAGCTTAAAAGATATGCAAGGTAAAAGTTTAGGTAAATTTCACATAAAGGATATTTTGAAATATGAAGATTCCTGATTTTAAGCATTTTTGAGTCAATTTGGGTAGCTATCTAATCTATCTAATTAGAAATATTTGCACAAAAATTGACTAACTTAAATAGTTGCTTACCTGCACTTAAACTTTGGTAAACTAAGCTTGAGTGTTGTACATACTTGCTTGCTATATGCATAACAGTTGTTTAAATTAGTAAGTAAAGGATAGTGAAAGCAATCAATGTTCGTATTCGTTAGGTTGAAAAGTCTTTGCCTTATTCTTATTTAGTAGGCGTAATGTTATTTAATTGATAATTTAAATTAAATTAGTACTTATGTAGTAGTAATTTAGTCATTGTGTCTGAGGGGAATCTAAATTCAGATTTGTTTAGGGTTGCCCCAGTTTCTGTCGAGGGTTTTGGTGAGATTCTAAATGTGCATGGCGAAATAGTTTTGATTAGAAAAAAAAAAATCTATCTAATGTAAGTTTTTTTTTTGACCGGGGAGAGGTGTATTGTAACGATTAAAAAAAAATAGTTAAAGAATTTGTGTACTTGTTGGTTCGGGGTTTGTGGCGCCATCTGGCCGAGAACTTATGTAGTGCTGCGAATGTCGAATCAATAAATACTACAAAGAACACTAGATGGCGGTTGACCAACTTACTTGAAATCTTGAATATGGAAATTGTGTTATAAAATCTATTAAAATAAACACAATAGTTCCTACTATATTGATACTTAAATATTCATTGTAGATAATGAGTATGTATGGACGTCAAAATTAATTAATCAATATTTCGGCGATAGCCTCTGTGTAACGTGTAACCCGTGTAATCGAAATTCTTTGGTATTCTCACGAAGATCGCAATAAAAACTACGAGATGATTCGAGTGTTTGAAATAGCAATTTTAAAAATAGGAGAATGAAGAACGGAAAAAGCCTATTTTGTCCATCCAGCCGGTGAGGCAATGCTCATCGATGTTTTCAACTGCTTTTTTGCTTTTCCCTTCCTGTAGAGTATAGATAGATTTCTGCTGTCGTCACTCCCATCCATTCGTTTCGCTTGTCTAGCCTCGGGTCAACCTACGTACATAATATACGTATGGCCGTAAAGCCGGTATGAACGCGCAAATGTTAGGGTTCTTATAATGTTTTAGTGCGAAAAAATTTCGCACTAAAACATTATAAGACTACTACTACTTTAACATCCTTTTCAAAGTCTGAAAAACTAAATGATTTTTACTCATGCGTCAGTGCTTATTTACTTTGTTCAGAACCTACAATTATGTAGGTGTGTCTTTTTGTTCGAATTTTAAGAAGTTCTAAACGTTAGCACAATTTTGTGCATTCCTTGTCGAATCTGAGCGTGTCCCGCTTTACTGCGGTGTTCTTAGAGAGAGGTGCGCGGAACCCAACACTCGCCATTGTCTCTTTGGCACTCACTTTACGGGCTAATTGATTCTCTTTCATGCAGCGCCGAACAAGAAAACGCTGTTAAGATTTCTCTGCATTGTTCGTTAATTGAAGTTGTTCCTGGTGCAATGCCATCAGTTCCGTACACCTTGCACCGCAGCGGTTGGCTCATTGTTTGCAATGTTAAATAAATTAAACAATAGGCTTTTGTCCTAAAAAAAACAATTAATCCGTTTGTTAGATTACCAAATAATATCGGACACGTATTTTTTTTGGTCACGTAAACCAATAAAAAACTTTTTAACAAAAAAATTAACCGACGAAAAAGAACTAAAAAGCAAAAAATAAATAAACCTTTTAAGTCTTGAGTAATCAGCATATTTATCTACATAAAATATCAAATTTTATATAAACTAAGTTTGAGTCAAAATATTTTGAAAAATATTTAAAAAATATATTGAAGAATATTTGAAAAATATTTTGTCTAACCCCGCAATGATTTTGTAAGTCCTATTCAACGATACACCACATAATAGGATAGGCGGGAAAAAAAAGTTATCTCCACTTTACTTTAATTTTGTAATATTTTTAATTTTTTTATATGGGTCATTAGGCCTGAAATAAAAATGATTTGATTTGATTTGATTTTACGTGTATGGGAGCTACCATAAAAAAAACCGCCCAAGTGAGAGTCACTCGCGCATGAAGATTTCCGTACCATCGTAATTCTATCAAATTTAAAATTTTACCTAATCCCTTCATAAGTTGTGATAGACGGGTTTTTCCAATTTTACTGGTTTATGTCGTCTGTTAAATTGAAGTAAATAATTTTCTGTGTTTGTCATTCAATGTGAATACTTGTGAATGCGAAGGACGCCTTGTTACTTATTAGGATCGAGCAAAAAATGTAAAAACCACCAATACACGTTTCTAGTAGGGAAACCCTCTTTAATATTTTTTTAATTGTTGTTATAGCGGCAACAGAAATACAAATTCTGTGAAAATTTCAACTATCTACCTCATTACGGATCATGAGATACAACCCGCTGACAGACAGACGGACGGACGGACGAACAGCGGAGGCTTAGTAATAGGGTCCAGTTGGTTATCCTTCCGGTACGGAACCCTAAAGAAAATCTTTTTCAAGATCTTATTGGTTCGTTATCCTGGCGTGATTAATATATGTACTAACAGTCTCTTAGCTATGCCTCGGATGGACAGACGGACAGACCGAAACTATAAGGGTTTCTTGTCCTTGTTCGGACTACGAAACCCTTAAAAAAGCTTTCAATTTTTTTACCTTCAATTTTCGTTTTGTGTTCTTTAGTGTCTTTAGTCATAATTTTTAATTTTGTAGTTCTGCATATATCTCGTGACATTTCTGTAGCGTATGGCAATCGTTCCCGCTTATAGAATTTCACTTTGTCTAAAGACCCAGGACATAACAAAGCACACGCATAAAGAGTGCCTATCATAGTACTCTTAGTTTCCAGGTTGATAGATATTTGCTAGCTTACCACTGCCGTCCGTATTTACATAAGTCTCTGCTAGCAGGCACACGTCGACAGCAGGCGGTGGCGACCTTCTTTTATAAGTTGCTTTGCAGGATAGATAGCTGAAAAAAGAGGAATGTCTAAAGACACTTCCTCTGCCTATTTGAGTACTTTTGCAGCCTACCCAAATGTCCTTGCTGTGGTATTTGTTAGTCGGCTCATTGAGCTCCTTAAGGTTCTCAGTTAAGCTACACGATAAATGACAAATGCATGCACTATCTGGACAGGTCCACTTAAATCTGCGTGGTGCTTTCCTCAAAAACTCATCTCAGACATTAACGTAAATGGTTCTCATATGATTTAACCAGTACATATTGTATAAACCTTAATAGACTGACCTCTGAGTTCGTGTCGGTGTTTCTTATTAGAGTAGTCGGCTAGGAAACACCGGCCTCATCTAGCTTAAACTGACAAAAAATATTGACGTGTAAAAGTATTATTTCTATCTTATTTACAAAAAAAAACCAAATAAATGTCATTTATCATTAATTAATTCAAAGATAAGGTAATAGCTACGTACGGAACTACTACTACGTACGTACGTACGTTCGGAAATCAAACCCCGGGATGCCCGCTCGTAATGTTTTACATGCTTATCGCCCTGTTCAAAACCCTGTTCCTGAAAAAAACTATTACCAATCATGATGCCCGCATTACACGAGGCTAGCTCTTCTAGCTGGGATGGCAAAATTATGGCAAGTTAGTCACACCAGGCCTCATATACGAATCTATAGATCTATCCACATTTTCCAAAAGCCAGGACATGTCCTACTTGCTTGCTATCCTAGCTTCATAATCTATCCTCGTGTAATCAGGACATACAAGTATTTCGAATGACTTTTTGTCCTATGAATCCGTCATTAGCAAGTCACCAGATTCTAAATTAACCAGATTCGCAACTTACTATTTTACTGATAGACAACCTCATGACATAAACTGATGAGAATCTGAATGAAAGGTTGTCTAAGAGCGAGCGAAGCGAGCACGGGAAATTAGGGCACCCTGACTCGGACAGGTTATATCCTTTGTGTTAGGTTCCATAGACCTTGCAGACAGAATTAGGAGCTCCGCATAGCAGGGCTCCGTCAACTTACCTTATTTACGACACTCGTTAACACATTTCCGGCTGAACATTCGGCATTGTATAGAATACCTAGGCAAAGTTTGGGATAAATATAACCGTCATTTTGGTACTTTTTTGTGACTTTGTGTTTCATCGTACATTTGGTGAGTTGTGAATCTGGTTAGTTGAGTATCTGGTGACTTGCTAATAAGCGCTATCAATGATGTGCTACAGGCGAATGATCTTTTATCATTTTTTCTTGTCGGTATCGTGGTGATAAGGCAAAATTTGTAATTCAAAGGATAACAAAGGAAACGACATAAAGGAAACGACAAATTGAACTAAAAATAATTTATTGATTTTTAGTATTGACAGTTGCTTGGTTTCAACCCAGTCGGAATTATTATTCTCACAGTTTAATAAACCTGAAACATAAAATAAAAGTGTTATTTGTTGTACAGAGCAAATTTTATGATAATGAAAGATTTATAAAGATTAAAAAATGCATAAAAATTTACTTCTTGAATAATAATAATGACTTTAATGTATTTTATAAAATATTCTTTTTATTTAATATTATTTTTAAGGTAAACTGTTTTTGCCGCAAAACAAAGACAAACGGGAAATTAGATTTTAAAGGTTGCATTTAAATATGGGACTTACTTATATGTAAATTGTTAACATGCATCGTTACCAGTTATTGTGATTCATGCAATGTTATGGTATGCCATGTATACCAAGTTACATAAAACATATGAACACTTCTTCCCTTTCATCTACCTTGTTGAGTGTGAGTACAGAATATTTAGAAACTAAGAGGTTTTACTGAGGAGTGTTGTCGATTTTCCTCCACCAGTATCTTGTCTTTAGAGAGAATAATGCCACAAATTCTATGTGTTGATATTAGCAGTTGACATTGAAAATAATAACTGTTTACTTTATTGAATGTTAAATAGGTGGGTCTATCTTTAACATTCAAGAAAGTTAATTTTTCCGTTAATTTTTACATAGAAGTTGCTGCACGCAAAAGTATCTCCTTAACCTCATGCTTTATTTCTTTGATACATACTATGATAGTGTCATGTGTTATCTCACTAATATTCCAGTGAACGTATTTAATTTTCTGTTCAGTTCGCTACTTTTACATAGTATCGTAAAAACAAACGGATGGTCTGCTACGAATTCAGCGGTAGATCTAAATGCGGCCCTGACATCAAGGCTTATATCTGAAATGTTCGTTTCGATTAGTTTGTGATCGAAAAAAATCATTTGATTGTTATGTCTGTACTAAATATAAATAAATGTATACTATTGTATAAAAATTACGAATAAAAACGTAATTAAAACAATAATGTCCAGACTGGAGATAGCCGGAGGTTTGAAAATCCACGCTCTCTTGATTTTAAAATTCTATGGATCGTTAAGTTATTTTGAAGTAGATAACATTAACGAAGTGTAAGAGAATGGCAAAGGCTTATAGGTTTCATAAACACTGCCCAGTCAGTGGTCAATTATAATATTTATCAATAATATTTATGTAACGAAATATATCTAACAGTTTTTTTTAACTCACAGGTTATTTGATTAAGAATATACGTATATATATATATATATTATGTTTAACACAAGAAATACACATCATGCACGTACATATTTTGCAATATCAAGGAAAAGATTGAGACACTAGAATAATATAAAGCCAGGAAACGGTCTTTAGTGGTTAGAAATAGAAGTTTTGTAGAAGATAAAAGTTGCTCAGAATTGGTATCATAAACAACAGATGACCAGAAAGCAGAGCAAGGCGAAGCTGTTATAAATGATTAAAATGGTCATGCTCTTAGCGCAAGTGATGCACCAACATGCTCATACGCGTAGGTAGGTACCTAAGACTGGAAGACTCCGTTAAATATAATATTATCTCCCTCCATTAAGAAGAACATGAATGGATGGTCCGCTTTGACTACGCGTTTTTCCGATATAATAGCGCTCAAATACGCGATGTTGAATGCTGGAACGATAATGGCGGGAATGGTGCTTAGGACATGTCCAATACATTTATTAGGGAGTGTCCAGATCTGACGAATGCGCCACTCGCGAGCTGCATGCGTGCAGTTACTGCCATTGTTAGTTGCGCAAGCTGCTCGCGCGCATTCAGTAGCATGAACTGCGTGCGGCGCGTAGCAGGCGCGCGAACTTGAAATGCACGCGCGCAGCTCGCGAGCGGCTTGCGATCGGTGCATTCGCCAGATCTGGACACACCATTAGGTGCATTTAGATTGTAAAGATGTGCACTTATTACCTTCACCTACTTAACCCGTTCACACTCCCATGACCTAAGTACAGGCCAAGGTGGTTGTTACACTATTGTGGTTTTTGTGAGGACCATAAATGCTTTTATATTATCAATTTCAAAATTAGAAAACTAATTTCTGAGTTTTTGGGGTTGAGTGGGTCATTTCTAAGCATGCACCTTTACGCAACATACGTTTCTTATATCGATCGTTCGTAAAATTAAACAGATAACAAATTATTATCTAAAACCAACAGTTGATAAATTAATTTTTCAGGACCTACTTGAATTAAATTAAACCGCTAGTAATGCATGTATAAAATAAACGAGCGCTAGGAGTATGTGCTACACAAAATGTAAGTTTTTTTTAAGTTCCTTGTTTTAAAATTCGTCACTCTAAATGCACGATTCAAATCAAATCCGTAAAGGCAGAACAAGGAATGATTATGAAGACATTTTAGAGACGATATTAATAACAGAAAAGGACGAAAGGGAAGCGTGTAACGACAAAAATATTGGGTAGATTATAACCACTTCACGAAAAAAAATCTTGACATTGAAAATTGGGAATGAAACTGTTATTATTTACTCAATTTGTAAATTGTCCTTTTTCAGCGTTATTCTTTGTCTTGTTTTAAAAAGTCATTGATTTATTAAGGTGCAGGAAGGGCTTAAAGTGCAAAACTGATACCTATTTGCGAATGATTCCATTGAAGGTAATTCTGTTGTCAATAATCAGTGCAAAATAAAATGGCCGGTCGACTGAAAAGTCTTTGGGTGGATTTGGGTTGTACGAAGATCCAAATCCGTGAAACACTGAAATTTATAATGAAACATAATTACAATAAAGACACATTTTGTTATTATAAATCTAATTAATCACGATTTTAACGCGTCGGGTACCAACGGATAAGGTAACAATAGATTTTCTATTGTGTCTGTTTCTCCGGTAACTGATTCGTTAAGAGGATAATACACTGTAAACTTCTGATTTTTTGAAGACGCATCATAGTCTAAAAATCGCCATTCTAAATGTACTAAGGGCGTAAAGTGCACAATCTATTAAATAGGTTCATAAATTTTATGAACGATTCCGTGATATATAATGGCGGCAATGGTCCTTAGTCTAATACATTTCTTAGGTGCATTTAGATTGTAAAGATGTGCACTTATTACCTTCACCTACTTAACCCGTTCACACTACCATGACCTAGGTACAGGCCAAAGTGGTTGTTACACTATTGTGTCTTTACTGGGGACCGTTAATGCTGATAATCAATTTCAAAGTTAGAAAACTAATTTCTGAGTTTTTGTGGGTGAGTGGGTCATTTCTAAGCATGCATCTTTACACAACATTATAATTAAATGGATACTTTTACTATAGCGATCGTACGTAAAATAAAACAGGTAGCAAAATACTATGTACAACCGATCGTAGATAATAGTTATTTATGATACTAGTGTGGTAAGTTGGTTTTTACAAACGAGTAGACGAATGTAAGCCCGAGACAATGTCGAGGGCTTACCATAGTTACGAGTTGTATTGAAACAAACTGTTGTTTTCTTGCAAATGTGTTGAAAAACGTTGTATGACACACGTGCGGCAATTGGTATTTACAAACTCGTGATTATGGTAAGTCCTCGTCTTCGTCCCGGGCTTACATTCGTCTGCTCGTTTGTAAAAACCAACTTACCGCACTAGTATCATAAATAACTATTTCAATCGTAAATTAAACTTAACCACTAGTAATGTTTTCATTATGACAAGTGAAAAATGTAACGAGTGCTGGGAGTAGGTTTGTAATACGTTTAAGTTTTTACAGTTCCATGTTTTCGAATTCCCCACTCTTAAATGTACGTTTCAAATCAATTTCGTAAAGGCAGAACTAAGAATGATTACAAAGAAATTTTTGAGATGAAATTAATAGCATATATAAAAGGACGAAAAGGAAGCGTGTAACGAACAGACAACACCTAAAAAGCAGTGATTGACACTTAGAACCAATGAATGTTCGAAATCATAATAATGAAACATGTTTCTCATTTAACGAAAACTAGAATTATGATTTCGGTTACGGATTCCAGGACCAAATTACAACAGTGCGTTAGAATCTTAGTTATCATGCTGACTGAATAAAAATTAATATAGACCATAAACCACTTCACAAAAAAAAATCTTCTGTGAATACCTATTTGTGAATGATTCCATTGAAAGTAATTGTGTTGTCAACGATCAGTGCAAAATAAAATGGCCGGTCGACTGAAAAGTATTTGGGTGGAATCGGATTTAGGTTCAACGAAGCTCCGACTGCATAAAATACTGAAATTTGTAATAAAACAATTACAATTAAGACAAATTTTATCATAAACTGATTGATCTCGATTTTAAGAGCAAAATACGCTAGAAACTTCTGTTTTTTTGAAGACGTATAATTATCATAATCTAAAAATAGAAGATGATGAGAATAGAAGGGCACCCAAAAATACCGGTCTGCTTTCACAAAAAAGGATAGATTTTAGGATGGCTGTCAGGTCGATAGGCACGAGTGAATTTTATAAGAACGTAATTTTGATGTGAATAAATCCAAGAGTAGATCTTGGATATATTCCTATCAAAAATCGCAAACAAGCCTATGATTTCATGTACCTCGCCCTTGGACAATAAAATATCTAGGTAGTGTAAGATAAAGTAATAAAATATCTTAAAATACTATACATTTTTTATGTTTTACTCGGTTGTGCGACATCAAAGACAGGATAATTGGTTTTCACGCGTATGTATGTGGTATTATCTAAACCCTCGAAGCATCCCAGCGTTTGGATACATTTTAATCAATGAGGTGTCTATCAATTTGTCTAAATCGTGCGATGGTTATAGGCTAGATTTTGAATTTATAAAATTAAAATGGCGACCGTAAAATAAGAATTGGTGGTAGAGAAAAAAAAAAGTCTTCACATATGGCAAATCACTGGACAGGTCTTTCAAAATCGAGATGATGATTCCTAGACCATTTATGCTCCATTTAAGAATAATTAAACCGTGTAGGAGGATCGTGAACCCGTTTTTTTCGCAACTTAGTCATGTGGGGTATTAAAATAAAGGGCTCGATGAGCTGATGCCAAAATTTAACTAACTAAAATCTAGGAAATTTGAGATATAATAATATATAAAGTTATGTCTCAAGTGAATTTTGCATTTATATTTGTAAACTCTGTGTGCAGCAATAATAAAGTACCTATTATTTTAACAGTAGGTAACACTTTAGTATTTTTTACTAGCCTTCACTTTCCCACTGCTGGGCAAAGGTCTTCCCCAAGTTCTTTCAGGAACTTTTCTCCCGTGCTATCTCAAACCAGCCCTCGCGGTAAACGTCGAGGTTGTCTCGCTACCTCTTTCGCGGCTGCGTCTTTAGTACTAAAGCAAAATATTCGCGGTCATATTCTAAGCAACAATAATAATAATACTGTTTATTTTCTCACCACAACATTATACAGTAGGTACATCATCGAAAATGTTATGATAATGGTTTTATCATTGTGGGAAACTGGTGCCTAAACTAGGCTGCAAGCCTGTGTTTCAGGACAATGTCATAAGAATGTCAAGCATTAAATATAACAGTAGAATGAAAGCTAAGCTATTATGTATAACACAAAATCACTAACTTGATTATTTGGTATCGCTTTTTTTTTAAATAGTATTTTTTAAATATTTAATTGTTGTATTTGGTTAAGTTAAAATGCAAGCATTTGTCTGTGTAAAATCGTTACTATATTATATTTATATTATTATGTATTTGAAAAGGTGATTTCTACTCGGGACGAATCCCGGTGATTTTCCTTGCTCCCGCCCTGAGACCCTCAGGAAAACGGAGGTTCGGATCCCCTGCTAACTAGTAAAAAATACTGTGTCCCCCAGTACTTTGCTCAAAATAGTAACGGTATGAATGGCTGCTTGTTTTTGAATTATGTGTATATTTATGTCTGAGTCTAATTTGTCACAATATCTATGAATGCTTTTTGCTACTATTCCTGTCGCTCCTATTACTACCGGTATTACTTCAGTAGATGTGTTCCACAATCGGGTTATTTCAGTTTTAAGCAGGTGGTATTTGCTTAGTTTTTCTATCTCTTTGGGTCCTATGTTATAGTCTGATGGTACTATAATGTCTATTAAATATGTTTTATTTTCTATTTTATTTATGTATATGATATGTGGTCTATTATGAGTAACTGTTACTTCACTACATTAACTTTAATATTATATTATATTATATTATATTATATTATATTATATTATATTATATTATATTATATTATATTATATTATATTATATTATATTATATTATATTATATTATATTATATTATATTATATTATATTATATTATATTATTATGTATTTGAAAAGGTGATTTCTACTCGGGACGAATCCCGGTGATTTTCCTTGCTCCCGCCCTGAGGCCCTCAGGGAAAAGGAGGTTCGGATCCCCTGCTAACTCGTAATAAATACTGTGTCCCCCAGTACTTTGCTTAAAATAGTAACGGTATTATATTATAATGTATTTGAAAAGGTGATTTCTACTCGGGACGAATCCCGGTGATTTTCCTTGCTCCCGCCCTGAGACCCTCAGGGAAAAGGAGGTTCGGATCCCCTGCTAACTCGTAATAAATACTGTGTCCCCCAGTACTTTGCTCAAAATAGTAACGGTATGAATGGCTGCTTGTTTTTGAATTATGTGTATGTTTATACCTGAGTCTAATTTGTCACAATATCTTTGAATGCTTTTTGCTACTATTCCTGTCGCTCCTATTACTACCGGTATTACTTCTGTAGATGTATTCCACAATCGGGCTATTTCAGTTTTATTATATTATATTATATTATATTATTATGTATTTGAAAAGGTGATTTCTACTCGGGACGAATCCCGGTGATTTTTTTTAGTATTATATTATAGTTGTTTAAAAAAATTTAAAGATTCTAGACAGAAACTTAATTTTTTTTTAACAGATTATTAATAATGAAGCTTGTTATATCTTTGTACTACAAAGATATATAAAACAATAAATTATAAAATCAAAAAACGCGACAACTTATTTTATTTTAAACATTTACGAATCGCTCTTCACATTGTCGGCGGCGCGCAACGGCGCACACGGTTCGTGTACTACCTACGTTTTGTCTACTGACTTACTATTATAACTCACGCTTTCGAGTGGATGCATATTTTTTTAATTATTAGTAGCTTGTTGTAGTTCAAAAATACGTAGATGTTAAAAATTGCCTGATTTGAAAAAAAAAGTGACTAGGCTTGTTTTTTCGCATTTTTCTAGATGTGTCCAGACAGTAGAAGTCTCCGTAATTGTATCAATTCAAATGGCTAAAACTAATGACAATTTAGCGGATACGGTGTGGTATTTAAATTTAAACTATTAGTTATGCATGCATGTGTTACAAGTGTAAGCTTTAGTGAGCGATACAACTATGTTATAGATACTGTGTATACAAAATGAGGTTATTTTTTAGTTTCATGTTTTAAAACATTTGCTATTCTAAATGCACGAAGGGCGTAAAGTGCAAAACTGATACCTATTTGTGAAGGATTCCGTTGAAAGTAGTTCTGTTATCAATAATCAAAGCCAAATAAAATGGCCGGTCGACTGAAAAGTACTTGGGTGGAATCGGATCGTCATATAAAGAACTTTCGACCACTACTTCGAATTCTGAAAATGTTTACATAAAATATAATTATTTACGCATAGATAGAATAAACTGTATTGTACACCAAAAAAGTTACACAACTTTATACACATGAACTTAACGATATACACGATCTGTGGGTACAATGGCGGTCTTATCTGACAGTAATATCTACCAGACAACCTGAAGGTGGATTGAAACAACTATAAAAGGGTAGTGGTAATCATATTATTATGTAAATATATATATGTGAATAAGATAAAATGCATGTTACACAGTATTGAGTTAGTGAGAAAAAAAGAGAGGCTACGATTATTACGATTTTAAGTGGAAACTAATCTAGAAACTTCATTTTGTTGTTACTTCATTGAGTAGGTATTCAAAATTGTCAGATTGCTTTAGTGTATAAAAAAGGAGTAATTTGCCTGATAGAGTCCCGATACTAGAAGTCTCTATGAAAGTAGCAATTCAAATTGCTAAACTAAAAAATTGCCAAGTTATGGATAATTTTATACTTTAAAATTATATTGAAGAAGAAAACTTGGAAAAGTTGACTTGGAATAAAGTGATTATTATCATCGTCGTAACGGAAAACAGGAGGTATCATTCCGGGTAGCGGGACCCCTTCCATGTGCTGATGGTGATCACCGGGGTAGTTTTAGTAAGGTAAGAATCCCACACTTCCTGAAGGTTTCCCCAGAAAACAAAAAAATAAAAATAAATAACGTTGTCATATAGGGAATCATCTTTAATGAATGATTTAAATCTAAAAATTAATACAGTAATTTTCAAAAAACCGATTGGATTCCTAGTCTTCTTAATATTAGGTCTTTACCTGTAAAGTAGCCGATTTAAAATGTGGGTCACTGAGCTGTGATAACATCTGATCAGTTTGGTATTAATTTCTTTTTTAAACAGATTATTTATAATGAAGCTTGTTGTAGTCCAAAAATAAGTAATTATCCAAAACTACCAGATAAAAAAAGTTTTATGTTTTATTAAGGCTTGCTTTTGACCTAATTTTCTGAATGTGTCCTGACATTAGAAATCTCAGTGAGTGGTATCAATTCAAATCTAATGACAATTTGGCGGAAAACGTTTTTTAGTTTAATTTACACTATATACGCTTAAAATTTAATGGTTGTTTTGCCGCAGCGAAATGATTTTGTCTTAGTAGTACAAAGATTTATAAAAAAAATAATTTTAAAAATCACAAAACGCGACAACTTATTTTGCTTTAAAAATTTACGAATCGCTCTTCACATTGTCGACAGCGCGCAACGGCGCACGCGTCTCGTGTACTACCTACGTTTTGTCTAGTGAGTTACTATTATTACTCACGCTTTCGAGTTGATGCATATTTTTTTAATTATTAGTAGCTTGTTGTAGTTCAAAAATATGTAGATGTAAAAAATTGCCAGATTAAAAAAAAAGTGACTTTAGGCTCTTTTTTTCGCATTTTTCTAGATGTGTCCAGACGTAGAAGTCTCCGTGATTGTATCAATTCAAATGGCTTAAAACTGATGACAATTTAGCGGATACGGTGTGGTATTTAAATTTCAACTATTAGTTATGTATGCATGTGTCACAAGTGTAAGCTTTAGTGAGCGATACAACTATGTTATACATAGATACCGTGTATGCAAAATGAAAGATTTTTTTAGTTCCATGTTTTAAAACATTCGCCATTCTAAATGCACGAAGGGTGTAAAGTGCAAAACTGATACCTATTTGTGAACGATTCCGTTGAAAGTAGTTCTGTTATCAATAATCAAAGCCAAATAAAATGGCCGGTCGACTGAAAAGTACTTGGGTGGAATCGGATCGTCATATAACGAACTTCCGACCAATACATCGAATTCTGAAAATATATACATAAAATATAATTATTTACGCATAGAGATAGAATAAACTGTATTGTACACCAAAAAAGTTACACAACTTTATACACATGAACTTAACGATATACACGATCTGTGGGTACAATGGCGGTCTTATCTGACAGTAATATCTACCAGACAACCTTTGGGTGGATTGAAACAACTAAAAATGGGTAGTGGTAATCATATTATTATATAAATATATATAGGTGAATAAGATAAAATGAATGTTACACAGTGTTGAGTTACTGAGAAAAAAAAGAAAGGCTATGAATTACGATTGTAAGTGGAAACTAATCTAGAAACTTCATTTTTTTAAACAGATATTTTATATGAATTTAATCGTAGTCCAAAATGAGTAGTAACGGTAACGGGACCCCATTCATGTGCAGGTGATCACCGGGGTAGTTTTAGTAAGGTAAGAATCCCACACTTCCAGGTCTTTTCCCCCAAAGTTCCAGGCACCTTTTGAAGGTTTCCAAAGAAAACAAAAAAAAAAAAACGGTTTCATGTAGGGAAAAATCTTTAATGAATGCCATAAATCTAAAAACGTAATTTTCAAAGAACCAATTGGATTCCTAGTCTTTACCTGTAAAGTTGCCGATTTAAAAATTGGGTCACGTTGAGCTGTGATAACATCGGATCAGTATGGTATTTTAAGTTCAAATAAACTTTATATTTAAGGTACTTATGTTATTCTTTTTTCAAAATTTGTTATTCATTTTTTTCGTGGGTTTCATATTTTCTTTAATATCGTTGTTATTTATAACCATTTTTGCATGAAATTTAAGCAAACCCGTGTTTTTTTTGGAACACGAGTTCTACATTGGAAACAATGCGTCTCAAACGGTACGCAATATTATTGACATATACGGACTTTTAAACGTAATAACGAAGGAGCTATGTAGTTTTGTTTCAATCGCTTTTTTTTTGGACAATTTGACCTCACAAATTACCCTTCTTCTCTGGGCAGTTATGGAATAAAATTTCCTAAACGAAAGTTATTATACAAAAAACATACAACTCATTTATTAGAATATAGTCGAAGTTAAACGTCGTGGTTTTTCATATTGCGTGCCTTTTGAAACACATTGTTTCCACGTTGGAACTCATGTTATGAAAAACCACATATTTTTAGATTTCATTGTTTTAAATATGGCAATATTACAGAAAAAATAAAACCCAAAGAAACACAAATAAATTGCCTCAATTATTAAGTTCATTTGTACATATAATTCCTAGTCAATCCGAAGTTATCACAGCTCAAATTCAGCATTTTTATAAAACCACAATTTCATAGGTAAAGACCTAATATATATATAAAAATCAGTGTTTGTTCGTATTTAGTGCGCTGCCATACCGTTCATGCGATTGTGATGAAACTTTGCCAACTTACTGCTTGCACTTGTGCGAAGGTTATAATCAGTAGTACCTACTTTTTATTTAGTCCTATGCGGCATCAACACGCCGTGTTCAAGCTAGCTTTTTATACGCGAAAGTAGATATTTTAACACACTGATAAGGAGAAATATGATCGTAGTATGATGATATTTTCTTCTTAACGCGGTCCCTACTGATGTTGATAACATTTGTATTATATAAATAAAACTGTTTATTTAAAGAATGTTTTAATCTATAATTATATTTAAATAGGTATCTACTGCCATATGTATGACGGAGTATCACTTGAGAACAGCTAGACCAATTTGGCTATTTTTTTATTGTGACAAGACAAATAATTTGCCCGACGCACCGAAAGCGCCTGTCAATGAAAGATCGATTAAAAGGAGATCTCCCACTGTGTCTCAAACGGAGATTTATGGACATGTGTATTCTCCACACGCTCACGTTCCTACGGTGCTTAAACCTGGTCTTTGATACTTCAGCTAAGGTCCAACCTCGAGGATTGCCAGCGAGCCATGGCGAGCAGTATCCACCTCTCGGATCGTTTAAGGAACACAATGCTGCACGCCAACACCGAAATCATGGACGTTAACTAAAAACCCCCTAAGCTTAATTGAGATTCGGCCGAACTGGGAGAAAAAAAATGCCAGACGATATCTCGGCAGCAATCAACTTGACATGGCATCTCCAAAACGACCGGCCAGGTCTCTATAGTCAAAAGACTTCTCAAAGTCTTCAAACGTATCATATGATGTATGATGCTGCATTCCAAATAAAAATAATAAAAAATGTTTACAAGTTCACTTTTTACGACATAATGTACCTACAAAATTGGGATTGAGAAGACATTATTTCGAACAACTCCACATTACAAATTGATAGAGTTAGTAGTGTCTGCGGCTATGACAGACGAGCGTTACCATCATCGCTTACCATCAGGTCACATAGCGGTCAAACGTGTGCCTATAAAAAATAATAAAAAAAGAATAGAAAAAAGTAGGTACGTACTCATCTAATATGAAATTATGAATAATAATTGTAAAGGTTAATTAAACCGACGTTTAAAAGGAACTGGATTGTACTAGCAAAAGACAGAGTCCTGTGGAATGGGGAGAGGCAGGCCTTTGCCCAGCAGTGGCCCTATATATAGGTTAGTTCGTTGGAAGGTTTGTATTAAAGAAAATTTTAGAAAATTATAAAAAAAATATTGCACCTGTGCGAAGCCGGAGCAGGTCGCTAGTCAAATATAAATTTGTCATGCATGTATTACCTTAAAACATATTTGACTTACTAGCTTTGCGAACGATTTAGAGCGCAACAAAGCCCATGCATGATAAAATAAATAAAACGAAATACCTAAGAGTAAAGTACTCCGCTGAATAGTGTTCCATAGTTGGTTTTTAAGGCGTAAAAGAAAGGCCTGTCAACTTTGAATGGAGTTCTAATAACCAATCTAGCGCTCCTTGTCATGGAAAATGCTGCAAGGCAATAAGTATACAAGCTTAGTTTTTGTTCACCCTAAACTTGAGATGGGAGTAATTGTACTAATTTTAACAGTGCCCAAACCTGTAATCGTGAAAAAAATCTACTGTTTAGTACATTTTGTTTAGAATAACAAAAAGTCGGGAAAAAATCAACTACTATCATTTAGTAGTTGATTTTTTTATCCGACTGCCCCATAAGGAGGGTAATGTTTTTAGGGTACCGAAAGTCCGAATAAAAAAACGGAACCCTTATAGGATCACTCGTGTGTCTGTCTGTCTGTCTTCCCGTTTGTCCGTCTATCACAGCCAATTTGCTCCGAATCTGCGGGACCGATAGAGTTGAAATTTGGTACACACATGAATATCTGTGACCCAAATACGGACGTGTGCCGATAAATAAATTTGGAATATGGGGGTCACTTTTGGGGTGAAAACTGGAAAATTAAAAATCATAGTTTTTCAAACTGTGTCGTGTGACATATTAAATGAAAGGACATATTGTGAGGGTCTCGATTATTTTTTTTTCATAATTTTGAAGTAGAGAAAATAGATGGAAAATGACCCCTTATCTCCGAAAAGACTGGGCCTAAAATTTTGAAAAAAATACAGAAAGTAGTTCTTTACTTATAAATTACTGGAAAACCTATAAAGTAGAGGCAGTTTAAAAAAAAACCTGAAAAAAATATGATTTGTTCGGAACCCTTTGCGCGCGAGTCCGACTCGCTCTTGGCCGGTTTTTTCGTTGTTTCAACTACAGACAAAAATGAAAAAAATATTTTAATTCCCTATAATTTTCTCGTATTCTCTCAATTACTAATATAATAAAGCTGAAGCGCTTTTTCTTCTGTTTGAGAGCGCTATGCTCTGGACCACTGCCTGTATTTAATAAGTAGGTTGCATGAATAGTAGAAAACTTATATCAAACAGATAATGCCTTTATATCTAAATGAAAAAACTCATGTGAATTGAGTAGATAATTTTCAGCGGTGCTGAAATATAAGTGGTTTGAAAGTTACGCGTTAACTTATGTTCCAATAAACGGTTGGAAGAAATCGCTTAGACGCTATAGCCACACATATACCTACCTAAAGCAAGTGTTGAATAGATAGTCATCAAGTTAAGGTAAAATTGTGTCGTCATGACTTATACATATGTACAGTATGCTATGTTCAGTTTGCTGAACCAAATTGGGTTTGGACGTTGACTATAGCGTATTACGCCAATTTGATTGTGTACACGGACATCTTAACACTTGAATATATGACCAATCGACTTGACATAGCATCTCCAAAACGACTGGCCAGGTCTCTATAGTCGAAAGAATACTCATAGTCTACAAACGTAAGACATGGTGCTGCATTACAAATTAAAAAAAAAAAAATCACTTGTTGATACATTATGTACATAGTTGGGAAGACATTATTTCGAACAGCTCCACATAACAAATTGATAGCGTTAGTAGTGTCTGCGGCAATGAGAGACAAACGTTACCATCATCGCTTACCATCAGGTGTGATAGCGGTCAAACGCGTGCTTATAAGTAGAAAAAAAAGTATAAGTAGACAGAGTACCTACTCATCAGGAAACGAATATGAAATTATGAATAATATTTGTCTAAGTTAATTTATATACCTACGTTTAAAAGAGACTGGATCGTACTAGCAAAGGACAGAGTCCTGTAGAAGGAGAAGAGGGAGGTATTTGCCCAGCAGTGGCCCTATATAGGTTAGTTAGTAATTGTCAGGACAAGGTTTGTATTAAATAAGAAAATTTTGGAAAATCGAAAAAAATATTGCACCTGTGCGAAGCCGGAGCAGGTCGCTAGTCAAATGTAAATTTGTCATGCATGTATTACCTTAAAACATATTTGACTTACTAGCTTTGCGAACGAATTGGAGCGCAACAAAGCCCATGCATGATAAAATAAATAAAACGAAATACCTAAGAGTAAAGTACTCCGCTGAATAGTGTTCCATAGTTGGTTTTTAAGGCGTAAAAGAAAGGCCTGTCAACTTGGAATGGAGTTCCTTTCACTAATTTAGACTTCCTAGTGATGGTAAATGCTGCAATGCAATAAGTAGGTATACAAGCTTAGTTTTTGTTGACCCTAAACCTGTGAGGGAGTAATTCTACTAATTTTGACTGAGATCGCAAACAAAAAATACTGTTTAGTATATTTTGTTGAGATTAGCAAACATAAATTTATGGGGTAGTTGATTTTTTTTTTCGACTGCTCTAGAAGGAGGGTAACGCTTATTCGTTGTTTTAACCACTGAAAAAAAAATACTAAATATATAAATTCCCTCTAAGGTTCTCGTATTCACTCCTTTACCCAATCTATACTAATATAATTAAGGGTCTACTACCCGCCAAGTGGCGCCCTCATTGAATAAAAAAGCGTGGCATAGCATAGAAAATAAATATTAAAGAATCCAACGTCACGTTTGTTACAAAGAGGATAAAGTATTTTTACGTTGTTAAAACAGGACTCAAAATGTTTCGTATCCAAAGTAGTAAGCAAAAGTGTCAAAAACGGCCGTTTTTGGTACTTTTGCCGTAACGTTGAACAAATGAAACGTGACGTTGAACCTACCAGTCTGATTTGAAGTTGGCTTCAAATAAGAAAAAAACAGAAAGAACGCTAAACGAAAACGAAGTAATAACGCGTGCGGGTAAATTCGCGGGGCACTGCTTGTATTTAATGAATAGTTTGAATGAATATTTGAAAACTTATATAAAAAAGATCATCGTCATCATCCTTTTAATGTCCCCACTGCAAGGAATTACAAACTAATGAACGGAAGAGCGAGCCCGTGCGATGATCGCATAAAAAAAGTGCACGTACAGACTTGTCCAAATCGTGTATCGCCATTGCATATCCCCTTTGATAACCGGGGAAAAACCGCCTCAAGATGGGTCGCGGTGTATCATGTATCAAATGGCATACAGTATCAAAATGCGTCCATACTACGATCATTCTGCCGACCATGATACACTTATTCGATAAGACATGTATGAGATACGCGGACACATACGGATCGGGTCGTATCAAGCTACGGCGTGTAACATTATCGCGTAATATTTGCGTCCACACTCATCTGATACACTATGGATTACACTAAAATGATACGAGTGTGGACCTAGCTTTATAATGTCTGGCGGCTCTGGGATCCTGGACTATAAGAGTGTTAGGCTTAAGCTTTTTTTTATTTTTATTAAAAAAAAAGAAGATATGTTTGAATGAAATAATAGACGTATGGCCAACCAAAACGTCAAAAAGTGTAATAATTTTTATTTACCAAATTTTCAAAAACAATGAGGTGCCCGTCCTTGTTTTCCTCATGACCCTAAGAGTATCGTTGGGCATGGACATTCAATAAAACAAACACTGGATGGTTTAGATGGTAAATATGACCAGAAATATTGAGATTGCTAATTTTGTGTCTTGAAAGTAAATTGAGTAATTGACATAAGCTACCAAAAACGTAAAAATAAAATACAAAGTTAACACTAAACCCAACTGAAAAAAATCTGATTTTGAAATTGATACTTTTTAGATGATTTTTTCTAAGTAGATAAAGATGAAAGGAAATTTAAAAAATGAAGTTAATACACAATCGACAACCGTTGGACTTAGGAACGAGTATGATAAAGGAAACGTTAAATAAGGCTTCAGTTTAGAAGTTCAGGAGTGAATTGCTACGGTATACATCGTAGACATAAAGGCGGCGCGGCGCGATTTTTTTTTTAAATTGGATAAACGAAACCAGCTCGTAGGATACCACTTGACCAGTATTTAAACTAAAATTTTCAAATCCCATTTCGATCACGTTCCCTCATCATCATCGCCAGTCAGTAGCAGTTGACTGACCACTACATCAGTCCTCAACTGGACATTGTCATCCAATCGGCCGCCATTCATCTCGATTCTCGGCTACTCTCGTGTAGCTGATCCATCTGCCACCACCCAGTGAAGATCATCCAAGTTTGAGGTCGTTACAGCTTAAGTTTGCCGATTTCCACTCAAAAACACGTTTTCCACAATGATCACCAGTTCTATGGCTGACATGGCCGGTCCATTAGATATCACTTCAGCTTTCTTACTCTGTGAGCTATAACGATCTTTGTAGGATCACTTTGTTCCGGATCAGATTCCTGAGAAAGACTCCAAGCACAGCCCTTTCAATAGCTTGCTGAGCGACCTTGAACTTATGAACCAGACGTATTCGTACCATGAGTGCCCAAGTCTTACCCTCCTAAGCATAGGTAGGATGCACTTATTGAAAAGTTATTTAGGCTCTGTGAAATACGTGACGAGATACTGGATGTGTTTTCTCAAACGCTAACCAGTCTATCTGAATTCTGCTGACAGTCTCCATATCAAAGTTGTTCTTACCAAACTGCAGTTTTCGAACCACCTCAAGAGCACTACTACTGGCAAAGATCGATTGCGGAAAAGTAGAATGAAATCGGGATATATCCAAGTTCATCCGGCGACCGATTTGACAGGACAATCGACTAGGCTGTCCAGCTTCGGCTGCAAGTCATGCAGTGATTCAGGTATTATGATGATATCATCTCACTCAATCTCGAGGACTCGACGATGATGATAATACCGCGAACATCCGTCTTCAATATTCAAGCGTGAATCAACCAATTCGAGTAAATTACGGCCAGTTGTGTCACCCTTCGATGCAGTATGCCATGTTCAGTTTGCAGGTCCTGGGTCTGGACGGTCACTGTCTCGTATGAATTGATACGGACTTCCTTGAATATAAGGCCAATCGACTTGACATAGCAACTCCAAAACGACCGGACTAGTCTTGATAATCAAAAGGCTGCATTCCAAATAAAACAATGTTTACAAGTATTTCACTTGCCAACATAGTTGGGATGAAATTATTTCGAATAGCTCTACATCAGAAATTGATATCGTTCGTAGTGCCTGCGGCTATGACAGACAGACGTATAGACAAAGTACCATGTACTGTAATAACATGTAATACCAAAGTACATGTTTAATACCAAGACTGGTAGACTTATTTTTCCTTTCTCCGTTTTCCTTTATCTTGCATAAGAAAACCCATATTATCACAACCGACAACACTAACATCGAAAGGCGTAAAGTTACTAACTAATACCTATTTTTTTTAAGTTTCCGTTGAAGAAAATTTTGTTGTTAACAATCAGTGCAAAATAAAATGGCCGGTTAGCATTGGAATATTTGATAGCTCCTGTCGTTGCCGACGCCGGTATCATATTATATACTGAAATTGTATGAAAACTACAATTATTTTACTTATTGTGGGTGATAGGTAGGTAATTGTCAAAGTACCTTAAAGAGTGCAATCAAATGTATGGTTTTCTTGCAAGTTGACACCCCTTTTGATGCAAAATGTTTATTTAATTTTGTAATGAAAACACAAAACTACAAACATGTAAAACCATATTTGCAACCACATCCACATCCACATCTTAAAATAAAAACCGACATTCTTACGTGCATTGTTCTCATACAATACAGAAAGCCCATGCATAATGAAGTATTAAATATACCTAAGTGTAAAGTACTCCGCTGAATAGTGGTACAGAGCTGGTTTTTAAGACGTAAAAGAAAGGCCTGTCAACCAGGAAATGAATGTTATAAACAACTTTAGCCGAACGGTTACCGGCGACGTACTCTGGAATACAATGAACATTTTAACATAATTCGACGTTTTGGTATCAGAATTAGAAATCATCGACCTAATCCCAATATATATTTGAGGCAGCGCGGAATGTCTTCTTGTTTATAAATCTGTTTGTCATCATCAGGCTGTCTTGTGTTTGTGAACGCACCCACGATACAGGAATAATCCTAGTGTTGGACAAAGTTTAAGAAAAAAAAAAAGTAATGAGTTTCTTTTTAGCTATAACATTTTTCATACAATCCGTTCATCGCTTAGGTGGTCTTTCTCTACCCTTACCATCTACAATCTTCCTCACAACTTACCTGATTTCTTATGCGTTCCTCACTCACCATGCCAACGCATCACATGCCCATATAATACCATAACAACCGATTTCCGCAGAAACGTTCTCTTAATATTAATTTTTATTCTGAACAAACTAAATCAGCCGGTCGATTCAGTTCAGAGCTCACCGTGAAAACTTAGGTGGAGTGAGCGTGAAGTGAACTGTCATTTTACCTTGATTGTATGGATTGACAGCCCACTTCAGGTTCACTTCACCTAAGTTTTCACGGTGAGATTTTACAGAATAGTACTACAGATTCTTTTTCTTACTCTATCATTGTAATAATACTGGCAACTATATATTTAAACAGTCGATAAGTACCTATGTTGCATTTTAACTTTAGATAATAATATTTTATCTGTTTTTTTAAGAACGCAGTTCTCAAATCAATCGTAGAATTAGACTCACCATTAGCAGCAGCTGCTTCGGCACCTTCTTCATTAACGTCTATGAATGCTTTTTGAACAGCTTCACTTACGAACAAGTCTGAGTCACCCTCTATCAGATTGTTTAACCTAGCTTGGCCAGCTGAGAATAACTTTTTAATGTTCATCTGAAAGAATTTGTTGTGATTATAAATGAACCAATCCAATAAACAGTAGTGGGTTGAATTTCCAGTAATTTTCAAAAAAGTATGCAAGTAGCTTGCCTGTCTATGTGTCATTACTTTTGAGAAAGTAGCTGGAATGTGTATTTCTGGCTTGAAGACCAGTGCTCACCTTTTGGAGAACATCACCAAGGTCGGTAGTGGTTTCGATCTTAAACTTGGGAAGATCTACGATGACTTCATTGAAATTCATGTTTTCAATGGCCTTTGATAGAGCTGACGGGTCTTTTAGTTTCTCAACAAGGGAACCAATGCCGTCGATTTCATTTGGAAGTACGATAAGAAGTGATGATTGTTCTCCTTCATAAGGTAGTTCTAAAAGCTGAAATTACACATACATGAAAAATTAGCTTCACAACACAACCTGTAGCGGTATATTATTTTCTGAAAAATGTAACAAACATGTAACTGCTTTTTTATCCCATAAAAACAAAATGAAAAAATTATATTGACATAACTAGATTTTTCACGCGGTTTTCCCCCACCCCTGAAGTATACAACATGCAATATACATATAAATAAACATTTTGCTGGAAATGATCTAGATTGTACCTAGTCAAAACCGGTTGAGCAGTTAATTCAATTCAATTCAAATTCTTTATTGCATCCATAATGGTAAAGAAGAGATGGTAATTTTTTTTGTCTAGTTAGTGAAACAAATATGGACCCTGTCGGGCACAGCAAAATTTAAAAGTAGGAGAGGGGAAGAGCACTTTAATATTATCCTTTTTATATAAGTACTAAATTCAATTTTAGTTTTTCATAACTGTCTTATTATTATTACTATTTGTTTTACTTATTTTATTGTTATTTTATAAATTATCTATTACTATTTATTTATGTATTTTATATTAAATTCAATATTATTATCTATTCGCTTACATATTTTGTAAATCTGTTATTGTATTTATTGATGTTATTATTTCAATTAATACTTACTAAGTTCGGTTATTTTAACTCGTTTATTTTTGATATTTTTTACTTATTTAATAAACTGTTGCATCTATTTATTATTGAACTTATCTGTTAGATATTCGTCTATTGTTTAATAGATTTTCGGTTTTAGTGTATTTAAAATTATACTTTATTTTTTTATGTTTTCTGGTAATCTATTCTATATTTTTATTGACATAGCATATGGACAAGAAGAGTGCAATTTAAGGCGGGATAGAGGTAAATTTAGTCTGTTTTTATGGCGCAGCGAATATTTTGTTTGTATTTCTGCCCGGGTGGTGTAGAAATCTGGGTATTTGCGGACTACTACGCATAAAGGCGCTCTCACCGGGAGCATTCGCGTGTAATGTAACGTTACAGAGTCGAGCATTACATCAGTGAGGGAGGAGAACTGAGCATTACAGTGCACAAACTGTAATGATACAAAACGAGTTTACATCAGTGAAGGAGGAGAACCGAGCATTACAATGCGCACCTTGTAATGATACAATGTGTAATATTTTGATACAACTTGTAACATCAATGCGCTTTTTTTGTTGCGTCTGAATCCGAAATTCAAATTCTCGCAAATTCAAATCTATACTAAATGTTACATTATACGCGAATGCTCGTCAGTTAGGAAGGTAGTATTGTAATGTAATGCTCAAAGTCGAATCTATAATGTTACATTACACGCGAACGCTCGTCGGTCAGGGAGGTAGTATTGTAATGTAATGCTCAAAGTCGAATCTATATGTTACATTGCACGCGAATGCTCCCGGTGAGGGAGCGCCTTAATTCTAAAATATAAATATCAATTAAGGTAAGGATTTTGTATTTCTTGAAGTGAGGCTTGCAACTATCTGTTTGTTCTATGTTGGTTATTATTCGTATGAGCTTTTTTTGTAGTGTAAATAGGGCAGGTGCGTCTGTGCTATTTCCCCATAATATAATGCCATAGCTAAACCAAGCGTGGGCATACGCATAGTATGTGACTAGGGCGGTCTGTAAGTTTGTAGTCTTTTTAATTTCACGAAGGGCATATGAGAACTTTAATTTTTTTAATTTAACTTGCTGTATGTATGTTTTCCAGTCTATGTGTGTATTTATTGTAAAACCTGACAGAGTAAATTCATTTACTGCTTCTATTTTATGTCGGTTTAATGTAAAGTTTATATCTATTTGGTTTTTTTGTCGAGGATGAAAGGTGAATAATTTGGTTTTGGTAAAATTAATTTCGAGATTATGTTCACCCAACCAGTTTATAGTTTTATTGAGAATAGTGGTAAGTTTTTTGGTTTAAATTATCATTTGTTTGGCATGAGGTGAGGATATAAATATCATCCGCAAACAGTACACATGGTCCGTCTATGATTTTGGGAGGTCGTTTTATATGAGGAATAGGAGGCACCCTAATACACTTCCTTGAGGGATCGAAGCATATATCTGTCTTAAGTCTGATCTTATAAGCTGTATTTCTTTGGTTTTTTATTGTAATATTCAATCTAATTGTTCTCTACCCGTCAAATATGATGCGAACCAGTCGTGGACTTTTCCACGTATTCCTATCCCGTATAGCTTGTATTTCCAAACAAATAAGTGTGTATGTGTACTTATTACTTTTAAAGGACAGTGTTTTTTTGTGTATACAGACAAAAAAACTTTACTTTATACTAGTTAGTGTAGTATCCTTTTTTATTATTGAATCTTTTTGATAACTTCACTGTTGATTCCTTAAAATGATTGAATTCTAGAAACTCTTGAAAATATTTACCTTGGCGTCCAGTTCCGTACTTTCACCGTACTTATAGTCGCCACTCTGGTGCATGGTAGGCTTCTTGACAGTCTGGGTCTTGCTCACAAAGAAATCTTGATCTTTGGTATTATCTTGAGGGAACGGCTTCTTCCACTTACCCTATAATAAAATAAATGTTAAGTTATTAATTTATTATGATGAAAATAGAAATTGGCCACGAATGATGTGACGAGATGACCTGGACGCGTAACGCAAGGACTGGTTTGGGTAAGCACGGGAGAAGAGTTTCTGGAAGGACTTGGAGGCCTTTGCCCAGTAGTAAGAAAAAGTAGGCTATTAAAAAAAAAAGTTTACTACTTTGAGATCTTGAATAAGAGCAAGATGTTGAAAAAATTAAAAATTATGAAAACAATGTTGTTTTGAGCAGTTTGCAAGCTATCCTCAATTTTATTTTACCACAAAAATAATTCTATGACGCTGATATTTAGGAATATCATAATCATTTGTGTTTTTTTTTTATTTAAAAGTAAATGGAGTTACGAACCTTGAAGTAAATGGCGTTAACAAGGACAGCGGCAGTGGATGCGTCTAGTGAGTCTGATTTTACTAAATCTTTGATCTTGTGATTGGTGTTATCTTCAACCTGGAACAATATCCACGAAATTACAGTATAATATTCATATCTTAGGCCGCTATTGGGACGATTAGTTAGCTTGGGTACAACAGAAGAACTAAATTGATAAACTATCACTTGTATCAATCTGTAATAATATATTACCTATTGTTAAGTTAAGATCATCAACCACAACTACGTACTGTAAATAAATAATGGCTTGTTATGTCGTACTTGAGGGATTTCTGAAAATAAATCTGTACCTACAAAGCATGTCTAAGTAGTGTAAGATAAAATATTAATTAAGTTAAAATAAAACCTAGTTCCATATATGTATGGAACTAGGTTTTATTCAATACAGATTCTAATTCTCAAATTAGAATCTGTATTGTGTCTGTTACCAACATAAATCCAGTAGTGTGTATTACTAGGATCAAGGTCTGAATTGAAGTATTTTTATTATCATAAATTAACCTATAGATTTCTTTGAAAGGGGATCATTAAAAAGTACAATATTTTTACCCATGCGTTAATTTCCTTCGCAGCCTCCTCATTTTTAGCGAAGTTAACGTTCTTAACGTCCGAGTTGAAGACATCTCGGGACACGGCAGCGAATTGGTCGTTCAACACGGCTCCGTCGCGGACATATATTCTGTTCGCTTGCCTTAGCTCGACACCCTCCACGGAACGCAGTTGCTTGGTCACGTGAGTGAACACTTCCTTTGTCTGTTAAAAACATTAGATCATTAAAAATAAATCCTCCCGACCGAATTCTGTCACGATTGCTAATCCCAACGGAGATTACCGAAATACGCAGTAGATTATTATAGTACACAAGTATGTCAATGGCTAACAACTCTCAGTTATCAGGAAATTGAGCAGCTAATAGGAAAGCTTTTTTGATTTTTTTTAGACAACATAAACCTATAACACACACAAAACATATACACACACATACAAATACATTTATACACCCGCAGCCAACCTAAAGAGAGGATACTTTTTTACTTCTTATTATTCGTGCACTATAATTTTATTTTCGAATTTTAATTTATCTAATTTTATTGTTAATAACTTTTTAATCAAATTAATTAACTAATAATTAAACTGAAAAATTGAATGATTATGTAACTGGATTATTTTTATAACTGAGCACTTGAACTTGAACTATTGAAAAATAATTAATACTGAAACTGTTTGAATTTCTTGTAAAAATTGTAGAATGGGAAGTAAATAAATAATAATAATTATTATTATGTCTGCAGATACAGGTGCACTCTCTGTTCCTTTACTCTAATTTTCGCCTGGGACGGTAGTCCTACACAACCGGGGAGAGATCAGGCTCAGGAACAACGACATTACGTACTTTCAGATGGACGTTAATATCATACCATCAACTCCCAAACTTCATGCTGCTACTGAGACATTCCTGATGGAAAATGGTATCATAACCTTCATAATCAGTTACCCTCAAAAGTACTATTCGAGGGTGCATTGATTGCCCATCTGTGTGAATTTGGCTTTAATATACCTACATTTTTACTTTGTTTGGGATTTATATTATAACTCATTCTACCTTTGCATGCTTCGTCATTAGACGACGATTTATTTATTTTGTCAACATTTTAATTTCATTTTAGTGAACTGTATCGTGTTCTTGTGAATGTGAGTAATAAACATTCTTTAAACCTAAAAATCCAATAACACGCACAATTTGTGAATGGAAAAAAGGACTCGGGATCGGGACCAACCAGTTAGATAAAAATATCTTTATTAAATATATTATTATATTATATATTATTACCACTGATGTGATGAAAATAATAACGATTGTTACGAGACTCGGGAGTCAAACGACAATAGGAATGATTATTTTATAAAACGTAGTGTTGTTTGTGTCATGATTTTGTCATTGTTGGTTTTTTTCCGGTTTCTGACTCAACACTTGTTTCTGTAAAGTCATAATATGCTATACCTAACTATAGATGCACTTACCACGTTATCATTGGGCATACCAATGGCTTTCTGGATTTCGTCATGAGATTCTCCTACTGAAGCCAAAGATAACTGAGCCAGTGGAGACAGCACGGAGAATGCCGACAGCACAACATTTTCACCTGGTTTGGCTTTCACCACTTCCTGAAGATTGAAAAGAAATTAATATAATATTAGAAGTAACTGTTTAGCACGCTGAGAATGAGTTGAAACAGTATTTCTTGTTGGCAATGTGCTTGATAATATATTAAATTTATAAATTCTATGCTTTAGTTATGGATAAGCTATTTTAAACATAAATGCACTTATTATGACGATGCGTTTAAAATTGAAAAACCATGTCCAATAAAGGGAAACATAAATCTATTGCTTATTGCATGTTCGTTTGATTGCGTCACGGTCTTTGTTTCCGTATGACGATGAATTCAAGGACTACATTACAACCTTTTTATGATGATTGGCAATATTAGGTTCTGTTGGAAACTTCCATCTTCTAAGTTATTCTAAGTGATCATAACTCACACAACTTAAAGTCAGAATAGTCTGACTTTTAACTTGTGCGAGTTATGATCACTCTATTACCCCTAACTATAATTAAGCATAATATTTGTAGGTTTGTTTAATATAGAGATTATTTCTGTAACTATTGATCATAAAAATACAGTCTTTCTCGTGTTTGGCACAAAACCCAGTCACGTGAACTCCGCGTGACGCATTCATCCTCAAGTGTATTGGTGATAGGGCATGCGATGAAAGATGGAAGTCAGGTCATTGTCTTAGGAGAGATGCCGCGTCAGATTTGAGTCTTCCATAAAACCCCATATCTGGAGATGCTATGGCCGCCTTGAGTTCGAAGTACGAGTATATTTCGAGTTTTTAAAGTCCTAGAAGGTAACCTTGACTTTGAAGTGATAAACCAGGTCTTGTGTGAAGGTTGTGATAAGTGGGAGCGTCGTGCTGACCTGCGACCGTCAATTGTGTTTCTCAAAATAACAGTAAGGTCACGACAAAGTGCTTGTTGTTTTCGTAATTCTTAAATTACGATAACGGAAACAACTCTAATTTAATAATGTAGTTCGCATACTGTGACTTTATTGTAGTTTGCCTCAACGCTATTTCTACGGTTTCTATTGTGTAAAATTGGATCTAATGAAAAGCTAAACATCATAAAGCGGTAGATTGGCTGGTCTGTTTATAATTGAAAGTATCTTCTAACTATTTAAATTATAGAACGTACCTACATAAACAGCTCTGAAAGTCAAGGGCTATAATAATTGCTATCTAAAACCAGATAACTGGTTTGCGAGCCACAGTTGTTGCGAGGAAGCGACTAACAATCGGCTATTTTGACGCTCAGGAAACGTACAATAGATATAAATTCCGTGTTTAAGGCGCTATTAGCTGCCAACGACCTTGAACGGTTAGCTTGCGTGTTCTGCGCCGAGCTCACGTAACGCGTTGTATGTCCACCCAGTAATAGGACTCGCCCATCAAGCAGCGCTATCCGAAATTAGACGCATTATTAACTTATTACACATAAAACAACAGGTATTAAACTAAAACACTGAGACTAAATTATAAATAATTAAATGACCTTTAAAATGATGAAGGTTTCATAAAAATACGGTTTATAGTTTTTGCGTGATTCTCAATGTTTTATCCGCGTTACACATAACTTTACAAATTAATTACATTATGTTATAAAAATATAACTTCAAATATTCTTACATCAAATTACGAAGAAAATGGTCTAGAGTAACATATATTTTTTTCATAGAAATAAGACTAGTCGTTTAGACGTGATGTTCAATTAAAAACCATTAAAAGTCGTATAACTGCGCCTTAATAAACAAAAGAGACGCTTATATTAAGTAGTTGGTCGCAGAATGTTCACACAGCCGATGAGGTTCCTCTCCACAAGTTTGTCGCTGAGCGACAAGATCTATCAACGCTTTACGCACTCGCTCAGCGACCCTCGCTCAGCGATGCTCGTTTGGCGGTCAGAACTCACGAAAAGAGGCGAACTCGAGCGAGTAATGCGAGTAATCCCGCAAACTCGAACGCCCGTCTAACTCGAACAATCGCTCCAAGCCCAGCGACAAAACTATCGGAAACTACTCGCTGCTCGCCAACTCGTTTTTAGTTTGAAGCTGCACTGTGTAGTTCCGATAGTTTTGTCGATGGGATTTAAGCGAGTGTTCGAGTGCGACGGGTGATTACTCGCACTACTCGCTCGGGGCAGCTAGATGTTCATTCGGCGTGAGTTCTGACCGCCAAGCAAGCATCGATGAGCGAGTGTCGCTGAACGAGTAAGCTTTGATGCCTCTAGTCGCTCAGCCAAACTTGTGAAGCGTATCCTCGCCGGCAGTGTGAACAGTCAGCGATCAACTAATAATATATGCATCTCTTTTGTTTACACGTAATGTATATTTATTGTACGTTTCTTGAGCGTCAAAATAGCTGATAGTTATTCGCTTCTTCGCCGGCGGTAGGACAACTGCTTAAAGCATGCGTAATTTTATTGGCTATAGGTTATCACTTATCTCATAGAATTTTCCATTTTTGTTGATTTTATTGGTAGTTAGGTAAAGACAAATGTGTTGCTTTTTAAAGTCAATAATGTGATAAGATGGGCATCATCATCATGCATGACATAATTTTATTATTGTAAATTCAATCAATCTGCCGTTTTGATTCAGTCGATCATAATTATAAAACTTATGAATTAATCTCAGGTTTCTTTATTATTATTTAACCAAATATATCATAAATTAATTCAAAGGGTTCTATAAACTTTGAAATCACCTGTACCTACTCATTGGTTTCCGTAGTATCTCAATATTTATTGGTAAGTGCATATTACAAAGCAAAGCAATCAAAACACGACTGCACTTAGTAGTGTGTTGCATACCGATGTCGAGTAATGACGCAATCATATCTACCGCCTAATCTTAAACCATCCTATCCTACCCCTTGGCAAGACTGGTGTCAGATTGGGTTCTGACTATGTGTAACGACTGTAAAAGATCTATAAATAACAGTCGAGACCAATGGCGTAACGTGCTTTTCTGAGGCACTGAAGAATCTCTGTATGCTAAGGGCCTACCTCCGCTTTAGTGGCGCCCTCATTGAATAAAAAATGTGAAAAACGGTCGTATTTGGTAATTTTGCTTACTACTTTAGATACGAAACATTTTGAGTCCTGTTTTAACAACATAAAAAAAAATCCTATGTTGCGTTTGTTACAAAGAGGATAGGGTAATCTTTATTTTCAACGCTTTGCTACGATTTTTTATTCAATGAGGGCGCCACTTGGCGGCTATAAGAATGCCTTATGGAAATTGATATTTTTGTAAAATACCTATTGTGTTCTATTCACTTACTTGGAACATTTGAGTGGTGAACAACTCATTGCTTGTTTTCAAAAGTTCTGCGATCGATTGTTCTGCCATCGCTGATGCCGCAAGGGCCAATACTGAAACATTAAAACTAAAATAAGCACATCGGAAATGCGTCTGCATGAGAGATTATGGACAAGTACAGTAGCGTTTTTGTGTGCGATTTCTATTATTAAGTTTTTCAAACATAATGCCGGTTGCAGTCCAAGATCTCCATGGCAGAGCCGCAGGGTTGTTCGAAAGAGTTAACGCGGCCCAGGAACGCACAGGCAACTGAAGAAACACGGGTGGGTATTAGACAGTAAGAGTCTCACTCTCCCTCCCGCTCCACCCAGAGCGGGAGAAGTTATTTTATGACTTCCCACCCTCAAAAAAAAAACCAAGTGCTAAACTAAGTTCGTATAGCTTAGCTAGCGCATCTGAGGTAATTTTTGTAGGTAACTTGTTTGAAATCGTTACTTGGCAATACGAGCATTCACAAATTTAGCTCTCTTAGTCTGCAACGGGTATTAAAAAGATAATATTTCAAGTTTGATAAGGTCAACAAAATGCTATAACTCTTCGAGATGAATCTTCAAAAGTTTCCTTGTACACTTCGCTAATTTGTTTTGCGAGTTTTTTTAAGTCTTTCAGAACTAGTTTTAACAACAAACTTGAATATTTTTTGTCTAATGAAGACGAACAGAATAAGTAGGTGCTGTTGCTAAGCTGGAGTTATTAACCCCCGACGTAAAAAGAGGGGTGTTATAAGTTTGACGTGTCTGTCTGTGTGTCTGTCTGTAGCATCGTAGCTTCTAAAATAATGGACCGAATAAGATGCAGTTTTTTTTGTTTGAAAGCTAACGTGATCGAGATGTTCTAAGCAATATTTTTTTTTGCCTTGGTGTTTACTTAATTTTTTACTTTTTTACTATAAAGCAGCATTCAACAAAGTTGGAAAAAGGTTAAGCAGACGGATTGCAATAAATTATATCTAAAAATCTGTTTTGAATATCTTATTACCCTCGTGAATTGATAGCGTGTTGTCTCCACTATGCCCCCACTCTTCCATACCCCAATATTTGAAATATTAATTTGCACTTTATTTAATAACATTGCACTTTATTTAAAATCTTTTTCTAAAAATTCTGATGCTGTTTTCAGAAAAAGATTTTGTTATAATGTTATTTGTTATTCCATAGAAAATATTGTACAAAAATACACAAGCGTCAGAAACCTAATTTAAATTTTATAGTTTGATCTTGGATCAGTAGAACAGAAAAGTTATGACAGTCAAACTTAATAAAAGTATGTTAAAATATCATTCAAACAGAACGCATAACAAAAATAAGCCATGAGGAAAACTGGTTGAGTAACTTTAATACTTTTGCTATTTGATGTCAGGGAATCCCAGTCAACCTTTACTGGCCAAGAAATCTGGTTTCCCGATAATAATCATTACATTAAATGATGTCATTATGTATTTTATCTACTTTAAAAATTAACAATGTAACATGAATGTGATAATGTTTGCGGGGCACACTTGGCTAGAAATAATCCAAGACAGAGAGGTCTGGTGGGAGAGGGGATGTATTTGCTCACCTGGTGGGATAACAGGCCGGTAAAAACAAATTGAAGGTTAACCTTATTCAAAGTGTTTGAGTGTAAAAGTGCAGAGAAAAATTTGAAGATGATGGCCTCGTCTTTCCGTTTTATCAAGTTTCGTATAGTTTATTTTCATTATAAGGTACATAGAAAAAAAACAACAGATAGTAACTCTTCTTTCAAAGGCAAAGGTTACAAAATATGTGATAACATTCTAGGTAATCATTGTTATAAACAAAAGCGTGACCGTGATTGAAAACTGCTTTGCTGTCAGAATGATTTATATTAATTAGACAAAATAAATTTTTACAAATATTTTTATTTTATTCTCGAAAAAATTAATTCGCAAATGTTCCATTTCAGGCTTAATTCTTTGTATTATCATTAAAGTGATATTATAATAAGTTGAGCGGTGTTTTACCTACATCAATTTGATATTATTAAAGACTTACCGCATATAAAGAGCTTCATGTTTGCGGCTGCGTCGTTCTCGGACGCTGGATCAACACTAACCGGTTAACGACGCGATGCTCTTTTAAATAATACAATTTGTTGACTAAAGTCACAACGCACAGTGGTGCAGGTTGTATGTGGCCGCGGAATTAATCATTTTTCAATGTTTAATTAAATGAAGCTTTATTCTTTGGGGAGACCGGGGATAATTGACTAACTTTTCACTTAATGGTCTGTATTTTTGTTTTTATATTTATAATTAAAAAAAAAACTTAATTTGATAGTGAAACTATTGTTCAAATAAAATAATTAACATCCTTTTCATTAGTCATAGTAGTAATTATTATTTATAATTTTCAGCCTTTTCTGTCCCAATGCCCGGTTTTTACAAAGTCAATCAACCCTACGACCGGGGTATGCTGACCACAGGCCTGGGAAAAGTTTACTATGATTTAGTCAACCTTAGTGTTTTTATAAGGAAATCGGTTGTGTTTTGTTTTTATTTTTTACCTTTTAGTTGTGGTACTCCAAAAGTAAATCTAAAGAGTATGCCAATTCTTTAATAAGATACCTATAGAATATAACCAGAATAACCTTTTATAGCTATAGTGCACCGGTCAGTAAAACCAGAAAAAAGTTTAGGAGGTCAGAGATAGAGGTTATTTTTTGATTCTATTAGGGAGCTCTTTAAGAATATAACATTATGTATGCTCGGAAAAATCTGCATCTCTTTACTAAGATAAGTGACAGGTATAATTTTAATACAAGAAATAAGAACAAGTTACATCAACCTCGATTCAGATTGGCTAAAGTACACAATTCTTTCAAAATACCACTAGACATTCTCCAACGAAATGAGACAAAATTTAAAACCTATCAACGCACACTATGTAGACTAGAATATTATAAATTTCAACATTAATACCCTTGATAAAAATCCTTGGCTTAAGCCGGTCCTGCTCAACAGTCATAGCCACTTGGGTCCACTACTTAGTTCTTTTTTTTAAATTTATGTATTTTGATGATTTTGATTTGACATACTATGTCAACCATGTCCTTCACAATATAAAATCTCCGGTAGTTTTTCGTCATGATAACTTCATCCATAATTGCACAGACAAAACCTTCGGTTTCCTCAAAGAGGTCGGACACGCAGCCAGGCTACGGACGCTAGTTGATCTACATCGGGCCCATGTAGGGCCTGGAAAAAGCGTCCATAAAGTTTCTTACTCCGCCATACTTCCCTGCGATCGTTAGTGTCAAGCACTAGAGGTTTTCGCCAGTTCTCGTTAGCCAGAAAGAGTGGGGTAAGGCCCTTGTCCACCGCCACTACATCTCGATGCATACCCACGTCAGCAGCTAGGAAATATTCCCTCAGACTGCATACCTCGCGGTTGTGGAGGGTCTTAGCATTTAAAAAGCCTCGGCCTCCACACTTCCGCAGATATACAGTCTCATCACTGATGAACGTGGGTGATGCATACGGTATGCAGTTAGTAGTGTACGGACCCGCCTATCCAAGGCGTCAAGTTCTGTTTGAGTCCATTTGAGTACGCCGAAAGAGTACATCAATACCGGCATGACCCAACCGTTGAAGGCATGCCCCTTGTTTCTGCTTGAAAGAAGGCTATTGAATACCACCTCAGGCGGCCAAACAAGCGCTCCTTCAACGATTGCTTCATATTAGTGGCATTGATACTTAACGCTTCCGACATACCCAAATACTTATAGGTATCGGTTGGAGACAGGGATCTAAGGTTTATGAAATCCGAGAATTGAGTTCCCACGGATTCCACAATCTCCCTTTACATGCATCACTGCACATTTGTCCACACCAAACCCCAACCTAATGGCACTACTGAAGGTTTTAGTTACCTTTAGTAGCTCCATCAGTTGCAGATTGTTGGGGGCAAAAAGTTTCAAGTCATCCATGTAAGGGTAAAGGTCTTCAACCGATAGCCTAGACCTGAAGCCTCCAGCAGTGTGCTAAGAGGATTAAAGGCTAGGCAGAACCAAAGCGGACTCAAACTGTCACCCTGGAATATACCCCGCTCGATCCTTAGCGGTTCGCTATTCCTCTGGATTTGTCGACATCCTGGATAGCGAAAGACCGTCCTCCATCGCCTCATAAAGATATGGCAAAAAAATAATTAAAAGCCAGGCTTCTTTTAGGGTGCAATTGCGGCGGTAAGCAGCTCTTTGAGGAGTGGTTTGAGAGGCGCCACGGCTTCCTCACCTTCCACCTGACGCAGGTCCTCACCGGACATGGAAGCTTCGGGAGGTTTCTGTAAGGCGGAGGGAAACACCAGGGTGTCACAACTGTGAGGATCGCCCAAAGGACACGATGGAGCATACGCTGGAGTTGTGCTTCGCTTGGGTGGAGCCCCGCCGTCCAGGCCATGGTACGGAGCGAGAGGGAATGTGAAGCAGTCTCCTCCTTCTGCGAAGCAGTAATGCTGGCGAAGGAGAAGGCGGAACGGGTGAGGGAGGCTCAACAGAGTCGCCCTCACGCCCCCAGCAGCAGCCACCGCAGGAGACGGCAACGGCCCCGGGCATCGGACGTCACCGGCCATCATAGACGCGGACGGCGAGTAGTGATTAGCTCGCCATCCGATCAGAAACAGGCCCGAGAGTCCACGGCGCCTAGTGTTCCACGCGCGCCTTAACCCGTCATGGCCGATGACTGCCCAGGGGTCGTGGATAAATTCGAAACAGAGTTACCGCGCCCGTAGGCACTCAGGGCAGGAAAGGAACAGGGGTGGGTCCGGCTTAGGATGATTTCCCACCCCTAAAAAAAGGCTTCTTTTGGGGTTCAACGCCTCAACGTCGATATAACAAGAAAGTATTTTCCTCACAAAATTAAAATTAAGGTATCCATAAAAAATTACAATTTAAATAATAATAATTAATTATTAGGAGTCGTTAAAAGGACGTATGTACGTGGAGCTAAAAGTGTAAATGGAATTTAAGCTCATTTAATAGCAATCAAAAATCTTTAAAAAAAACTCTAGATTCAGAGATTGGGACTGTTTGGAATATCCAAGGTATCACTTGTATTTTTATTTATTTGTTTTCTTCAATTGTTACACTTTTTAATCTAAAATTACGGTCTATAAAATATGATGCTACAGACACTGCATGTAATTTTGAACGCGTTCACGATTTTTTTGCTACAATTTCTTTGAAAATCGAGGTACTTTTAAGTGTTTTCTTTAAATGTCAGATATACATACGCACACATAATAACTACAGCTGGCCATCTTAAAACTAAATAATTTCCGCGTTTGCCCCACTGTGCGCTGTGGTCACTTTTTAATACCACGTAGCTACACAAACAATACTTACTTTGGCTTTGGGTATTCACAAAAAACATCTCAGTTCGTTGAATTTTTTGCATGTTTACTTCTATTAGCTAGCACTGACGGAATAAATACCAATGAAATTACTGAACTATTATTATCGATAGAGATTGTATGGAAAATAACAATGTATTTTGAGGTAGTCAATCTTGAAAAAATATTTTTAGGAACCGCCTTAACAATTACTTAAATTCTGCTACTTGTTCGATGCGTTAAAAGAAAATTGGTATTGGTCAACATGAACATTAAGGTCCACTTACAACAAAAACTTAACTCAGAGTTAGTTGCTAACACGAGGTACAAATAAAAGATATACCTCCTGCTTTTTTTTTCGTCGATAAAAACAAACAAATAGATACCAACACAAACAATACATATTTCATACATAATGGGCCCGGGTTAGCATCTAACGGGTCTACCTTTTATAGCAGAACTTTTGATGTCATAATATTATTTAGCATAACAGCGGATAGCATAATATTCATTTCGCAGAAAATTGTTTGGCAGACACTCATTTGGCATACATTCAAAACTCATAATTTTGTAAGGTAGAATCATCTTTAGGCATAAATTTCATATCTATAATACTTCAAAAGTAGAACCATCATATCACAGAAAGCTCACAGTCAGAATCGTCTTTTGGCATACATTTCCTATCTCATCTCATTCTCCTGCCCTTATCCCAATTTATTTGGGGTCGGCGCAACATGTCTTTTTCTTCCATACTCCTCTATTAGTCGTCATCTCTGTAGTCACCCCCTTTTTACCCATATCATCTTTCACACAGTCCAACCATCTTTTCTTTGGCCTTCCCCTACTCTTATAGCCATCCACATCCATACACAACACTTTCCTCACGACATTTTCTTCATTCCTCCGCATCACATGCCCATACCACGACAACCGATTTCCACACAATTTTTCAGTCAGCGGTGCCACTTTCAGACTTCCTCTTATATACTCATTCCTAATTCTATCCATGCGCGTAACACCACACATCGCTCTTAGCATTCTCATCTCAGCTACATGCAATTGCTTTTCATTCATCCCTTTTGTGGCCCAACATTCTGAACCATACATTTCCTATCTATAGTCATTAAAAGGCAGAACTATCATATCTCAGAAAGTTCATAGTTAGAATCATCTTTTGGCATACATTTAATATCCATAATTATTGCAAGACTCATCTATCATATTAGAATAATTTTGTATTTTTTATCACACTAACAAAATTGATTTAAGATTAGTTTAACGTAAATTGTCTGTATTTTGTATAATTAATTATTTAATTATTTTGCTGCATGTATTATTATCACTAAATAAAACAGTTGATTGTGAACATGTGGTTTTTAATTCCCTGTAAGAAGCATGCAAACAAGCATACACCATGCACGCAGCAAGCATGAAATATGCAAACAAGTATATACCGTGCATGCATCAAGCATGCAGCAAAAATGCAGCAAGTAAGTAGCAAGTAAGCATGCAGCAAGCATGCAGCAAGCATGCAGCAAGCATGCTGCAAGCATGCAGAAAGCACGCAGTAAACATGCAGCAATCATGCATCAAGCATGCAACATACAGCAGGCATGGTTTCTGTTACGGCTCCGGCGCTGCGGGGCTCTAGCGGTCCCAAGCGAGTTTATCGTCGCAGATGGTTTTAACGTTCACCACCGCAGCTTCGGCTGCCTCAGCCGCGGCGGCGAGCGTACCAAACCCACCTGCTCCTCAGCTTGCAGGCCGCCTCGCCCCTCCGCGCCTACGCGGGCTTAAATTACACTATAGGGGTAGGGCAGACAAGACTAACGTGGAGTCGGTTTTGTAGCAATTCGTTTCTGTAATTAACTTTTGTATCACAACATATTGACTTTTTAAGACAATATTTAAATTTTACTTTAAGGTTAAAAATGTTTTTTTATAGAAATGCTTAGTAAAATTATGCCAAGTGAAATAAACGTTATGCTTAACGAAGTTATGCGCAGAGGGCTTCTAAGCGCATGTTTGGAGAGGGGCCAGTTTCCACTCCGTTGGAAGACGGGGAAGCTGGTCCTCATCAAGAAGCCGGGGCGCCCTGCGGACTCACCCATCGTGCTGCTCGACGAGGTGGCAAGCTCTTTAAAAGAGTAATTGCAAACCGCCTCATCTGGCAGCTGACGCGGGTGGGGCCGGGTCTGGCGGAGAGCCAGTACGGCTTCCGCAGGAGGCGCTCTACGGTGGATGCCATCATGCATGTGCGAGCCCTCACGACGGGGGCTGCAGTGGCCTGGGGTAGGGTCGTCTTGGCGGTGTCTCTGGACATTGCCAATGCCTTCAACATCCTGCCTTGGAGTTGCATAGTGGAGGCACTCCGGTATCACCGGATGCCGCCCTACTTCCGTTGCGTGGTCGAGGCGTATTTGACGGACAGGGCAGTCATCTACCCCGGTCACCAGGGAGAATGGAACCGGCGAGAGATGTCGTGCGGTGTTCCGCAGGGATCGGTCCTGGGGCCACCTCTGTGGAACGTCGGGTACGACTGAATGCTGCGTGCCGACCTCCTTAGCACTGTTAGCGTAGTATGCTACGCTGACGACACGCTGGTCCTGGCGCAGGGGAGATCGCACGAGGCTGCGACCAACAACATGGCACGCGGGGTTGCGACAATCGTGGAGAGGATCCGGCAACTGGGACTCGAGGTGGCATTGCACAAGTCCAAGGCCATGACGTGTTTTCATGGTCGTCGGAATGCGCCACCGGCGAGTTCCCAGATAACGGTAGGAAGGGTTCATATCGGCGTCAAGGGGACGATGAAGTACCTGGGACTCGTCCTCGACAGCCGGTCGAACTTCGTCGAGCACTTCCGACGTTTGGCTTCCAGACTGGACAGGGCCGGGGTCGCTTTGAAGCGGCTCCTGCCCAATCTGGGGGGTCCAAACGTGTGGGCGCGTTCCTTGAGGCGGCGACCAGCTCGCCGGTTGAACACGTCCCAAAGGGTCATGGCCATTTGCATGATCCAAGGATATCGCTTGATCTCCTATGAGGCGGCAAGCCTCCTTGCCGGACTGTCACCATGGGATCTGGCGGCAAAGATCCTCGCGCACCTCTATGAGTGGCGCGAGGAGGCGAAACGCCGGGGCGAAATTCCGCTGCCGCGACACCTCGCGGCTCGGCGGACAGAGCTCCGGCAGGATCTCATGGCGACATGGAGAGAGCGACTGTCGCAACCCAGCGCTGGGCACGCCACCATTGTGGGGGTAGTGCCCCTCTTTGAGGAATGGCTGGAGAGGCGCCACGGCGTCCTCACCTGCCGCCTGACGCTGGTCTTCACCGGACACGGTTGTTTCGGGAGGTTCCTGTGTCGGATAGGGTTGGAGGAAACGCCCGGGTGTTTCCACTGCACGGATCGTCCAGAGGACACGGTAGATTATACGGTGGAGGTCTGCCCCGCTTGTCCGCCGTGTTCTCGTGGATGCGATAGGCGGCTGCGACCTCTCGCACCCTGCCCTGGTTCAGGCCATGGTACGGAGCAAGAGGGAATGGGAAGCTGTCTCCTCCTTCTGCGAAGCAGTAATGCTCGCGAAGAGGGAGGTGGCATGTGTGAGGGAGACTCAACAACAGAGTCGCCCTCACGCAGCGGCCGCCTCAGGAGACGCCTGGGGCTTCCGGCGCCGCGAGACCGTCTCCGGCCACCGTAGACCCAGGCCTGTGGACGGCGAGTAATGGGCAGCTCGCCGTCCGATCTGCACAAGGCCCGAGAGTCAACGGCGCGTAATGTTCCACGCGCGCCTTAAAGAGTTGTCAGCAATAACGATAGGGCCCGTCATGGCCGATGCCTGCCCAGGGGTTGAGGATAAATTTGAAACAGAGTTACCTCGCCTCTGGGCACTCAGGGCAGTGAAGGAACAGGGGTGGGTTTTAGTCAGTAAGAGTCTGACACGCCCTCCCGCTCCACCCTAGAGCGGCAGATGTCATTCGATGATTTCCCAATCCACAAAAAGAAAAAACGAAATTATGCGGCACTTTAACTTTGCCAAAGGTAATTATACCAAATAAAATTTTGCCATCTTAAAAGTATGCCATTGTAAATTCGGACATATACACATTTGGCCAGACAATAATTATATTTAATCATTTTTATGCCTCAAAAATATTCGTTTAGAGAAGATTATACCAAGTTATTTGTTATGCCAAACAAATTTCGGAGCAACAAGATTCTGCCAGATAGAGGGAACCCGCATCTAACTCGGAGTTAATAAGTTAACCCTAGTGCAAGTGGGCCTTAGAATACTTTTATTAGCTACTAGCTGTTGCCCGCGACTTTGTCCGCGTCAACCTTGTAAACCTGCACAAATAAAACTAATAATTCTGTGCTTGCGATGCATTCCAAAAGGATCTTATTCATTTATTTTAATTTCACATAAAACGGCTAAAGGCCAAAACGCCAATTACATTTGGTAAATATGTTATGTATGTATTATGACCAAATGTATAAACGACTACGAAATAGAAACAGTATCTAAGGATCGTAGCTTCAAAGCGGATAAAGTAATAACATTAGATATTGTGCTGAGCTATAGGCTAGTAGTCTTGCTTTCAGCAACCAAAATGACGAGACTTGCTACCGCGTCACCACAGTGATCTTTGCAAAGCATATGCTTACAGGGAACCGCACGCGCTTGAATTGGAAGGGGTAGTTGTGAGGAATAATGGCAAATGTGGTATAAACTCTGAGAAAGAGGTCAATCGTTGAATCCGACTCGGCTGGGCAGCTTTGGGAAGCCGAGCGGTATTTTTTTGTTTCACTTATCAGTCTCTCAAGACGGTAGTCTATGAACAGTCTGTTTGCCATCGATGATACGAGTATATAGCACTAAAACGTAGTCGGTCACAATGTGCCTCATCAGATGGCTTAGTCGTAAATTCATCCAAAGGGCAATGGAGAGGGCTATGATCAGAGTTTCGTTGCGTGATTGTATCAGGAATTATAATATCCGGAGGAGAACTAAGGTTACGGACGAATATACAGATAGCCCGAAGAATCGCTACTACACACACAACTGAAGTGGTATTGGGCAGGGCACATTGCTTGCAAAACAAATGGTCGATGGGTCCGGAAGTTACGGAAGACGCAGCGCTGGAAGGCTTCTCACAAGGTGGGCCGATTACCTGGTGAGGGAATCCGTTGGATGCGAGACACACAGGACCGGCCGTTGTAGCGACACTTGGGAGAGGCCTATGTTTCCGCAACCCATAAGAATTTTCACCTCGAAATTGCCGTTTTTTGAACAGACTTGAAATTATAAGATCAAATAAACTTTCTATTTATGGCAGTTTATTTTAATGTATTTTTGAGGTACTGGGCCTGACACTGGCGTCACGGTAACAATAGATTTTCTTTTGTGTGTTTCTCCGGTAACTGACAAATTAAAAAAAAATAAGTTATTCATTTGTTTCTTTGTGTTTTGTTTTTCTGTTAAATCGCCATATTTATAACCATAAACACTAAAAAACATAATATGAGTTCCAATGTGGAAACAGTACGTTTGAAACGGTACCCAGTATTAATGACGTATATCTACTACTTCCTTCTAATGAACTTAATCGTTGTTATTGGCTTAATAGCTTTCGTTTTGGAAATTTTATCGCGTAACCGCCGTGAGAAGAAAGGTTTTTGTGAGGTAACATTTCCCAAACGAAGCGATTCAAACAAAAATACACAGCTCATTTGGTAGCATAGTAGAACTCATTTTCCAAAATAAGACCATTTTTTTAGATTTCATACAAGAACCGGCCAAGTGCAAGTCGGTCTGAGGGTTCGTCATCACGGGAATTTAGAATAGAATAGAATAGAATAAAATTTATTCAGCAACAGTACACGAAACACGCACGGTACACAGAAATAACAGTGAAACCCCAGTGTAATCTCGAACAAACTTAACTTTGTCGTTGGAAAACTGTTGTCCTCATACATCAACATACGTCGCGGTCAGTTTACCAACAGGAAATACGTTTGTAGTCAATCACATTTTTTTTACTGATCTGTCAACAAGTTCACGGTTTTTGGATGTATTCCTTTATTTGTGCTCTATGCCAATGCTTCTTGCCAAATTTCATGATTCTAGGTCATCGGGAAGTACCCTATAGGTTTTGATTCCCTTGAGAGTGTCAAAATACGCGGCATAAACAGAGCATAAGCGGCCTTATCTTTCGATTGCGTTGACTTAGAAGTTTGATTTTTTCACTGCTCCAAGAGATTGCAGACTTGAATATTTTCAGCTTGATACCGTAGTTACCGTTCCTGACAAAAAGGGTCTTGACAGACGGACATACGGACAACAAAGTGATCCTATAAGGTCCATTTTTCCTTTTGAGGTACGGAACCCTAAAAATGGTTATAAATACAGCGATATTACAAAAAATACAAAATTACAAAAAATTAAAAAATACAAAAGAGGAGCTCGTGGCTAAAGTAATAACAGCCGCACGGGTCGATCCATCAGGTTAAGCTACGCTTGCTGGGGTTGATCCATGGATGGGTGAGCATCTGTACATACCGAGACTCCTCCGTGCCTCGGAAAGCACCTTAAGCCGTTGGTTCCGGCTGTCAATCGTGAACTTTGACAGTCGTTACAGGTCGTCAGAAGCTCGAAAGTCTGACAACCAGTCTTACCAAGGGGTATCGTATTACCCAGTTACTGGGTTGTGGAGGTCAGATAGGCAGTCGCTCCATGTAAAATAATGGTATTCAGCTGCATCCGGTTAGACTGGAAGACAGTTGGGAATAGGCTAGACAGATTTGAGATTTGATTACAAATACCTAAAGAAACAAATTAACACGTCACCGCTCAACGCCGCACCAGTGAGGCAGGGCGAAAAAAAACATTATTATTAAAAATTATAATAATTATTACAATATTTATTATTATCTCATTTATTCATTTTTACACATATTATTTACATTTTTAATTTTTTTAAAGATAACATAAAAACATTTAAAAATGTATTTATTATTATTGAAAACCCAATTTGTTTTTATTAAATATTAAACGCCGCGGTACCAGACAGGTAAATTATTTAAAAAAAAACGATTAATGTGCCTTATATAATATAATGTTTATTTGAATTTATAATTCCCAGTCAATCCGAAGAAAAAAAACATAAAATTTATAAAACGAATTCCTTTATGTTAATCTTTAATTTTTGGAAATAAATAAAAGACACAAGGTGCCCAGGTCGGGACTGTAAGGAGGATGACTCACTAACTCCACACCTCCTATAGACAAATATTCGATAGTCCGTCTGGCGGAGTGAGCTCTTGTCGTGGTGGAAGAGGATCCTGCTTCTTGGGCGCTGCTGTTTAAAGTTTTCAAAGGCAAATGGTAAACAATGACTGACATATCAATCTGCTATTTTATCTTCTAGGACTATTGTAGTCAAATGACCCGTTGGTCCCAAGAATGAGTAAATCATCTTTTGTATCCTTAACTTCTGCCCTTCTTTACTTTTGTCGGCAAATCTTCGAATGATCATCCATTGGGAAGATTGTATTTTGGTTTCGGGTTTGTAACAATATATCCAGCTTTCATCACCTCTGACAATGTCATATACAGCATTCGAGTCACCTCACCTATGGGTGTGGTGACTCGAACTACTTTTCAAGCATTGAGCGGCACTAATTCAAACGACGGCATTTTTGATCTTCTGTCGAATTATGAGGTATTCATCTATTACAAAGTTTTCTGACGCCTAAATGTTCATGTAAGATTTTTTGTACTTGACTATACCGATCGATGCCTAAAGTTGCCCGAATCTGTTGGTATGTCACCCTTCTATCAGCCTCTATAATTAGCGTCACAGCATTCACGTTATCTTCAGTAGTCGCCGGAGAAGGATGTCCTTTTCGTGAATTACCTGTGAGTTCGCTTCGGCCACGTTTTTAAGCTCATTAAACTAGTTGTAAACAGTGGCACGGGATGGAGGTTGGTCATGAAATGCTAATCGAAGTCTATTGTAACATTGTTGTTGAGTAAGACCGTAACGAAAGTTTAGTCCTTAAGCGAAAATTTTCTCTAATCAAATCCAATTCGAGCCCACGAATGTCGTGGCGCAAATTTATAAAAAAAAAATACAAAATATGAATTTATTACACATCTACAGATTCCCAAAGAGTTCCCAATTTGCAATTTAAATAAATTTTTCATCAGCTGCTTTTCTTACTGGCCTGCTAAGAACTTTCAGTGCGACCCACGTACATGCAAGTCAGTCCACGTACTCTTTTGTTTTTGTGTGCGTAAGCTCGGAGCGCTTGTTGTCATGGAAAATAGCTTACGCACACAGAAACAATGAAAAGGTAATATAAAATTAAGACAAACAAGCAATAGAAAATGATTTTTAGGGATTAACAAAATGGATACCCGAGTTACACATTTTTATCTAGTTTGGGACCTGTTCCTGATGAACAGATGATGATTCCACGAAAGTTAACTAACTAAACTTAATAAAAGTTATTTGTTTTACCTTCTCTTAGTTCTTTTTTATATCGATATCAATTTAATATTTTTCAGAAAGTGTTGCAATTATCTATTTAAGTATTATTAAATTTCATGTGATTAAAGATTTTTACTATCTGAGTACCATTACACTTTGGACTTGTGTTGGACTCTTGTGCAACTTAATACTTGTTTTATAATTTTTAAACTAACATGGCATTCATCTCACTTCAAATCTGAGATGAAACGCCAAAAACCACTAGAAAGTCAAGGTCGCTTTTTAAGTTCAGACTTACAGATAGAAAAACGGATATGCAATGATGTAAACAATATGAGGAGCTATTACATTTTAGTTGACCAGTCCTATCACACTGCCTTCACGAATGTTATATCCCATGCACGCCAGTTAAATTATTATCTACCACCTATTAAAAATATTATCTATCACCTGTAAATTGATAACAAACACGTATTATACACGTGTGTCTTATCCGATTTTTTTTAGGAACGCTTGACTCACAACACAATCTTGTTTTTTATTAATCGACTTCAAAAAAAAGCAGGTTATCAATTCGGATGTTTATATATATATATACCTATATATATTTTTTTTTGTGTATTTTCGGGCATAACTCCGTCAGATATTGACGGATTTGCAAAATTTTTTTTTTGTTCGAAAGAGGTTTGTTCTGAAATGGTCCCATTTAAATTTCATATAGATCTGATGATGGTTTTCGGAGACATACAACGGAACTCTTCAAAAATTTACAGCAACCGCGATTGCTGCGATGTATGTCTATGAATTGTTAACATAGTTTATTTATTTATGTACACAAAACACAAGAGAAAAAAAGAACAATTACAGAAAGAATAGTACAAAGGTGCTGCTTATTTGAAAAGATATTTCTTCCAGCAGACCTGTAACTGGAAAGTTGGATATGAGACGTAGACACAGTGTGCAAAAATAAATAAAGACTATAAACCTATATAATTTAAACATAAAAAAAGGAACTGACTTCCAAAAAAAGTGCAAAATAACTTTAATTTCGGAAGACGGTGTCAAAAAACGAAGAAACAAAACCAGAAACACTGACTTCCGAAATCAAAGTTATTTTGCACTTTTTTTGGAAGTCGGTTCCATTATTATTATTATTTATAGGCTCGCGTTTGACCACTATCTCACCTGATGGTAAGCGATGATGTGGTCGACGATGGAGCACGCTTGCCTCGAAGTAAGTAGCTATCAAATAACGAAGTAGGCAGCATCACGAAACACAGACTCCGGCAGGGAATTCCACTCCTTAGCTGTACGCACAATGAATGTGTTCCCAAAGCATTTTGTTCTGGTTATGTGAATCGCATGAGACGAGGAACATGCAGGTTAGGTACAGATTTGAGTGGACCTGTTCAGCCAATGCATGTATTTCTCGTGTAGCTCGAGTCACAGATAAATGAGTTCAATATTAGTCGTAGTTTAATATTATTTTTCGAAACACGACTACTTAACGCATACTTGCGAAGACCTTGAAAATTAGAAAGAAACTGTATTGAAGTCTCGTTGTTAAATAGTTTATTAATTAGGTACTATTATCGTTTTCTGTCACACTCCCAACTCGCCAACGATAAAATTTTGGGTTTTTCCATTCAACCATGAAAGTCATGTAGCTATAGGCATTGTTGGAAAATCAATTTAGTTTTACGCTTAAAATCATTTTCAACAATAGTATATGAAGTAACAAGTACCTAGCATTCTGTAATTATTTTTTCAGTATTTACTGGCAATATTGTGTGTATTTTATACTCTCATTGCAATAAGGAAGAACATAAGAAGTGAGCAACATTTGTACCTAATCATGTTCTGAGTGAAGATGTCTAGATAAAATAAATTACAAACGCTCCTCATGTCTATGATTATACTCGTATTATTGTCTGCGATCTACGTTATCCATCGAATATTCACCGACATAGACTGAATTAAAATCTAATAAGACGATTCAAGTCACGACTTCACTTCACACCACGCAAGTTTCCACAGATGCTAACCATTGAAACACTTCTATTTCGGCCGTATCAGTAGTCAGTAAGTTAGGTATAGGGCCTATACCTAACATGCTGAATACTGATAGTATATATACTATACATATATTATACAATAGGCCAGGGATTCCCAAAGTGGGTTTCCGCGGAACCTTCCGTAGAATGCTCATCATGGTTCCGCTTAAATTGTTTATTATTAGCTGTTAAATATTACCACGGTTACAAACATTATTTTGAAATAGCGCAAAATATGTCATGAGAAGAACTTATTACTTATTTATTTTTATTTTATTTACGTAGCCAGATGTAGGCTCGAACGGACGTGTTCACACAAACTGCCTCGTTGGTCTCGTGGTCGCAAGCGCGACTGCTCAGCGTGAGGTCCCGGGTTCGATTCGGGTCGGGCAAAAAGTGTTATTGGTTTTTTCCATTAGAAATTACTCTGTAACAGCCCGGAGTTTGGAAGTCGGTGGTGTGACACCCACGTGACTCGGAAAGTACGTAAAGCTGTTGGTCCTGCGCCTGATCTTTCCCCGATCGTGTCGGATTGCCGTCCCATCGGACTAAGAGAGTGAAGGAACAGAGGGTGCACCTGTGTTTGCGCAAATGCTTGTGCACTATAATATCTCCTGCGTAATTGGCTAGTCTCTGTTGAGACTGACCACCATGATCGAAATTCGGTTGAGAGGATTATTTTTTAATTTTTTATTATAGTTCACACTGTCGCGCTAGACAGGCGTGTGAGCGCAGCTGCGTCTAAATTATTCTTATATAAATATCAGTGTTGATCATTTGATATGGGTTTTCAGAGCTTCCTAACACAAGCAAACTGTTTGCTTAAAAGGATGCTCCATATTGTAAATAGAAATAAGAATTTTAGTTGATGCAATAAACATTTTTATTATTTATTATTATTATTATAAAATAAAAATTTGGCTGGTGTTCCGTTATCTTGAAAGTTTAGGAACCCCTGCTAAAGGCCATAACAAGACGATCTGTAAAAATGGTCAAAGTTGCCAAGTTTACCACATTGTCTCGAATGAATCAAAACGTTATAGGTAATTAAATAGATAATACTAAAGAGAGTTGTAATCTTAGTAATAGTTTATCAGTCGATTGTGTACTAATTTACCAATATTATTTTAGTTTCTACGACTGCCTGTGTATGTAATCTAATAATTATAAATGAAAAAGTAACTATCGATCGTCTGAATGGATTTCGATGTTTCGTATCTACACATTCCATCATTTATTTTCAAAAGTTACACTATGGCGACCCAAACAGTTACTACAATCGTAAAATCGTTATGTAGAATTTCAACAGATGTCTTTAAAATCTTAATATGGATAAACATCTGTCTCCTATGGGGTAATCTTTTACCTAGTTGGTATTCAAACCATGTAATGCGTTTTAGCCTCATCTTTATAGTTCCAACGTGATGGGTCTCACGGAGTCTTGACGTCTCTCTACGACAAATGTCGTATTCGTCTCTGGGTTTCTATAAAAACTATTCATAGGTTTTCCCAAGACGTTTATTTTCCTTTACTGAGTAAGAATATGTTGTAAATAGCGTCATTAAGATTTATTTTATGAAGGAGAAGGAACTATTGATGCAACCAAACAAACAAACTATTGATGGAGAACTATTGATGAAACACTACCAAGGTAGTCATAATGTGTCAAGTGTTTTCCTTTATCCGTTAGTAGTATGTGATTAAATAAATTAGGTAGCTACCTACCGGCTATTTGTGTTTAGGAACTGCATGGAATAATAAATATACATAATATGTGTTTCAGGAAAAACCGTATAATCATTTAAATGACCCCATTTCTTAAAAGGAGATCGATCAATATTTACCTAAGATTGCTTCATTAGGTTTCAATTTCAAGGAAGACAAATTGCACAATAGCCTTGAGCGTTCCGGTAAAAGTGAATTTTGCGAGCACATGTTTTACAGCATGTAAGTACGTTCTGATAGGATTTTAACACAAGAAATCGGAAAAACAAGTGATGGGAAAGTGCCTACCGAGGTCTGAAATTGGAAACGCGTTCGTCAGAGTCCGGAAATTGTTGGTTCGTCGACGGCGACGGCTGTAGGGCTGTGTCTGACGGGTCACGTGAGCTCATTATCCTGTCACGTGGCGAGCTCCAATTGCCTCCCGCAAGATGTCTCGCCACGCTGTGTCGCTGTGTCGCTTCTACAATGCCACGATATTATTCAGACTCGTAACGAAACGAACCCGAATTCCTCCGTTTCTGTAAGGAACTGGGATTTTTGCGCAAGTTTTCACGAAAACTATGTGTCTGTGTCCCAAAATGTGACTCCTGTTATGAAACTAAATCTTTTTCACTCAAGAGTTACGTCAGGAGTTATAATATTTTCCTATTGTCAGTACTTTAAATCAGTCATGCCGTCTAAAAAAATTAAGCATTTTCGGCCAAAAAAAAAAACTTGCACAACATTCTAGTTTCGACACTCTTTCTTTTAACTCTATTCAGAGATGCAGAAGGTAGGGGACCCGGTGTTATGGCGCATTTTAGAGAGGTATAAATTCAGCAGTCAACTGCGATAAGTTGAGTTATGTGGTCTTATGTGTGAGGAATTCTTAGTTATTTATAAAACTGCTATTGGCGGTTACATAGAAAGTCGTGATACATCATCGTCAGCCTTTTTATGTCTCCACTGCTGGGGCACAGGCCCCCTCTCTGTGAGAGGGTGTGGGCCGTAATCCACTACGCGGGCCCAATGCGGGTTGGTGGATGTCACATGTATTCGAATTTTTGGTTCTAAGACATGCCGGTTTCCTCACGATGTATGTACGCAATACATTAAAAAAGGTTTTCAAGATCAGAAGTCAATTTTGAAACTCCATCGAAGTCTAATTAAGTGGAAAGTTTTCAAAGTTCACGAGAGTTATATTTTGATTCAAATTTAGAGGGATTACTCCTTTCGTCTGTTTCAGAATGATCATTAAAATGACTTTGAGTGATCACAGCGGTTTAGTTTGACAATATTGACAAGAAGTTCATTATTTATTTTAATACAAACCTCAAACAGGGTGAATAGGTATGCAGGGGTGAATAGAACCAAAACTTTGAAGATCCCCTTCAAAGTTTTGGTTTTGGTTCTTCTTCACGTTATTTAAATGTTGTTTGCAGCATTTAAGTACCTAATTAATTGTAACGAAGAAAAACGATAATATGTTAGAAACCAATAATATGATAATCATAGTAAAAATTCTTATCAAAGTTTTGATTCCAATTGAACCCTATATTCCTATTCACCCCTTTTGTAGGTACGTTAAAAGGTATTCTATATTTAAGAAATAAGGTAAGTTACTTATTCATATCATAAAAGAATATGTATAGCAGACTTGTAACTCAAGCTGATAGGAATAATTATCCAATTTATTATGTTTAACAAACACACTCTAGAGTGTTTTTGCTTCATCAAGTTTTGTAGGAGCTATTTAAACAAAACATTGCGAAACGAAAATTTAATATCTTTCGGCTATCGCATATTAATTAAAAGGTTTACATATTTTAGGTATAACATAATAAATAGGATATTACAAAAGGGTTTAAGGAAAGATCAAAGTGCGTTTTCGTAAAAGACTAATTGAGAGGGATGTCGGTTGCAATTTGATCTTAAGAAAGGGAAGTAGTCGAACAGGATCTAACAAAATTTGTAATTAAAACCAAGAATCCAAACAATAGCTAAGACAATCGAGCGAAGACTTATAAAAGACGCCGATCTTGAGTTTCGACACGTTGGCAGAATTAATTACGTAGGTTGGTTACACATTTCGCCTTTGGATATTTTTATAAGAAATAATGTAGATACAATACATTGCAAGGAAATTATTCAATAAGATAATGTTATCGGTTCCAATTAATTTTTCTTTTACCTTTTGTAAATATCATGGGTTATTGCTGCAGGTGCCCAAGTACGGTTACGGTTAGTACATAAGGAGAAAAAAAAAACATTTCGTTACATTAGAATCAATCTATAATTTAAAAGCGCTCAGCGTAACCTAATTTAAAAATGTTCCTTCATCGATTATTAAGTCGTATCTAGTTAATTAACAGAGTTTGAAATTTAATTAAACCTTTTGTTTTATAAATAAGATAAGCCGAAGAAGTTTTGGCAAACTGACCTTTGGCAGGCAGTTCGCTATTGTACATAAGTATCTGGGCCTTTGGACTCGCAAATAGATTATGAAATTTCAATACTTGGCGAGTTCCTTACAACTGTGTGATACTAACTTTCCTTTGATGAAAGGGACCCATTTCAAGCATGCTGTGTATAAATATATGTCACCGTAGACTTGCAAACACCGTTATAATTTATGAAAAATAACGTAAAATTGTAAACTTTTTATTTTCAATTGTAAATGATCAAATTTGGATGAAATTTATTGTATCTCATCTCTCACAGGTGTATTTGAAATGTTCTATTCATATAACATAATCGAGAGTTTACACTTCCGCTTTAATACAATCTTACGGTGTTTGCAACTATCCGGTGACATATAGATTTATTGAAATGTTTATGTCACCGGATAGTTATTCATTTCATTTTATTTTCATTTTTATTTTTCATTTTTTTTTATTCTTTTCATTTCCATTCATTTCCATTTATTGAAAACCTGATTTAGAAGAAGGATATGAAGTAAAACATAATTGGAAGTGTTAAAAATCTTCCAAAATCTTTAAGCCAATAATCATAAATGACAAGCAATCACGATAATTGATTACAAAGTGTGAATTCAAGAATCTTCTCGTATTTATCGAATCTACTCAAATTATCTCGACATGTTCAACCTCGTTTACAACAAAACAGACTCAGCTGACAGCACTAAACATTCCATGAAATCAAGCAGTGCGGATAAATTCTGCACTAGACATCTTCGCTTGCCAGACTAGTAAGTCGAAAACAGTACTCGCATATATCTAAGTCGCAATTAATCTATCACAGCGGCTGGTGAGTGAGAACTGGCTGAATAGTTCTGTCGCTACCATCAGTTCGGAGTACTCAGTTGGGCAAACGCAGCGGGCAATAACATGGCTCCGTCACTTGCATGTGCCCTCGTAACTGTCATAGATTTAATAGAGCGTAGAGTTAGGAATAGGCATTAAAGTGGATGAGGACAACAGACATAAACTCACGCTTTTTACCAACAGGGGGTAGGGATAAACTACACTGCTTTTATGCCGGCCATACACGCTTTTTTTTTTGTTTTGGTGGGGTGGGAAATCATCCAATGACTTCTCCCGCTCTGGGTGGAGCGGGAGGGTGAGTCAGACTCTTACTGACTAAAACCCACCCCTGTTCCTTCCCTGCCTGAGTGCCCAGGGGTGCGGTAACTCATTTTCAAAATTTATCCGCTACCCCTAGGCATGCAGGCACCGGCCACGATGGGCCCCGTCAGTGGTGGCTGACACTAATCTCTTTAAGGCGCGCTTGGAACACTACGCGCCGTCGACTCACGGGCCTGGTGCTGATCGGACGGCGAGCTACCCACTGCCCGCAGGCCCGGGCCATACACGCTACGGTTTACCGGAGAGGTCTGCCTGTGCAGGTGTAACTGCGCAGTTAGACCGGAGCGTGTATTGTGTGAGTAGTTTAAAAAAAACTCCACAGGTCTGTCCCAATACACGCTCCGGTCTGACTGCGCCGGCATACGTTCATACACGTACGGCGGTGTGGGTACTACGCACTGGACGTTTCTGCAGACCTGTGAGGCTTTGAGGTTTGTGTTTGGCCTGCTAGGGCGTTCGCTTTAGGAGCTTCTATACATATCTGCCTTGTAAATAAAGGAGGAGAAAAAAATATTTTATATACCTATTTCAGACTAGCATCCGCAAGCGGCTTCGCACGCGTGTTGGTCGGGAATCATCCCAAGAGCACCAGCTACCGGAATGTCTTAATCCAGGACATGGTCTATACGTGTAACAAGTCTAATTAAAATTCATTCTGCCGTTTAGACGTGAAGAGGCAGCAAACAGACAGACAGACGGAGTTACTTTCAAATTTATGACATTAATAATTAAATATTTTTTTGGAGTCTGAAATAAGATTAGCTACTTACATACGAGTTTTCATTGAGTCCAACCCTACCCACCTCTACGTCGAAGGACACCAATTCGATAGGTGATCAGGTGTCAAGCGATTTTGTGTACATCTGTAATGAAATGGGCTCAGTTTATACTTCGTAAAATCGTTATTTGTCTTGTGAATGGCATGAAAACAGATTTTATTATTATGGCAAGAATCGATTTCACTTTTGCACCTAGGCTAACGACATAGCCCGAAGAATTATCAAGTTTAAGTAGCAGTAGGCAAGGCACAATGCTTACAGAACAGATGGTTGATCTACCGAAAGTTTCTGGAGTGGCAACCGCGCACCTGAACATTTCGCGTACCGGAAGAAGCAGCGTTGGAAGGCCTCCTGCAAGAGAGATCGATGACCTGGTGTGTGTCGCGGGAATCCGATGTATGCGAGACGTACAGGACAGGTCAATGTGGTGACACTCGGGGGAGGCCTATGTCTAGTAGTGGACGTCTTTCGGGTAAAATGATGATGATTAAACAGAACACAATACACCGATTTTAACTCAGCATTTGTTGGGCGCAAACACCAGCCTGATTTAATGCGTGAAGGGTACCCGATTGATTGAGCTGTCGGACATCAACATGTCTCATCTGCACGTTTTCTAGTCTTTGGCTGAATAAATGTAACTAACAGACATCGCGCTGACGGACCGGACAGACGACGTTGATATAGATGTTATCTGCAGTTTATTACTAGTCCCATTCTGTTAATTACTATAACAATTTACGAATAATTTAAATAACAATAAATACTTCAAAATATTGATCAAAGATCATGGCGTCATTCGGTATTCATATTAAGGATTTGCAACAGTAGGTAAGTACAATAGTGATTCAATTAAAACAAGTTGTTCAAAAAAAATGCATAAGTTATTAGACTTACCAAACAGTGTAAAACAAATTCAGCAGCGAAGTATTATCGATCGCTCGATACAACACCATAGATTACTATACTATTTAAATAGAGAATGCAACACTTTTTTTTATTTTTTTATTTACCCCGAAGGGAAGGCTAAAGTCTTTTGACCATATTGCCTAGTCTTACGTAGTGTATTTTTACTTTTGTTTCCATTAGAATGCAGGTGTATCACATTCTAATGTTTTTCGCAGTATTTGGCAACAAATGTGTCGAGTCAGCCTTCTCGGCAAATTTCGCTGAGATAGTCAATACTACAATAGAATTCTCAGCTCCATTTTACCGAAATCGCGCCTGTTTCAATGATTCCACTTACTGTCCATTTGCATTGACACTTGAGACACAAAACTACACCAATTTTACATCACAATATCCACTAGGAATCAATCAAAGAATAATTAAAACATCCACTGAACTTCACTCGAGAAAATCCCGCCAAAAACCTTCGAGTGCAACACAATTTTGGTACATTTGGCGCGTCACTTTTTTTCCTTTTGTTCCTTGTGGAACAGGCTAAGGTCACTATGACACTATGGACTATGCTGCATAATCATCAGTTAGTTCGTATTTTTTTCCTTATTAGAATGCTGATGTTACACATTCTAATGTTTTTATAGTATTGGGCAGCAAATGTATCGAGCCAGGAATCTCAGCCAGTTTCGCTTTTTTTTTTTGTGGGGTGTGAAATCATCCAATGACTTCTCCCGCTCTGGGTGGAGCGGGAGGGCGTGTCAGACTTTTACTGACTAAAATCCACCCCTGTTCCTTCCCTGCCTGAGTGCCCAGGGGTGCAGTAACTCATTTTTAGAATTTATCCGCTACCCCTAGGCATGCAGGCACCGGCCACGATGGGCCCCGTCAGTGGTGGCTGACTACATCTCTTTGAGGCGCGCGTGGAACACTACGCGCCGTCGACTCACGGGCCTGGCGCTGATCGGACGGCGAACTACCCACTGCTCGCCGTCCGCAGGCCCGGGTCTACGGTGGCCGGAAATCGTCACGCGACGACCTCTCCTGCGGTGGTAGCGGCCGGGGCCGCGAGGGCCACTCCGTTGAGCTTCCCTCACGCGTCCCGCCTCCGCCTTCACGAGCATTACTGCTCCGCAGAAGGCGGAGACTGCCTCCCATTCCCTTTAGCCAGTTTCGCTGAGGTAGTAAATACTACAATAAAATTCTCAGCTTCATTTTACCGAGATCGCGCCTGTTTAAATGATTCCACATATTGTCCAGTTGCGTAGATAGTTGAGACACAAAACTACACCAGTTTTACATCACAATATCCACTAGGAATCAATTTGCGAATAACTAAAACAGCCACTGAACTTCACTCGAAAAAAATCCGCCAAAACTCGCGTCAAACTTTATTTTTTACATCACTTTTTGTTTTTTAATTTTTCGGGACGTAAACCAATGCACGATGCTTCATACAGCCTAGTGGTATAATTCATAACGCTCAATGTGAATTTTATCTCATTTAATTAATGGACTTAAATTATTATTTATATGTAGATTATATTCGGCAGCTGGAAGAGAGTTGCCGAGAACCAAGCTGAATGGCGTGCAATTGGAGAGGCCTATGTCTATCAGTGGACTGCTATAGGCTGATGATGATAATGATGAACTAGATTATTTTAGAAATTGCCGGAATATAACATAATTTTTTTTTTTACTTTTTTTAACTGTTATACCCCAGAACGAATTACCTCAATAACATGAAACGTGGAATTTAAAAATATTCGTAATTGAAGAAAACCAAAACGTCGTCTATGTATTCGTATTTTTCGTTTTTGTTTAGTTTTTCAAAAAGCGCTAAAGCAATTTCGATAAAATTTATATGGGACTACCTCGGGAGTATATTCTTTCGAAAAAAAAATAATTTAGAAAATCGGTCCACAACTGACAGAGAAATCGGTGGACATACATAAAAAAAAAAAACATACATACAGTCGAACATAGAACCTCCTCCTTTTTCGAAGTCGGTTAAAAAAGAAGAATTTTGTAATCTAATATTGTGACAATAAATCGGACTAGCTACATTTTGATGTTGCTTCAACCAACATTTAAATTTTAAGTTGCAAAGATTCGGAAACCGTCCTGGATCCCATAAGTACATGTATTGTACAACCATGTACCAATGTTCTTATTATGGTATTCTACTAAAATAAAATAATAGGCTAACACCTATTAATTTATCAATGAGAAATAGAGAGTTGTCTAGAACAATACGATCACAGACAGACTCTCAAAAATAATCAACATCAAAGTTTTCTGTTCAAAGACGACTTTAATAAGCTAATTGGTCCATTTGCATTCGTTCCTCGATACGTTTTCGAGAGGCGAGTACTGGGATGCACTTGCGGTACCACTCTAGTCCTAGCAACGTCGGTCTCAGTATAAACGAGATAGGACACGATCTAGCCGTCAAGTGCCCCTTGACATCTTCACAACGGAGCATTGTACTCCGTGTTTTCTTTTTAATTGTACGAACACGAATGCGATACGGTTACGTTTTGTGATGATGATGTTATGTTCTATGGCTTTGATTTTTTTTTTGATGCTGGCTGGTTTCTCTTTTCTTTTGTTTGGCAAAGGCAACAATATATAGTGGGGTGGAAAGTTTTTTCTTAGTGTTAGTTAACGTGATTCACCCGAGTCACGTACGTACGTAACATACGTTTAACCGAAGTATTTTACGTACAATTAAATACCCATTGTAATGATGTTAAATAATACGGTGTCTTAGCGTCTTTCCATTATATACAAGGCCAGAACGCAAAGGTATGGAACTTAATATAGCGTACCTATAGATTGGCAATCACTTTTTTATTAAATTGTTTTATACTACACCAGTATAGTACCTACGCAATTAAGCGTGTATATTTTGTTCGTAGTGACCTAGGTAAATAGCTGGTTCCATAAAATACAGTGGCAGTATGCATGTGGACTAGGTGTGTAATGTATGTATTAACGGTTCCAAAAAAACAAACTTATGGTTTATATTATTTATTTAATAATTTATGTACACATAGAGAAAAAGTATTAATAACAACATTATAAATATGAGTAAAAAGGAACTGCTTATTTCCTAAGAAATGTCTACCAGCAGCCCTGAAACTGAAACTTATTATAATTTAATTGAATATATGTAGTTAAGGCGATGAAGGTCTCTTATGTCTGTTTGCAGAATTAAAGGAATCTAATATGAAAGGGATGACGGGAGCTTAGTGCGTTCGATTTTCTCGCTTACTTTAGTTCCCGAAACCTAACTTATCCGAATCGGGGTGCCTTATTGTTTATTAAATAATACTGGTTACGCGAAGCGGCATAATGTGAGAATAAATTGCTAACGAAATTTAAATTCGGTTAGTTGCAACTGGAAATCACGCGCTGCTGCGAAAAGACAGGGAAAAATCGGCAGCGAGTCTTAGGAAGGGAACGCACATACCTACCTGGATGTCCTGGATAGCAGTTTTCCTTTGCGTTTTCACTACACCAATTGTCACCTTTACACCAAATTTCACTATAAACGAATAAAGTTTGAGAGCCACTTAGCGACAGCGACGACATATCGGCAATTAAAAGTTTTTCGCGGAGTTCGCACGGACTGGTCGTGCCACTCATTTCTTCTCGCTCGCACGAGTTCGACAGGTATATGCGTAGGAGAGGGAAGGCGGATATGGGATATAAACCAACCGAACGAATAGTCGAGTAATGTTATCAATTAAAAAATGAAATTACTGCGAAACTAGAATCAGAACAACCAACTACAATTAAAAAGTTTTAGTATCATTCTGTTATAAATTATTCAATTAAGTACTTATTCATAAAATTTTACAGGACCTTTAAAACGTCAATTATTGCACGAAGTGACATTTTATACCTCTTTTAAGTTTTATGAATATGGTGAAAAATCTTTAAAACTATTGTCTGGGCGTAAGTGACTCCCAGACTTGCCACAAACCCGTTACAAACTATACATAAACAGTATTTTACAAAATAGCATTACAATGTGTAGAGTAACAGTTTCCTATGGCTGCGTTCTAGCCATAGAGAGAATGGAAAAACGCGGTATCGTAGTAGGTTGTCACAGCCGTAGTAATGTGTTCCAAAAAGGTTAGCTACTGTAGCTGTACTCATAACGGACGTATTATTAGATTTATGAATGTGGAGGTAGTAGATACAGTTAGTAGATCCGTAAGATGTGTAGCTTGTGTGGTGTTCTGTATTTTCTGCTGAAAAAGATGCATGTTTTTATGTATGTTAGGTATGTAAAAATGTAAAAAGATTCCTAAATGATAAGTATGCAACTATATATAGATAGATGACTAAAATCCCAAAGCTAATCAGTAAGTTGATACTTTTCGCAATAGTAGTAGGTATTCCTACATTGTGACGTCACTAGCACCAAGATTGCCTTTCCGAATCTTGATGAGACGGCGCGGTGGCGCGGTCGGGCTTACTTCCGCCGCAAACTACACAGACTGCTTAGCTCATTGCATGAAAGCTTGTATACCGAAACAATGTATTCTGCAATATCATTATTGCAAAATAACTATAAACTTAGTAATTTATTGAGTACATACTAATTCCATGTTCAAAATAATTTTGTGTTTTGTGTTTTGTGTTGTTTTGTGTTGTCCGAGCGGTGGGACCTGTCCCTGATACAGAGGTGGATGCAGCTTCATGTTGGCGCCTCTCCTCGTATTATTTGATGCGTATTTGTATTGTGTGTGTATAATTTTGTTATTGATTGTATTAATGTGTAATATTTTAATTTTTATTCTGATTTTTATTTTTGTTTTTAATTATGATTTTAATTTTAATTTTGACATTGTAATTCTAATGTGTATTTTTAATTTTTGATTGTACGTGTGTGTGTATGTTATCTGATTGTAATGTTTTTAATTATGGACTCTGGTCTGAAATAAATTTATTTATTTTATTTTATTTATATCACGTACTTATTCGATTTTATTTTGTAATTCGAACAGTTAACCGCATCGAACCCGATAGCTACCGGGTCTGGGCATTCGAATATTAAACCATTTGGAATTGAAAGGATAAAAAAAAAAACAATTTTTGGACGAAGCTAGTTAATACTGTATTCAGATTTGTTGGCAATTCTGGTTAAAGCAATTTTTATTTTTTGGTATGCTCGCGTTTGATCACTATCTCACTTGATGGTAAGCGATGATGTGGACGATCATGGAACACGCTAGACTAGAAGTAACTACCTATTTACTCTTGACTTGAAGACATTATTTTTCTTGAATACGTAATGCATCTTTTTACTAGCACAGCCCACTGCCTGATAAGTAGGTATTAAAAACTCAACCCAAAGCTTCAATACAAATATTTAGCCAATTTCCTTTAACCAACGTCGCGTGGTAGACGGCCTTATTCCGTTGCAACAAGAGGCGTAAAGAAGTAAACTAGATTAGAGAAACGTACAAGAACGTGGTTACATGATTTACAAATTAAATAATGTTATGTTCTACGTACGTTCCAGAGCGAGTTTGCAGTTGTAGTTCTTGAGAAATGATTTGGTTTAAACTTTTAGATGGCATTTTGCAGTCACTGTTTTTGTTCAAATATGTTTTTGTGCGTTGCAAAGGCTGCATGATAGGGCCAGATACTGAATATGAATATCAACTAGTTCGGGCCGATTTTTAGGGTTCCGTACCCGAAGAGTCCAAACGTGGCCCTATTGCTATCACTCACGTGTCCAACTGTCTGTCGTCTGTCACAAAATTTTGTTCCGAAGAGTTTTTTAACTTCCCATTGACCTATGAACTTGAAAGGGATGATATTAGTGATCGATGGTGATTATGGTGCGGATTCTGTTGTGCACAAACTAAACTTAATTTAGGCTGTTCCTATCTTTTTTAACCGACTTCAAAAAGAAGGAGGTTATCAATTCGGATGTTTGGTTTTTTTATGTATGTTCGGGCATAACTCCGTCATTTACAGACGGATTTGCAAAATTCTGTTTTGGTTCGAAAGGGGTTTGTACCAAAATGGTCCTATTTAAATTTCATATAGATCTGATGATGGGTTTCGGAGACAAACAACGGAACTCTTCAAAAATTAACAGCAAATCAACCGCGTTTGCTGAGATCGTATGTCTATGAATTGTTAACACAGTTTAATGGGGAACCACAACCAAAAAGTAAAAAATAAAAAACGTTTTTACAAAAAAATAGAACCGACTTCCATAAAAAGTGGAAAATAACTTTAACTTCGGAAGTCGGTGTCAAAACATGAAGACACAAAACCAGAAACACCGACTTCCGAAATTAAAGTTATTTTCCACTTTTTTTGGAAGTCGGTTCTATTTTTTTGTAAAAAAGTTTTTTCTCTCTTATAAAACAAGAAAGAGACGGAAGTAAATTAGTGCTGTCAAATTTAATTGAATTAATATTTCCATACAAATTTAAGGGTACACGTAAAAATATGTCGATTAAAAACACTGTGAAGCCCAAGGCGTACACTAGTTTGATATCTCTAACTTAGTTCATGGAATAGCCGTCCTTTTCTCTTACTGCCTTTTAGTAAAAGATAGCGATTCTCTAATTTTAGTTATTGAACAAGAGAATCGGCGCCATTGTTTAATATTACGTATAAATAAAAAAAAAATACCATTTTAATCAGATTTTTTCTTTGAAATTACTCCAGTTGGTACGGAAACCTAAATGTGCAAAGTCTGACACGCACTTGGCCGGTTTTTCGAACCAAATAAATTAAAAATTAAAAATAAACCCAAAGCTGAAAAGAAAAGCGAACATTTAAAAAACCACAAAAAAAGCTGATGACCTTGAAAAAACTAATGTCTAAGAACCATCGCTAGAAAACCGCTTTCTAATAAAAAAAAACCGCATTCAAATCGGTTCACCCGTTTACGAGCTACGGTGCCACAGACAGACTCACAGACAGACAGGCTGACACAATACATAGCGGTTAAACTTATAACACCCCTCTTTTTTCGTCGGGGGTTAATAATGGTAGTTTGACAGCTTTTGTATGAAAAATATGTCAAACTGCCTTATTAATTCTACAGTTATTTGTCGGAACGGTTGGCGCTGTGGTTGAGCACGACTGCTGTGCTGCGTGTCGCGGGAACAAATATTTGTATGGCCTACAGATAGTAGTTTTGGGTCTGGGTGTCTTGTGTATGTGAGTTTAAATGGTCGTGAACGCACCCACGATACAGGAGTAGTTATTAGAGTGGGTGCTGTCTACGCCTGAACGCAGCCCTTCTTCAAGATTGGACGAAATTACGAACGCACCCTAAGAACATCGCTCGCTGTGGGCTTCACGGCGGCGGAACGCGACTAACTTCACTTCGCTTTGCACGACGAAGGACGAACCATTACCACATTACCACTGTTATTTTTACAATAAAATCTTTTGAAACCCACATCGAGGTCGGTCTTATTTGTATCGCCCAGTGTGGGGGCGATTTAAAAAAATAAAAAGTTAAAAGTTATCAGACTAATAATTTTTAAATAAGTGAAAAATTGGTTATTTAGGTTACTTTCTAACCCGGACAAATCCACTGTCCCTCTGAGACAGGCCGGGGAAGCGAAGCCAGGCAAATAATTTTTATTTCAACCTTTTTATTTTCCTTGCAAAAAAAAAAGAAAACACGGTTCTCTTTGCATTAAAAATCTATCGACAAACTCGTTAATTGTGTTAAATAGAATTAATTTTCCTTGTCTTTACACGCTCTAAGTACACACAACATACTGTCTAAATACATTTTTGATGTTATATCACGACAAGCGTTTATTCCGGGTTTGTTTCGCTATGTCACCGCTGGGCCCATAATACACGGTATTCTACTTCGCTACTGCTTAGTGTTATGTTTACGTTTATTATTAGAGCTCTCATGTCGATGATAACTTTTTTTTTTATTCAAGGTTTAAGTAATGCACAAGTCTTTAAGGTGTTTGAAGTAAAATTTATGTTTCCCGAAAAATAATAAGGCACTCGTTTTTAACCCCCAACGAAAAAGAGGGTTGTTATAAGTTATATAAGTTTGACTGCTATGTGTGTCTGTCTGTCTGTCTGTCTGTGGCACCGTAGCTGTTAAACGGTTGAACCGATTTGAATGCGGTCTTTTTTATTTGAAAGCAGGTTTTCTAGCGATGGTTCTTAGACATGTTTTATTAAAATCGGTTCAGTCATTTCAAGGTCATCAGCTCTTTTGTGTTTTTTAAATGTTCGCTTTTCTTCAAAGCGTTGGGGTTTTTTAAATTTTTAATTTAATTCAACCTGGCATTAAACAACTGGAAATTAAATATAACTCCATGAGACTAAAAGTCATCCTACTATCCAAAATATCCTACTAATATTATAAAATGTGAAAGTTTGTTACTCTTTCACGCAAAAACTACTGAACGTATTCTGATACCACGCGGGCCGAAGCCGCTCGCAGAAGCAAGTAGGTAAAACTATAAATGCAAAAGTTTGGATAGATGATTTTATTCAATCAACCACTGAACGGATCTGCAGGCGTATTCGTTAACTCAGTTGACATCAATTTGATAGGCACTTTGTCGTACATTGCTGCTTTGAGGTATTTTTTTTTTTTTTTTTTTTTTGTGGCGTAGGAAATCATCCTATGACTTCTCCCGCTCTGGGCGGAGCGGGAGGGCGTATCAGACTCTTACTGACTAAAACCCACCCCTGTTCCTTCCTGCCTTTGAGTGCCCAGGGGCGAGGTAACTCTGTTTCGAATTTATCCTCAACCCCCGGGCAGGCATCGGCCATGACGGGCCCCGTCTCTTGCTGACAACTCTTTGAGGCGCGCGTGGAACACTACGCGCCGTCGACTCTCGGGCCTGGTGCTGATCGGACGGCGAGCTACCCATTACTCGCCGTCCGCAGGCCCGGGTGCTTTGACGTATAGGAAAACCGTATTGCCTATTATAATTGATGTCCACCGAGCAATGTACTGCATAGTGCCTATCAAACTGATGTCAACTGAGTTAGCGAATACACCTGCTGGATGAAGTTTACCACAGAGTTAGAATATAGTCTGGAATAGCGCATAGGCTATAATTTATAATTGGGGAAGCACTAAATCCACGCGGGTGAAGCCGCTGTCAGAAGTTAGTATTGTAGACGATTTGTTTGATATAAGAAACTGATATACCTACTTAATTTAGTTTGATCAGCTTTTTTTTTGTGGGGTTGGGAAATCATCCAATGACTTCTCCCGTTCTGGGTGGAGCGGGAGGGCGTGTCAGACTCTTACTGACTGAAACCCACCCCTGTTCCTTCCTTGCCTGAGTGCCCAGGGGTGCGGTAACTCATTTTCAGAATTTATCCGCTACCCCTAGGCATGCAGGCACCGGCTACGATAGGCCCCGTCAGTAGTGGCTGACAACATCTCTTTGAGGCGCGTGTGAAACACTACGCGCCGTCGACTCACGGGCCTGGTGCTGATCGGACGGCGAGCTACCCACTGCTCGCCGTCCGCAGGCCCGGGTCTACGGTGGCCGGAGATCGTCTCGCGACGTCCTACGCCTAGTACGCCCAGTACCTCTCCTGCGGCGGTAGCGGCCGAGGCCGTGAGGGCCACCCCGTTGAGCTTCCCTTACCCGTTCCGCCTCCGCCTTCACGAGCATTACTGCTTCGCAGAAGGCGGAGACTGCCTCCCATTCCCTCCCGCTCCGCACCATGGCCTAAACCAGGGCCGGGCGGGAGAGGTCGCCGCCACCTATCGCATCCAAGAGGACACGGCGGTGCTCCACCAAGCGGCGCAGACCTCCACCGTATGCTCCACCGTGTCCTCTGAGTTAGATCAGCTTAAATTACTATCGTGACTAAGAAGCCCCACTGCGCGGGTTCCTATTTCGATCTGCACGGTATATACCTATGAACCTAACATTGTAGGAGATGTCTCGGGCTTCATCGCTTGCTCACTCTAGCTCCCGTCATCTCCTTCGAACCAAACCTATCTGTATCGGGATACCCTAAGTTGATATTGACCATTGATAATGACATTATAGTAAACGAACGCTACAGAAAACGTTTCTATAGCATATTATGTTGTAACTGAACGTTAAAGTAAATGAAAATTAGGTAAAGTGTTGTTAGAAGAGGTAAACGAGATGTCATTTGAGAATTATGGCTTTTGATATGCCCGATCGAGCCCGGCGTAACGGGTATGTCACGGTTCGCACGGGGGGCGGTTCAGTGGATATAGATCAAAATATTCTTATACTAAATGAGCGGCACCCGTTCATGTGTTATATGGGTTAGAACTTGTCCCCGCTAATGTATAAGGTACCGCAAACTTTAAGCCCAAGACAAATTTCTGCAACTTAGCTACAAGTAACACTAAACCTTGAGTAGTTAGTAACTTCCTATAGACCGAACTACCTACTACCTACTAGGTTTACTATTTTTAACCGACTTCAAAACAAGGAGGTTCTATGTTCGACTGCATGTATGTTTTTAGGGTTCCGTACCCCAAGGGTCCAAACGGAGCCCTATTGTTGTCATTCACGTGTCCGTCTGTCTGTCTGTCCGTCCGTCGTCTGTCATAAAATTTTGTAACGAAGAATGTTTAACTTCCCATTGACCTATGAACTTGAAAGGTCATAATGTTTATTATTACGTAAAGTATAGGACTTTACTAACAAATATCAATATTTGGTACGGAACCCTTAATGTGCGAAATCCAACACGCACTTGACCAGTTTTTTTTATGTATTTTAACTGTGAGCCGATTTAGAATTTTCTTTATTTTTAAGTATTTTTCCGAAGTGGTCCTCTTTAAATTTGTAGAAGACCCGATGAAGAGCTTCGAAGATAGAAAATGGATATGAAACTCTTCATTAAAAGATGATAAATCTGCCAAGAATGCCGCAATCGCATGTCTATTTATTGTTTACACCATTCCATAACATTTCACGCCGGTATGCTCTCAAGGGGTATCCACAGTTCACCCTGATGTCAAAAACACCCCCTCATGTCAAAAACAGCATTAATGTGTAGGTCGAGCCGTTAGCGGCATTTTGTCGCTCCTATAGGTACCATAGAACTTACTCACCGTTTAGTTTTAGTGGCCAACTACCTATAAAGTGAAGAAAAAAAACTTTTTTACAAAAAAATACAACCGACTTTCAAAAAGCAAACACAACAACATTTTTATGGTAAGTAATGTACTTACTTCCTTATTGCCGCACAATAATAACCAGGTACTGTGTTAACTGTTAATTATATCCTAGTAATTTATCTCCGGTCATAAAATAAAATACAAAAACCCGCTAACCCTCTAATGACGCTGCGTCATTAGAGCTCATAATCAAATTGATGCACAATGCGAAATATGCAATAGAAGCCGGCTTTGACACACTTACAGCAAAAATGGAAACACAAATCGTAAAACAACATCGTCATCATGAAAGATTAGACAGGAAGACAAATGGCAGTACCTACGGGCATAACACATTGTACACACGGTATTGTTCTCAAAGAGACGAGAATGTTCTTTTTTTTCTGTGTGTTTTTTTTTCCTTTTTTATCGCTCCATTTGCGCCAAGCTTGCCTTGGCTCTGCATCCCAGCGTTCCCTATGGGACGTAATTAGGGTAGACCACACGACTAATTGAATAAAAACATTGCATAATTAACGAAGGGCGCGCAGTGCCGCTGCTTGCCGGGACACCTTGGGTTCAAAGGGTGTTCAAAACTTTGTCTTTCCTTTAACACCTTCAATTTAATAAATGACGGAATGTTGTTTGCACAGTCAGCGAAGTTTCTTGCGTCATCTTTTGAAGTTAGAGGAGGAAAATACCTGCGAGAAAACAAGTGTATTTTAACTCGCTTTTCATTTGTAAATTGTTAAGGGTTTTTCTGCTTGGACGGTAGTGTAATAATTAAATGGTATTGTATAATTAAAGGTTTAATAATTTATGGTAATTGAATTATCAAGTTTCAGTTTGGTATCAGCCGTTTGCATTCGATACCTTAACAATACACAATAAAATCATTCGCAGAAGCGCATATCACAATGGTCCATCGCGGAGCAGGTTAACAATAAGCTTGTTGCTATAAAACACCACCGAACCACAGTTTATGAAGTAATAAAATCCAGCGGCGTGGTTTAAACTTCACGGAGGCGGTCGTAATGAATTAAAATACTTTGGGCACAGGTCGTTTACGGAAAGTTGATGTGCTTATACAAATGCCCTGCCCAAAACAGGACCCCCCTGTAATCATACATTTAATGGTTTCCATAATGACCTCGTAAAGTAGTAACTGCCACAAGCCGTTTCATAAATACTGAACTTTGGCCTGAAACTTTTAATTTTTCTCACAAAGTTAGATTTATAACGCACTTATTTGACGCGTTACATGCACGAGTAAAGGGTTCACGGGGTTAATTGAATCATCAAATAATATACGTAGGTGTCATCAAAAGTGCTGTAACTCCGATAGAGTGCCTAAGCCGGCTTAAACTAATCGGCAGCCTTTGTGTAACGTTGTACGATATTTCTATAATTAACTTTTAAAATAATTCGGCCAACATTTAGCATAAAATAATAACTAGGAATTATAGTGGCAACATTGAAAGCAGTGACAGCTGAGCCATGGGTGGTTGTCTTCCTACGTCGCCATATTGCGCGAGACAGGGTTTTATAAAGGCCACGTGAGCCACGTCATTTTGCGAGGACAGACCAGCTGAGGCGACAGAGTTACAAAAAACTAAACGTCTGTTCAAACAGTCATCTAGTACTCTCTAAAAGTCTAGATTCCTCGCTAGTTACTACCATTTAATTGAAGAAGTTCTACAGGCATCGTTCTACCGTGTCTACATCTTCCTGACCAGAAACAAGCATAAACCACATGCTCCTTCCTGCCGTCTTCGTAAGGTTCATGGCTCGTTTGTTGGTCTCGGTATTCGCTTTTACAATAAGCTACCCCTTTCTTTTCTTGACCTGCCTTTAAAACTGAAGTTAAATCTAGTCTCTGTTCGAAGGCGTACTATTTCATCAACGACTATTTAGATGATAAGAATAGTTGGTCGCTGTGTTGAACGCAAGACACATTTGATGTTCTTTTTCCATGATTAGCTTATAACAGGATATATAATTTCATATAATAATTGTTTACTAATTTTACTGTGATGGCCCTAGTTTATCACTTGTGGTTTTGGAATCACAGCCTTTTGATAGATTCTACCGTTGCACGTATAAGCAGGCACACCAGTTAGGTATGTATGGAGGCTTATTTAATTCGGTTTAGTGTTTATGCTTGAGTTTTTTTTTTCGTTTTTGATGCCATAATGGAGCGTACTAGCTAACGAGTGGCGGATAATTTAATTTTATGATTATATTTTGGACGATATATCTTTATCTTTCTGTTTTACACATATTACATACATATATAAACATACATTTATATATATTATATATATTTATACTTCAAACTTAACAGACATATGTGTTGCTGAGGAGTTTGTTGGCCACTTTTTCTTCACAGCTAAAACACTAGGAAGTGGTAACGGTTAGGCGTTTTTGGGGACTGTCTTTGTGTAGAGCTTTGACGTTCAAAAAGTGCTCACAGCCTATTTTGAATTAAATGACTTTTCATTTTGATTTTATATCTACATCTTCCGGACCTGCAGGATTACTACCTACACCCACACTAGTGTACCTAAGTACAAGCGCTGCGCCCACGCTCAAGGTCCGGTGGGCTGACTCAGCGGATACTAATTTTGGTGCACCCGCCGAAGGCGAGTGGCTGGACAACCCTGCGTGCACAAAACCGGAACTGGAACCACTTACCTCTGGACCCCGCTACCTACGTCATGAAGACCTGCAGGATAGTAGTGTTCTTTGGGTGGTTTAAACCTTTCGCGCGCTCCATATTTTACCCACGCCCGGCTGAACCGGCTTTTTAAACTCTTAAGTTTTATTAAATTAATCTTTTGTGACGTGAACTTTTTACTCTACTAAACCCACGTTACATTTGCGTTTGTCTCAAATAATAATTGAATATCTTTCTTTCTGATAAGGGATATTGTAAGGAATAATGTTTGATATAAAATTAACTAGTAGAATGATTGAACATCCCGCTTACTTATGAAGGGAAAAACATGTCATTATTCTCTTTCATAAAATAAATACATATTTTGTGTAAGTAAATATGTATTTTCAGTTTGTTAAATATAACTGTGCTATGAATTGAAAACTTGGTGATTTTACTTATTTGTGTAAGTTTTTGGAATAAATGTTTTATAAGCAGAATTCAACGTTGATTTTATGAATTCAGGCATAAAACTCCATCATTACTTATTTTTTACCAGAAGTCCGGGAACATAGTGTGTTTACTAAGACACTCGTATTTTCAGGCTCACAGGTAAGGTTTATTTACTGCATTTTTCACTCAAATATCAATTAGGTACTTTTCAAAAGTTGATAGTCCTAACTATGTACATAAGTAGATGAAGTTTTCCTATACGTTGTATGCTGCTTTGTTTCTGAATGAGGCTAATTTTGAAAGCGCTTACCCCGGCAACTGCAGTTTTATGACGCTGAATGGTTAAGTAGAATCACTGTCCACCAGCAACTCGCATTACACCAGGCGAGCCATAACGGGTCAATTGTGTTACCCTTTTAAAAAGATGGTGAATAATTAAAGAGGTTAAAAAAAATCTTATAACGGTAAAAAAAGCAAACAATTACAGTGTGGCAAATCATGGTCACCCGTTGCCCGTGTATGTGTCATCGGTGACAGTTAACACAATTCCTACATTACCACAGACCAGCCTCTGCTATTTTGATTAATACAATCCTGACAGAATCGGTACGATGCGACCCTTTTATCCATTTATCTTGTACACTCACCTTTTATACCCGTTTCCCATTTTAAATCTATACAACGATAAGAATTTTCGGGCTCGTAACATCAGCATTCGAAAGCCTTTTTTTGTTTAAAAAAGGATATGTCAATTACACGAATTAAGAATACGTGACACGTGAGCGAAATGAGCTTTGAAACAATGGATTGATAAATGAGTTGTATTTGCGTACGAAGCACAATACCTTCCGTATCTTTGTGTTTAACAAACAAAAATCAATGCTTTATGTTTATTGCTGTACGTTACGTTTGTGTGCTATAACGGCTGGGATTTAAAGGATTCATTAATCGGCCCATCTGGCTAAATAAGGCTTGAGTGTGCGAAATAGAATGAGGTTAATACAAAGGCGTTTATGTACTCATTCCTCGGGCACATGAACTACTAGCGCCACTCCAAGTTATATAACGTTATGAAGTCTTTATGACGCAGGTATTAAAACAGTTCACGGAAATAAAATCCACTTTACTTACTTTAATCTTCCATTTCAGTTATTTACAGTTATAACGAACGTGCACTTTGATATTATTGCAGAATTACGTACATTAATAAAATTATGAAGTAGGCTTAATCGGATGGAAATGTCTTGTTTTCATTTCAGGATGTAATTTGTACTCAGATAAAATAACTTGTTTTTTTTTTAAAGAATGCAGCTTCCAATTTCAGCATATTCTTTCTATACGAATCTAAAACTCTGTAATCAGCAACCCATTTTTGAGCCCATAATGTCCCCAAAGGGTTGTTCAATGGAGGGCACAGTGTAAGCTGTTCTATACACTGAGCTCCCGCATACCGCATACGATTATTACAAAGATTTTACGATAATACCATTTGTTCATTTCATCCCTCTGAAGGGAAAATAAACAAGGAAAACTGGCTCGGCAATAATTTTTAGCTTGTTAATTTATAGTCTTAAAGACGGCCCTGGCTTTTCTTAGAATAAAAGTATTTTATGTGAAAAACATCTTCTGAATACGTATTATTTGTTGTATTTTTTTAGCTTCTACTTCACCTGTAACTAAGGGCCGATTTCACCAATTCTAAACGCCCAGTTCACGACGTTTAAGCTCGCTTAAACGCGTTTAGCCGCTGTAATAAAGCCGAAGAGTTTGTTTGTTTGTTTGGTTGAACGCGCTAATCCTGGATCGAATTGAAAAAATATTTTTGTGTTGAATAGTTCAATAATCGAGGAAGGGTATAGGCGATTAACATGACGCTGCGACCAACAGGAGGTAAGCATCAATGAAAAATGTGGCAAAAACCGGCAACAAATCTTTTTGAGAGCTTCAGCTGCGTGCGCTGCGTAAATGGTTAAAGTTACGCAAAAAATATATTATGTGTGACGAAATTGTTCTCCTTTTAAAGTTCTAAAAAAAGTATGCGACAGCATATCTATCTATCTTTTAAGGTTAACTCACTATAATCTTTTTTAAGGTTTTTATTTTTTACGCTAAGCTTAGTTCAGTAAAACTTAGTTTATAGAACGAATGGTGAAACCGGCCCTAAGGCTTACAAATTCGATTTGAGGTCAGGGTTTTTGATCTTTAATGATTTGCAAACAAAACAGTATTCATGTTACAATCGTAACAGATTGAGTGTTTTATGGAGTGTGCAGTTCTATTCCTGGGTACAAAAATCATATTATATTTAGTCCGTAAGTTAAATTATCATAAAATATGTATTGTAAACGTATTTTTAACCGATTTCAAGAAGAGGATCTCAATTCGTCGGTATCTTTTATTTTTCATGTATGTCCCCCGATTACTCAAACATGCGTAGACCGCTTAAAGGTGTAGATCTGATAAAGAACTTCGGAGATAGACAATGGAACTCTTCAATAAATGATAGCAATCCTTCCGGAATTGCAGAGATCGCATGTCTGTTTATTATTTACACCACTTTATAACATAACATCACGCTGATACGCTCTGAAGATGTAGGTACACAGATGTACAAATCCGTGTACTTACCCACAGATTTGTACAGTTCACTCTGATATACCCTAATTACACAAATTATGTTCAAATTTCATGTTTTGGGGCTATCGATTTGGGTATAACTTTACTATTTAGTTTTAGTTATGGGTTACAACTAAAAAGTGACAACAAAAACACATTTTTACAAAAAAATACAACCGACTTCCAAATAAAACACTTAAAATGCGAAATAACTTTACTTTCGAAAGTCGGTGTCAAATATCGAAGAAACAAAACTAGAAACACCGACTTCAGAAATTAAAGTTATATTGCATTTTTATGTGTTTTTTACTTGAACAAATCAATTAAAAATCAACATCTTACTGCCCAAAAATGGCAAAGCTAGAACACATCTGAGTAGTGGGGGCTTATTATGTTACTTTTAAGTTCAAAGTTGTACATTTTTATGTAAGTGTGGGACGTTATAAATAAATAGCAAAATTTCAACGCACTGTAAATACGTGTCCAATATTTTTTGGTAATCAAATAGGACCAATTAGATTTTTAGTCATCTTATCATATTAGGTGTATTTAGTAATAAAGAGCTTGATCATATTCAAGTATGTTATGAAGCAAATTAACTTAACAGACAATTAGTTCGGTTTTACTTCTGGGAATCCCAGCAACAGACGCGATTCATGCAATCAGGTTTGTCATGAATTGCGGACGGCGAGTAAGGCCGGGACTCCACCAAAGCGGAGATGTGTGCGGTGTGCTGTGTGCTGTGCGAGAAGAGATGGTATTTTAGCTCGAGGGACTCCACCAAAGTGGAGATGTGTGTGGTGTGCTGTGCGAGAAGAGATCTTTTTCAGCTCGGGTGCGAGGTGTTGAGTGAACAGTATCGCATTCTGACACGAAAGGTAGACGATATATAGCGGGCGAGAGGGGGGAGGGTGACATCGCTCACTGCACGCCGCTCACATCTCTCGTCTCCACTGCGCGTCGTCCGCGCACAGCTCACATCTCCGCTTCCATCGCGCTATTCAAATATTACACATCTCCGCACAGCGATCTCCACTGAAGCTGAGCGGAAAGGAGATGTGTAAATAACACAATTCTATTGGCTGTTTAAAAAACATCTCCTTTCCGCTCGTCTCGTCTCCGATTTGGTGGAGTCCCGGCCTAATGGGTAGCTCGCCGTCCGATAGGACCAGGCCCGAGAGTCGACGGCGCGTAATGTTCCACGCGCGCCTCAAAGAGATGTCAGCAATACCTGACGGGGCCCGTTGGGGCCGATGTCTGCCTGGGGTCGAGGATAAATTCGAAATAAAGTTACCACGGACAGGCAATTATAGGAACCAGGGTGGGTTTTAGTCAGTAAGAGTCTGACACGTCCTCCCGTTCCACCCAGACCGGAAGAAGTCATTGGACTTTACCAGAACCCAAAAAAAGGTGCTTCGGAAATTGAATTAGGTAAGAAAGAAAACTAGTTTATTTGGCACACACAGATACGCACAATAATTATTAAGTATAACACACAAGTCTCACCGACCAAAGAAGATTGACAGAAATCAAACCGCTTTAAATTATAAGAGTATGGCACTAAAAATATACTCATAAATTATAAAATATTTTTTTAACTTTTCTTAGTTAATTTGATCGAAATCGTATGTGAGGTTAATATTTTGTATTATATTAGTTATTTATTCGAGTCTATTGCTTACTTTTTTCAATGACGCATTTTAGTGTAAGCGGTGTTGCCAATTTCAAGAACCTCCCCATACCCAGAACTTCATCCATGCACCGATTGTGGACCGACCTGATGCTCAACAGTTCTTGGAAATAGCTAAAGCTAGATTATATACAAGAAATTATTTGGGAGAGTACGTACAAAATGAAAATATTAATAGACGGAGAGCTATTTTTTTAACTATGCGATGCTGAACACCCACATTTGGACACATTTCCGAGACTGTCATTACATGATCTGATGACAGTAGCTCTAGGTTCCTATCAGATTAAACAGGCTCGGTCGTTTTATGGGGAGCATGACCGTCGGAACGGAAAATACGAAATTGAAATAGCAAACGACATCAAGGATGACTTCCATTGGTACTGGGAATGGACAAGTATTTAGTAAGGGGAAGAATAAGTCACGACATGTTAGCAGTAAGGTCTAGTATCCCTACATTTTAGTTAATAGGGCTACATGTAACTCAATAGCTGATATTGCTGCCTATTATCATCATATCATGTTTGGTCGGTAATCGGACAGTGGAATGTTGTGCCCACGTTATGACCAGTTTGTGGTATCTTAGTTGGGCTCGATTTAGGTCTGTTGAGCCACTGTTTTTAGACGACATATTTTATGAATATGATGACAATATGGACCAATAAAATTATTTCATTCCTATATTCAAACATTTTTATTTTCTGCCAAAGAAGTACAAAACTTGCTTTTTTTGGTGTGAGATTTGTTACAAAAATAACCTCAAAACTGAACAGAAAATCAAAGAACAACAAGAACCCCACAAAGTAAATATATAATTTTTATTTCTTTTGAAAGTACGACATCACCCCTCTTATATATCCAATTTATGCTATCATACAACAGTTTTTGAAGCGCAACGGCGTTCCATAGAACAATGGGCAATCTCCCTTCAACCTTCCATGCGATAATTCGATAAAGGCAAGTCAATGGCATGGATATTTCATCAGGAAATCATCCAATTACTTCTTGGAAGAAGACTTCCCAAGCTCCAAAAAAAAAAAAAAAAGATTGGTTATGGAAAAAGCTTGCGAATACAAACAGAATCTGTGGATGGTATTGATAGATCTTGAGAAGGCCTTCGATCGTGTGCCAAGGACCATTATCTGGCAAGCCCTGAGATATCAAAATATCCCGGAACACTACATAAAACTCATTATGAACATGTACCAAAATGTACAAACTAGTGTCAGAAGTCCAGCCGGCCTGTTGAAGAGCTTCGGTATCAAAGTAGGAGTTCATCAAGGAAGCACATTTAGTCCCTTGCTGTTTAATATCACCATAATCTACCTAACCGAAAAAATCCAGAAACCCATACTATAGAACCTTTTATATACGGATGGTGTTTCACTCATCTCAGACACTAAAGACAAAATACAAGAAAATTTGGAGCAATAGAGGAAATCTCTAGAGTTGAAAGGATTATGCATAAGCAGAACCAAGACAGAGTACATGGTATGCAATTTCAACCTCGACGAATCTATACCATCAAGAAACATCATACCGCTGAAATGCGCATGCTACGTTGTGTGGGTGGAGTCACTCTCAAAGACAAACACGTAAGGGGGTGTTTCAAAGTAACGCCTGTTACTGATAAGATTACGGAATCTAGGCGAAGGTGGTAGAGACATGTTATGCGTAGACCTGATGATGATATCGTGAAGAAATGCCTTTCCATGGCTTCAAAAAAGAGAGGGAGAGGTAGACCGCAAACTACCTGGATGACAAATCTCCGGACGGACATGCAAAAGCTTGGCCTTACAGTTGACGATGCTTACCACCGAAGTGAATAGCGCCGAAAGATTAAGAAAGCCGACCCCACGTAACGCCAAGAGGCGAAGGCAAAGAAGGAGACGATTATTCAAGAATGTTTTCATAAAATTCTTCTTCTCTGTCGTGTCGCTCTTAGCAGAGCGGTCGTGGTCACGTAGAGGCGTCCACGTTGGTGGTAGAGGGGGACACAGCTCTCCAAACGATCTCCCGCCATCTCTCCCTGTTGGCGGACTGTTTGGCGTAGTCAGATACGTGGCCTCCTATAGCAAATTTCACTTGGTCAGTCCAGAGCATAGGTGACCTGCCACGCGATCTGGTTCCCTCTACTTTTCCCTGTACAACCAGCCGCTCTATGGATTTGCTATCCCGCCTAGAGACGTGTCCAAAATATTGCAGTATGCGCGACTGTACTACGGCCGACAAACGCTGCGTGACGCTGAGTTCCTGGAGTATGGACACGTTGGTTCGGAAATCCGTCCACGATATTCCGAGCCTCTTTCTCCAGCACCACATCTCGAGAGATTTGTCTTTCCCTTTTCCAACTCACGCACTGTCCATGTCTCGGCAGCATAAAGAAAAATGGGGAATACAAGCGTTTGTATGAGCCTGATTTTGGTGGCTTTGGTAATGTTGCGATTCCTCCACACTCTCCTTAACTTCTCCATCGCAGTTCTGGTCATGGCCATACGTCGTTTCACTTCATCTTCGCAGCCACCGTTGCTTGAGATCAAAGCCCCAAGGTAGACATAAGCCTGAACCACGTCGCAGTTCGCAATCTGTGTCACTTCGGGCGAGTTGTGGTTGATAAAATTCTACTAATATTATAAATGTGAAAGTTTGTGGGGATGTACGGATGTTCGTTGCTCTTTTACGCAAAAACTACTGAGCTTATATATCAGAATAACATATAGGCTATAATTTACAATGGGGGCGAAGTACTAATACCACGCGGGCGAAGACGCTGGCAGAAGCTAGTCTTCTTGTAAAAGCAATTTTCACATTTGGTTTTGTTTCCAAGACATTTGTGATTGTAGTTACGAGAAATGATTATTGAAATAATGGTAACAATTTTAGTTTAAATCTTTCCTAGATAATTAAATTTAATGATTGATGGTAAATTATACGTATATAAAATATACTGATTGATACTTTGACTGCCAGGACCCGAACAGTCAAAAAGCGTCGTTTACATTTCGTAACTATAGGATTGTCAAGGTATAGTAATTAATAAATCATTCTTTAAATATTGTTCGCTACTAGATCTGTAGTCTGTCTAATAATAATATGCAAAATTGATCTAAACCTGATTACTATTCAATTCATAAAACAAATCTCTACATTCTGAAACACGTTTGTTTTCTCACGTCAAACCAATCTATCGTAAAGGTAGGTCTTACTCACATCGACATACAATCCAGACTTAAGTAAATATTAAACGGCAAAGCTTCAGTCCTCGTCGGCCTACATAAATTCAGTAAGGATAAGACACAACTAATACAATAACTTCTCCTTTTACAGTTGGGCGATCTTGCCGTGATTCTACCAGAAAGTTTCAGTATAAACGTTCTCGATTCATTGACTCAGAAATCTGTTTTCCGTTAGTGGACCACCCTTGTATTCACTGCTTTGTTTACTCTGATGGGGGAATGTTTTGACGATGTACTAAATGGTGTTCTGGGTTCTGGCGTTATTAAATTATAAGCAAGGATGTCAGCCGGAAATGTTAACGGTCAGAGACGATGACGTCACGCCTCTGATTATACTCGGCTGAGAGCATTTTTGTTCGAACAAATTAGATATTTCTTGTTAAATGTTGCAGTAAATAAGGAAAATTGTGAAAAATTATATAATATTTTGTTACTGGCCACCGCTTGTTGTTCAATGGACTGTTTGTTATTGTTTTGAATCCAGACCACGACTGAGCCCTTTGGGGTGCATATTTTGTACCAATACTTACATATCGAACAACACCCTGTCGGTTACAGTTTATGCACATTTCCTCATTATCACATTATTAATATTTTTGAAGTTCAATTTACTCCCACCTCAATGTTAACAAGTAGTATAGAGCTTGCTCTACGCAGGAATTAAAATCATTATCATAATTTCTGTAGCCGACTTAAATTGCACCGCACCTGAATGCCTGTCTCCTTGCAAGAAAATCCTTTAAATGGTCGCTTAATAGGGGATTACTTTGACGGACACAGCACGGAACACTTATCATGCAAGGCTCGACTTGCACTTGCCCAGATTTTATTTAATCCTTTTAGTCTGCCATCAATTTCCTTCACAGTCTTTATATAAAGTGGATAATAGCCTTAAGTGAAACAATTTATAGTGAACCTAGCAAGCCGATTGTAATATAATTTTGTAACGAAAGAGTTCACAAAGAGTTTAAAGACAGTTTGAGAATGTTTTGCTTCGTGCCTCGTTGATTACTTCTGAACTAGCGATAGAACGGGGCAACTCTGGAAATGTACACCGTCAAGTTTTGCCTTCGGTACATCGGCTCCGCATGTAAGAGTAGTTCCCGAACTCCTTTCAACGTATGGCTTAACGTAATACTATAAGCTGCATGAGCTGTCAGCCATCCTACTTGAAATTCTTAATGAAACTTTAGTGCTCGGAAAAATAGTTTCACAGAACTATTTCCAATAAATTTATGATCAGGAATACGACTTAGAGCCTTTGTTTGCGGTCACGCAGAGTTGCCCGTGGGAAATTAGGGTCCGATTGATACGGATCGGGTGGGTCGGAATACAGTAGTGTACGCATTCTTCGTACACCGTTAACTGTATTAAAATACGGTTGACCCGCACGGTTCGGATCTCGGTTTAGGTATATTGACACAATCAACTCGTTTATGAGTTTAGGTGCAAATCTGAGGTGACGGGACAACGAGTTTAGTGTTGCAATATAACGGCAATGTTTCAAATTGGAACACGGTATACCGTGTATTCAGGAGCATTTTCATCTACATGCAGCCTATCTCCTGAATAGATGTTCCAGGACCTTAATGTCTTTCAAGTTTTTTGAATGAAATTTTATTATTGTATGGCCGTCTGTATATACACTATGGATATTTTAATGTATTGGAATTTGATGCGGGGTTTTTCTTTTTTTTATGTTGCACTTTTTTACTACTTTAAGTAAGAAAGAAAGTGTACAAAAATTGAACATTTTTCTATATAGATACTTCTTAACCTTAAACCAATTCGGACAAGAAAAGCAATGAACTGTATTTATCTTTATGAATATCTTACGGAAGACTGAGTCGTTATCTTTCGTGGAAAAGATAACTTTTTGTCTTGAATCAAAAATCAAGTGGATCGGAACAATGGCTGCCGTGTTTAGTTTGTGAAACAAATATAAAATATGATTTTTCATGAGCTCCAGTGGTCACGCACGGCTCTGGGCGTTTCTTTTTATTACTCAAGAAAATTCCTGTTCCTTTTATGTTAACTGGTGCTTTATCGGTGTTGCATGCGACTGAACCACCCTGGTCGGTGGTGGGGCTTCAATAACAGCGGTTTCGAACTTTCGTGGTTTTACAGTAACGTGGAATTCACTGCGGTTCGTTGGGACGACAGAAAAAGTGAATAAAGATATCTGACAGTAGGCTCGCCCCTTTTACATGGGACTTAAACAAAATCAGCCAAATTTGGGCGTATAGGCCTCTGCCTCATCCTTCATAGAGGTGTGATGTTTATTTATTGGTGGGAACACCAACGACACATTTACAAAATATTTTAAATTTAATTGCTTTACATCTGTGCAAATATGTCACTTACTGTGTAGAAAAAAAAGGAGTAGCACACATCTGCACAGCTCTTGTATAATGACAGTAATAAATAAATAAGCTAAAAAAAATACAGAAATTCATAAATTGAAATAAAAAACAAATGAAGAAAGGTCAACAACAAAAATTCTGACTAGTTGGGAGTTGACTACAAATTAATTTATATCAATGTTGATTTGAGTTTAGCTGCTGCGTGGCTGCTGCTATCACAGAATAAGTGTCGGTGTTAATGTTGTGTTGTAATTATCTGAAAATGACGAGAACCAATACCTATGGGTTACAGGACCTGTCTAGTTTAGACGTTAGGGTTCATTTTGAATAGTAAACACATAGATTTGCAGTTCTCATAGTGATGAGGTTCGTTAATGGAATCGTATACGGTGACTTTTCAATTTATCGATGTTTTCAAATGTGTTATTAAAAAATCAAATCAAAATGAAAAGTCATTTATTCAAACAAGACTCAGAGCCAGAACGTTTTGAACGCCAAAAACGCCTGCCCGTCACCACTTCCTGTTGTTTTAGCTGGGAAGAAGAGGTGGCGCAACAAAGTATGAATATCAGAACTAATTTGTAAAAGTTAATTTACTTCACACAATCTATTTTGTGTTTTATTTAATTGGTACCTGGTATTCGATAATACCTATTTGAAAAGTGGCATTAAATATTTATTCATTTATTACCACATTGGAATGCCATGTAGCAATTAAACTAACGGAGCAAAAATAGTCCATCTTTTGCTTCGTTTCGAGGTCATTTTGGAGTCCGGAAACTGCGATGACGATTATCAACATACTTACTAAAAAATAATAAGTAAGTAAAACTTAATACTTAAATATTTACTAACAAATAATTGTGAGACATGGCTCGTGGATTTTTTTTTTCATGCGGCTTGGAGGGGGTGGCCGCCGTATATTTTATACACTAGTGCAAAATACACCATATTGCAAGCCTAAAAGCAGTAGGGGTAGGGCGGGTTTTCGAGTAAGTGTCTTGAAAATACTTTATCTGCTGCTTACTATCATCCATTTCAATTGTGTAACTTTATATTCAGCCTAGCTTTTTTCAAGTTATGTATATGTTGCAGTCATCTATCTGGTTGAATCAGCCAGTCAATTTTTGAAAGAAAGAAAGAGAGTAAACTAATTTATTTGGCACACACAGATACACACAATGTAGGTACAATAAAATTAAAAAAAAACTACTTAATTTATAACAATTAGGTACATCGTGTGCCCTGCGGCTGCGCCAATCAGGTCTAGTTCAGCAAAATGCCAGACAACTAGTAGTTGCCTGACGCTGGTTTTCAACTAAACCTAATGTTGAAGTGTACGGATGTGAATCAGGTTATATATATAATTTGACGCCTAGGCTGTTAATTAAACGCCAGCATTCAATTAAATGGCTGAAGGACAACCAGCCCAGTCGTTAAACGCAACGTTTAACCAGATGGCTGGATGTCGTCTAGTTAATTAGTTAAATTGGATATTGATGAATTTGTGATACTGATGATGATATTGATGGATTTATGATTAAGTGTGTAGAAAAGGCAAAGTTAGGATGCAAGCCATCCCCTTTGTAGTTTTTTTTAAAACACTGAACCCCGCGAAACGGGGCTCCAAATACGCCTTTTAAATAAATTGAATCACTAATTAATGTTCACTGTTAATGTTTACTAACTTAGTTGTTAAGTTTTTATGTTACTAACATCTTTGTATTTGTGTACCTACTAACATAGTTGGTAAGTTGTTGTGATACTAACAATTTTGTATGGATATGGAATTTATTTCTGAAATAAATAGATTATTATTATTATTATTTCGTTTATTCATTTGATATACATGTTATATTATATTTTTAAATATTTAAATAAAAAAGATAAAAAAAAAACATTTAAAAATATAAAAAATAGTATCCCACCGGTATCGGGAACAGGGTCCAAGCTACCGGCGGTCAGGGCTCCAGAGAGAGGAACCGCCTGACAATGCGAACCGTGTCCAGAAGTACTGCTTTCTGAATCAAGCCCTTGATCCAGCCGCCTAACGAGAGCCTCCTGAGGTGTTGGTCGAGGGTCGTGGCTATTAAGCCATTGGCTGACACGACTATCGGTACAATGATCGCTGAGTCCACATCCCACATGTCGACAACCTCGCGAGCCAAGTCAATATACTTGATTAGTTTATCTTTCTCGGCTTTCACGAGGTTCTCGTCATGTGGGACGGTAATGTCAACAATCATTGCACGCCGCTCAATTCGGTCCACCACCACTATATCAGGCTTATTGGCTACAATAGTCCTGTCAGTAATGATGGACCGATCTCAGTACAATGAGATATGACCATTATCGAGAACTGGGTCGGGCGCATATCTGTAGTACGGCACTTCCGATTCCACAAGAGAGTATTTCAGAGCAAGTTGCTGATGGATAATCCTGGCTACAAGGTTGTGCCTATGAAAGTACTCACCATTAGCCAGACGAGAACAACCAGAGATTATGTGGCGGATTGATTCTCCCGGACGATGACATGCCCGACATATGTCAACTGAGACGTCCTTCACAATAAATCGCCGGTCATTTTACGTCATGATAACTTCGTCCATAATTGCACAGACAAAACCTTCGGTTTCCCCAAAGAGGTCACCGACACGCAGCCAGGCTACGGACGCTAGTTGGTCTACATCGGGCCCATGTAGGGCCCGGAAAAAGCGTCCGTGAAGTTCTTTACTCTGCCATACTTCTCTGCGATCGTTAGTGTCAAGCACTAGAGGTTTGCGCCAGTTCTCGTTAGCCAAGGAGAGTGGAGTAAGGCCCTTGTCCACCACCACTACATCTCGATGCATACCCACGTCAGCAGCTAGAAAATATTCCCTTAGACTGCATACCTCGCGGTTGTGGAGGATCTTAACATTTAAAAAGCCTCGGCCTCCACACTTCCGCGGGATATACAGTCTCATCACCAACGAACGTGGGTGATGCATTTGAAATGCAGTCAGCAGTGTACGGACACGCCTATCCAGGGCGTCAAATTCTGTTCGAGTCCATTTGAGTACGCCGAAAGAGTACATCAATACCGGCATGACCCAACCGTTGTAGGCGCGCACCTTGTTTCCACCCGATAGAAGGCTATTAAATACCTTCTTCAGGCGGCCAAAGAAGCGCTCCTTCAATGATTGCTTCATATCAGTAATATTGATACCTAACGCTTCCGACATACCCAAAATATATAAGTATTTCGGTTTCGGTTGGAGAGAGGGATCTCAGGTTTATGGAATCCGAGAGTTGAGTTCCCACGGATTCCACAATCTCCCCTCGCTTTACATCCATCCTGATGGCACTACTGAAGGTTTCAGTTACCTTCAGTAGCTCCATCAGTTGCAGATTGCTAGGGGCAAAAAGTTTCAAGTCATCCATGTAAAGGAGGTGAGATATAAGCTGACCACCTCTCTTCAACCGATAGCCTAGCCCTGAATTCTCCAGCAGTGTGCTTAGAGGATTCAAAGCTAGGCAAAACCAAAGCGGACTCAAACTGTCACCCTGGAACATACCCCGCTCGATCCTTACCGGTTCGCTATTCCTCTGGATATTTCGACATCCTGGATAGCGAAAGACCGTCCTCCATTGCCCCATACACGACATCAAGAAGGTGCGTAGCGTTGCATCAACTTTATACAATTCTAGCACCCTCATGAGCCATGTATGAGGAACTGAGTCATAGGCCTTTTTATAGTCTATCCAACATGTTGACAGATCCTTTCGGGAACGCCGAACCTGCTGGCTAATGGTCATATCGATGAGAAGCAGCTCCTTAGTACCACGGGACCCATACCTACATCCATTTTGAGAGGCAGATATGATACAATTACTATTTATATGTGTGTTAATCTTAGCTCTCAAAATGGATGTAAGAACCTTATAGACCGTCGGTAAGCACGCGATCGGTCTATAATTTTTAGGTTCCGTAGTACTACCTGTTTTATGGAGCAGGTGGGTTATTCCTGTTGTAAGGAACTCGGGTAGCGAACCAGACTCCAAGGCTGCCTGGTATTGAGATGCCAAGCGAGCATGCGACCTTTGTAGCCACTTTATCCAAAAATTGTGCAGCGCGTCCGGCCCTGGAGATTTCCAATTAGGCAACGGACGGACTGCACGGGCTACATCTTGGGGGCTGATAGTGATTGCCCCCATTTCTGTTATTGGATCGCATGCTCGCTCGATCTCCTGAGTCCAGTCACCTTCGGTGTGACTGACAGGCACCGACCAGATGTTGCGCCAGAATGAACTCGTGGCGTCATCATCCGGTAGACGCGTGTCAGTCTCACCTTGTTCCGGTCGCTCCCAAGCCCATATACCCACCTTTCATTACTCCGGAATGTGCGATTCTGGGTGTATTTCTCCACCCGCCGCTTATACTTACGGATGCGGTTTGCCCATGCATACACTTTCTGCTTCAGGAAGTCGATGCTGAAATTTGAATCACTTGGCTGAGTCTTGGTCAGTCACCTTCAAAGGGCTGACTTTTAACACGCCAGGTTGTTAAATGTTGAGTGATTCTAGTTGAATTAACTATCGCCTTAACCATTTAATTGAATTTCCGGCGTTTAATGAACGGCCTAGGCGTTTGACACCTTCATGTTTGCTCCCAATCCATAGTACCAGTATCCTTCTAGTGGAATGATAATTCATTTCACGCTTACGCACGCGCACGTTTAGTTTTAACACTGATTAGCGGGTTCTTTATTTAAATTTTTCTACCCTGAAGAAAAAAATGTGGTTTTAGTACTGACTTATCATTTGAAAGGAAGTTTTATCCTATAGCCAGCTGAATGTGATGGGTGAGACTTTTTTTCTTGAATTAAGAATCTGCTAATCGGTATTTAAACTAAGCTTAGCAAATTTTATATATAAGACCGTTAGTTTTCAAAATTACATTTTAACAGAGTACTATATTTGGTTTCTTTAGTTTTTTTACTCAGAACTGACCCGTTCTAAGGGCCACACGGCTACAATTACTCTCGTTGGGAAGGGCGGTACATATTTATTTGTCAGCAAAATCGCGCTTGCCCATTAGGGTCGGGAAATCGTAAGCACGCAATAAGGACTTTTTGGAACTTCCCTCCATACAGCCGAGTGCCCCACGCCTAATGTTTATTTCATACGATATCTTTGAATTCAGAATTCCAGACGTCACGAGTATTTTTTTTGTTTTTCTGCCAGGTTATGTAAATGGTTAGAGGTGTTCTTTTGTAACAGGCAGAATGAAATATGTATTTGTGATTGGAAATTAGAAAAGTAATCGCCTACTTGTAATTTTTGTTATTTCTAGCTACTTACTGTTATCCATATTATTTCAAAACATTATGCTTTCAAGAAAATTCAGGTTTTTTGACAATTTTTATTCCGAAAAGCCTACCTGAATAAAAATACAAATTTCATTAAGAAAATAATGAAACATGTCTATGTATGTGTTTGAATCTTTTCTTATTTATTTTGTAGCTTTAGGAGTAACTAAACACTAGACAATTACGAAGCAAAGTATATTTTCTCCAATATTATTGCACAGAACTGCTACACTGACAATCTTAGAACGACAGTAGACCTTTCATAATGTTGTCATAATAACGTATCGAAATACTTTAGAAGTGGAGTACAATATGGTAACAATAAAATAGTTTCTTTATTGTGGCGGCAGGTGAACCTCGGGGGAAATTAACGATAGATTGCAACGTCAAAAACTTGATCACATATTGTACTCGATTTCCTTCAAGTATCGCTCGAAGCCGATGTAGGGTCGACGCACGTATTATATTACTCCCACTACCTATAATCATGATTTCTATGAACACATGTTAAGTTAGGCGCACACTGTCGCGTGTCACAATGGCTAATCTACGTTTTGTTCGACACGAATGTGCGTTAGGTGCGAATGCTATAAACGGCAAACCGAACAACACCAACCGAATAGCGATAAACTGTTAGGGCTTTGTTCCTAAGGGTACCAATGAAAAGGTTTGACAAAATATGTAGATCTCAATTTTTGTTCACGACACACAAACGGTACACACGAACGAACAAAGTCGTCACGTATCATGCTGCATAATAGTCCAGCGCGATCGTGTATACCCACCCTTTTTGTCAGACCTCCGAACGTTTCGGGCATCCGCCTGATTTGCAAGGGAATCAACTTTATTTATGTGCAGACCTTATTTACTGATAATCTTGGTTTTATTACGAGGGTAACTGTGTCTACTCATGAATACTACTAAAAGTTACGGTTTGCAAACAAAGCACTAGTTGAGGCAGAAAAATAGGACGATCCGATTTTAGGGGCAATACATTTTGTTTCCTCTAGTATAAAATAATGTATCTTCTTGATGTATCCACTAGATAGGTACACAATTACTTGTACGCTTTTGTGACATAGTAGTACCAACATATTTTGATCCGTAAGTAGGTTACTTTATTAATCAGGGAAATATTTTCATAACGTTGAATTTCATACCCAAATTCCTTCGGCGGCATGTCGTGATATAAATACTGGGGCCTAGAAAAATAATGGTTGAGCTAACTATATTCGCAAGTCCCACGCAATGAGCCCATCTCTCGTTTCACCTGATGAAATATGTAGGTTAAATTTACGACTTACGCAACTCGTATTATAAAAAGTCCATTCCGAAAATATTTTGTTAAAACTTCTGTATTACGTCAGTTCGTACTTTTGTGAAGTTCCTTACATCATTTTCGGATCGTGTTTGTTTATAAATGTTGTTATATTCACATATTTTTTTAAGCGTGAAAGCCATGGAATAAATTGCACATGCATATCAAACGCCGTTTTCCAACACATTTGTGAAAATGTAGATATTTCATAAACATTTACTATGTAGCTCATATAATCTAATATGCTGGGCTATACTACATAGTTCCTTGGAGTAAGATTTTGATGTTCCTTGGATATTAACTTCAGCTGTTGGCAGAACAAAAGTAATACATCATGCTCCTACGTGCACTGAGCAGTAATAATAAGACATGGTATACATACAGCATGCAGAATGTTGCAGCTGTGATGGAAAATATCACTTGGAAATAGCATTTCTTGAAAGACCACTAAGAGGTTAGGCACTTCATAACCTGTCATTCTTTCCACATGCACCGCAAGGAGGTACATTTTTCAAATAAAATAATAATGTGTGTTAATAAGCACTGAAACTTATTTGATAAACTAAGCATAGATATTCATGTCTATTCTTTTCCATATGAAACTATCTTTTGGGATGGACCATCTTATTAGTTTTAAAAACTGATAAGATACTAAATAAACTAAAAATTAAAAAAAAAACCACAACACAAAAAAGAAAAGTGAACATTTAAAAACACAAAAGAGCTGATGGCCTTGAAATGGCAAAACCGATTTTGATAAAATATGTCTTAGAACCATTGCTAAACCTGCTTTCAAATATAAAAAAACCGCATTCGAATCGGTTCACCCGTTTAACCTGTAAAGCCCCGAAACTCACCGGTGAGTCGGACCAAAAAAAAAAAAAATTACTGAGAATAAAAAAAAAAAAATAATCGGCTGTCAACCCGGGTTGTCCTCGGGGTTTAATTTGACAACCCGGATTTTGCCATGGGGCTTCACAGGAGAGCTACGATGCCACAGACAGACAGACAAACAGACACACACACATAGCGGTCAAACTTATAACACCCCTCTTTTTGCGTCGGGGGTTAAAAAGAAGGCATACAAGTCTATGGAGAAACCTTAACACGATGCTTTATGCGATTACCAATGCAATGGAAAACGCCGTGAAGGATGGCATTCGTCCCTTAGCTGCGACTGAAATAACTAACCAAATTTTAACCATTACTATAGCATCAACTGCTCTAACTTTTGTCTGCAGGTCAGACATTAGTCAGAACACGTGCAACCAGAAACTTGCTACATGAAACGAAACGAAGCTCAACCAGTTGCTTTAATCAAAAGGAACTCGTTCGATAGCGCACGAAAACGCTAGAATACGGAACAAGTTTTCACTTTCAAAGAAGTTTCTCTTTATCTGCTCTAAGTTACTGTTCGCAAGCGAGCGCTGTCCAATGCATTCATACATACTATCTACAATAGGTTTCCTGGGTGAAAAAACAATAATTCTACTTAGTCCGTCAGTTAGATTATTAATGGGACAATGGACACTTATTTTTTGCTTTAACGAATCTATTTAAAATGACAATGACAAAGCGCATCAAAGTTCTAGAGTGTGGGCTTGTTGCGTCACTTTGTAGATAAAAAGTGTAGCATGACGTGATATTACGCAAAATTTCAACGCACTGTATCGTTTTTATTTTTTGTTGACGTCACAAAAGAAGAATACATGTCTAATATTTTTTGGTAATCTAACTGACGGACCAAATAGATTTTTTTAGGAAACTATGCTATTGATACTAATATCGGATGTGAAAAGATAGTCTCCGAAGCCGAAAGCCACATATTTTACCCATTATTTGGATATTTTTTTTCCACTAGACCATAGCTGGGAATCCACTGGTTCTGGAGATATTGAAGGTCAAAGTCGCAATTTTTCTTATTTACTTTTTTATGAAAATGAATTCCAAGTGTTTTTACTAAACCTTTTTCCAAACAAACATTATCTGAATTTTTGATTTTTATTTTTGAAATTACGCATTTGCAGTTACAAAAATGCAATGTAATATCAAACGTATCTGACAAGTACCTACGTGGCTTAGAGTGAAGGGGTGGGGTTTAACTCTACTTGCCTGGGTTCGCGTTACATTGCGCGCCATAAAAAATGTTTTTTTTTCGTACCTAAAAATAAAAGTCGTTTCCCAGCAATAATTTTTGTGCAAAGCTACTTTGTTGGACGTACAGTATACGTAGTTAACGGCTTTGTGATGTGTCTTTTTACACCCTGTATATGTATAGTACGGAAGACTTGTAGGTTCCATTGACGTTATTCGTCAAAACTAGTGCAACTTGAGATTTTGTCAGTGGCCTGCGGGCGAGGGACTCGGGGAAGTTCGCAATCTTAGTTGCGTGGTGATTCCGTGTGCCTTATACAAAGTATGTCGGGGTGAGGACAAATCTTTACTTACCTTGATCAGAGATGGGCATTTATAGTGAAAACTGTCACCGCTGGAGCGATTGTGGAGACAGCAAAGACACGCACTTAAGTCAGGAGTGGCGAAAAGAAACACTGCGTGATTTTAGTCAGTAAGAGTCTGACTCTCATCCCCAAGGCGAAAAATATCCACAGGAGAGCCCTGGGCGTCGGCAGTCGCCAGCCGATTCCCAGCCACTGTAGGTACGGGCTTGCGGACGAGGAGTAATGGGTAGCTCGCCATCCGATAAGGACCAGACCAGATTCGACGTCGCGCCTCAAAAAGATGTCAGCAAGTAGTGATGGGGCCCGCTACGGCTGATGCCTGCCAGGGTCGCGGGAGTGATCGAATGAGGCACCGTGGCTCTGGCATAGGCAACAGAAGGAACCCGGATGGGTTTTAGTCAGTAAGAGTCTGACACGCCCTCCCTCTCCACCCAGAGCCGGAGAAGTTACTTGATGATTTCCGACCCAATAAAAAAAAAAAGAAAAAAAGGCGTTAAACATTCAGACACAGTAGATTTCCACATGTAAGAAAAAAAAGATTTGGTTGTCAAGTACTTTAATAAAACAATTTGTGAATGGGGTCAAAATAAACGACTGTGTACTTTTGGTGTACTTTGGTAATGAAACAAATTCAATTTGCCTTTTTTCGTTTACTTACTTACTAGTTTTTGGTCGTGTGGTGTGAGCAGTGGTGGCCCAGTGGTAACGGTCGCGACTTACGAGTTGTAGGTCGTGAGTTCAAACCCAGGCAGGCGCTTTACTTTGTGTAAATGATTTCATCTCCACTGCTCTCAAAACGGTGAAGGAACATCGTGAGGAAACCGGCATGTCCTAGAACCAAAAATTCGAAGACATGTGACATCCACTAATTCGCATTGGTCCCGCGTGGTGGATTACGGCCCACACCCTCTCACAGAGAGGAGGCCTGTGCCCCAGCAGTGGGGACATTAAAAGGCTGATGATGATGAGTTTTTGGTCATCACAGATGCATTGGCAGAGCCTTTAAGTTGTGTCGTAAAATAGTTTCAATAAGAAAAACGAGCTCACGAAGCTTGTACTTATGTAGTTTTAGAGCTGTTAGTTCTCTACTTAAGTAGTGCTTTTAAGGGAACGAGGAAAAGCAATTACCTTCACACTGGGTAATTACAATTACGACAGTGTTCGCGTCATGCTAGTGAGTTTGCATGCTGTCTCCTCGCCGGCGCGCCGCGTTTCGTGCAGTGATCCTGCAACATTGTTTAGCGCCTGGCTCATTGGTTTACTCAGTCTTCTTGAATGAGTTTTCATGATTTATTCACTATATTAACGTCTGTGCTTTATTTAAAGTTTAAATTTGTTTTAGTAGGTATTTTTAAAAGAAAAAAATAGTAGAGAAGTGTAGCAGAAAGTTAGTTGCGCCAACCCAAAATAAATTAGCATAATGCGTGAGAATGATGATGATTTAAGAGAAAAAAAAAATACTGAAACTGCCTATGGACATTTTGAATTTACAGCCTTATTTATAAAACTTGCGAACTATGCTTATTTAAATACTGATTATCGTTTTCTAAATTCAAATCCGCTATAGAATTTTTTTGAATTAAGGACATAGGTAAGTATGTTTCATATTATTATAAACTAGCTGACCCGGCGAACTATATTACCTCAGAATCAATAAAAAAACCCGTTCCACACAAAATGTTTGTGAAAAATAATTTTATTCAAATTTTTTTCTTGAATGTTTCTGACGTTTTAATAGTTATTCTGCTATTCGGAGCGGAGGCAAATCCAACAAATCAAAAATCATTAAAATCGATCCAGGCGTTCTTGACTTATATAATGTGGTGTAACTAACCTGACTTTGTTTTATATATAAAAGATAGGGCCCTTACAATCCGCTAATATATTTAACGCGTCAAGTCCCTCATTAGCAGACACAATTAAAAACCTATTGTTATGGCGACGCGCCCGCCTGACGTGTTAAACTGAGCATTTGCTTAGCGAGTTTTATAAATAAGGCTGACAGATTACAAAGAATTCTCTATCGGTTGCGAATATCGATATTCACATGGATAAAAAAGTGTCGATGGAAACCGACCACTTTTGAGGAAAACTATGTGAAAACTGATGACAGTTCTCACACTTTCCTCAAAAGTCAACCCTGACACAAAATTATGCACGAATATGTGGGTAGGTATACGTTTTATTTTTAGCGACACCAATTTTTGTTTTCCTTGTTTGAATGTAGTTTTGAAACAAGAAATTCATATACTGGGTGGAAACTTTTAGCGGAGCAGTAAGGGGAACTACCTTAAACGTTGCAGATAAACTGAAAATTTTTTACACAAAAAAAAAATATCAATCGATCGTGTTTCTAATACTTACTGATCAAAAACTTCTTTAAGACCAATCGTCGTTGGAGTAGGTACTAAACAAGTCAAAAATCTAGAAGTTACTTCTTAACAGATGTAAGGGGCCCTCGCCCCCGGGCGCGTAGGGCAGGGAGGAACAGGGGTGGGTTTTAGTCAGTAAGAGTCTGACACGCCCTTCCGCTCCACCCCAGAGCGGAAAGAGTCATTAGATGATTTCCCACCCCCCAAAAAAAAAAAAAAAAAAAAAAAGGTGCCTCTTATTGCCCCGCTGAAAGTTTCCGCTCTGTAGATTTACTTTCATTTATTTGTTTCTATTACATGTAAATCATGTATACAGCATGTAACAAAAACCCTGTCCGATCCTGAAGGGTATTACTCGGTGTCGTACTGCGTACACATATACGTAATCATTTAATGGATACGAGATAATTATTTTTCCCCTATGAAAATAATTAATTTAAAAAAAAGAAAATGTTATCAAAGGCAACATTGAGCGCTCGACAAAGTTCACCGACTGTTTCGTTTCAAAGATGCCGCCTGAGCGAGACAGAGTGTCTACAGCGCGGCTAGTTCAGGGCGGTATCGTTTAAAATAAAAATAGGTAAAAATGAAAAGATTTCGCCGGCCAGTGGAGTGTTGTCAACTTATGAAAATTTGCCATATTTAGTGTTACGAGTACATTACGCATATTTTATAAAGATAAAAATTATCTTATCTATACCTTTTGGTTTTTATGAGTTACATTTTTTTTACATCTGTTAGAAACAAGTACGTATGTTAAACCAGAAATACGCCTTTATTGGATCAGACAGGGTTTTTGTTATATGCTGTATAATCGAATACATAAACGAAACGTACCAACCCAGATTAATAGAAGTTTTTCCATTTAATTTCCATTAATAAAACTATGAAATTCCGAGTACAACACTAATACAGTGTCTACCCCCAAAAACATAACAACTTCAGAAGAAAATCAATGTACAAATAAAAAGAAAAACACAACGGCCCTTCGCGGTACGAAACTGTATGTATTTGTTATACCCGCCATAAATACTGGTCGTAGAGTATAAAAATAAAATAAATTCATCGGTTTGTTCCCGTAAGGTGTAACGGCAGCATAAAAATGCGGTTGACTTGTAATTGGGTTATGATCGGGCTGTGGTCAGTGGAGGCCCAGGGGACACTCCTTTATTACCCTGGATATATTTTCGGCCCGTTTCAGACTTAGACCCAACGTGTATTTTGTGAGAATGTGCCTTAACGTCCTTTCTTTTGGCTTACCGATTCACATGTTTTGTGACAAACAAATGTAGCTTACTAAGGATTCTAGGGAATTATTGCTTTTTGCTGCGAATTGGCCTGACCGATGTTGAGACTTAGGGCACTTAGAGCACGTCTTTTATTTATTTATTTAGGAAAACTCATCCCAAAACCTATCAGGTTTTCATAAACATAACATAATGTTTCTTCAGTAGCTACCTTAACAACAAGAGAGCCTGTTATTATCCTCACGTTCTAACCCGTCAAATGCACACGGCGTTCCGCAACTATTAATAACGGTTTTAATAATACCCATTACAAAACGTTTACGTTACAATACTCGAATATACCAAGCATGAGCTCGGACGTGTATTTTTATCGATTTCTCATGTTGCGTTAAAAGGGCTCATTTGGTTTTATTGTATGAAATGGATGGAAGTATAATTTGCATTGAGCCTGTGGTCACGCACGCCGGGGGGCGTTACCTTTTTTATTGTGCGGGTTCTTAGGCTTTCGTCGTAGCTTTAATGCGGTGGGTGGCTCGACTCGACCCACCTGTATAGAGTTGCGAACGGTTAAAAGCTGTCAACTACGTACCTATGGCTACTTTGTTTCAGTGAAGGGTAGGTATTATTTTTAATTGCTTCATTTTGGAACCACTCTATTTTAGGGCAGTTCGCACAAAAACTTGGTCAGTGGATTTTATTATAAGTTTTTGAGGGAATCAAAGCGTGGCGTTTAATGAAGATTTTTCGTTTGCTGTTTACCTTTTCGTGACTTAATGTTCACAGCTTCTTATAAAGATAATTTATTATTTTGTAAAGTAACACTAATGAAACTTCTATGAATTAAATTAAATAAGTGACTTGATTATAATGATATGGTAATGCCTCATAAAATTTGCAATAAAAAACTTTTTACAAAAAAAATACAACCGACTTCCATAAATAAAACTAAAAAATGCAAAATAACTTTAATTTCGGAAGTCGGTGTTTCTAGTTTGGTTTCTTCGTTATTTGACACCGACTATATATTTTTTATTTTTCACTTTTTAGTTGTTGTACCCCGTTCTAAAACTAAATTAATAATAAAGTTATGCCCGAATTGATAGCCCCAAAAATAGGGAATTTGAACATAGTTCGTGAAATTAGGGTGTATCAGGGTGAACTGTACAAATCTGTATACCCCTTCAGAGCGTATCAGCGTGATGTAATGTTGTGAAGTGGTGAAAACAATATACAGACATGCGATTGCAGCAATTCTGGAAGGTTTGCTATCATTTATTGAAGAGTTCCATTGTGTATCTCCGAAGTTCTTCATCAGATCTTCACCAAATTAAAATGGGACCACATGTGAAGCAACAGCTTTCAAATAAAAAAAAAATCTTCAAAATCCGTTCACGTAGTAACAAGTTATGAGGTAACACACATAAAAAAAAATAAAAAAAATACTGTCGAATTGAGAACCTCCTCCTTTTTTTGAAGTCGGTTAAAAAAAGATAATCACAAACTCAAAGCCAAAATCGTAAAACGTAAATGCTTGAAAACTAAATAAATTATAAAAAAAAAGAAATATGATATTCAACGTTTAATTTACTATTTCATATATTTTTTTTATGGTTTAGCCAGTTTAGAATTCTGGGTAATTATTTAGCAAAGGACTAAACCTTTTCCAGGTAAACATCACGCCTAAGAGTCTTCCTTAACTTCGCCTACCAACCCAACATGCCTCATTATTTGCGGATTATAGTAAACAAAAGATTACAATATAATCAAAATCTGTGAATCCATATTATGCCGTATATTTAATAAAAGCAATAATGGATAATATCGCAGCATTAGCTACTTATTATCGAGGGTGGGCAACTAACATGGACATCACGATTCTGGAGGAAAAAACTCGGGATAAGTATTGAAGAAAGAAGGAGGAAGAAGCCTCATTAGACGAGGATGAGGAAAAAATATTTGTGAGAGGAAATGTCGTTATTACGCTCTCAAAGATTGCACCTTATTTATTATCTACTTTGTGACAAATGTTGGATTAAAATTAGGAAAAAGTGTGATCCGTTTTAGTGTTGTTTTCCGAAAAATTCAATAGGTACCACCAGTCATCATCCTATCCTACTAATATTATAGGGAGCGTGCGGGAACTACAGATGGCGGTACATAATACCAAAGTCAAGTATTTATACAGTAAAAGTTGCGGATTTTTCACTCAATAGATGCCAGTCTACGTTATGCGTGCTGCATGTGTGCATGATGAGCGTGTGTGTATACATTTTAGTGTTGTTTTCCAGAAAATTCCAAGGTATCAACTGTCATCATCCTATCCTACTAATATTGTAGGGAGCGTGCAGAAACTACAGACGGTGGCACATAAATGTCAATGTCAAGTATTTATACAGTAAAAGTTGCGGATTTCACTCACTAGATGCCAGTCTACTTTATGCGTGCTGCATGTGTGCATGATGAGCGTGTGTGTATACATATATTGCACGGAAATGTCAATGACAAGTTTTTAAAGTGTAAAAGTCTCGTATTTACTCCACTAGATGGCACAGACTATGCTGTGCACGTTCCCGCATGTTTGGATGGATGTTCGTTACTCAATCACGCTAGAACGTCAAAACAGATCTTGATAATATTTGGCACAGAGATTATAGTCTCGAATCGCATTGGCTATAGATTTTACGCGGTTGTTATCTAGTTGTTATCTAATTTTCGACTGCTATTGTTTTTTCAAGGAGGAGGAGCACGTGACTAAAGTAATAACAGCCGCACGGTTCGATCCATCAGGTTAAGCTACGCTTGCCGGGGTTGGTCCATGGATGGGTGACCATCTTTACATACCGAGACTCCTCCGTGCCTCGGAAAGCACGTTAAGCCGTTTGTCCCGAGTGTCAATCGCGGATCTTTGACAGTCGTTACGTATCGTCAGAAGCCCGAAAGTCTGACATCCAGTCTTACCAAGGGGTATCGTATTACCCAGTAACTGGGTTGTGGAGGTCAGATAGGCAGTCGCTCAATGTTAAATACTGGTATTCGACTGCATGCAGACTGGAAGCCGACCCCAAAATAGTTGGGAAAAGGCTAGGCAGATTGATATTGTTTTGTCAATGAGTTGTGTTGGTGATCGAAGTTTAACTGATACAAGTGAAACTTGTTTCTGTTTTATATCTGTTAAAAATCTTTTAACCCTCGAAGGATATGGAATATTTTTTATAGGGTATTGTCTCGTTGTATTATCTTTTTGGTAGCAGTTATGTAAGTGGACAATGAGAGACATATTCTTTAAAAACCCGAAGCTAAATATCTTTCAAACACATTAATATGTTGTACAAGAGTAGAATTCAAACGAAAACTAGGCCAGGTTCTAACTCGGGCACGACCTATAAGTCAAAAAATATGAAACATGTCTAATGAAAGTGACCCAGTGCAGGCAGTAGGTCAAAGATGAAGCATTCATCATTTAATTAAAACACCGATGCTATCAATACAAATAAACGAAATTGAAATGTCTGTTTGTAATATCAAAATACCTAATGGTTTGGAACGGAGCCCTATTTCTGTCACTCACGTGTCCGTCTGTCTATCTGTCCTTCGTCTGTCACAAAATTTTGTCCCGAAGAATTTTTTAACTTCCCATTGACCTATGAACTTGAAATTGGTCGATTATGTTTATTACGTATATTTTACAAATAGTAATAAAGTGGGAGGAAACGCCCGGGTGTCGCCACTCTGCGGATCGCCCAGAGGACACGGTGGAGTTCTGCTCCGCTTGGGCGGAACACCACCGTGTCCTTGGAGGCGATCGGCGGGAGCGACCTCTCGCGCCCGGCTCTGGTCCAGGCCATGGTACGCAGCGAGAGGGAATGGGAAGCAGTCGCCTCCTTCTGCGAAGCAGTAATGCTCGCAAAGGAGGAGGCGGAGCGGGTGAGGGAGACTCAACAGAGTCGCCCTCACGCACCCAGCAGCAGCCGTCACAGGAGACGCCCTGGGCATCAGGGGTCGCGAGACAATCTCCGGCCACAGTAGGCGCGGGCCTGCGGACGGCGATTAGTGGGTAGCTCGCCGTCCGATCATGACCAGGCCCGAGATTCGACAGCGCGTAGTGTTCCACGCGTACCTCAAAGAGATGTCAGAAATACCTGATGGGGCCCGTCATGGCCAGTGCCTGCCCAGTGGTCGCGGATAAATTCGAAACAGAGTTACCACGCCCCTGGGCACTCAGGCAACTGAAGGAATAGGAGTGGGTATTAGTCAGTAAAAGTCTGACACGCCCTAACTCCACCCAAAGCGGGAGAAGTCATAGGATAATTTCCAAACCCCACAAAAAAAAGGGTAAAATTCCACACGGGCAAAGCCGCTGGTAAAAGCTAGTCTATGACTAAATTTCCATTCAAACCTACTTCTGGCATTTTACGAATGTCACAGTCTCTAAATAGTATAAAACAAAGTCGATTTCTGCGTTTGTCAGTTTCTCCGCTTACTTCTTCTAAGCCTCTAAACGGATTTTATACGGTTTTGACGAATATAAAGAGCTATGAACGAGGCAGGTTTGTACCTAATTTCCAATCGTGCAAAGGCGGGGCGGGTCGATAGTCTTAATAAAAAAAAAATGTTTGTATGGAATAATCTCTGAAAGTACTATTCTGGTTATGTTTATTAGATGTTTTTAGGGAGAAAAGAGTCGAGAGCGGCGGCGTAGTGGGGGCATCGTACCACGATAGCATCATGCCGTTTTCCGTCACAGCATTCAAGTCAATTTGATGTTTCACATCAAAATCTTCTGAGATTGCTACAATCGTATATATGTTGATTGTTAACACCATTTTATAACATAACAAACATAAATAGAGTCGTTGCGGGCATTTTGTTATTCCTATATCTAGGTATTCTATGTCTAGGTATTCCTATATCTACAGAATAGTTGAAAGGGAACCGCTTATCTTGGTATGGTCATGTGAAGAGGAGGGATGAAACACATGTAACTAAAATAGTTATGAATATAAATGTGGATGGATGGAGAGGGAGGCCAAAGAAAAGGTGGATGGATTGTGTGAGGAGTGATATGAAAGAAAATGGAGTTAGTGATAGCGTGACGGCTGACAGGACAGAATGGAAGAAAAAACGTGTTGCGTTGACCCTAAGGCCCAAGCAACATGGGATAAGGACAGGAAGATGATGTTTTTTTTTTGTGGGGTGGTAAATCATGCAATGACATCTCCCGTTCTGGGGTGGAGCGGGAGGGCGTGTCAGTCTCTTACTGACTAAAAACCACCTCTGTTTCTTCCCTGCCCTGAGTGCTCAGGGGCGAGGTAACTCTGTTTCGAATTTATCCTCAACGCCTGGGCCATGACGGGCCTCGTCCTTATTGCTGACAACTCTTTTAGGCGCACGTGGAACACTACGCGCCGTCCGCAGGCCCGCGTCCGTCTGTCTGTCTGTCCGTCGTCTGTCACATAATGTTGATTCTAATTCTTATTGACCTATGAACTTGAAATGCCATGGCCGGATCCTGCCCTCGGAATCTACATTAATGTACAGTAATTATTTACATGTGAAAATTACTTATTAAATAAACTAAAATTAATCGCAACAGTTACATTTCTCTAGAACAGGCGAGAAGAAATGCAAAAAAATATGTGCGTTGTTTTTGTGTGGTTTTTAATTTTGACATAATTTTATGCAATGCACATAAATTTGCGTTTGAATGCACGCCTATGATAAACACTGAATCCGAAGCATGCCTGAAGATCAGATTAAAATTATAGAAGGTCCACGACTGCTAGAATCGTAATGCTAACCTTTAAGTTAGGTTAGGCCATTGCCATTCCATTACCATGTCATTGCCATGCCATTGCCAAGCCATTGCCAGGCCATTGCCGTGCCATTGCCGTGCCATTGCCGTGCCATTGCCGTGCCATTGCCGTGCCGTTGCCGTGCCATTGCCATGCCATTGCCGTGCCATTGCCGTGCCATTGCCGTGCCATTGCCATGCCATTGCCGTACTATTGCCGTGCCATTGCCGTGCCATTGCCGTGCCATTGCTGTGGCATTGCCGTGCCATTGACGTGCCATTGCCGTGCTATTGCCGTGCCATTGCCGTGCCATTGCCGTGCTATTGCCGTGCCATTGCCGTGCCATTGCCGTGCTATTGCCGTACCATTGCCGTGCCATTGTATATTTTACAAACAAATAGCAAAATATTGATTTTTCTCCAATGGTACGGAACCCTAAATGTGCGAAGTCCGACACACACTTGTCCAGTTTTTTAGTGGCGTACCACTAAAAACCCGGACCTCCCCCCCGGAATCCCTGTCGCATTGCCAATTCTCTTCTCCTTCGTACTCCGCGTTACATTTCCAGCCGCTATAATGGCTCCTTTTCTGTCACTGCAGTGCGTCTCGGGAACTCTCTCCCACACTCCCTAAGCGACAGTCCTTCTCTAGATGTCTTCAATAAGAAAATCAAAGAGCACTTCCTTTCAAATTGAGATAATACCTATACCTATAAAATGCTTTGTCCTGAATGACTGACTGACGGATCATCGCACAGCCTAAACCGCTGATCGCAGATACCTGAAATATGGAGCGTGTGTTCTTTGTATGATATAGGCATCCAATAAGAACGGATTTTCAGAAGATCTACCCTTAACGGGGTGAAAAGGGGGGGCAAAGTTTGTATGAGACAGCGTGATTCCTTGGTCCAATCTATGTAGTTCAAATTTTGCACAAACCTTTTTTAACAGAATTGATGAAAGACGTGTTTCGTATTTTATTGAAATTCATCCCCTAACGAGGTTAAAAAGGAGTAGAAAGTAATTTTAGCGGTGATTTGCTTCGAATTAGATATCAGTACTCCTTAGTGCTTTTGATTTAAATTACATTTCATTTTGACACATGTTTGAAAACTCAATCCGATTTTCTTCAAAAAAGGTTGTATTTAATGTGCATGTAAAATGCTTTGTCCTGAATGACTAATTGACTGATCAACACACAGCCTAAACCGCTAATCGTAGATACCTGAAACTTGGAGGGTATGTTCTTTGTATGCTGTAGGCAGCCGATAAGAAAGGTTTTTCCGAAATTCTACTCTGGGGGTTAAAAAGGGGGTCAAAGTTTGTATGGGACAACGTGATTCCTTGGTCCAATCTACTTCAAATTTTGCATAAACCTTATTTTAACTTATATGAATTGATGGAAAACGTGTTTCGTATTTTATTAAAATTCATCCCCTAACGGGGTTAAAAAAGGGTAGAAAGTAATTTTGGCGGTGATTTGCTTCAAAGTTGATATAAAAACTCCATAGTGCTTTTGATTTAAATTACATTTTTAACCGACTTCGAAAAAGGGTTATCAATTCGGATGTTTGTATTTTTTTTTTTTTTTTTTTTATTTATGTTCGGGCATAACTCCGTCATATATTGACGGATTTGCAAAATTATTTTTTTGTTCGAAAGAGGTTTATTCCGAAATGGTCCCATTTAAATTTCAAAAAGATCTGATGATGGGTTTCGGAGACAGACAACGGAACTCTTCAATAATTGACAGCAAATTAACCGCGATTGCTGCTATCGTATGTCTATGAATTGTTAACACAGTTTACTGGGAAACCACAACTAAAAAGTGAAAAATAAAAAACTTTTTTACAAAAAACTAGAACCGACTTCCAAAAAAGTGCAAAATAACTTTAATTTCGGAAGTTGGTGTCAAAAACGAAGACACAAAACAGGAACACCGACTAATCGGTATTAATATGTTTAATATATATAAATATATAGGTTTATAAGTATTGTACACTGGATGCTACCCTCAACGGTGATCTCTCTCTCTATCACTCAAAGGTTTGCTGGGAGAAAACTCAACATTGAGTTAAGCTCGCCTTTGTACATGAATTGTGTCTATGTACTCGTAATATGTGAAATTTTAGTGTCCAATAAAGAATTAAGAATTAAGACCCGTGGTACGGATATATCCGTGGGCGAGTGTGACTCGCACTTAGCAGGTTTTTTGTAAGACGGTTGTATTTTTTGTAAAAAGCTAATTAAAGTCACTGGTGATTCTGTACAAAAAAAAAACACTTCCGTGATTTGTCGAAAGGTCATGCTGTTTATTGGTAAGATGTAACGTCAGTGTGGATTCCTTTCGAATTCTTTTTAAGTTTCGTAAGAAACTTGTTTCTTGCTCGAAGGTTTGAGCAAGGACTTTGTTACAGATATTGTTTAGTGTTTGTACGAGTCGGTTCAGTATCTGTACGGGGCATCTACTTCTTCTACTTTAACGATAGTGGGAAATGAGTAGGTGTAAAAAATGCTTTAATAAACCGGTTAGCACCCAAGTCCTTTAGATGGAAACGTCCTTCACTCCACTCGACTTGGTCCCCATGACAACTGGAAAAAAATTTCGAGTCGAGGACGTTAATATCAATAACTAACAAGCTATAAAATTCAATTAGATTCAGGGAGGCTTAGTCAAGTAGAGGGAACAACTTTGAATATGAGAGTAAGCCATAACTACTTTGATAGCAATAAATAGTCAAATAAAAAAAAGGTTTTGTTGTTGTTAACTCAAATTGGTAAGGACATATTCATTTCCTAGTGCCTTATACATTTACTTTCGTACCTCTATACGTTGGGCTTCAATTATCAGTGGAACTAATGTGCAGTCTTTTTTGGCAGTAGTCCCAGAATTCATGGCAGGCACCGCAGTCACCCTGTGTGAAAAATTTCCTGTAAAAATCTCAGAGTTTTACAATATGGTACGCCTCTCACATGAAATATGTGCCCCGTATTATTAGTATTTTCATTTGGCTACTGAAAAAGTAGAGTGAGGTCAAGTTTAAAAAGAAAATGGAAAATAAATCAAAAGAATACTTATCTTTTCTTTTCACCTACTATTTTATTTACTTATGGTATGTGCGGATTCGAAAAATTAAGTATTAATTATGCTGTCATGCTTAAGATTGTTGTTACGGTTTTTGGAAAAATGATAATTGAACTCTTGATATGATTGACAACTGAACAGAATTTGCTGTAAGTACCTACATGCTAATTTGATAAAAATATTCTTTTGTCACCAACGTGCTCATAAGTAATGAAAACAGAATTCTAACTTTAAAAACGAACAGTGACGCAACATACCAGAGTTCTAAAGCGAGCACACACACATTCACAAAATATCCGGGTTGGTCAAAACGATAAGCGGCTTAAATGTAAATAAAACATTAATTCCTCAAACGTTTATAATGTTCATGAACATACTTAGAGCGTGCAAGGCTTATATTTCAACGTTAGCATAAATATTCATTAAAATATTAGGTACAAAACATAAAGATGTACCTTCTTAGCTCTTAACTAAATTATGAACAAAAATATATTTAGACGTTATTAGCCCCAAAGCAAAGCCGTACTAAGCTGATTACTGCTCGCTGACCTTTTAAATACAAGCTTAACACCGAAAGCCGACCTGAACGAAAATTAATAAAGCAGATAATTATTACTTGGCATGACAAAATCACAGGGCAAAAGGAAAGAAAAGTCAAATTAGGTTAAATACCCAACGTCTGAAGATTTGTAATAATTGGCCTCGAATGAGCTTTTCAATAGCTGAATGTAAATTGTCAGTTATTAAATGGAAGTAAAAACAATTTTCATATTAATAATTAGGGGATTTACTCGACTGCTGGGTTGATTTTGGTAACAATTTTCAGTATGAAATGTCGTATCTACACGTGCTACTACCATACCACTGTTGTGAGACGTCATTTTTTATAGTTTTGTCCTCACCTTTTCCCTTCAGTTTTCTTAATCTTGAGGCACCGTTGATTCCTCTGGTAAACATCGTCATCTAGTAGGTCCAACTACTTCATATCTGTAACATTAGTCATCCAGGAAATTTGTGGACTAACAATTCTGTTTTTTAAAGCCAATGAATACACTTTCTCCGCACATGGTCATCGGGAGATCGGCATAAGGCATCACTGCTGCAAATATAAAAATGCAATAGGTACTTAATTGACAACATTATAAGATGTGTTAAAAGGGTACTTACTGGGTGGGCTTATCTCACGAGATTCACGCATGAAAATTCGATCAATCCACAAGAATAAATAAACAAAACCAAACTCCCACACACATATAATTCAATTTTACAGTTCCCATATTAACAGCAATCGGGGCGCAAAACAAACACAGTAAAAGTCATTATGATCATATCGCATCGCAGATTTTTGTGCCGGCAACACAGTTGGCAAGGCAAGCTTTATTATATAACGAGACATAACCCCGATTGTTTCGCTCGCAGGAATTATACGAATGTTTTAAATATCTCTCGAGGTGCTCGTGTACGTTATGTTCGTGCTGAAACGCGTCAAGGTACCAGGGGAGCATTATTTCAAAGAGTTTGTGAACAGGGTTGTAAACCACTAACGACTGCCCGACCGCGATAATGAATTCACTCTACACTCCAAACGCCACCGCACATTTGAATCTAACGAGGAGCTCAAAATATTTACGAAATATGTAGGTTGTAGACATATTTCACTACGGTCCGAATGGTGCCCAACAAATTAGTTTGTAAACATAATACTACACGCACTTCTGTGTAGTTGTAATTATATATACCTTTAGCTTGTTAACACAACGGGTCTACATTTCGACTTAGTATTATTCAAGAACTTACATTCTTCTGATTAACAAATAATGATTTACGGATGCAGTATATTTTGTTTCTAATATCAAAACGGTTTTGAAAATTTACAGAGAGAATACTAAAAATATTGTATTACGTTAAAACTCACTTACAAAAAGTCTGTTAAAAGATGTATAAGAAAAAACATGCTAAGGTATCTGTCATCACGGTGGAGCATACGGTGGAGGTCTGCCCCGCTTGGGCGGAGCAACGCCGTGTCCTCGTGGATGCGATAGGTGGCGGCTATCTCTCACGCTCGGCCCTGGTTCAGGCGATGGTACGGACCGAGAGGGAATGGGAGGCAGTCTCCACCTTCTGCGAAGCAGTAATGCTCGTGAAGGCGGAGGCGGGACGCGTGAGGGAAGCTCAACGGAGTGGCCCTCACGGCCCCGGTGGCTACCACCGCAGGAGAGGTACTGGGCGTACTGGGTGTAGGACGTCGCGAGACGATCTCCGGCCACCGTAGACCCGGGCCCGCGGACGGCAAGCAGTGGGTAGTTCGCCGTCCGATCAGCACTAGGCCCGTGAGTCGACGGCGCGTAGTTTTTCACGCGCGCCTCAAAGAACATTATTAGTGTCAGCCACGTCTGACACGCCCTCCATTCACTCATTCAGAAGTCATTGGATGATTTCCCACGCCTCCAAAAAAAAAAGAAAAAAGTATCTGTCATAATACGGTTTATTTGTCCTGTGAACCGGAATCTATCACTGTACTTCCTGCTGAGCTCATATATCTTATGTAATAGATAATATCTGTGGCCCTAGTGAAAAGGGGTATAAGTCCGATTTTGTCGAAAATGAATTAAGTATACCAATGTGATCAGAAAAAATGCTCTATCGTTGGGTGAAAACGTATCTAAGCTATCTCTAAAAATAAAGAGGTTACCTTGAGTAAGACGGTCCAACTGACACAAAAAAAAAACACAAAAGACGGTTTCAAGTACTTTTGTATTCTTTTAAACGGCAAAATAAAAAAATATATTTTGTGCTTTTTAATCTGAGTTAACATAAATTACCCACGCTTTAATTTGGTTGGTGCTTATCAATACAACAACATCTTGTCCTTAAAAATGGTTTAGTGATTATATTACTAGACATAAATCTGTTTTCACCAAAATAAAGAGTCAAAATCAAAAATAACTCTGTTAAGATCAGTATTCACATAAGCTATTGTGATATTAATAAATGTAATTTGATACAATTATAATTATATTCTACGAATTGCTTTCATCGCTCGCGTACTGTACTGAGCGGAGCCTGTGTTGGTCGACGCGCTGCAGAATAATCGATAATTACGCGAGTAATTAATGCTATAACACATGTTTTTGTAACTTATCTCGAAGTTATGTGTAATATACACCTAATATCTACAAACAATAACCTTTTAAGGAACGTTATTCTCATGTTTTTAATTCAACGTGACGTTTGTTTCATTTATTGTTGTATTGTTATGTATTGTTATTTTATTTTATTTTTTGTGTACTACTAACAACCCTACTAACGCCTTCTTTATAATATTGTTATACTGTGTTGTTTTTTTTTATGGACTGTATTGTCTGAAATAAAGATAAATTATTATTTATAAAATACGTATCTTAAAATTAAGTAGATATATTCCAACTAAATTGATTTTAGTTGAGTTAAGATTTTGAAAGTTTATACAGTTTGTTACTTTCTGTTCAGTGTGATTTAGGATTAGATATAGTTAGTATAGTAGAACAAGACAAAATATAAACATAAATATCAAAGAAACCTCGTAAATAGGCGCACAAGACGTAGACGTAATGTTATCCATCCCTCAATCAAATTCGGACGAGAGCATTATCAAATATTTTGGGATAAAGAAGATGTTACACACAGTGTTAGGTTGTAGGTATCTTGGTCAAAATATGATTGGCGGCCGTAGCAAGTACGTATTTATATAAGTATATTCATTAAAATCATCAAAACAACTCTTTCAGTTAGAATTGATGCCAAATGTCTTGATTTCATGAAATACTGCATTTGACATCAATTCTAACTGAAAGAGTTGTACTGGTGATTTTAACGTGTAACGTCGTACGTCTACCCAAATTAGACACATTATTAATTTATTATACGTAAAACAACCGGTATTATACTAAAACACGTATACTAAAAGACAAATAATTAAATTGTCTTTTAAATGGTGAAGATTTCGTGAAAATACGCTTGACAGTTTTGTGTGATTCTCAATTTTCTATCCGCATTAGACATAACTTTACAAATTAATTATTTAAAAAAAAAAAATTATTTCAAATATTCACATTACGAAGAAAATTGTCTGAAGTAAAATATTTTTTTCAAAGAAATAAGACTAGTCGTTTAGACATGATGTTCAATTTAAAATCATTACAAGTCGTATATCTAAGCCTTAAGGTTGGGAGGTTCCTGCATCAGATCGGGCGGGAGGCAACGCCCGGGTGTTACAACTGCGCGGATCGCCCAGAGGACACGGTGGAGCATACGGTGGAGGTCTGCCCCGCTTGGGCGGAACACCGCCGTGTCCTCGTGGATGCGATAGGTGGCGGCGACCTCTCGCGCCCGGCCCTGGTTCAGGCCATGGTACGGAGCGAGAGGGAATGGGAGGCAGTCTTCGCCTTCTGTGAAGCAGTAATGCTCGTGAAGGCGGAGGCGGGACGCGTGAGGGAAGCTCAACGGAGTGGCCCTCGCGGCCCCGGCCGCTACCACCGCAGGAGAGGTACTGGGCGTACTAGGCGTAGGACGTCGCGAGACGATTTACGGCCACCGTAGACCCGGGCCTGCGGACGGCGAGCAGTGGGTAGCTCCCCGTCCGATCAGCACCAGGCCCGTGAGTCGACGGCGCGTAGTGTTTCACGCGCGCCTCAAAGAGATGTAGTCAGCCACCACTGACGGGGCCCATCGTGGCCGGTGCCTGCATGCCTAGGGGTAGCGGATAAATTCTGAAAATGAGTTACCGCATCCCTGGGCACTCAGGCAGGGAAGGAACAGGGGTGGGTTTTAGTCAGTAAGAGTCTGACACGCCCTCCAGCTCCGCCCAGAGCGGAGCGGCCGGGCGGTCATTGGATGATTTCCCACCCCACAATTAAAAAAAAAGCCTTAAGGTTGCACTAGTCGATATTTTGTCCATACAAATTTCGGGAGGGTATTACTCAACTGTTTGCCATTGTACATCCAAAGTTAAACATGATATCGTTTTGTCTCATTATAAATTTTGTCTGTGTGGAAACAGAATAGTAAAATAAGAAGCCATTAAAAAGTTATAAGCCCACAAAGAATCGTTTTTCTTGCTAATTTTAACGCAATTTTGGGCGTAAATAAGTAATAAAGGAAGTGCAAAATGTCAAAACAAAGTTAGCATTGTCAAACCTTAATTATAGAAGAGTTCAATACACTTTTTTGTAATTTATTTATGCAGTGGTTTTTTCATAAAACTCAATTTTCCAAAGATTTTTTCGTAATTTTTTGCGCGTTCGTCTTAGTTCGGAACGGTGCAGCGGTGTTTGTGTGCGTGCAAACTAGACATTGTACATATAGACTAGCGTCTAACTGCTCATCACTGATATTTTCTCTGTCGGACATAATACAAGGTGAGACAGCGTGCTTTTTGGCTAAGCCCACCACTGAGTTCGAGCCCGCGATTAGTTCAACCTTAAAGCACCTTATGTTGATACATTTGTAAAATGCGATACTATAATAATTAAGAAAATAAAATTTAGTGAAGGTGTGGAGAAAGAATAAAATGAAAAGCTTTCCATAGAGCATCAACAACCAAATTTCTGTTTTATTTTTATTTAAATAATGGATATAAGTTGCACAAAATAGTTTGTACAAGTCTAAATATACCATACGCCACGTATAACGTCTTTGTGAAAAAGGCATCAAGTTATTTTTTTTTGAGAATTGTCTAATTTTATTAACGTTGAAGAAAAGTACACAGTAAAACACATGTTTTTCATATAGTAAACTATTAAATATTTCTTTTCATTACTTAGTTATCATAAAAATCATTCCAATTGCGTATCCCTTTTCACTTGTGTGAATTAACATTTAACTTATGGGAGACTTGAGGGTATAACTTATACCCTCAAGGAATTCATTTTGTGATTAGTATAAGTCACTATCTTAAAAACTATTAATCTTACATAAAAAATAATTCAATAATAATAAAGAGCATAAATCGTTTACCTAGAAAAAACATCACATTTATTTAATTTGGTAGCGGTTTAAGCGTCACATGAGGTCAAACACGCAATTTGAGGCGCGTGGAGTATTTTTTGCGTCTCCTGTAAAGTTGCATTTGCGGACTTATATCCCTTTTCACTAGGGCCACAGATATAGTGACACGAACCGTTTTCCTTTGCGAAGAATATCTGCACCTTTTTTACGGATGTAAGAAGCAGAAACGGAAAACTGACATCATCGGTTTTATTAAAGAGTTTTAATTCCGTAATACAAACCAGTAGATTGCGAATAAGGAAACCACATAAAAATTATAAATTTTATATACTAGGTCAGCATTGATCTAGCCAAGTCCTACTAACTTGGCTAGATCAAAGCTGACCTAGTAGTCCAATAATTTTTAGTAGTTAACAAAACTACTAAAAATTCGAAAGTTTGCATGGATGGATTTTTTTTTTGGATGTTACTCAATCACGCGGAAATGGCTGAACGGATCGAGATGGAATTTGTCACAGAAATAGTATGAAACAGCACATTGGCTGTAATTTAAGGCCCTGCGCGCGTCAAATGTCAACAACTGTCAAGCCCCGTTGACAGTCGGCCATCGTGTAATTACAGACTTTGTCATGTTCCGGATGTGTAAACCTTGCCACAGGTCTAAAGACCTTGGGTAATAGTAATAATAGCGGTTTAAAACACGTGATTCGGGTTTTTGGCAATTTATTTTGACAAGGCAAACAGAATTTCCTCAGTGGCGCACATGAGTGCCGCTAGACACTGAAATGCGGGAAAAGCCGCTGGTAGCAGCTAGTTTCACATAAGTACCATGATGTTGAGGTCTGTTTTCAATCTATCCAGAGAGGGCATGAGCACTTCATAGGCGACATTGCCAGAGTTTTACTATGCGTAAGCTGATTTCTGTAGGTATGCTCTAAATAAATATATAAAATCATTTAGACTTTATAATCCATATATTTGTTACTAATAAAATCAATCTGCCTAGCCTTTTCCCAACAATCTTGGGGTCGGCTTCCAATCTAACCGGATGTAGCTGAATAACAGTATTTTACATGGAGCGACTGCCTATCTGACCTCTACAACCCAGTTACTGGGTAATACGATACCCCTTGGTTAGACTGGATGTCAGACTTTTGGCCTTCTGACGACCCATAATGACTGTCAGAGATCTACGATTGACAGCCGGGAACAACGGCTTAACGTGCTTTCCGAGCCACGGAAGAGTCTCGGTATGTAAAGATGGTCACCCATCCACGGACCAACCCCGGCAAGCGTAGCTAAACCTGATGGACCGACCCGTGCGGCTCTTATTACTTTAGCCACGAGCCACCTAATGAACTTAGAAAAAAAACAAAAAAAATAAAACCAAAAGCATAGCTACGTTGGTCTGGTCAATTAAATACTAGGTTATTTTCAACACGAATTTAGTAACAAGATTTACAAACCATAGGTAGTTAGTAAACCTAAATACGAGTACCATTGAAATATTTAACTTTAAAGTTCTTTAACGTTTCACGTTCGACCGTTTAGTGTAGTTGATTTTTACTCGTATAAAGTAAAAATAACAGCTCTAAACGGTCCTAACACTGTTGGTCACGTTCTTTTCTGACTTACGTGTGAACTCAGTATTATAAACGTACATGTAGCATGAACAACAGTAAACAGCAATCTTATGATTGAATTCTAGGTACTGAGAAGACCCATAATCTTCTAAGTTACGGAAACTTACGTTGAGTGTGAAAATTCCTCTTAAATTTTTTGACAAGGTATTTGTAAAATAAAACCAGCTTTTTAGAAGCAGGTAGCTTTTGCCCCAAAGGGGTGATTCGGTTGGACCCACCCCTTGGGTCAAGTTACGCCTCGTTGATTTTTTAACGGGAAAAAGCCATTATCATTTCATCTTATCATTACTAATTCAAAAAATTGTTACAAAAGATGTACCTATACGTTTTTGTGAAGGGGTCGGGTTTATTTTCTTTTATTAAAAGAAATTTCATTAGGAGTACACATAATGAATGTCCTGTACAGTCTTTGTTTTGCTCGTGAGTTCAGCGCGATTGTTCAAAGGTTCATATTTGAACCACGACCACATAGCTGGCCCACAATCTACGACGTTGCCTCCACTACGCTTTTATTTTAATTTAAGGCATGTATTAAATAAATTCTTAGACCACAGTTTAAAAGAAGGGGTGCATATTTATTAGTCCTTTTTGTTTAACTTTCATAAAATTTAAAATTATTTTCCAGTTCAAATGAAAACTTCAATAATTCATATGACATTTTCCTTCACATACGCTCTACTTACCTGAACATTTTATGGTATACGTGCTGAGAGAAATAATAAAATAATCCGTAATTTTGCCGATGTTTTTTGCAAAAAACTGCGTTCTACGCGTCGGAAAAAAGAGCACCCGTTATGCAATTAAACCTCGCAGATAAACTTGTTACATTTTAAGGGGTATTAAAATTCCTGACGACTTGTGAACGACGTGACGCGGTATTTTCCGGGAACTCTTTAAAAATACGCAAACGTGATAATGTGCGACGGTCAATTAATTAGTCTAAAGCCGTACATTTTATTCCTACCTACGTAAAAAATGTCGGGATTTTTAAGCTAATTACTTTAGTGCCGCACGATACATTAATGGGATGTGTATAAACATAGTATGAAGGCTGGAGTAGCAACACTAGCACGTAAAATAATTTGCATGAAGCATTTTCTAGCTTTATAGCGTCGCTCACGGCATCTGTAATGACTAAGGTGGCGTTATGCGACGCCTTCGCCACTGTAATTAGAGACTCACGAATAAAAACGGCATAAAAGCTTTTAAAATTCAGTCAAGTAAGTACTCGTTCACCCTTCAGTCTTTGTGAGGGAGAAAAACTAGTGGTACTCAGTGGAAGGAAATGGTGGTCGACTTTTTACTTCTTGTTCTCAAATGCCGCATCATTAGTGCAGGGGTTCGATTCCAAGTTCACGTAAAGAGATACATGTGTTTTTTTTTTGTTTGAGAAAGTAGTTGTAGCCTCGATAAGATATGTTCTCTGTTAATCGTAAAGGATTTGGTCTCCTTATGTTACAGATTGGTAGAAAAAGTGACAGTCCTATTAAAATCTCGCCAAAACACCATTGACCCGCGCAATTCAGGTTATTAACGATCTTCACGTCGAGATCGATGTATTTATATGCCATCTGAGTGAATTCGCAAAGTTATTGTTGTTTATTTTATGTTATAGTGTAGATTAGAGTAGGCTTTATGTTGTTATTTTTATATTTTGAATATTGTGATTTTATATTTAGAAAACTTAGTATAGAACTTATTATTATTTGATGTTATTATAAGTAATACTTACCAGTTTTTTACGTTTTTCATAGTTTTATATTGTAACTAAGTTAATATTAAGACCGCGCTATCGCATTAGGTATAAACCTGTAACGATAGTTTTAAGGGAGATTTTAATAAATAAATAAATAAATAAAAAATGCCTACTTTTATCGTTATGCCTACATACACTTTTCACATCAAAATGACAAATCAGAAAAAAAATCTTTACGCGAATCTTTCAGACTCATTCTCAGACAACATTAAAAGAAAAAGAATACCAGTCGATAACTTGAAAATATTTAAGCATTACGTTCTATATTCTGAAACGCTATCCTTTGAGACGTTAGTACCCCACAGTTTAAGACTAACCGAGGGTGACTGGGTAACGAAATGGTGCTTGCATATGGCCTAGAACCTTGTGACCTATTTGTACTATCCGGCAGTTCACGCGGAAATGGTATGGTCGTTTGCTCGGAATGTACGATATATCGCATTGTAATTACTGAGCTGTTCACTGGGCTGTAATAAAGAGGCGGGTTCCATATAGAGGTCATTGAGGTCACTACTTTAAGAGGTATGATAATAAAAGCCAAGGAAAGTTGTAAAATATTCAATGATGTACATAGGAACTCGAATGTTGATAGTTCACGATGAGACCGAGAGAAGAAATGCAAACCCTTTGTTTGTGTGCCGTAAAGCTTTTTTTAACTATTATTGATAGGTTCGTGTTTGACCACTACATATCTCATCTGATGATAAATGATTTTATTTTTGTAAGTAAGTTTTAAGAACACATTACACGTCAACATTATTTTTTGTCAGTTTTAGCTAGATGAGGCCGGTGTTTCTTGATCTGAAAAGAAACACCGAAACAAACTCAGAGGTCAAAGTCTCTTTTAAAGTGTTCAAATCCATACAATAATTGGTCAAATCATATGAGAACCATGTACGTTTATGTCTGGGATAAGCTTTTGAGGAAAGCAACACGCAAATTCAAGTGGACCTGTCCAGACAGTGCAAACATTTGTCAGTTATCATGAAGCTCAACTCAGAACTTTGAGGAGCTCAACGAACCAACGAACAATACCAAAGTAAGGACATTTGGGTAGGCCGCAAACATTCTCAAACCGCCAGACAATCTACATGAGCATATAACGACATACATAGTTCTCGCATTCACATTATGCAATATGAGGACCATGCAGCTTAGTGTCTTTAATGGTCTTTTGAAGAAAGAACCACACATATTTGAGTGGACCGTTCCAGTCAGTGCAAGCATTTGTCAATAGTCGAATAGCTCAACTTAGAACCACTAAGAAGCTCAATGACTTGAAGAACAATACCAAAGAAAGGACATTTGGGTAGGCCGCAAAAGTACTTAAACTGTCAGACAACGTTAAAAATTACTGTAAAAAGGAGGAGAATAATAATAATAATAAAAACCCACATAGTCCTCACATTTACTATAATTAAGTAATAAAAAAAATATGTTATAATTCTTACCACAGTAAATATTCATGTCAAACAAATAATAATAATAAAATGTTAATAAAAAATAAATAAAAATGTCAAACAAAATGAAAAAAAAATAATGCAATACAAGTATTCATGTCAAAAAAGAATATAAAAAAATGAAGTACATCCGAAAACAAAGGCATATCGCATTGTAATTACTGAGCTGTTCACTGGGCTGTAATAAAGAGGCTGGTTCCATATAGAGGTCATTGAGGTCACTACTTTAAGAGGTATGATAATAAAAGCCAAGGAAAGTTGTAAAAGATTCAATGATGTACCTACATAGAAACTCGTATGTTGATAGTTCACGATGAGACCGAAAGAAGAAATGCAAACCCTTTGTTTGTGTGGCGTAAAGCTCTTTTCTATTATTGATAGGCTCGTGTTTGACCACTACGTATCTCACCTGATGATAAGCGATGATGTGGAGCACGATTACCTGGAAGTGACCCATTCACTCTTGAATTAAAGACCTCCAGGTTGTAGCAATTAGGAAAGCTGTTTTTTGTTTTATTTAATAGTGTGTGCCTACACCATATTATGAACATTTTCTTTCACTTGAAAGATAAATATTATGATATGAAAATGAAAATGTCTACAAACTACGTACCATGTATTTTCCACTAGGACGCGCAACAAAAAAAGAACTTGTTGTGAGAGCACTAGATCACTCTGAAATAGGTACTTGATTTTCAAAAACTGTTCTACTAAATCTTCGTCAAAAGGTAAGCGTAGTCACACGTACACTTTAATCCTTACAAGAGTATTCGACAAAGTGATTATAACAGAATCAATCCCCTAGATTTCAAGGAACAAAACACTAGGAAGAATAAAAACACAAAGAGGTAATTATGATGTATTAAATTAACTAGAGACCCGCCTCGGCTTTGCACGGGTAGTATTAATTTACCCATAGCCTGAAGACTTTTGTTGGATGGGTGAGTAAGCCAATGCCGGTCAAAGCGAAGCCCTGCATGCTTCCAAAGTGGTATGCCACTTTGGAAGCATGCGCGTTTCGAAACGGTTAAACTGTCTTGGGCCCCGCAACGAAATTAATCAGAAAAGAACAGCGGAGGAGTAAGAAAAACATAATTTCCACTTCCCTCCTAATCAAGCGGGAAACAGAACAAAACTAGGCCATTAGGAAAAAGGGGGTATTTACAACTGGGGTAAGCCCAGTTGCCAAGCACCATGAACTAAAACACTAATATTAAAGGGTCCTAAATTGTGAGCTGTTGCATTTGATTCCAATAATAGGTATGGCAAAAACGCTTGAACATACGGAAATTCGTTCTAGTTGCCACAAGCGCATTTCGAATATATTAGAATGGCCTATACGCCCGGCCGCGGCTGTGCAGGCCTCCGAGCTGTCCTCTGCCTCTGTGGCGCTACTGGACGAAGGGGCCTCCATAGCACCAATACTTTGCTTATTCGGCTCGTGCATATAATTTGAAAGGTTAGTTTTACCCCAGAGAAAAGCTTTGTGCTTCCAAAGCAGTGCAAATCCGAATACTGATTGAAACGCAAACATCCAGAGATCCAAACATTCTTATTTGACCATTTATAATATTAGTAGGATAACGAGTAAATTGTTTCTGCAGTTGACTACCCGTTAGCGAAAGTACGCAAGACAGGCAAGGATCAGCAAACATCCGGCCCGGCTGGCGTTTATGACAGAGCTCGTTTTCCGGGTTATTTCAAACGAGATTTTTACCTTTTCGACAAAAGATTTGCCTTCCACCACTCGTCGTAAAATCCTCTGGTCGTAGTCGTACACTTAAAAGGCTTTTCAAATGTTGTTTGTGGCTTTTCAACTACCTAATTTGTATTTTCAGGATTTTTATCCGAAAGATGTAGGCTTATTAAAGTTAAGAACACGAAAAGCTGTTTTATGAAATAAATATTATATGAACATTACTGCGGGTATGGGATATAAATGGAACGAAATCATCACTTTCGGTGGGCGTATTTTCATAACATCGTTACAGTAAAACTTATCGGAACGAGCAAATGGCTCGTCAACTGTTTCAAATATTGGTTTAGTGATATTAATTTTATCAGTTCCATTTGTGAAGCTGAAAAACTATCAACAAATATCTAAGACCTTTGACTGCTCGATACCTATTAATTATTTGGGAGAATGAATTGTGCCATCAAAATTGCAAGCAAGCTCAGCATTCATTACCACCGCCCAAAGGGGTAGGATACATCACAATGGCAGTTTGACATTCAAACACCATTGTTTCCCCAATAAGCCGTGAAGAGACACGAAGCCCGGGGCGACTGGCCACACATACCCTCACACCCCCACAAAGGTCAACGAACACACTCACGACTCACTCCACAACTTCCGAATAACATATTCTTAAAACATACACACATCAGTAGTACTCGACGTTCCTTTGACAATGATGTAACGGTTCCCAGCGCCGGCAATATGGGCTGTTCTACTAAATTACTTCATAAGGCTGAGTTGACTTCGAAAAACGAGAGTTCACGGAGGTAAGGATCATAAATATCGGTCTATTGTTTTACCCACAAAGCGAACACTTCTTTTTATTATTTGACCCTTTTGTGGGTTAGTAATAAAATGCGGTCGAAAGTGGTAAATAATAATCTGGTTTGCGTCGCTCCGTTGAGCCCCAACCCGCGGGACCAATAAATTGTTGTAAGAGAACAATATGTACTCATTTTGATATTTCGTATTGATTAAAATAAAAGCATTTCAGGATGTTGAGGTTGGTTTCAATTCTCGCGAGGCCAAACGGTAATTAGAACAAATGTGTATCATAATGAAGCGAACAAAATTCAGAACAAAACACACAGTCATATAACATTCAGGGAAGGCTAATACTTATGTAAAAATGGACCCGTGAGACAGTGGAATATAAAGTAATGTCCTCCAGATATTACATACGGAGTAATACTTTTAAATGGTTCGATATATATTTTATTCTCGTCTGCCAATAAAATGAGAAAGGATACGTGGGTAACTTTCAATTATTCCTGGATTTATCACTTAGAAACGTTACGCATTTGGCTTTTTCAGCGCTTAATTTGGTCACGTTTAGGTACTCGTATTTCAATGATAGACAAGAGCTGTGTAATTGAATAGGAACAGTTGGAGCTTTCAGTATCGCAAATTAAACAATACCCTTTAATAATATTACAACAGTAACAGTAAATGGGCTCTTAGAAGTCTTACTCTCAAAAACTTAATTCTCTTATTAAATTGACGAACAATTGGGTATTTAAACGTAGCAAATTGTCAGATTTCAGGATTATATTTTGGACAAAACAGAATAATGGTTCGAGAGGACTAACGACAACGTGACCCCAATTATTTTTATAACAATGGCTGTTTTGTACACTGGATTCCACGGCCTTCCAGAAATTTGCATGACATTGCCTAACACCAAACGCGATTTGTTTTTGTGAATGCTCAAGTGAATTTTAGCATTTGGTTTTATTAATTTTATGTATGGATATTTTCTGCTCACTGAACCCATGAGAGTGCAGGAGTCACACGTGATTTGATGTAGGTACGGTAGGAACTGGGGGTTTTTAGGGTTCCGTACCCGAAGGATAACCAACGGGACCCTATTACTAAGCCCCCACTGTCTGTCCGTCCGTCTGCCTGTCTGTCAGTGGGCTGTATCTCATGAACCGTAATAGGTAGACAGTTTAAAATTTTCGCAGATGTGTATTTCTGTTGCCGCTATAACAGCATAATTATAATAAAAATAAATAAAAAATTAACCCTATTAGAGACGTGTTATTTTTTGGCTTTTTTTGCTCGATCTTAAAATGCCTACAATCGCGTATAATCTTGTAAGATGGTACGGAACCCTACATGCGCGAGTCCGACTCGCACTTGGGCGGTTTTATGTGTAGCCCAGTGATGCAGGTACGTCTTCAAGTGTATGTTTTCTACGTTGTGGAGTGAAGGTAATAACAGAAACATAAAAAAAAACGCAATAGGTACTCAATATGTTTGTATTATAAATAATAATCTTATTTCATTGACCACGCACAAATAACTTATGACAATCCAAGTATATTTAAAACTAGAATTAGTATTTATTAATTTTTTTAATAATGTTCCATCAGTCCTAAGCCCTCGGACCTGATGGAGGAGTCCCTACAGTACCTTTGTTGGAAATAATACTAAGGAAATCAATTAATCTGATATTTTTAGGATTCCCCTAACTTAGTCAATCTGCCTAGCCTTTTCCCAACTATCTTGGGGTCGGCTTCCATCGCATTCTAACCGGATGCTGCTGAATACCAGTATTTTACATGGAGCGACTGCCTATCTGACCTCCACAACCCAGTTACTGGGTAATACGATAACCCCTTGGTAAGACTGGATGTCAGACTTTTTCAGAATACTGACGACCTGTAACGACTGTCAAAGATCCACGATTGACAGCCGCGACCAACGGCTTAACGTGCTTTCCGAGGCACAGAGGAGTCTCGGTATGTTAAGATGGTCACCCATCCATGGATCAACCCCGGCAAGCGTAGCTTAACCTGATGAATCAACCCGTGGGGCTGTTATTACTTTAACCTCGAGCTCCTAACTTAGTGTTGCGAAAAAATAGTTTTTGTAAAATACTGACGACGCAGCAAGACGTTATTTGTTCAAAAAGAAATAAAAAAGGCCAGTTTTAGTTGGAGAGATTTATATATCGTTTGTAACTTTATCTATGGCGCGAGTAAGTTATGGGGCCTTAAGGTCAAACTAATGTCGATTTTTTCCCCATTTAAATAGCGAATAATGTTCAGTAACCGTGAAACGGCGTAGAGCGGCGGTATCTGTGCTCACTACATAAATCAAATATAAATAAAGGACCTCATAAGCTGTCAACGTAATGCCATTCAAGCCAGGCCTGGGTGCGTAATATCGTCGAATAAATCATGTTCAGCTAAAATATGCCTCAATACCCACTGTTGAATATGAAATCACTTTCAACCATTTAGTTTGGAAATACCTAATTCAGAAAAATGAAAGGGTAATGTAAGTAAATATGGAATATTCTCAGGCTTATGTATCCTTTTGAGTATCCTACGTGTCATATTTTTTAATATAGCGATTCTCGTTTTAAAATGTTTGTTATATCGCCTACGTGAAACGATCAGAAGTTTCAACGTATAGGTACGGCCTACATCATATTCGACAATGGGATAGCTAAAATACCGTGAACTCAAATGTACGAGAAATAATTAGGTTACTTTTTGAGTTCATATAATCTGAGTCACTTGTATATCCAGCGAATATAGGGATTATACTTTCGTTTCATCTGTTAATGATGAAACAGGGTTAAATATTTCATAATACATATAAATTACCTTGATCTAAACTTTAATAAACCAAATAGATACATAATATCATCGAAAACTGAAACCCAACACAACACAACTTATACAATTTTAAATTTATCCCTTCGCAGTTAACGTACAAGGAAAACATGGCACGTCGAAGGATAAATAAAAATGATAAATTCTCAACGCGTGTTATGACCCCTAGCAGCCGTATATAGGGTACCGTCGTATATAGTGTACTGCCATATATAGGGCTCTGTCTGTCACTATGGGAATATGGATAGAGTGCCGGGACGACAACTTGGGTATAAATATGTGTTTGCCTTTAGTTTTTATGATGTCTTGTTTTAAAATGTGAGACTCTCATGTTAAGATGGTAATTTGTAAGAGATTAATGAAAACTATGTAAATGATACCGTGACGGTGGACAGGAGAGAATAGAAGAAGAAAACAGCTTGGAAGGTTTAACAGAAATACTGTTAAATATTTTGATAGCTGAACTGGTAATTTGCTACGTCAAAAGTCGTGTTTGTGATGTAAAAATCGTGTTTCCATCACAAATAATATTCTCAGAAATGAGAAAATAAACGTTGCGTTGAAACGAATTAAGTTTCTGGTCACTTCAATTTCATATTAAAAAAATCAATCTTATTTGTATACACCGCAAATACTATTGGAACATCCTACTCATAAAAGCAGTGCTTCTATTTTTAGGGTTCCGTACCCCAAGGTCAAACGGAACCTTATTGCTGTCACTCACGTGTTTGTCTGTCAGACGTCTGTCACACAGATTTTACAGCTAAACGGTTGGAGCTGCAGACTTTAAATTTTCACGTATATAATATAAGCATCTTGTTGACCCAAAGCCATTCAAATAGTCGGAACAGTACCTAGTAGTAGTAGCAGTAACGGAACCCTAAAAGTGCGAATTCCGACACGCGCTTGGCCGGTTATTATATTATTCTTAGTTTGATAGTGTCATTAGTGTGAAATAGTTATAGATAATAATATGCTAACAGTAACCGTCATCTGTTGTGATTCCAACTCCATTATGAATGAGTGATGTATCTTTGAATAATATATTATGATTTGTAGTTTATATTACGGAAAATTTACTAATGCTTGACACTTTCTACCTAATGTATATCCAATTGTAAAGTTATTACATATGCATTGAATGCATAATGTATATCATTACAACCGTTAGTGGCATCCAACTCTCTTCATCATTGTTTTTCTACCCGTATCTCGTTTATGCTTTTCTTACTCCTCCGCTTTTCTTTTTAGGGTTCCTTACCCAAAGGGTAAAACGGAACCCTATTACTAAGACTCCGCTGTCGGTCCGTCTGTCTGTCTGTCTATCCGTCGGTTAACAGGCTGTATCTCATGAACCGTGATAGTTAGACAGTTGAAATTTTCACAGATGATGTTTTTCTGTTTCCGCTATGACAACAAATACTAAAGAACAGAATAAAATAAATATTTAAGGGGCTCGCATACATCAAACGTAACTTTTTTGCCGTTTTTATAGATAATGGTACGGAACCCTTCGTGCGCGAGTCCGACTCGTACTTGACCGGTTTTTTTAATTAATTTTGTTGCGGGATTCAAGATAGTTTAATCGTTTCTTCGGAACTCGTCGAGCTTCTTTGACTCAGTGTATGTTGATGCCACTGCTCATTTTGGCTTTCAGGAGTTGCAGTGATTGGGAATAGTGTGGCGAGCTACCCGTATATTACCTTGGTTAGTCAGAAAGATGAAGTGAGTTGTACGTTGCAAAGCGTGCGAAACAAAAGCCAAGGAAACAAATGAATAACAGATTTTGAAAACGAACAATATAAACTTGACACTGGTCAAATGTACAAACCGTGCCAAGCCAAAATTTAAAAAAATATATATATTTGAATTTAGAATTCCAAACCCTTCAGTTTAAAATAGTTAGTTTAATAAAACAGTAATTTCATATTCGAAAACTGAATAAATATATTCATTCGAAAAAGACTGTATCAAACTGTCATCATGTACCACATGAACATGAAAAGTCTGAAATATATACGTTCTAATAATTCCACCAGACAGACCTTTGCACACATGTAACTGCAAATCGCTTGAAGAATTTGAAAGAGATCTTAAAGTAGGTCATCTAGAAAACCGATGACAGATTAAAAGCATTTTTTATCAGTATTCTTTATTCTCAAAATATTTTTTTTTTGTAATTTGTTAAAAATAGTGCTCTGACCGGAACGAGGTGGTAAGGGCGGCAACGGCAATTAGGTATCTAGGAACTGCGCAAGTCTTCTGGAGGTAGTTAAAAAATACCGTATGGTTTGAGTCAGTAAGAGTCTGACCGACTCCAACTTTTACGAAAACATTTTTCAATCAATCAATCATTTATTTTGTAAAACATAGGTATGGTTACAGATAGTATATGGGACACATTACATTACATACATTAGAGATGCTGTGTATAGAAGTCAAAATTATTCATCCTAATTTCCTTTGCATACTCCACCTAAACTGTTGAAGAGACAGTGCGATTACGTGGAGTCAGTCCGAATTCCCTCCAGTCGTACGTGAGTTACCGGCTCTTATAGCCTACAGCTTAACTAACTAGTCTCTGAATTGGGCACGGAGTGAGAAGAAATGGAGGACTCTGTCTAAGCGGATGGTTTTCGCCAACTTGGCCAACTGTTTGAAGCACCGTACCAGCCCGCCATGCCGCTGATTTGAAATAGTACGACGGTTAACAATTTCTGAGATCTAAAGGTGCCGTTGAATAAGTTTGAATGCGGAAGAGTTGGAGACCAATGTAATGTTTTAACTTCATAACTTGGAAAAAGACTGTGGAGTTGTGGAAGACCAACATCACCTATTGATGGATTGTGTTTGTCATGAGTCTGACAGAACTAATCTCATTGGGGTCTTGAGGTTGAACCAACTTGATGTAGGCACACTCCATATAATTAGGTCTCAACCAAATGGTGATGATGCGAAGAGTTCACTCGGGTTCATGGTCTAATTGATGGGATTAAATTGACTGATTGTTAATATTTATTTAGGATATGATGGGACACATACATACGCATTGCATTTATAAAAGTCCCTAATTAAATGGATTGTCAGTAGCCGAGATGATAATTACTGGCTGGTCTCGGTAAAAAGAGCAAATGCTAACATCATCTACGGCTAATATTACAGAGTTTACACTTGTCATTATCACGTATTTGCCAAAAATCTACTTTTTTGGAAGTCAGAGGACTTCATTATTACTTATTCCATTCTTGTACCGCTCCTGCAGTTCAGTTGAGATTTACATAGGTATGTATGTACATCTGCACGCTCAATCGGCTGGTATTTCACGATTTGGAGCAACCATGATTTTAGCCGTAAATTACATGTTGGTTGTATACCTCGATACGCTTGGAATGATGTTGATTAACACAATATGATACAGTGCATATTACACGACTAATTATACAAGTTATACCTACAATTAAACAAATTGTTTTTGAGAGGTTTCATAGCTTTTAGACAATGCGCTATCTTCCAGACAACCTTCAGATGTAGATACCGAGACTATTTTTAACTTTGAAAAAAGTTTGTAAAATATACGAATAGCAAATTAATGCTGATAAGTGTAGAATAGGTATAAATATTGTGTTTTAAAAGTATAAAAGATACGTTGTCTTATTCTCCTCAGTAAACATCATACCATGGAAATAAAAAATAACTAGATATCTTTGGGAGTCCAGCATGTTGGATTTAGAATGACGACACATAACTAACCATGGATTGTCATTCAAACTAAACATGTATGCAAAATTTCAGCTCAAACGGAAACCGGGAATGGTCAAATTTAAAATTTAAGATTTTTTTACATAATTATGCACTTTGTGGCAGGTGAAACTAATAAAGGCGTGTTAACCCTTTACCGCATGGATTTTTCTTCATTTTTTCAAAAAATATGTGATATTTTGCAGACTTAGTACCATTTCAGAAAATTTGTACAAAAAAAATTAGGTACGTTCAGAAAAGTTACAGTCGAAAAACCGTTAGTTCCAAATATGGAACAAAATTCAACACTGCATAAGTAAATAATAGTTCCAGATTCGGATCATCATGCAGTAAGATTTGGAATTGATAAGGTAGGTACTAAAAAAAAAAAAAACTCAAATCACATAATTTTAATAAAAAAGTAACAAAATAGGTGTAGTTCTTATTTAAGCATGAATCTGAGTAAATCAATTACGTTCTTTGTTTAAACACAAATAACATTTTCACTTTTAGCAACATATTTGGGATTTTTGATTCCATTCCACCTTACACCTTTGTCAATCAGACTTCCACTCGGGCCAGTGGTTAAAGCCATCTACGGCTACTTCGATTGGATTCTATTCTATTCTATTCTATTGGAGGCATTTCTTGGCGTCGTCGTCTTTTTCCTTTCATGATATTCTCAACATCTTTGTTCAAAGGACGTCCTCGTTAACGTGTAGTAGGTATAAAAACTTTTACATCGTCATGCATTAAAATATCCAATTAATTTTAAATCTAGTAAAGGCAAATAAGTTTGGTTGTCTTTCGTTTCATGCGTCTTCTCCACAATAAACAAATAAACAGACGAGGTCAATAAAATGGAAAAATAATCGGTGATACTATTTCTTGCTCCTAACTTTTATTCTATAAAACCCTAACATTGAATCAAGCAAATCGACTCCACCCATGTATATATTGTTATAAATTGATTATAGACTTGGGGCAAGGAACATTAATTCTAGTCTTATCTTTCCTTACAAATCTTTTGACTGTCGCCATTGGTTCTTTGCCGATATATTAAAAACATAAGATAACTACCTTGTTGTCGACCAAAGTAGTAACCAATACTCGGACGTCATCTACGATTGTAGATTTTTCCACACAATGACCACGTTCATTTTAAATCAGGGCTTTTTTTTTGCAAATCAAAACCCGGTGCTCTATTCAGCTGTGTAGTTCCTAAAGGAAGGAAACCTTTTTGATGTAATGTAGCCATAAGTGGTCAACTTGTGTATCTGTTATCCACAATTTTTTTTATAATTTAAGTTATTTGGAACGGTCTGTAATAGCCTTTGAACAATATTTCCTGGAACTCCTAGATCTGAACAGTTTTCTGATGGCCCAGGACGCTTATTGCACACTATGACTTACAGTTATAACAGACTTCAAAGTGCTTGCTCCCGCAAACACTTCGAAGTTATAACTAAATCCAGTAGCCCCGGTCAACACGTAATTCAAATAACCCCACTTATGTGATTTTTTGGCATTGTACTGTTTTATTCCTGAAGTACGATCTTTAGTGGGGATCATCTGCTCATCAATAGCAAATAGCAATTCTTCCTTTGGCTCGTTTAAAAGCCTATCGCGTAATATATTTAAGAATGGGCATATTTTCTGTAGCTTGTCATAATTGGGATCATAAGGCTTCCGCTCACCATTTTTGTAAAAAAAATGTAAAAATCTTTTTATCTCCTCGAATTTATTGCATGTCATTACAGACGCCACCTTTTCAATCAATGTCCCTTCTTTCCAATAATGACGCGTCGAAAGAAAGTGTACTACTGACATATAAATTAATATTATTATTTATATTTGCGGATGTCTTCATGGGTTGAACACTTCTTTCGAATCTTCTGATGCAATTTGAGTTGCTATACTTACATTACTCTGATTTTCTATTAAATTTATTACAGACGATGGAAAAAAAAATCCATGGGTGTTTCTAACCGCATAATTTCGTCTGGTAGGGATTCATATCCAAGAAAAACGTTACTTGATTCATTATACTCGATGCCTTCATCTGTCCACACTGCCTTAACCTTTTTAGTTTTTTTATGTCGAAGATGTTTTAGAAGAAGAAAGCTGATTCCTCATAACATGTTCCTCTGTCTCAATTTCAGCATCAGAATCAATATCGTTACTGGTAACGTCACTTTCTGGTAAATAAACTCGTTCTAATGGCTTAGGAATTCTACACTCATCATCATATGACATATCTTCATCCTCACTACTGTCTGGGACGAAGACAACACCACGAGGTCGAGTAGACATTTTGTCTGTAATTAAAAAAATAAACAAGTTACGTAATGCACGATGTTCCAAATATGGCCTTATGAATTTTAGTATATATTTTCCCCGAACTGCATGTTCCATATTTGAAATAATAACACATTAATGCATGTTGTTCCATATTTAACCCAAAATTCGAAATACAATATAATCAAGATATTCATGTCATTACTTACGTTCCTTTCCATAAAAGTGTTGGGGATCCATTTTTCTATGTCTGAAATCTGTTACATATTTTTTTTTATGCGTTAAAGGGCTTAAATCTCTCTTCGTAATTTCACAAACTCACGAAAGTGCAAAATGGCGGAATTGCCTGTTCAAACAGGCAATTCCGACCGATTATAGTGACAAAACAATACAATAGGACTGCCATCTGTTGATGTTTCGATTAAATAGACCATGAACTGATAAATTAGTGGCAAATATAAAACATACATGGCATCACTGTTCCTCTGCAACGAATTTAAGTTAGTTTGCCAAATTTGGCACGGTATGCGGTAAAGCGTCAATTGATTTTCAACCATTGATTGATGTTGTTATTTTAATAAGTCAATCAAATCATTATGATAAGATTTCATTATTTTGATAAGTCAAAACTAACTTATTACATAGTAACCTATTGTGTTTGCATTTCATTTCTGATAGGTATTTGGAAAATAATTATTGCCAACATTGATACTGATTGTCACGTTGAACAACGGGCGCTGAGTGGTGTTGTTTTTTTTATTAATGTAATTATTGTATTTCTCAAGCTGGAAACCCGGTAACATCTCTTCAATCATTTTGTAAATTAGAGCGTTTAATCAATATTTAACTAAAATGTATAATTGCATAAAAACGTACATTTATAAATCTTCATTTGCAACCACCAACGGCGAAAAAAAGTCACAATATGTTTTTCTATGGAGGTAGAAAGCACCATAGTAACACCCTATTGACTCAAAGTAATTTCCTTTATTTTCATTTTTTATTCTGAAATCAATATCGAATGCCTCTTATTTCAGTTATTGTTGGCTGTAGCATTATAGTGCCCTGCGTGTCTGCCTGCACGCATATTGTAAAGTGGGTGCATAAGTTAGTTCCTCCGTCTTTTGAATGTGTGTGTTTTTGTGATCAATTACCATGAATACAAAATTATCTTTAACAACCTTTGTTTAAGTGAGGTCCCGATCCAGTAAAATACTGGAACGGAAAACAATGAAGAAAACATTTGCTACATTATAATTATTTGAAATGCGGTATTCCAATCTATGATTCTAAAATTTTTCGTATCCATCCCTGGTCGAGGGTTGTCAATTAAAAATAATGGCCGAGAATATCGAGTGAGGACATTAATTTGATATTGCATTTGAAATCAGTAGAGTTATATTTTGGACTTTAAAAGAGACTTTGACTTCTGAGTTTGTTTCGGTATTTCTTCTTAAGATAGTCAGCTAGGAAACACGACCCACCATCTAGCTTAAACTGACAAAAAATATTGACGTGTTCCGGCGAACTTCGTACCGCCCAAAATGCAATAAATGAATCGATTCTCGAAATTTCAATGTTTGGGAAAATGTTTGTTTTTTGATTTTTTTTTCTTGGAAACTTTCGATATTTTATATATATAAGTCCCAAACACACAAACAAATCCACAAATCATTGAAATCGGTCTAGCGGTTCCTGAGTTATAAATGGTGTAACTAACCCGACTTTGTTTTACATATAAAGATTTACAAAATAAAAAGTATTTATAAGTGAGTTGTGTGAACCATGTTTTGTTTGAAAAGGATTTTTTTTTTATGGTAGATACTTCCCGTACATGTAAAGAGTGGGGATGATATTTTTTTATGTAGTATCGTTGGGTAGATCTTTCAAAAGCATTGCGGGGACTATTTTTCGATTCAGTGATTCGTTTGCGAAATATTAAACTTTAAAGTGATATTTTTTATTCGAGTAGAGCGCCCCCCCCCCCACTAAAAGCTGAGCTGTTGGTTTGAAAAAACTGGAAAAATTCGTAATGGTAGTATATATAACGAGCTTCGAAGGAAAACTACAACGGTTAAGTTAGCTTTGTCAGTTTAGAGTAATAGTTGGCCAAGTTATAAAATGTTAAACATTTAGAATATTTCGTACAAAACACAAAACAATTAGAAAAAAAAAATGCTTTGGTGAAGTTTTTACTTATTCAATGTTTAAAACGGGTAGTAAACACGTCAAATTTTGGATTAAAAAAAAAATAAAACAAAAAAAATGAAACTTTATTTATTTAATTTAAACGTAAAACCGTGAACTCAATTCTACGTTTATAGTATCATAATAAACATAAAGCCCTCTTCTTAGCCCGCATGTTATAACGGGCGACAATGGAACCCTACACTGCGCGAAGCCCGACATGAAATTAACCGGTTAATTTAACAGCAAGAAAACCACTTTAAAGATAGTTTTCTTTTACTTAACAAAACACCCTGATTTCTTGTCAGCACTGCACCCATTATGAATCAGTTTTGTAATAGACCTGAAGATTGCTTGAAAGCTTTTTCACCAGAAGACATTGCCTCAATCTTATGTTTGTGTGATGACGTCATCATGCAGTTTACCTTTGACTCTGTTCTCTAGAGGTGCGGAATATGGGACATAGTGGAAAACCCGCAGTTTTTCAATTTACGCCGCGATTTTTTTGAAATGTATCGCGGTGCTACAGCGCGGTCTCCCGACGTTTTGAGAACTAACTTGAATTCAGAGTGTGACTGGATTAAAGCCTATATTCCCTAAATAAAGCTGAAGCCAATTATGTTTTGATTTAAATGTTTTTCAAGTGTGCGGATACGGCTTATTTTACAAACTTTTATTTAACGTGCAATGTTTGTTTATTTGGGTCAAATCTTGAAAAATAAATTAGAACCAGTAACTCGTATCCTTCGGAATTGATTTTTACATGTGTTTAGTTTCGATGATAATCCATTTTTATGAAAAGCATGGACCTGTATCGACATTCAGGATTAACTCCAGATAGACTAGACTGTGTGAAAGACGATATGGGCAAAAAGGGGGTGACTACGGAGATGACGACTAATAAAGGAGTATGGAAGGAAAATACATTTTGCGCCGACCCCAAATAAATTGGAATAAGGGCAGGAGAATGATGATGATGAGAGGAACTCTTCAACCGACAGATTCAAATTTTGAGTAAAGCTTGTTTACAAAATGTTTTTTAATGTTTCTCTTAACTATTTGTCTTAAGACTGGATTAGTACCTTGAACGTTGGTTCAAAGTAGTGTGGGAGTTCCTGTAGGGACTTGGGAAGGCCAATATCCAACAGTGGAAAACATGCTAAATAGGAAAACAGCCATTTATTTACAATAAAATTTCTTCTGTTGTGAAGTGTGAAATACTTAGCCTTGACATTAACTGCCCCCATTTCACACTTAAGGTAAGAAATAGCGTGGGCACCCACTAACTACCACGGCATTCATCAATTACGTCATGGATTTTAAAGAGCCCAATTATAGTAGTAAAAAGACGTACCTACAGCTAGAGTACCTATACTTTGTAAATGATGAAATGATGTTTATTCAGTAAATAGGTTACAAGGAACACTTTTACACTTCGATGTTTTTTGTCAGTTTAAGCTAGATGAGGCCGGTGTTTCCTAGCTGACTACCCTGAGAAGAAGCATCGAAAAATCTCAGAGGTCTATTTAAAATCGTCTCTTTTAAATTTTTTTCTAATCCATACAATATACACTGGTCAAATCATATGAGAACCATGTTCGTTAATATCTGAGATAAGCTTTTGAGGAAAGCAACACGCATTTTTGAGTGGACCTGTCCAGACAGTGCAAGCATTTGTCAGCTATCGTGTAGCTCTACTCAGAACTTTAAGGGCCTCAACGAATCGACGAACAAAACCAAAATAAGGACATTTGGGTAGGACACCCACATACACAGCCGCAAAGTCCCGCATAGTCCTCACATTCACAATTTATGTTATATATTTTCTAATCACAGTGCTGAGACACTTATAACACAGGCAACTAATACATAATTTAGTAATTGATTTATTCATGTATTTACTTCTTAGGTACAGCGTGAGTGAAGATGGTGTGGCCAACACCGGCAAGACCAACAATGCAGAGAGCCATGGTCAAGCGGTACAAGATACCGTCCAATGCTGAGGACCATGCAGATTAGTGTCTGTAATGGTCTTTTGAAGAAATAACCACACATATTTAAGTGGACCTGTCCAGTCAGTGCAAGCATCTGTCAATATTCGAATAGCTCAACTTAGAACAACTAAGGAGCTCAATGACTCGACGAACAATACCCAAGACAGGACATTTGTGTTGCATCAATAACCATCTGCTGACGTTTAATTTTAAATAAAAGTAAAGTGTCGTCTGCAAACAACACTATATCATGTTTATCCTATATGAGGTAGGGCAAATCATTAATATAAATTAGAAACCAGAGTGTTTGAATGAGTCACCGCGGCCGTGGACCGCAAAAGGCTACTGAAGGAAAACGGGTTGGTTTTAGTCAGTAAGAGTCTGAAACGACCTCCCGCCCCACCCAGAGTGGGGGAAGTCATCTGATGATTTCCCCACTTGGAAAAAAAAGGTGTATGCATAGTGGCCGCTGAGCAAAAGCTGTATGCATAGTGGCCGCTGAGCAAAAGCTGTATGCATAGTGGCCGCTGAGCAAAAGCTGTATGCATAGTGGCCGCTGAGCAAAAGTCTACAAACAACGGATGCTGGACGATAGAGGTTTATTTATAAATAGATTAAAAATTTACCTGCATACAAAGACTTGAACACGTATTTCTTTGTACTCGTAATTATAGTTACAGATGAATACAAACTAATAAATTACAAAGTTTAAACAAGCTAATAAAGAATAAATAAAATATGTACAAGTAAAAGGGGAGGCATCCAACTTACTGGTCATCGAAAAACTCGTCCACATCGCTGTTAATGGAATCAGAAGTGCCCAAAACACTGACAGTATTGTCACGTTGAATGGCAATGTTGATTCTTTGGTCAAAATACCTCGTCGAGTAACTGCTTGCTGATGTCACGAAAAATATAAAAAAAAGATTTCCATGAAAATACTGAAATATTAAATTAAATATTACTATGCAAACAAAGAAAGAAAGAAAATACGTTTATTTGACACAAACACACAGGTACACAATAAGTCAGGTAAAAAATGCATAGACACCCATTTACAACGCAGATTTAGTACTGTTCAGTGATCTACCGCCAACACAAAACAATCTTGTCAAAAGAACACCAAAGCATGAAAAATATCGCATAAAAACAAAACTCAAGTGTCGAAATCAGTCGAGCACAATACGCAAGGCCAAAAAATCTCATTTACCTGGCACACGCTGATAAAAAGGTTGAACATTAATTACATTACCATCACCGGCGCCCCAGGTGCGTCCAGAGGCGAAACACCCTGTTTTATTAGCCCTTGTGTTATATACAACTCGTTTGTCAACGTAATTAATGCTGTACCTATGTTAATATGTATTGTTTATAATAATTTTTGGCAAGAAATTTCGGCTGAGCTTCACTTTTTCCAGAAAGTTTTTGTTTTCAAAACAAAAGCTTGTAAATAGACAGGTGGAATTAATTTATCACAGGAGCGAAGACAAAACAGGATTGTTTAGTCTTCATCATAAACATAATAAATTTTGTACTAAATACGCACATTAAATTCATCATACAGCTCTGTCAAACAAAGTTTCTCAAACTTTAATTACAGAAGATTCTCGGTAATCCTAATTACCAAATGTTAATTGAAACATTTAAAACGTACCTTAGGAATAGGTAACCTCAGGCAATCAATAAAGGAGCACCGATATTCGTTACCTTTAAGTCTAAATACATTATGACGGAGACGGACACCTAGTCCATAATATCGTGTACGTGATAAGTACTTGTTCACTACATCGGGACTACAGACACGTCCCCTAACTTGTCAGACACTGCCTTGCCAACACGATAATCTCATTGTGTACACAATCCAACTACCACTGTACTGTAGACTAGCTTGCCCACTAAACTTCTTAACAAAAGCAAACTCCATTACACTTGATATTAAGAGAACTTCAAACCAAAATAAAAGTAAAAAATATATTATGTAAACTAGCGACCCGCCCCGGCTTCTCACACGGGTTCAAATTACATACACAAATCTTCCTCGTTTATCAATCCCTCTATAAGGGAAAACTGTATCAAAATCCGTTGCCTGAGTTAGAAGGAGTAAACAGAAAAACAGACAGACGCGGAAAGTGACTTTGCTTTGATGGAAATGGAGGGATAATTATGTGAGATTTATTCTTCAAATCAGAATAATGTATTGCTCGAATAACAAAGATGATGAAATGAAACATCAAAAACACAATAAAATGCGGGCAAGCGCTGCGATCGCACTTCGCCTGTAATAACGCATAGGTAGATATATTGTTGAGTTACGCTCAATACTATTTACTCGGCGATATTCTCCCTTGTGAAAATCTCTTAGATGCGATCATAAATCGCTTCGGTTGACATAATAGCGTAAAGGGAGCGGCCTGGATTTATGCATGTTTGATTTAGAGGGAGGTGAATGTTGTCATTTTACCGACGACGTTCCCACTAAAAATATGGTGCGTTTATTTTCACGAATATCATTCTCAAAGGAGAAAGGGACACATTGTTTTTGCACTATTTAAATTAGTTGGTAAAATACATGAATTTTCATGAACGTTCTGGAATACCGCATACACAATAAGATACTTTATAAAAGTAGAGAGCATAACATAATGCGTGTGTTCGGGGCTCTCCACTCCAAAGTCGAACGTACCGAATTGGTCTTCTAACAGTTTGTGAATTATCCTTCGCATGCTTACCTCGCCAGATATCGTAAACTTCGTTTCTTATGCGCATTTTCGTTTTATGATTTATTGTTAGGGCTCATTTTGATGATTGAATAATAAAAACTGCTCGGTCGGGTACCACATTTACATTTGACTTTCATTTACCACGTGAATTTTAATAAGATTTGTTATAAAAGAAAATATTTTTCACAACGACGATAAATTCGTAAGATAAAATTGAGTACTTTTTATTTAGAATTTATCAGATAACATCTCAGTAGGAATTTATTTAACCTGACGACTGCAAAGGAGGGCTGACTATTAAATTTATTTGAGAGCCGGTCTTCGTTTATTGCGATTCGGATTGGAATTGGAATATCCAGACAGAACAGATTAACAATTTTCGAATTCTAAGGACAGCCTGTGTTCTAAATTCAAGACACGATTCAAATTAAGTGATAAAGCGTTGGGAGTACGCCGCCTGTGCCCGGTTGTCACCCGGTAATACCCAAAGAAGCGACGTGCCCCTTACCCCATTACGACGAGCTGCATTGCAACAATTTCAACGAGGAAATTTTCAAAGTGTATCAACAAATGAAGTGGTAATTATCTGTAAATCAACTCCTACATAAACACAGACAGAACATTAAAGTGTTCGTTATGTTTGATTAGGAGCTAAGGAGCCGTGACCGTGAATCTGTGCAGAGAGCAATTTGCGGGTTAATGTTGCTCTAGAATTATGACAGACGGTATCTTAACATTAAATTTGATCTACTATTGCGAGAATTATTTCAAATAAATACCTTGTTCTATTGAGTAGATTAGTAACTAGGTTACAGGAGACATGAATGATAAAAAAATGTAGGCAGTGATCATAATATCAGGGATTATAAAGTGACAAAGTTCCTTTAATCCAAAATTCATAGACACCCGTATATCAAACAACATAATCAACTATTAACAGCCACATATTCCTAATCCCAAACATATAATACAGCCTGAACAAAGGCCAAGAACATCTCAATACATCTGACTGTTTAATAACAGGCGATGATCGAATAATCAGATCACGTATTGAACACCAAATTCATAATCGGCGATTGAACGCAACCCCAAGGAATTTGTAAGGGATAACGCGAAAACTGAAGGTGTTTATGATTTTATGATGCTACTCCATTCTCGAATAAGGCCGTACAATAACGATAAAGTGTTACGACCTATCCGATGAGGAGGAAAAAATGTCGTGCAACTCTCGTTTGTGGAGGGCCTAATGATATTTTACTTTAATAACAACATGTGGGTTGTGGGCCTGACGTCAATCTTTTAATATGGGAAAATAAGCCGTTGCCCGGAAATGAAGTGGTTTTCTTCTATATAATGTATTTAAATGAACGAGTGAGATAAAATGTTAAAACGTATTATCATTTTCGCTTTATCTTAATACTTATTATGTCAGTTAGATACTGATATGTCTGTTAACTAAGTTGAAAGGAAGCTGAATCTTTAGGTTGGAACAAGTTCTTATAACTTGGGTTTTACTTAAAAAAAAATCAAAAGTTAAGTCAAGCTGCATAATTAGTTACTTTAACAAAAATTTAATCAGAAGAATCCTTGTCGATATCCACGAAAAAAAATTAATAAAAATACTATTAAAAATATCGTGTCAAAATCTTGCATTAAAAAATAAGCTTCTCACTGGCATAAAATGTTCTCACAGGTAGAAGTAGGTACCTACTTATCCTACTAATATCAGGGCCTGCGGACGGCGAGTAGTGGGTGTCTCGCCGTCCGATCAGCACCAGGCCCGAGAGTCGACGGCGCGTAGTGTTCCACGCGCGCCTCAAAGAGTTGTCAGCAAAAGGACGGGGCCTACCACGGCCAATGCCTGCCCGGGGGTTGAGGATAAATTCGAAAGAGTTACCTCGCCCCTGGGCATGTAGGGCAGGGAGGAACAGGGGTGGGTTTTAGTCAGTAAGAGTCTGATACGCCCTTCCGCTCCACCCTAGAGCGGAAGAAGTCATAAGAAGATTTCCAACCCCCAAAAAAAAAAAATCCTACTAATATTATAAATGTAAAAGTTTGTGAGTCTGTGTGTTTGTTACTTCTTCACGCTCAAACGGCTGGACCGATTTGGATGAAATTTAGTATGTAGATAGCTTATAGCCTGGATTAACATATAGACTACCTTTTATTCCGGTCTAGGCGGGTAAAACCGCGGGGCACAGCTAGTTTGAAATAAAACTTAATGTTCAAGTTGATACAAGTTGGTTAAGTTCATATGTCATAATTATATTTTAAAAATTGTTTGTTCTTTTTATCTTTGGTAGACACACGCTTGAGCACCATCTCACCAGTTTTTCTTGAACAGAAAAATTGTATCGATCGTTTTTTCCAGTGAAATGTTTCTGATAATGTCAACAAAACACGCTTGCTGGCAAATACGACAAGTAACATTAATGTTCCAAAGCCATAAAAGGCGAAAAAGCAAAAATACCAAAGACAAGTCAACAAACCGAACGAACTAGACGTAAAAAGGTACGATGGTTTGTTAAATGAAAATGTAATCAACTTAAATTACGGACTGGCGAACGATAATTGAATAGTCTTTATTAATATTTCAATTTACACACGCAAGCAAAAGAAATGATAGATTACTATCTGGAAATAAAAAAGACGCAGTTATTAACAGATAAGTGACCACAGCGGAGAACACAAAAAAAAGGAAATTGTATTCATAATATCGTTTACTTTATTCAAAATGTGAAGATTTGATTAAAAAATGAAGTATCGCAAAGGCGACTTCGTTTGTGACAATGTTTTTTTTTGCTGTATTCCGTTTAACTACACAGATACCTATCTATTATAGTTTATCTTTTAGCTATTTTGGGTAGTACCTAATAAATTATTCATCAAAAGAAAGATTCAAATAATAAGTTTGTACCGCGCAAAGGTAGCACAAAACTTAAAACATAAAAGCGTACACTAGACAGGGTTTTTAACAGAAAATTGGCACCTGTCACTTTCACTTAAACTTATAATAACATGTTCTTGACTTACTAAATCTAATAGTCATATTTATTAGTAAAAGCGATTATCGACTTGCCCCATAAGGTCACGAAAATTGTAAGCGGTGACCCCAGATGGGCGAGGGGTAACAGCGAACGAACAAACGGAGAGAGGGAACTCTCTTCAGTCGTGTGTCAACCGTCGATGACGCCGGTCGTCCGCGCCGCGCTACCCAACAAAATATTACGTGAGCTTCATTATAACTCGACTCAACTCTCCGATTGAAATGTTCATTAAAACCGTGTGTGAGTAAAGTGCTTACGGCAATATATGGAGGGATAATGCTCTGTGATATGTGATGGAACTGTTTGCTTAAAAACTTAATGAGGATGTATGTCTTATTGGCAGTACTCAGTTTACTTATAAAAGGTAATATCAATTATGTGAATTGACTGTGTGCCATTATTTTTATTTCTTTTATAGTTTTTAAATGATTGAAAATATTTTAAGTGCATACCTGGAATTATGCAATTAAATCCACATTTTGCAACGAATGCGAACAATCTACCGAGTCCCACGTTGGGTGACTATAAGCGGCGGTGACAGCAACGATATCTGAATGCATGCATTCCTATTTTAGGAATAAAATTGCATAAAGATATTATTCATGAAGACCGAGGAAGCTTTTATAATAAAATACCATTCATCCTAGAGCGACATCATAAGAAAAAGACTTCGTCCTTAAGTAGGTTATCAAGAGATAGGTATTTATTCGCAACGATAATAAATCATTTAAATTCTCTTAAAACTTTTACTTTTGGGAAGATTTGGGTTGACATTTTAAATAGGGGAATAAATAACTTTTCACTTCCAATTGTGGATACCGAGTTTAATGAAGGATCTCAAGTATTGAAAGAGAACTTTTATAAAACTAGAGTGGCCTTTTCATAGCCCGCTGAAAAACAAACCCCTCAATTAAACCGTCAGTATATCTTTTATCTAGAGGGGCTCTCAGTTAGATTTATTCAGGCCTGCCCCGGCCCGGGTCGCTAAAAGCAAATTGAGCCTTAAAAATACAAACTGTATCTCTTTTTAATTTTTTTATGGAAATGACTAAGAAGTCTTCCATAATCGATATTCAATTTATCGGAAACTGGTTCTCAACTACGAGTTTATTGTAACTTACTGAAAATTGTTTGCTAAGATTCTAGTGGAGCTATACCGCAAATTGAGCCACATTTTCAGGGCGACGGATATTTCAGTTGTATTTCAGAGAGGGCCATTGTAGAGCAGCATAAAAGTTATAAATTGGAAATAGCTGTTTAAAAATACCAACCACAAACCTAGGGTAGTCGTTTCTACTTTTCTCCCTGTTGTGTTTTTGGCATTTAATTAGTTACACATCAGATTGGTTTGTCAGTAGAAAGTGCGATCATCATAATTAGTTCTGGTCAGGTTTTCAGGACTGCTGGAAGAAATTTCTTTTGAAATAAGCAGTACCTTTGTCCCTCTATATGTCATATAACTTTCTTTTTAAGGTTCCGTACCCGAAAGGTCCAACCAGAGCCCGATTTCTGTCACTCACTTGTCCGTCTGTCAGTTGCCTGTCACAAAATTTTGTTCCGAAGAATTTTTAACTTCCCACTGACCTATGAACTTGTAATTTGGTGATAATATTTATTATTACGTACATTTTACTAAACAATACCAATTTATTGATAAATAAGACTTTTTCTGAAATTCCCTTGTTTGGTACGGAACACTTAATGTGCGTAGTTCGACACGCACATGGCAGGTTTTTTTAAGTGTTTTGTGTGTGCATTATTAAATAGTGAAATCGTTTATGGATTTCCATTCATATCCATTTTATGCTCATTTTTGAGCATACCTGATGCTGTTTCAAATTACAAGCGGTGTACCTAGTATCTGCATTACTTGATCCTGTACCAAGCATAGCATAATCAGTATATTATGTTCCCACCGCTGGGACACAGTTTCCTCTTTTTCCTTTTGTAGGAGACTGAGCCGAAATCCACCACGCGGGTCCAGTGTGAGTTGGTTATGAATCCGGTTCTTGGTCATCTCCATTTAATCATTAGACTCAGATATAATTAAATTATAGTTACTAAATTCAAAAATATTTCTTACTACTTTCACATTATGTTAACAAATCCTCATTGAAGTTACATAAATCTATAGAACAATTCATATTTACCCTAATTACATGGGACTTTAACATACTGATGGAATGTTAAATCCTTCTGGGTGTGATGTTATGTTATTTTACGTATGTGACAATCATTATCGGTAGTTAATTAATCGTACAGTATAACACAGGTACTGTAATCCAGCCTCCTGATTCAACCCGTTAGTCACTTTTACGTCTCCCCCGAGAAGTGATGGAGTGTTCTATTTGTATTCCGACACAGCGAAGTTAAAATAGCTGTAAATAAGTTGTGACAGGTCGATATTCCACTGGCTAGGAGCAGACAGTTGGTATAACCTACTTGCTTGACTTTATACTTTTTGTGGGATATAAACAGTTGTTTTTTTAGTCGAAGAAACACTTTGATACAAAAAGTACCTGTTTTCTTTGCGTAGCACGTAATTCACATACCTATTTTCAGTATGTAAGGTTTGTAGTTTTTACATACTGTAGAATTTTGTTCCGAAAGTTCTGAGCTGTAAGTTGTTAAAATAATATTATTTGACTTCAAAAAGAGGAGTTGACTGAAGAAGTTCAGTTTGTTTGTTTTTTTTTACAGCAAAGTTTGAAGGTAAAGAATTGAAGTGTGAGAAACTGAAGTGTGTTGGAATTTAGATACCCACTTTATTATCTTTATTCATATAGAACAGATATTTTTACGCCCACGCTTTTACATCGTTTCAAATAGATTTTCAAAAGATAACATCACTATTAGACATGTAAGAATGTTTGATTGGACGTGGGTGAAAAATGTACTTAGAGATCCGTACCGAGTAGAAATTCTACTGTTTTGTTCTAATTATTATTATCTAACATTTTCCCTTTGTTATAAAACAATAGTTGCTATTTTAGGGTACCTTCAACAAGGTTCAACATTATGAAACTTAGGTACACTGAAGTTAATTCACCGTTCATAGTTATTCAAACGACTGAACTTGTATTCCGCCTTTCGGTTAATAAGTCAACATCGAAACCGGCCCTCCGCACACGGCGTCGTATCGTAAGCGTACCGTAATCCCAGCACTGGGCACGCCCCCAGCGCTGGGCACACCACCATCGCGGCGATAGTGACCCTCTTTGAGGAGTGGCTGGAGAGGCGTCACGGCATCCTCACCTTCCCCCTGACGCAGGTCCTCACTGGACACGGAAGTTTCACGGTTGTTTCGGGAGATTCCGGCATCAGATCAGGCGGGAGGAAACGCCCGGGTGTTACCACTGTGCGTATCGCCCAGAGGACACGGTGGAGCACACGGTGGAGGTCTGCCCCGCTTGGGCGGAGCACCGCCGTGTCCTCGTGGATGCGATAGGTGGCGGCGACCTCTCGCGCCCGGCCCTGGTTCAGGCCATGGTACGGAGTGAGAGGGAATGGGATGCCGTCTCCTCCTTCTGCGAAGCAGTAATGCTCGCGAAGGCGGAGGCGGGAAGGGTGAGGGAAGCTCAACGGAGTGGCCCTCACACCCGCGGCCGCTACCGCCGCCGAGAGACGATCGCCAGCCACCGTAGCCTGTGGACCCGGGCCTGCGGACGGCGAGCAGTGGGTAGCTCGCCGTCCGATCAGCAACAGGCCCGTGAGTCGACTGCGCGTAGTGTTCTACGTACGCTTCAAAGAGATGTTTGTCAGCCACCACTGACGGGGCCCATCGTGGAAGCAGTAACCACCTTCTGCGAAGTAGTAATGCTCGCGAAGGCGGAGGCGGGACGCGTGAGGGAAGCTCAACGGAGTGGCCCTCACGGCCCCGGCCGCTACCACTGCAGGAGAGATACTGGGCGTAGGACGTCGCAAGACGATCGCCGGCCACCGTAGACCTGGGCCTGAGGACGGCGAGCAGTGGGTAGCTCGCCGTCCGATCAGCACCAGGCCCGTGAGTCCATGGCACGTAGTGTTCCACGCGCGCCTAAAAGAGATGCCTGCATGCCTAGGGGTAGCACCGCCGCGCCCCTGGGCACTCAGGCTAAGAAGGAACTGGGGTGGGTTTTAGTCAGTAAGAGTCTGACACGCCCTCCCGCTCCACCCAGAGCGAGAGAAGTCATTGGATGATTTCCCAACCCACAAAAAAAAAGCTTACCGTAATACGCGCGTAGAATGAGAGCAATACGAGCAATACATGTTCAAACAAGTCCGCACACGAAGCGGTGCTGCAGCGAATCGTATGAGATTTTTATTGTCATTACGATGGCCGTAGTGTACTGGCATAAAAAAGTAAGCGTAAAATAGTAGATTGTTATACAAGGGCCTAAAATGACCCATTATATACGAGGAACTCCCGAACTTTAGCGAGGGAGTGAAGAGAAACCGAGTTATAAGGGGTTTTTAGCGCCGTGTGCTATACTTTTCACTACGATTGCGAGAAAATCAAATAATACAATATTAAATAGTTTTTTTATTAAAAACGAGATGATTATTGTATAGTTGATGATTTCAACTAAATGAGATTTCGCTTACAAAACGATACGTACGCGACGATTCGTTTTGTTGAACTCTGCAGGGGGCTTAGACAAAGTAACAATTTAAAAACGATAACGAAGTTAGAAAAGACTAAAATGTGTGAGATTGACATAAACCGCGCTAAGTCACGTGGTCAGTCGACTGTCGACATCGTTATCGCAAGTTGGTAGACAATGTTATAATTCGTAACGAAACCATAAAGAAACGAATTGCTATCGTGTTTATCCCATACAAATGCGTAGACGAGCAGCGCTTTCAGAGTTCGCCTTCGCCTCGATCGTGATCGCCAAAAAAGATAACGAAGGAACGCTAACGCTAGGAAATGTTTGTCGATATCTCAGAGACGATGACGAATTTAGATATCGTTTCGCTACGAAGCGATGTTACTTTGTCTACAGGGCCAGGTCTTGTACTCATACGTCATGACGATACGCTTACGAGACGACCACGCTTACGATCCGTGTGCGTAGGGGTTAAGTCTTCACAGATAAATTTCCTTCCGACAGCTTTAAAAAATTATAAAAAAGAAAATCTAAACTTTCAAGGAAAAAAACAATATGATAAAATAGAATGCTCAAAAAACAAAAAATAACATACTACAAACTAAATAATTATTTATTTATTCTTAGAAAAGTAGGATTAAGAGATCCCGTGCTTACCTGAACTACTTGACAAGTCAGGCCGACTCTTGAATTATCTCCAGGATATTACAGGGTGGGCTTAAACAGGTATAAAGCGTTTAAATGTTGATTATACTGGCTTCAGTGGATGATGTCTTTGTGTGATTACTGTAAATAAAAGACAGTATACAAAGGCATTCTCTGGGAATAAAAGTAAACTGGCTTTGATCAAGTCGTTAGATAAAGTTTTATATTTCTATGGTTTTTTTAAGTCTGACTGTTGTAGGATTGGTTTGCCGGGGTTCGGTTCGTGGTATCTTTGAAAGTATGACATGTGTGTAGTTTATGTATTAAGAGATAATCTAGACATATTGCCGAATATATGTGAATATAGAATATTTTCTCTGACAACTGGTTTAAGAGAAAAAGTGAATTCTGAAGAAGACTCAATCGCGAAGTCAATCTTGTCTTTAAACTTTTGTATATTTAAAATGAATAGAAAGCATTTTAGACTCAAATATGTAGGTTTGACTAACTGGCGTAAGCAGCTTCTTTGGCTGTTCTTTGCCAGTGAAAATACCTACGTTTACATAGGTATACCTACAAGTTTCTGCTTTATTGCCCTTATGCAACCGATAATAGCTTTTTCTTAGTATACTGCTCTATTTTAAAACTCCATCAAGGTCAATATAACTTTGCGTGTGCAAATGTGGTATAGGATTTTATATGCAACCCTAAAGACATTATTTATAGACATACTTTTAACCTTGAATATCGAGTATTTTGGTCTGGCAAGTATGTAGGCTCAATTTAGTACTGTAAGGGGTAAGGGCTAAGATATACTCGATCTAAATTGGGATACATTAGTGAAGAAACCTTGAAGAACCTTTTATCCTTCACAGAAATTCCTACTTAATCGCTCGGGACTGATACGTTCGATTTAAGTATTTTCTGTATTAAATCAGGTACCTATAAGTAAATGCTCTTTTAACCTTGCTTGGGCACTATAGACTTTGAAACCAAGTAAATAGGGTTATCTTTTAGTGATTGCCTCAAAGTTCAGTGACTGACTATTCATTGCTAAATATTTTGAGTATCAAAACTGACTTTGTTAATTAAATTAAGTTCAGGAGTTTCCTTGTAAATTATCCACAACCTTTATACATAGCCAAAATTCTGCTTAATTTCGGAGTTAATGAATTAAATATCAGTACAAAGAAGATAATATTAAAATTGTAACCCTGTTCTCCGTTTTCCCAAACAAGCGTAGCAAGAATATCTCAATAAAAGGGCTACGTTGTTACCATAATGAATTAAAAATCGTTGCTAGTCTCATCTGGGACTAAAGCCGCAATCCCACTACAGTACGGCCGTGAAGTCAGGGTGTACAGCCATAAACCACGGGAACTTATGACCCTCCGGCGACCTATAGAAAGTTAAGATGTCCTCTAAACGGAGCGCGGGAAAAGTCTTCCTCTCTCTACAAGAAAGAGTTCAAAATCGATGGACCACGCTAATTTATTAACTCACTAAATTAGGTTACTATGATACTCTCCTTGATTTCAGCCGTAACTTTGTTCGTGCTACGTGCAATGTTAATTCAAGTAAGAAATAATTTCCATTTCCAAGCCAGTGGTATCCATAAAATCTTGAACGTAACAATCGTGCTGCACTGCAGTTGTAATTTAACGTTGTTAAAAGTGTGAAGAGGACTAGCGAATGAGCACGACAACGCTACCTGCCACTAATTACCTGACTTTAAACAATAAAGTTACCTTAGTGACGTCTTGGTATCAGCAAGTTGAAGGCGAGACTTTCAAAGATTAAACCGTACAAGTTTGTTACGGTTTAACAAGGTCCCGCTTCTGCTACTCCCGAATGATTGTTGTAAAGTCCAGTTTGCTTACCTCCAGGGAAATAAAGCGAGATGGATATATTTGCGAAACGAATCTCTCTTTCGTCTCGTACAAAATTATAATATTTTATTAAAGCCCCGGGATCGTTATTTGGTTCTGGAATTAATATTTCAGACGTATAACTTTTAGACTTTACATACATCTTACTTACTCAAGTTGGACGGTTTCTATCTCCTTCGCCTTGTTAACTACTTTTTTATTCTGCCGCGCAATCCTGCTCGGTAATAAGTTTAAAAACATGTAATTAACGAAACTATGTTGAATCCGTAAAGTATTTTAATAATTCTGTTTGTAACTTTCCGCATACCTAAATGAAACCATCTGTCTAAAATGTTGGAGGTACCTACGTTGGAAAATTTGAAACGGTACGTGATGACAGAGAATTATTATGTAATGTATAATAAAAATAAGTAATATTTCAATGTTCATATGACAAAGCTACCGGCTAAAACGGGTCAATTTTTTCTTGTACGAGTAGTATGTATCTAGACTCATGTATTTAGGTGGTTTGTAAAGTACTCGGCCTGACACAGACCCAGTCGATTCTTAAAACCAAAACTACTCCCATTATTTATTTAGTTCATACTAGTTAACTACGCGAAGTTTGAAATGTGTGCGATAATTAGTTGTGATTATACAAATTTATTTGTCAAGTTATCCGGCGCAATTTCCCTCACATAGAGCAAATTGAGCATTGGAATTTATCAAATTCTAAGGACGATTTTTTTTCATCGGTCTAAAAGCTTTCTAGGGGTGATTGATAAGAGGAGTGTTTAGGGCTTGAAGGTGGTCCCTTAGAAAAATAAAAAAATACTTAATTTCGTACGACTTTATTTTCTTGGTCAGGCCGCATACTTTTTAAACCACCGTCTTACGTAAAGGCAAAATCTTTGTAATATCATGCAATTTATGGGCGCAATCGTGTGGCTTGGACAGGAAAAGACAATCTTATATAGGTCAACGTTACCGTCCCTGATCTAGAGTAGAGAGCACCTAAAAACTGCAGCAGCAGAATTGTTTAAAACTACTAAATATTGAATAAAAGCACAACCAACCAATGTTAACAATTATAAAGCAAGAAAACACAAACATAACTAATATACTCAAGAAATACACGACTCAAGAGATTCAAAACCAACACAAAACTATTAAATACACATAAATTCCATATTATGAAGAGGAGATAACAAATCAAATAGTTAGCAATTTAACGCGTAGACGACAGCTAATTTATAAATCAAGGGTTGGACGGGGACAGTTAGGAGTTGATAGCAAACTTCGCTAAGTTGGTTAGAGGGAGGTGCGAGCCGTGCGTGTTGGGCTCCAACTGTTCTTGTCAACGATTTATATTTATTTTGTACTTGTTTTTGCTGTGGGTTTGCCTGCTGTTTGTGACTGTTTTTTTTTGTTTGTAGCAGATGTAAGTGGATTTAAGTGGAATACTGGGCCGTTATTATTTGATGTGCATGTTTAAGTGTTAAAAGAGAACCCTTGACAGTCATCCCGTTACAAAGTTTGATTAACTAATATAAGTAGATATTGTGAATATTAAGATATGAAAATGGAACATACTTCCGGGATAAAAGTATCTTAAGTCTTAATCTAGATTATGGTTTACCCGTGTGCATTGAAATCCATTCAGTCATTGTAATAATATTGGTAGGATTGTAGAATTGATACCACAAAGCTTATAACGAAACGAGAGAATCGTATATAGATAGATAAGATAAAACATTTATTCGATATAACAAGAAAAGAAAACACAATACCTACTTAAAATAAACACGGCGCGGTATGTGCATCTCAGTAACATCAAATATGAGTCCAGCTCAGAATGTGCCAGGCAAATATACCTGATGCTGCTAGGGATACCGGTATTACTTAGTGGTGGTAGTGGCGGTGAGCAGTGGTGGCCTGGTGGTAACGGCCGCGACTTATAAGTTATAGGTTGTGAGTTCAAACCCAGGCAGGCGTTTTACTTTGTGTAAATTATTTCATCAACACTGCTCTCAAAACGGTGAAGGAAAACATCGTGAACAAACAAAACATCATCCTAGAACCAAAAATTCGAAGTCGTGCGATATCCACCAATCCGCATTGAACCCGCGTGGTGGATTACTTCCCACACCCTCTCACAGAGAGGAGGCCTGTGCCCCAGCAGTGGAGACATTAAAAGGCTGATGATGATGATAGTAGTGATCAGTATACGACAATTGTTAAATGAAGTAATCTAAAATAAAGTCCGTATATTCTTGGTTACATTTATCCACGGCACCCAAGCTGTTGCGTTGTCAAAAACCCACCAAATATTTGGATTGGCCAGACAAAGCCCTTACGCACTTGTTATTTAAAAGGCCATACTTGTCCCGACATGTGAGCTATGATATCTATTCTATTCAAGAACGTCTCCAATAATATGTAGTGAAGATATATCGAAAGTATTACACGAACTGTCTTCTATTGGATTTACGACATGTCAGCGGTTTTTCGATTCCATTTATGTTCATACGACAATGTATTTGTTGTTTGATTTAATATGACATACAATTGGACGATTTTATTTGCATGTAAATATGTTTGCTGCTACCGTATTTTTTTATGATTGTAGGTATAAACGTTTATGCATGACCTGTTTTCCTGAGCGAAATCACGAGTTTCCTACTTTCATATTATATTTTTATTAATATAGAACATTCTTTCATTTTCGCGCTTTTTTAAAATTCTCAGTAAATATCGCTAGATTTTAACGATGAAATAAATGAACTGAATAACTACTGCCCCTAACCTTTCCTTGTAGCGGTCTCTTGAAGGCTTTTTATATTTAAAAGAGTACATGCATACTTAATACAAATAAATTAGGTAGCACTTGCTTTTAATAGAGGAAACGAAGGTTGGCCAATAATAATACCACCCTCAATTTTTTTCTAGAATAATTTGTAGTCGCGGTAATATTACAAATTTTACAATGTAATTTGATTGCCGTAGCAGCGTAGTATCGTAGCCACGTAGCGGCGTAGTCGCGTAGTCGCGTAGCCAATGTCTGCTGCGTCGTAGCAATAATCGAATTGATGTAGTGCAACACTTTCTTTTTAGAAATCGATGCAACACACTTTTTTATGTTTTTTTTTATATTTACATGGTGTAAAGAAGAGGTATGGTCATAATTTAAAAAAATCTGCTTTGAGCCTTCAGAATGATCAACCTTTATCTTTTGAGAAATATCAAAGTTATTGACAAAAATGAGCTTTTATGCAACAACATAAAAGCTCATTTTTTGTCAGTCTAACGGAATGGAAAAATATGTAGTACTTATGTGATTTTATAAATAGATAGATATAATAATGATTATTGTATCCTATACTTATGTACAATATTCATATATATTGTATATATATGAATATTGTACATAAGTAAATATATTTTGATTATAAATATTTAAAACAGGATATGTATATGTTATGGATCAAGTGATTATTAGGACATTAAAAATATCCGGGCAGTTTGAAATATGCTCAATATGAGAGGGCAGTGTGTAACAACTATTGAAATAATCAAATCGACCGGGCATATTTTATAACGCTAGTCACCTATGGGGTAGAACAATTAAAACCATGTTTTTATTAATTACTTCTCCTCCTTCTTAACGGGAGAAGTCATTGGATGATTTCCCAAACCTCTAAAAAAATTTTTACTGTTATTTTATTTCAACAGTAGAATGAATATTTAAAAACAAATAAAATCTTTCCATTCATAGACACTCCGCTCACCTGTGATAATATAAACTTAAATAGACTGGAATTTACGATAATTAAATTTTAAACTGTTGTTAAAACTTTGAATTCAATTAAATTAAACTTAAAAAAATAAAAAACAAATTAAATTAAACTTAAAAAAATCTATAGGTAACAAAAAAAACTTGAGAGGTGTCAAGGGACACCCGGATGGAACGAAGTTCTTTTCGATTAATTAGTGAAGTAATTGTAATAAAATTTTATTTTTTTTAAGTTATAATAATATTTTTATTATTAACAAATATAATTATACCCATCCTACTGATCGTACAGACATCCAGATTTAGAAAGCTATTTAGTATTTATGGGTTAGAGACTCCAGATTAGATTCGAAGTTAGATTGTTCCAAGCTCCGCTAGATTTAACACACGAAATTGGTTAGATAATGCTTGATCTGCTTGCAAACTTTGTACCTACCCACCAAAAATACAAGAAGTTTTTATTAGATTGTTTTTCCAACACAATCTTTTTGGATGGACAGCCTCATTAGTGTCGTGACAACTTTTCGTAAGAATTTTTTCCGTCTAGCCCCCTTTCACAACGCGCGATAAGGAACTTCGTTCCAAAAACAAAACTATAATCACAAAAAACATAAAAATTCATTTCTTTTTAAAGATGCTTGAATCACAAAACCTCAAAATGATCCTCTTTAAGATCTTTAAACTTAAAAGGAACTGTACCATAAACAATATTAAATAATCAGACTCAAAATTTAGGAGAAAACTTAAACGATTGAGGATTTACACAAAATAAACGACATTATTAATGTTACAACAAATTGCTACTTTGATGGTACTTTGAGTTACATAGTTTCTTGTCTTGGCGATAGTTGTATTTGTCGAACTTACAGCCACCTTTGCAAGTAGAACGACTGTATCCTTTTTTTTTGTGGGGTGGGAAATCATTCAATGACGTCTCTCGCTTTAGGGTGGAGCGGGAGGGCATGTCAGACTCTTACTGACTAAAACCCACCCCTGTTCCTTCCCTGCCCTGAGTGCCCAGGGGCGCGGTAACTCTGTTTCGAATTTATCCACAACCCCTGGGCAGAACGACTGTATCCTTGCCCACCACATTTAGATGACAACCTTACACTTTCTCTCAGTGAAGTGAAATAAATCTTTCCTTGCATACAATAAACTGGTTTCTCGAATAAAGTTGATTCAAAACACCATGTTTTGTTCTCAATTTATAAAGATTAGCGGGTGTTATTTAATGTGATAAATAAGGAAGTACAAATTATAATTATTTACTTCGCCCTAAGTAGCTTGTCATTATATAAAAACCGGTCAAGTGCGAGTTGGACTCGCGCACGTAGGGTTCCGTATCATTATCTATAAAAACTTAAATATTTTTTTATTCTGCTTTTTAGTATTAATAGGGTCCCGTTTTTACCCTTTGGGTACGGAATCCTAAAAATGCTCCTATTTATTACATGGTCGATAACTCGTAATATGGTCTGTGGTAAAATGTGTGGGATTGAACTTGGGCTGACGGTCAATTCAACGGTATCAGGCGCTAAAGTTTGAGTCCTGATTTTCATGTCTGCTTTGCAGAATATTGTTTGTATAAATAAATAAATAATACATAATTTAATAATACGTACTGACACTACTCAATCCCACATTTTTGTTAATAATCAAAAAGTATGTAATTTTTGGCGGCTCTCGGATCTCACTCTAATAGCAAATCAATTAACTGACACTGTCATAGCATTTATAATGCGAAATCCAATCAATTTACGAAAAGTCGGTCTAAAACAGACCAAAACGAAAATAAATGACAGCTGTCACTTTGAAATTAATTTTATGGAATAATTTCATAACGTTTTAGTTATTAAATGATGTGTTGATAATATTTGGTGTATTCATGGTTGGTTTTCGAGTTGAAAATTGGGAGTTAAGAACGGATTAAAATCAACTTTAATGTAAACATTTTAGACATTTTCTGGCTAAAGTTAAGTTTGTTTTTCAAATTCTTAATTCAGAAACGGGCCATTATGCAAAGTATGTCTAACTTTATATTATGGGGACCTTGTGTTGATAAACTGGCTTATATCGCCTTTGATGTAACCTAAAAATTTTAAGAATTTTATACGCATTTTCTGTGTCTGAGTACTTAGATAGCCTAGGTTCAAGGGCGCTGGGAGAGAGGTGTAAAGGCGTGCACTTGCGATCACCCAGCTTTCAATATTATATACAAAAATAGTCAAAGTCAAAAAAATACGTATATTAAAAAAACTTCTTAGAAATTATTTCTAGCGTTCGGTCGCTCGCTCTAGAACCTTTTTTTACGCCCGTGTTAGTTTTATCTCTGTATGTGGTCATGTGCTAAAGATGCACCCCACTGAAAATGCAACTATTCCATGTTATTGGGGTTATCCATTCGGGCATAACTTTATTATTTAGTTTTAGTTCTGGGGTACAACAACTAAAAAGTGAAGAATAAAAATAAAAACTTTTTTATAAATAATACCACCGACTTCTAAAAATTGCACAATATCATTAATTTTGGAAGTCGGTGTCAAATAACGAAGACAAACAAAATAAAAACACCGACTTCCTTAATTAAAGTTATTTGGCTGTTTTTAGAAGTCGGTTGTATTTTTTGTAAAAAAGTTTTTTTACCATTCTGTTAAGGTAAGCAAATAAAAAAGTAAAGTAAAACTGGTCCTAAGGTTCAAGCTTCAACTAAAAAAAAAAACTCGTATTGTAAAGTCAGTTTATATCTCACATATTATGCTAATACAAATAAGGCTATGTGGTGTTCCCTTAGAAATTTCTTTCTTAGACACCTTTCCATTCAATAGCCACCTCTCCTTCTTCTTCTTCTGTTTACTAATCATATTTTGTCCACCCAATACATAGCCCCCTGATGAATCTTATATATCGCCTGGCTCATTAAAGCCCTGGAGAGTGCAGTTAACCTTGTGAAAAAGTAGGAATAGATATACACAGCGGAACAATTTAGTATCTACGCGAATTGAACCTGTGCCCAACCCAGGCTTTTTTATTTTCGTTGTCCCAGGAACCACGCATAAATAAGCAATGACAAAATCCACCACCATCACCAAAGCACCCAACCTTCACTCATCACAACTTTGTCGTCAGAAACTAACCTGTTTTGTCGATAGTACCTGTCAAGAACACACATGGTGTATACCAATCACTGTCTTTCATATACAGGGCGTAACTGTCGTAACATACTCCCATTATTGTGCGATGGACTGGCAGTCTGCCACTATATGGCAGTGTATTGCCATACTGCCGTCGAGCCTGCCACGACATTGTTGTACCTACGTGTTAATTGTTGTGTAGGCTGTGTCTTATGGGCTGGTTTAATCTTATGAAAGAATTGCGAACCTAATCCAAACTAAAATTATGAAGAAGTAATATTGATTGTTTCGTGGAGGAATTTAATCTTAATTAAAAAAATTCTATTCAGTTCTTCTTCTTTCGAATCGATCTTTTTAAATACTTTGGGCCCAGAAGCTAGCCACATTAATTGCAGCGTCAGTAGCTTTCATCAGGTCCTCCTCCTCCTAGTGCAGATGTATGGGTACTTGGGGTATTCCAGTATGTGAGCTGTAATATTCTGGACCCACTTGTCTGTGGACCACCGCACTTACTTGGGTAAAGCTAAACTATCACACTCTACTTTTATTTTCGGTTTCTGTGTAATCCATGGAAACAAAGCCGTGGGTAAAAGCTAGTGTTTCTATTAACTTAAAGCTGTTTTATCTAGGTATCTGGCTTGTACCTAAGTAGAAAAGTGGTACTTTCGGTAATTCGATTTTAATGTTTATAATGTTTTTTATTCAGTATTTTAAAACGAATACTATATATATTCGGTCATCTTATAGTATATGTAATTATTGCAACATAACAAACTCCAGCATGTTAAATTGTTAAAAAAAAATTAATTGTTTGACATGTTTATTTTTTGACATTGTAATTGTGACTAATGTGTATATTATTTATTGTAATTGTTATGAGTCTTAGATACTTGAAATAAATTGATTATTATTATTATTGTCAGTTCTTCGATAACAAAGCGTGGATTGACATAATTTGCTGTAGTGTAATGGTAGTTATGCCATCTAATTCTGATATAGTCTGATAACAATCAGGCAGCCTAATGGTATTTCCATTTACAAAGACGATTACATGGTCACTTTGATATAATTTTGAGCGAATTTAGTTTCAATCTACTGCATATTACGATGGCATATAAGCGGATGACAAAATTATAGTCAATGTAGTGCCGTTACATTGATAATAATTTTATTTATAAATTATCTTTATGTCATGAATCATGGCCGTATGAGGCACCTTATTAGTATTCGTACCAGCAAACAGTAAAAGTGTGTATACCCGAAATAGTGGCGACTGGAGGCCCCGAGATCTGAAAATAATCTGGTCTCTGAAACGTCTTTCGAAATAAAACTTAGAAGTCGTCATAAAAGGCTGTGGTGCTTGGCAATGCAATAAAATATTAACTCTTTTTATCCAGCTTTTGAAATAAGGTCGTACCTAAGTTCACAAAAATACGTGTCTAACATTGTAAACTACACATTTTATTTTGAAAACGTAAGCTAGGTATTATTATTAAAACGTTAAATGTTGGGATAGTTTCTGCGCTAAAAAACTTGCCCAATTTTGTTTTCTTACACACACAAATGGAATCCCATTTTGTAGATGGATGGGGGTAACGCTTTCACATTATCAATAGCAGGCAGGTCCCTTATATTTTCGGACCGTATAAGGTAGGAAGATTGAAGACTAGCTAAAAACATCTAAATCAGGTTATTATGTTCTGAGGAAAAGTTATTTTTAACTGTATTGGTGTAGGTAGTGAAATGTTGAACAACAATATCAGTCGCCTTTCTCGCGCTAAGCAACTGATAGTTTAGACAGAGTAGATGGCTACAAAAATCTATTTAATCCGTCAGTTAGATTACCAAAATCGATTAGACACGTGTTTTTAGGGTTCGGTACCAAAAGGGTTCAAACGGCGTCCTATTGCTGTATCTCACGTGCCTGTCTGTTTGCCCGTCATCTGTCACACAGGTTTTAAACAGCCAAATGGTTGGAGCTACAGTCTTCAAATTTTCACAGTATAAGCGTGTTGTTGACCCAAACTGACCCAAAGCCATACAAATAGTCAAAAATACATTTGGTACGGAACCCTAAATGTGCGAAGTTCGACACGCACTTGGCCGGTTTTTTCTTTTGTTCGTTCAAATTTCACGTGACGTCACACCTACGTAAAAAATGTTGATGTGTTGCAAACATTTTTTTACGTGAAAATGACAAACATAAAATGCATCAAAGTTCAGGAGAACTTGATTTCTACTCAGGGGTTGAGGATTAATTCGAAACAGAGTTACCTCGCCCCTGGGCACTCAGGGCAGGGAAGGAACATGGGTGGGTTATAGTCAGTAAGAGTCTGACAAGCCCTCCCGCTCCACCCTAGAGCGGGAGATGTCAATGGATGATTTCCCAACCCACAAAAAAAAAGGAGTACTTGATTTGGTAAAGCAAAAAATATGTGTCGAATAGATTTTGATTATCTAACTTCCAGACTAAATATAATTATCATTTTTGTACTCACAAATTATCCTTATTGCAAGAATCAGGAGGATACATCATAGCAGCTGCATCATTTGCCTTACCTTCGTTGAGGTCTATTTCAGACTAAATAAAATAAAATAAAAATTGCCTTTATTTACTCTGACCTTTGCATACACAATATTTAGTAATTTAGAATAAAATATGAACTACACTAATTTTATAGCTTATCTAACTCAAATTGTAATTTTAACTAAACTTTATTTATAACTTATCAGCTACCAGGTCAGGCTGTCTTGCGACATAGGCCTCCTCAAGTTCCCTCCACACTTGTCGATCCCTTGCTATCCTCCTCCAACCCTTAGGCATATCATCCTCCCATCTTTTTATTTACCTTCCTCTACGCCTTTTTCCGTCCATTGGGTACCATTCTGTAACTTTTTTGGTCCACTTTTCTGTTTGTGTCGTCATCATGTGGCTTGTCCATTTGCATTTCAAGGTTCGTGTTTTTACTTTAGCATCTGCTACTTTAGTGGTGTTCCTAATTGTTGTAGCTTTCTTTTTGTCTTTCAACCTTAGACCCATCATGCTCCTTTCCATTCCTCTTTGGCATACGTCTAGTTTGTGTTCAATCTTCTGTGTTACTGTCCAGATCTGGCAGCCGTAAGTAAGGCATGGAAGTATGCAGGTGTTGTAGACGGTTCTCTTTTCCGAGATGGGCACAGATTTTTTTTTAATGATTTCCCTGAGTGACCAGTACCTTTGCCAGGTGTTGTTTATACGTCTTTCTACTTCTTTAGTCGATAAGTCTTTCATCGATATGACTTGACTCAGGTAAACATAATATTCTTTAACGTATTCGATCTCATCTTCGCCCACCTCGATTTTGACTTCAGTCTTGTTTGTCATTAATTTAGTTTTGCTGGTATTCATTGATAGATCTTTTTACTCTCTGATGCTAGTTGTTGTAACAATGTTCGTAAAGTGATGGAATTTTCTGCGAACCTTAGGTGATGCAATTTTTCCCCGTTTATATTAATAGCGAGGGTATTCCAGTTGAGTTGCCTAAAGATATTTTCCAAAACGGCATTGAATATTTTTGGTGACAACAGGTCTCCCTGTCTCACGCCCTTCTGTATTTTAAATTGATCTTCTATATTTTCGAGTTGCACTTTTGCTGTGCTGTTGACATATATTTTCTTAATGATCCTAATGAATTTACTTTCCACTCCCTGGTTTTTAATGAATCCCATATGTAATTTTTCAAAAAGCGAATGCATTATTATAATCGACGAAAGACAGGTAGTACGGGCGGTCGTATTCATTTCATTTCTCAATTATTTGTTTGACAGTGTGTATGTGATCAGCGGAATCCCGCTTGTATTTTGGGTTGATTACCGTCTATATTTTAGTCATGCGGTGTAATATTATTTTGCTGAATATTTAATACAGGTTTGGCATCAAACTGATGGCTCTGTAATTGTTAATCTCATTTTTATTATCTCCTTTTTTGTGTAATTGTTGACGATGTCCATTGGTAAGGAATTTGTTCTGTAACCAAAATTTCATTGCAAATGTATGAAAATGGTTGTATTATCTCTTCTATGGTATTTTTTTGTAACTCATTGGTTATCTAATCATCTCCAGGTGATTTCCCCGCTTTCTGTGTTTGGATGACTCTTCTTACTTCACTTTGCATATGGGATTGGTTCTGGTTTTGAGTCTTCTTCTGGTGTTGTTTTGTTTGCGTATTCGTTTATGTTATCTGTATACAATTCTTAGTAAAAATCTGTTGCCGTTTATAAAATATGTCGACGTTTAGTTGCAGTTTGTATTTTGCTGTCTTTATATTTTTTATCGTCTTCGGTATCCATGTTGTATGTTCTTGAATTTGTTTGAAAGCACTTTTAATCCCTCCCATTTTATTTATTTATTCCCTTATTATATTAAACCGGTTTGTTTTTCTATGGTTTTTAATTGCTTTTGAAATTTATTTACTTAGCTATTTTTTCACGATTTTATTTTCTGTTTGTTATCATTTCTTTTCTTTCGTTAATTTTTATTCTGGCTTCCTCTACGAGCTTGTTACTCGTATCTTTCATTTTACATTTGTTTATTTTTGCTAGCGCTTTTTCTAAGATGTTACATTTTTCTTGGACATTATTCAGTTCCTCAACCATGTTTAATGATAGTTTTAGTTCATTAAGCTTTTGTTCTGGTATATGTGTTATGGCCCTGCATTTCGTATCATGGTATTTTCGTCTCTGTACTCTTAAGTCCTTCAGTTTCAGACTGTAACGACTGATAAAGATTTGCAAATGACAGGTGGACAATGGGTTTACATGCTGAGAGTCTCGAGAAGGACAGTCATCTATCCACTGTGGCTTTTTATTTAGACACGGATAAAAAGAAACTATTTCTGTAAAGTTCCTGCCAATCTTGAATCATACGCAGATAACTACCTCTAGTTCCTAAATTCTAGGAATTTGTGTGTAAAGGGTTTCCTACCACTTACAACATTATTGACATCTTAAATGCCATCTTGATGTTAGACTCGACCAAATTTGGTGAACACTAATGAGATCAAAATATTGAACATGCGGTATCTATACTTGAATTAATCATTCGAGCTATTTTCAATGCATCACCACCGTTCCAACTATCGACTTTAACATTGTGTATTTCAAGTTACCATTTGTACTAAAAAAGTTCTATGAAATTTGAACTTTATGGACCTATGTGTATGGCATAAGGTTTTTTTTGTTGTTGTTTGGAAATCATCAGATGTCATCTTGCGTGGCGTGACAGACTCTTATTGACTAAAACCCTCCCGTGTTCTGATAAAGTTTGTGTTCCAATCTTTATCAACTATCCCGATTTCTGCATTCACATTTAAAGGAGGTTATCTGTCTCATCACACAATGATCAGTTGTTTATTCTTTTTATTTCTTTGTTTCAGAGTCCTTACTGCTAAAGATCGTCCGAGTATCAGTCCCCACATACCGAGTGCGAGGGCAACCAGCCCAGTTTGAATGCGACTACGAGCTTGGTGAAGACAAACTATATTCAGTCAAATGGTATAGAGACAATGAAGAGTTCTACCGGTTCATGCCCAAGTATGATCCCCCGAAGCACGCCTACAAATTGGAAGGGATCAAAGTTGATGTAAGTTGCTTGTTTAAGTTATAAGTAACCTATAAGCTTTCACGTGTTAGTAATCTATGGTGAAGTTGATGAAATTGTGTTTTAACAGTTTGCTATATCTAAATATAGTTTGATAGTTTAAAGTTTTCTTCTGTATCGGTACTACTTGTAAAAAAGAAGATTTTTTCCTTAGAATTACTTAACAATATTTAAGATAATGTTGTCTGCCTCAAGGTAAAAAAAACCGACCAAGAGCGAGTCGGACTCGCGCGGAAAGGGTACCGAACAAATCATATTTTTTTTTAGGGGTTTTTACATTTTCCTGTAATCTACAAGTAAAAAACTATTTTCTGTAATTTTTTTCAAAATATTAGGCCCAGTGGTTTCGGAGATAAAGGAGGGAATGGCAATTTTTCATCTATTCTCTTAAATAACTTCGAAACTATATATTTTAAAATTATGAAAAAAATACATTCGAGACTCTCACAATTGTGCTCTTTCATCTCATAAGTCGCACGGCACAGTTTGAAAAGGTTTGTTTTCAAATTTTTGGATTTTAACCCCGAAAGTGTTATGTAAGTTAAGTAAAAGTTAAAATATTTGTTAAGTCATATTCATAATTAATTTATTTAGGGTACACGTTCTTGTTTGGGTCACAGATATTCATGTCTGTGCCAAATTTCAACTCTGTCGGTCCAGCCGATTCAGAGCAAACGGACTGTGACAGACGGACAGACAGATAGTCAGACACACGAGTGATCCTATAAGGGTTCCGTTTTTTCATTCGGTCTTTCGGAACCCTAAAAAACAGCCCGTGTGTCGAGAGAATGAGTCATACGTTTGGATAGTTCTCTAAACAAACGCAGACTGCACGGTACAAGATTTTTAGACCCCATACGGTTCGGGAAATATATTATATGAAACCACGGACCAGTTTGTTATCGTATATTATAAAAAAGTTATTATTATTTATTGATGTTAATAATATAATTATTTGGCTATACCAACATTCACAGGTACTAAGTCTAACTTGAGAGGCAAAATTGTATTATCTACATACCCCAGCAATGTCCCCAAAATCCAAAATCCGTTCAAAACAGTTACATATTATAAATTCTGCTGGACAATAGAAACGTAATCAAGTCGTTCTCATTTTCAAGATAGGTACTCGAAAAGTCGAAGTTACGAGTAGTTACATAATCTATATCTGATATTCCGCACTGTAATGAAAAGCGACCAGTCGTATTTCTGTAGTACCTAATCTGTAATACTCATTTGCTGAATAAAATTAAACGTCTGTAAACGACGCCAGCTAATTTGAAGGAGTAAACCACAACGTCTGAAGCACAACATCTTACAAATTCCCTTTGTAACGCTGAGAAGTCGACGGAAATATGTCTACTTTGATATGCCTGTAACGGTTTTACTTTAAATCATTTTGACTTTATCGTCGTATATTTGAAAAGATATTTCGAATTGAGGTTTGTTATATTAAATGAGCACCATTAACTTTCCGTCGATTCAAAATTATATTATGAATAGTCGTTGACAAGAATCAGATCAATGCTAACTTTACATGAAAAGGGTATCAATATCAGAGCGAGTGGAGTTTATGAAATGAGATACATAAGGCAAATTATCGTGTAATTTGAAAGGTTTTCTTGGAGTCTCATTCTTTAAAGAGGTTATATAGGGTGGTTATCTATTCGGGACTCACAATAGAGGACGCCGTCGAACACTGACAAAAGATCGGGATAGAAATGAGCCGAAGCCACACAATCCATACGAGCCCATTGAGGAATACTATCGGCTAAGCTAGTGGAAACGGTGCTCAACAAAATTACTTGTAGTGAGCGATTTAGTAAGATTCCATTTTCCTTATTGATCATGATACAACGGGAATTTGTGCTCATTCATTGTGTTGAAAAAAGTTTGAGATATTGTGGATTTAATTGGAATGACGGAAATTAGGATCTTCGTTTTATGCCAATGACTAAACAATGTTGGAATCTCGTCACAGTCAAAAGTTTATCATTGAAACTTCTATAAATACTAAACCTGCCTCTAGCCACGGGAATTATCAGTTCGATAACTTTATTTCGACTGGGTATTCCAATACTTTGGCAAAAGTCTTTGGCACTATTTTTAAACAATTTAATGTGGAAATTGCTTTATAAAAGCAAAGTTAGAGAAAGGCGGTGAAACATTTCAAGTGAGCAATTTAAAAAATCTCGAAGTAGATACTGTTGAAGAGATTCCAGTTGGGAACGTGGTCATTCGTTAAATGGCACAACTTTTGTATGACTTCTTGCAATTAGCTCATTACAGTTTATTTAAAGAAAAACTACTACTTTTTTTAAACTTGTGTTTTATGAAGTTCCGTAGCATAACTGTTAGTACAAACTTTACAAATCCCGTTTTTACACTAAAGCATGTGTTTAATTTTCTACTTGATTATTATTACCATCCTCCACATACTTGCTTATTATGTTGTCGATTAAATTTCTAAAGGGATTATGAGCCTGTATGAGTGTTATCATTTTTGTCGATGGGAAAAATTACATTTGGCATACGACGTAAATATTTGTGATATAAAATATGCATAATTAATAATCTTTTTGTCCATACAGCTACAAAAGTCTGATGACAGAAGAGTCATCTTGCACCAGGTGACCCTCAAATCTAGTGGACTATACAGATGCGAAGTGTCAGCCGAAGCGCCGAGCTTCGCGTCCGCAGCTGGAGAAGGAAGAATGGAAGTTATATGTAAGCATGAATCTTCTAGAATCTAGCTAGCTAGGTTAATTATAAACCGGTATTTCTCGAAGGTTGTCGGATAGGTCTTATGCCGGAAGTACACGCTCGTCGAGACACCACAAGACAGGCCAAGTACGAGTGTGTATATGGTGCCCTCGTCGCTTCGCGTCGTGTCTCTCGGTGGGTCTCGTGTCGAGCCTCTACGTGACGAGAGCCACGCGACGTGAACGAGACGAACGTGTACAGCCGGCATTAGAGCAGTCATTTGTCAGTTATGACGAGATTCCAACGACGTGGATGTGAGGCTATTGCCAGGAAACTTGGCGCATAATTAGCCTATACCGTTCCCAACTGCTAGGAAACAGGCTTTCTCTCTATAGCAGGGAATAGCCCGTAATTCAACAGGGGGGCCCAGTCCTGATTGATGGATGTCACATGTCTTTGAATGTATGGTCGGTATAACAGTAACATGGTTATGGGGAGTGACTGTGAACTTTTTCCGAAGCAGGTATCAAATCCAGTACACCAGTGGCAGTTGACTGCCAATTGTGGGGTGTCATATGTTTGACCCACTTGCCACCACAAGACCAACGAGAGAGCTTATTTAAACAGTAATAGTTCCACAGTTATCCGTGGGAGATTCAAAGGGGAATGCCAACAACAATGCCTGAAATGGACAGAAACTACGAATAGTCCTTAATTCTATTTAGAATAAAATAAGTATAATAAATAAAGTAAGTATTTCATGAATTCATGACATTTGACATCAATTCTAACTGAGAGAGATGTATTGATGATTTGAATGATTATAATTCTATTAATATGTACTATACGTAGGTACGCTACGGCCGTGGATAAAATATTGACCAAGATACAACCTGACACTGACCTGCAAATTGAATTGAATGAATTTCGCGGGCTACCCTGGAGCATTCGACCTTTTTTTTTTAATATTTTTTTTTTGTGGGTTGGGAAATCATCCAATGACTTCTCCCGCTCTGGGTGGAGCAGAAGGGCGTGTCAGACTCTTACTGACTAAAACCCACCCCTGTTCCTCCCTGCCCTGAATGCCCAGGGGCGAGGTAACTCTTTCGAATTTATCCTCAACCCCCGGGCAGGCATCGGCCATGACGGGCCCCGTCCTGTTTTTTGTTGGGAAATCATCCAATGACTTCTCCCGCTCTGAGTGGAGCGGGAGCGCGTGTTAGACTTTTACTGACTAACGTGACGTGCCCTGGGGCGCGGTAACTCTGTTTCGAATTTATCCGCGACTCCTGGGCAGGCATCGGCCATGACGGGCTGCGTCAGGTATTGTTGACATCTGTTTCGGTCGCGCGTGGAACACTACGATTCGTCGATTCTAGGGCTTGGTCCTGATCGGACGGCGAGCTACCCACTACTTGCCATCCGCAGGCCCACGCCTACGGTGGCCGGAGATCCTATAGCGACCCCCGACGCCCAGGGCGTCTCCTGCAGCTCTCTGTTGAGTCTCCCTCACCCGTTCCGGCTTCTCCTTTGCGAGCATTACTGCTTCGCAGAAGGAGGCGACTGCTTCCCATCTCCTCTCGTCGCTGGCGCTGATCGCCTTCACGAGGACAAGGCGGTGCTCCGCCCAAGCAGGGCAGAACATCACCGTATACTCCACCGTATCCTCTTGGCGATCCGCACAGTGGTGACACCTGAGCGTTTCCTCCCGCCTTATCCGACACAGGAACCGCCCGAAGCAGCCGTGTCCGGTGAGGACCTGCGTCCGGCGGAAGGTGAGGACACCGTGGTGCCTCTCCAGCCACTTCTCAAAAATTAGACTTACCGCTGCAATTGTGGCGTGGCCAAATTCATTAAGCCTGGAATATACATGCTACTAGAAAAGCACGCTTGTTTGCTACTAGGTAGTCATGTTCATTTACAGCATGCCCTCCGAGTGTGTACATTTGCTCATGAAAGCACAGACCTCAGAAGCATACTTATTACGAGCATACTTCTTTCTGGCACGTCTGAGATTCACATGCTCATTATTTAGCTTTCAATACGAACGTTTCTTTGCGGAATGCATTAAATTTAGGTTATTACTGTCAACACATCTAATTAATAAACATTCCATAAACATTCAAAATTACTACTACGTTGCATGTGTATTCCAAGCTTTACTCCCTTAATAATGCCCGACATCAAGATATATAATATTCATCACAGCCAAGTCAAGTGTTTAATAATCTTGAACATTTCGTCTGTTTTCTTCGTAAAGTCATGATCTATTTCGTTCATTTACGAGTTTAATTTCACAAAAATTCCAATTTCATTCCCTTTGACGAGAGGCATACGTAACAGAAGAAGGCCATTATTTCAATTTGGAGTTTGTATTACAACCGCAGTATAGCTCCCGGCCTTAAATACGACAAATGTAAAACCATTGTCTTTTGTCATTTAACTTTACATGTTGCTCGATTATTTTACACGATGTTCCAACTCTTTGAGCCCGGTTTTAGTGTTTACGCCAAATTACCGTTATCAGTGTTTATTTCTCGTTTTTGGATCCTTACCAAGAGTTGAACGTTTATTATTAGACAGTTTGTAAACGAGTTGTTTTGTAGCTATATATGAGTGTATTGAACGATTGTTTTTTTCTACAGATTTACCGAGAGAAGGTCCAAGAATAACAGGCAACGAACAAGAAAACAGAAGAGGGGACTCCTTATTTCTGAACTGTACGTCGGGCCGGTCCTACCCCGCGGCAGTACTCAGTTGGGACATTGATGGAGAAAAGGTACTATTAAACATTTTGAACGAAAAAATATTGACATTTACGAGACAGGCGATGTTTTCGATTTCAGTTTTGATAGAGGTAACATTTTTCTTTGTTCACATGACCCAGATAAAAACCGATCTAGTTTAGTGAACTAGCTATAGGGCAGTTTTGTGGGACCCATGTTTTTTTGATTTGATAAAAGATGGTTTTTAAATGTCATAAGTAGTGTTGCCCAAATGCAAGACCAAGACGAGACTTAGGCCAGTCTTGGTCTTGGTCTTGCGTCAATACACCTGGTCTTGGTCTTGGTCTTGGTCTTGCAGCAAGAGTCTCGCAAGTCTTGCAAGTCTTGCAAATACCTATTAGCCTATTGCTATTTATTGAACACGTTAGTTTAGATTTTAGATTATGATTCGCGCTGTGAGACGTATGTAGTTACAGAATTATTATAATCATCAAAATCATCAATACAATCCTCCAAGTTCATAAAGATCGAGGAATTATTAAAAAAAAAGACTTTTTCAAGGTCAAACTCATTTCTCGACCTTTGAACTTGGAGGGTTGTATTGATGATTTTGATGATTATGATTCTGTAACTACATACGTCTTACAGCGCGAATAATATTTTAATAAACAAACAATCGAGCACTGGCCTGCAAATTGCAAAATAAATAAGAAAATTTGACTTTCGCGGGCGATCCTGGAGCATTCACCAATGTACAATGTTAATCAACCAATAAAAGAAGACTACAGGCAAAGCCTACCTATGCGGCCAAAATAAGGAAGTGCGTGTGTGTTGAGATTAGCAGATTTCATTACAGTGTGCGTAGGTACATTTTTTAGGCAATTTGTCGTCTCGACTCGATGTTAGTTTTAAATTTTGCTGAATAGAAGAATAATATAAACTTTGAAACATAAGTAGGTACCTACATAATGTTTATGTAATTTTGTTGGCTATAATTTTAAGCACATACCAACCTACGAGTACTAACGTTAGATCGGCACATTAGACATAAACAAGCATAATATATTATTATAGGTAGATACCTAGAAGGTATGAACTTTGCTAGAAAGTTATTCTGGGTACATTTTATCATATGGGATGATGGGAACAGATTTGTGAGTATTAACACGCTACCTACTTAATAAATAGTTGAAATATAATAAGTACTTACCTACCTAATCAATACAATACCTTTTAGGGTTCTTTCAGACGAGCGGCACGTTGCCAACTGCAGATACAACTGCAGCCCTTAGTTTAGTGTTATGACAATACCTACGGTTTTGATACTGGGGAACGTCTCCCAAAATCGGGATAGAAACCAAATACCTACTTAATAACGCCCAAATCTCAGTTTGTATTAACTGCAAGACGCAAGAGTCTTGCAGGCTTAAGTCTTGTCTTGCTCAAGTCTTGCAGAGTTCAGTCTTGGTCTTGATCTTGCTACAATAAGGCGGTCTTGGTCTTGGTCTTGGTCTTGCGAAAATGCAAGAACAAGACCAAGACTGCAAGACCAAGACCGATTTTGGGCAACACTAGTCATAAGATAGCTTTTGGTTAGTACGATTCCGAACGTCCGAATGGAATAACGGAACTCTTGAGGACTCGTGCGTCTGTCTGTCTGTCCGTCTGATAAGATATTTAATTTTTGTAAAAACATGAGTAATACAATAGATTGGCATGGTCTTAAAATAACATTTGCAAGCAAAAATGGATACAAAAATTGTTTTGGTCAAGAAACATTTGAATTTATACAAAAAAAAAACCTAATAATTTAATCTACTGTCGCGCAGTCGATAAAAATCAGTCCATGAAAAACTTTAAAACTAAAAAGTGTTATAGTTTTGAGCTCAGTGAAATGTCATAATGATAGAAACTAAATACGATCATTTAAAAATTCCGCCAGGATACAATAACATTTGACGATGAGGTATTTTTTTAGATGTGGTTTAAATAGAGTTGCGGGCATTTGTCTAATGGGATTAGGAATTTTATTGTAAATAACTGGTGCTAAAGAGAGAATACTTTTACGCATCAATGCCGTGGTTGATCTTACTGCACATAATTTATTGTTATCCCATCGATTACGGATTGAGACATCTGATAGATTTTTAAATAGTTTGGGATTGGTTTGTACGAAATTAGCCACTTCAAAATTAAACAAGCAGGGCTGATTTAAAATATTATATTTAATATAATACGGTTGGCAACTATCCGTTTTTTTCAAACCGAACATAGCCATAATGCACCTTCTTTGTGACCTAAAAATTGTTTCCTTAATATTGGAATTTCCTCAAAATGTAACGCCGAACCTCAATATTGAACCGACAATTCAGTGGTAACCAGTGATAAGCGCAGCGGTATTTATGATGGGTTTTAATTTGAAGAGTGCGTAGGCAGAAGAACAGACATTTTTATTTAATTCTTCTATATGTGCTTTCCAGTTTAGATGTTTATCAATGGTTACACTTAAGAATTTAGCTGTATCTACTGTTTTATTAGTATATCTTGGTGATTGACATTAATTTTCGGTGCCGGCAAACGTGTGACGTAAGGAGCCTACGTGGGATAAAAAAATAACTACACGTACCTCGGTCAACGTTAAAAATATATATTTTAAAATAGAGAAAGGGTGTGGGAAGGTTTGCAGTCACAAGATTTCGTATTCCCTGGGAGATAGCACGCTACTGCCCTGACTCAGCCTTGGTGTCTCGGGGAAGCCACGTTGCGTTTGCCCCGGAGGTGTTGGCCGGCAGGTGGCAGCGCCGGCTCGCAGGGTCGACAGGAGCTAGGATGGGCCGGCCGGCAGGTGGTCTAGCCGGCTCGGAGACGGCCTGCTGAGGCCACGCGGGTAAATAGGCACCCGGCGTGGAGCGAGCCGCCGTGATGAGTGGCCTAGTGGCCGCGCCACGAGGCACTGCGGCAGGATGGCCGCGATGGAGGACGATGTAGGTGCTTGCTCAGAGCGTAGGGCTCCAAGTCCTCCCCCTCCATCTTCCGAATTTGGGAATCCGGGTCTGGAAATCTGGATCTGGGAATCCGGAGCTGGGAATCCGGATCTGGGACCCTGGAAACAATGTCCAGCGTGTCAAAGATGGATGATAAGCTTCTCCGCTGATTTTGACACCTAGGCATGAGCAAAGCGGCTGTACGTGCGCTAACAAGTGTGGTTGTCAAAATCAGACGGAGTTTACAAAGGTGAGGTGGAAAAGCATGAAAACATGCACATTCGAGCGCAGCAGCAGCCAGGCGCAAGTCAGTATGTGCATAGCTAAGGCCTCGTAAAGCTAACCACGCGGAAGGCGTGATTACAATGTGCGACAGATCTTTTGTAGGTTATAAGCCTTGATTTTACAATGCTAAGAAAAGAAATAAGAAAGACATGTTCTGGAAAGAATTTATACACAAGATTAGGAACACAGAATGCACAAAACTACCTGTATGCTGTTCAAACACTCACCCAATTACAGGGGTTGAAATCGCGTAATTAAGTTGGCAAATATTTGCCAATGCAAACTACAACTGCTAGGATTTGGCGATCGCTTCACGGCTCAAGGGTGTTCGACAGAACAAGTGAGTGTGAGTCCACCGCCAGCAGTTGGATTAAGATTGAAAAAGACTCCACGTTGTCCTGGAAGGGTTTTTATATCTACGCCGTCATTGACAGAAGTCAACGAATCCAAAGACAATAGTGTTGTCAGTAAACTAATATTGTTTATTCTTATCGAAACTGTTATAGTGGCTTTTGGTCTCTGGATTTATTCCGTATGTTTATGTTTTAATTAAGATTGTAACGCCACTACGTTACAAACGTTGACTGAAGTTATTGTATTTTTTAGATTGATTATTAAATTATTGTTATTCAACCAGTCAACTGATGATTTAATTGTGTAATTAATTTCGTTTTCATAGCTGTCTTTATTTTTACAACTGATTGTGACCGTGCTGTCATCAGCAAAGAGTGATACCGGATATTTCGATGCTTTTAGTAGGTCATTTATATAGATTATGAATAACAAAGGACCTAATATACTTCCTTGTGGGAATCCATATTTAACTATTTTTTTCTTTGATGAATATGTTTCTTCTTTTTTAGTGCGACTGTTTACTTTAAAAATTTCTGTGTACTGTTTCTGGTTTTTAACCGCCTTCCAAAAGGTGGAGGTTCTCAATTCGTCTGTTTTTTTTATTGTGCATGATTAATTTTGTAAAGCGATTTCTCCGCTATTTGAGAATAGATTTCGATGATTGTTTTTTTGTTCAGTTGGTCATACTTCAGAGGTGGTCCCATATAAATTTTATCGAAATTAATTCCGCACTTTTTGAAAAAATCAATATAAACAAAAAGTAAGTATACACTGATGACGTTTTGGTTGTCTCCAATTATTCCATGTTATTGTGGTTATCCATTCGGGCATAACTTTATTATTTAGTTCTGAGGTACATTAAGTAAAAAGTGAAAAATAAAATACTTTTTTACAAAAAATACAACCGAGTTATAAAAATGCAAAATAACTTTAAAAAGAAAAACAAAATACAAACACCGACTTCCGAAATTAAAGTTATTTTGCAATTTTTAGAAGTCGGTTGTATTTTTTGTAAAGTAGTTTTTTATTTAGATACGACTATAAGAGATTTAGTGTATTGCCTCGAATTCCATAAGCTTCCAGTTTACGAAGGAGAATGTTATGGTCAACATAATCGAAAGCCTGGGTCATATCGCAGTAAATGGAATACACCGTCGGCGGCGTCGTTTTGTCTACGGTAGCCTTGATGTTATTTATAAAATCAAAAATTACCATGTTTATTGTTTTCAAAGTGTCAGTCAAAGCCAATTTGCTCCAAGTCAACTAAATCGATTGATTTAATGTTTGATTCACACATCTGAGACCTAAACCCGGATGTTTAATGCACTTTTGGGGTGTAAACCGGAAAATTAAGATACAATTATTTTTCAATACGATCGACGTCTCGGAAAAGGCTTATTGCAAGAATCCTAAACGTATTTTTTAATCATTTTAAAATTTATTCCTAAGCTACTCAGTTTAAAGTATTTTTTTTTGTTTTTTTTTCATTTTAATATAATATGTAAACAATACTTGTATTACGAGAGTTGAATTCTAAACGAATGATGTTATCTACGATTTGGCGAAAATAGGGTCTGTTCCCGTGTTAGGTTGATTTCTGATAAAACTACTGTATCAATTTACACGAAATTTTGCATGTTACACTATGAAAAGACAAGTAATCTAATAACAGTGTTTTATTGAGAGTCCTGTATAATATTTTCATAATATACACACTTAGACTTCGTAATACGAAAACAAAACAAAGTACCTATTTTTCTCGTCGCATTCCTAGCCAAATAAGTATAAATTATTATGGTTTTCGTTATAATAATAGCTTCTAATTTATTTTGTGTGGTGGGAAATCATCCAATGACTTCTCCCGCTCTGGGTAGAGCGGAAGGGCGTGTCAGACTCTTACTGACTAAAACTCACCGCTATTCCTCCTTGCCCTGAATGCCCAGGGGCGAGGTAAATCTTTCGAATTTATCCTCAACCCCCGGGCAGGCATCGTCGGCCATGACGAGCCCCGTCCTGTTTGCTGACAACTCTTTGAGGCGCGCGTGGAACACTACGCGCCGTCGACTCTTGGGCCTGGTGCTGATCGGACGGCGAGCTACCCATTACTCGCCGTCCGCAGGCCCGGGTCTATGGTGGCCGGAGAAGCCCCAGGCGTCTCCTGCGGCGGCTGCTGCTGAGGGCGTTAGGGCGAGGCTGTCGTTGCAGCCTCTCCCTAACCCGTTCCGCCTCTTCCTTCGCGAGCATTACTGCTTCGCAGAAGGAGGAGACTGCTTCCCATTCCCTCTCGCTCCGTACCATGGCCTGGACCAGGGCCGAGTGCGAGAGGTCGCTGCCGCCGATAGCCTGCACGAGGACACGGCGGGGCTCCGCCCAAACGGGGCAGATCTCCACCGTGTGCTCCACCGTGTCCTCTGGGCGATCCTCACAGTGGGGACATCCGGGCGTTTCCCTCCACCTTATCCTACACAGGAACTTCCCGAAACTTCCGTGTCCGGTGAGGACCTGCGTCAGGCGGAAGGTGAGGACGCCGTGGCGCCTCTCCAGCCACTCTTCAAAGAGGGGCACTATCGCCGCAATGGTGGCGTGCCCAGCGCTGGGTTGCGACAGTCGCTCTCTCCATGTCGCCATGAGATCCTGCCGGAGCTCTGTCCGCCGAGCCGCGAAGTGTCATTGCAGCGGAGTTTCGCCCCGGCGTTTGGCCTCCTCGCGCCACTCATACAGGTGCGCGAGGATTTTTGCCTCCAGATCCCATGGTGGTTATAATAATAGCTAGATCTTAATCAAAACATACCCACAAATCATTGCATAACAGACACAAACAGTCACTAAACCACTTTCCAAAACATTTGAATAAAATTTTTGACACCTTACATTTTCTTGATCGAAAAAGTATTATAATAATGTTATTTCATTCAAATATTTATTTACCACGACGCAATAACTACATAAAAATGAATATACTTCTCACTTATTTAGAGTAGTTTGAGTGGTAGTGTCATATAATGTAAACAAAGTTTAGTCAGTCATTTGACAGTCGGTCATCGTGAAAAATTCGTCTATTAAAACTAAAAAAAAGCACTTTCAATGTATATTTTTGGTAGAAAATCTATGGTAACTACAGACTATATCATGCCCCGAGTGATTGAACCATACCACAGGATACAAGAGCTTGAGTCATAGTAGTAATAGAGGTTTAAAACGCGTGAGTCGACATGTATAATTTTGGACATGTGGTGCCTGACGGTACTGAGTCAACATGTACAATTTTGTATATGTCTGTGCCTGACAGATTAAAATAAAAAAAAAGAGAAAACACTTTACAAATAAAAAAAAATTTTTCGTTCGGAACCCTTTGCGCACGAGACCGATTCGCACTTGGCCAGTTATTTTTTTATCGCATTAGTATACAATAAGGAATACTTACTCTATGTGCCTTTGAAATACAGTTACGAGTATATCAAAGGTACATAGAGTATTCTTACTTCTTCTTAATTTTTCGTCTCCAAGATCAAAAACGTGCAACACAAAACGGTATCCTCATCCTCATGCTCAATGGTCACATAATTCGATAATAGCAGTCATTATCCGTTCTCCTGCTCGATAGTCCAGTCGAGGACGTCGTGAGCGAACATAATGCATTATGCGTCCATTGTCTACCGGCTGGCAACTAATCCTCTGGTCTGGACCCACTTCTCACATCAATCAATCTTCTAGACACGGCTTGCATTACCATTTGCAGTGTTTCTACGTTTTTCCTTAATTTATTATGTGAAGTAGGTATTTTAAGGATACATACAACTAATTGGATGTATTAACTTTGAGAATGAACTCAGAGTTCCACGATTTTTGAAGTTCGTTTCATCTGAAAACATACTCCCAATTTATAAATCACTAACTTTTTCGTGTGGCTTCGTACATTTTCCAGGAAGTGCTTAATCTTCGTAATTTTAGTTAAGACAAATTTTAGATACTAAAAAGGATACTATTTAGAAAAATAAAACGTCAAAGAATAATTTAGTATCCAACAACGCTCGTGTTGGATACCATTCCGTCGTTACCATTTTATTGCAGAATTATACCTGTTGTTCTATGTCTCCTATCCATAATAAAAGAATAAAATTTTAACGAACTCTCCGTGAATGCCTATAAAAACTCGCCGAGGTTATGAAATAAATACAGCAATTTATTTGCTCAATTACAGCCTAGCTTCTGAGTTATTTTATGGCAAACTTAATATAAAAGTATGACCAAATAGTAATTAATGTGCATCCATTAACTGCAAGTTAATTAAGTTGTTTTAATTTTGATCGGTCCAAAATACAATATTACACGTACCGGGAGATTTAATTTCGGCCAGCGATCCTTATTAATATAATTGTTCGTAGGATATTTGACCCTTTTCAACGAGTTTCTGTTATTCGACTCTTTCGTCCAATAAGGTTTTTTCAAATTTTAACTTTGCTGGGCTTATTGAAGTGCGGGCTCGTATTTATCTTTTATTTCTGATTTGGACCGAGTTTGTTTTTGTTTTGAACAACACAGCCGAACTCGTCACATTCTTTTTTATTCGGGTCAAACTTGTAGCAATATACAAAGATATACTGGCTTGATGATTCAACACAATTCTATAGCTTTTTTGTGAGTATTTTGAAATGTTTATTTTTATTTTTTTATAACGACGTCGGGGTTTTTATTTTAGCTTGTGTCAATAACGTGTCACTAGTTTTTGAAACATTTTTATGTCATAATAGTTTCTTTCAGCTGCTTCGCTCGCGTGGAATTGATACTTTCCCCGTTATATAGCATCTGTGCTATTCCCGACTATAATCTATCTCTGTTCCAAATATAATCCAGATTCCTTTAGCTGTTCTGGCGTGATTGAGTGACGAACATCCATCCAAACTTTCGCTTTTATAAAAATAGTAGGAAGTAAGATACTCATGGGATTTAATACCAAAACAAACTTTACAATTGGTAGGTATATGCCAGACCAATATGCTAAAAGAATTTTATGCAAGAACGGACAAGGTTCTAAAACATCTGTATTACAAATTACTTACTGACTCTCACCAAGCCATCGTAGAGAAATATTGAATCAGTAGCCTTATTGGAAAGCAAACCGCTGTCGTTATAGGACATTAAATCGTTCAGTATTCATCTGCTAACAGCGAATATTTGGTAGCAGATACATTTACACGATCCCTGCGTACAATGGTTAGTTACCATGAGATTTATGATCAATTAGCGCGTTAAATGTTTTGGATCGAAGGATATTGTAAAGGAGGTTTTCTTGGAACTAGTATGGAAGTCTATCTATGGGCATCCTTACGTGCTATTGGCAAATTGAAAACTTAGCTAATTACTAACGTACATAAATAGGGACTGTTTGTTGTGTACGAAGGTTCGATCTTGTCTTCATAACATCTTGTTAATTAATAATTGATAGGAAATCTTGTTGAACAATTGAAGGTTATTTGATCAATAAATGTTGACTTTATATATATTGATATATGGGTACATACAGCTATTCGCAATGCTGGCCATCAATAATTATGGCCATCAATTCTTCGAAATCAAATAAAAAACAAGAGTGACACTCCGGGAATGCCGACAGAAGTGAAAACTTGAACAAAAATACCGAACGCGCCTAAAGAAGTTTTCACTTCAATCCGCTACGAGACCCGCTACGAGTGTTAGGCGTCGTAGCACTCATAGCGGATCGCGTAGCGGTGTCGGTAACAGTGTTGCGAGTTCAATTGTTTTTTTCCATCTCAAAAATGCCCAACGCGCCTATACAAGTTTTCACTTAAAATAGAAAATTGCGTTAATTGGTTCAATTGAAAATAACAGTTTACAATACGGTAGATGACAAAAAAAAATATTTGGTCCGTCAGTTAGAATAGGAACCAAAAACTATTGGACACGTATTGTTCTTTTGTCACGTTAACAAATAACTGGCCAAATTCGTTTCTGATTTCGCACATAAAGGGTTCCGTACCAAATATTGATATATTGTTAGTAAAGTGTAGATACGTATACGGCAAGTTAAAAAATTCTTCGTAACAAAATTTTGTGACAGACGACAGACGACAGACGACAGACGGACAGACAGACGGACACATGAGTGACAACAGTAGGGCTCTGTTTGGACCCTTCGGGTACGGAACCCTAAAAATGAGGACGAGACAGTGCGTTGAAATTTCGTTACTTTTTACCTACAAGTGAGGTAACAAGCCCCTACTCCTGAACATTGTTGCGTTTAATTTTTAGGGTTCCGCACCCGAAGGGTAACCAACGGGACTCTATTACTAAGCCTGCGCTGTCCGTCCGTCCGTCTGTCTGTCATTGGGCTGTATCTCATGATCCGTAATAAGTAGACAGTTGAAAATTTCACAGAATGTGTACTTCTGTTGCCGTTATATCAACTAATAATAAAGTATAATCTTGTACGATGGTACGGAATCCTTCATGCGCGTGTCCGACTCGCACTTGGCCGGTTTTTGTCACTTTTTAATGATTCGGTTAAGCAAAAAATACGCGTCCAATATAATCTAATTTACGGACTCAATAGAATCGTTGTTTTTGTTCCCAATCATCCCCATGGTAAGAAAAAACATTGGTAAAGCAAGTTAGCAAGGGATATAACGGGATTGACAAGCCAATATGCTTCAACATACTTATAAACCTGTTTTTAGGCTTCTAATGAACCAAAATCTTCTCCTTAACTTCTGACACTTATCCCGACTAATTGACATTTCACTATTGAACTAATTGACAGATCTTCTTTTGTTCGCCTTCTCCTGCCGCATGGACTAATTAAAACACATTCTGATTACCATCAGTGTTCGGAAATCTATGACAATTATTTGTGAATAGGAAGAAGCTCCAATAGAAATTCGGTAACTATCAGCTTATAATTTGCCGAAAAAGTGCTTATAATTGTACGAGCCTCGACTCATCCGAGCCAGAAAAAAAACGCTAAATCGGAATATGTATATAACTCAATATCGTCCAAAATGTCGCTTCAAACAAATACCCCTTCATTTGAACCCTCGGTATAGTTAACAATGATGTCTGACTTCCCCAATTATTATTTTTGTCGAGAAGGAAGTGCCGTATGTTGCTTTTCTGGTAAATTATACCTTAACTGGCTTAGTAACACGGCACTATAACGAAAGAAAATTTAATATTAGTGAATATTCGATAAATCTGAACTATATTTTGGTATACTGAGAGAAGGCTAGTCCGTAAAGTAATATGATTTAGTTTTCCTGACCTACATGTTGCAGTAGCGGAAATATCCGGAATATCAGCTCTGCAACTCTTTGTATAAACTGGTTCTGTGAATCAAAACGTCGGTATGATACATATGGGGGTTAGCAATATACGCGCAGGCTTAGACTTTAAAAAGTTAACCTTTTATAGTCTAAGCGCCCAGGTGTGAAACGTTTTGTTACCAAAACGGTTTATAATGTTCCAGCCATTTTTATGTTGTGTTCAAAAATTTGTGTGCTTTTGGAATGTTTTGTAGGCTTTGTTTAATGTAAGGTCTAGGCTATACCGAGCTACATGGAGTCCGTGTGGAGCAGCTGTTCCAAACGGACTCCATGTAGCTCGGTATTCTATTCTTGCTTGTAATCATTCTAGACCGTTTTTTATGTCTTCGGTCATCGCTTTTTGCCTTGAGATATGTAGTGATTATGATCAATTTGTACAAAAATCACAGCCGGAATAAACGGTTGAAAGTGGTACAAATGAATCGTATAAAGGGTGGTCACCCATCTACGAACTGACCTCGACACCCTAAAATTGACCTGTGCGGCTGTTTTTATTAATTATTTACGTATGTAGGTACAAATGTATGTAGGTACTATTAATAAACTTTCTACACAGGTCACAGACCCTCTCCTCCTTGTGGAGTACCCGCCGACGCAGCACGCGCACGGACTGCTGTCCACAGCACTGGGGCTTCGCGTGCCCGTCGGCCGGACGATGCAGGTGCGGTGCACCGCGCGAGTCGCCCCCGCCTGGCGGGAAGGTAGCGAGGCTGTCGTTGGGAACAGCCAGCTTGCTGACAGCAAAGAGGCTATGTTATTAGGTAATTTTAAAATGTATTGCTTTTGAAATAGATAGTCTGCTATAATATGCGCAAGCTTGGAGCTCTTGGTGTCTTATAAAATAGCTTACGCACACAGAAATAATGTGCACGTGAATCTACACACACATTCAAGACCAACCTGTCTTGGTCAGATAGAACCACTATATCAACATACATTTGGATAGTAAAAATAGGTCCGTCCGTCCCGTCCGATAGGTTACAAACATCATATTCCAAATCGCAAGATCAATTGAATATGAGAGTGCACAGTTAAGTACAAATAATATTATAACATCATTCTTTAAAAATCACGAAAAGAAGAGAAATAAGTGGCACTTAGCTATTTTTAGGATTTAATGATCGCCACGGTCGATCCAGACATTATCCCAAACCCAAAGTTTTATTTTAGCAACAATTCACGCACGATTTGAATGTAGTGTAGTCATGTGAATGATCCTCCAAAGGGTTAAGTTATTTTAAGTTTAGGATCGTCAGCTATTTATAGAAAGACTTTTTTCGAATTCCAAACCGATTGACATGCGGAAAAACGTGGTCGAATTGCGGGCGGCAAATTCTGTGTCCTTCACCACACAATCCTCACCTTTGAAAACTTAATGAAAATCAATTTTGAGTACGCAGAAAAATAAATATAATTAAATAGTCATAAATTGTCACCAAGGTTAAAAAAATTGTCGCATTATGATTTCGAAGTGCTATATGTTGGTAAGGATTGTGGGGTGAAGGTCTCCACACAATCCTCACCTCAGTGCAAGCAATAGAAGTATGTTAAACTTCCATGTAAACTTCTACATACATTTTCGAATACAGAGGAGCTTTAACATACTCCTACTTAGTAAACCAGGTCGAAATTATCATGGTTGGAGACGACTATTTTTTGACTATTTTTTGACACGAAATTCAACTACAAAAACGTAAGCGTGCCGCGGTAATCAGGTAAAGATTGTGGCGAGGAAGGCTCACCACGCAATCCTCACCAAGACACTTTTATATCTCTGGAATCCCTTAATGACTATTTTCGAGATTTAGCATAGCGTTACGACAATTTTTTGACTATTTTTTGGAATTGAAACCATGTCGACACTCCCAGCCGATTGCTTGCGCTGAGGTGAGGATTGTGTGGAGACCTTCACCCTACAGTCCACACCAACATATAGCTATAACTTCGGAATCATATTGCGACTATTTTTTTAACGTTGCTGACTATTTATGACTATTTAATGACTATTTTTCAGCGTACTCAAAATTGATTTTCATTATGTTTTCAAAGGTGAGTATTGTGTGGTGAAAGACACAAAATTCCGACACGTTTTTCCGCTCTGATTTGCACCCAGGTTTCTGCACATTGGACATATAGGGCCATTCTACGATGCATCGAAAATTATTTAATGTTTGGCGTAAAATCTCGATTATTGTAATGTTTTGAGAATTGAATTTTTATTTGATAACTTTTCTATTTGTCAAGTTGAATTGTATCGATTATGTCTTATCGTAGAATGACCCTAGTCTTTGTTTTTAAGGTATCGGCGAGGACAGCATTCTTTGTAAGTAGAATTTTGAAATTTATTTGTTTATTTTCTTTTATTCTCGGGCAGTCCGTATACAGTCAATCTGTATCTTGACTTGTAATAAAAGTCAAACCAATCGATTGTCTGCTTACGAGTTGATATACTTACGATGATTGATTTGATCTGCGATGACTTCATAGACATTCATTTTATCCAGAAACAAAGACTTGAAAGAAACGTAGGATCTAATAAAAAATATTTTGCTAAAAATACAAATGTATGCTTTTAACATATAACAAGACGGCGTTTTAAGTGGTTTAAAACATTTTTCTGAGTTATTAAATTATATTATCAATCCTACTCAATTTAAAAGTTCTCATAGCGTGAGATTGCATGTGGGAGTGAAAAGTTTGGTTTTACGTCAAAAGAAACAACTTTACCTTTTTGAAAACGCCTACCTTAAGTACCTAATAGAAGTATTAACTTCTATTGACATCAAAAGGTGTAGGTTTGCTCTTGTAAATTAATAATTGTTCCACTTTACCCCACTTGTGGGGTAGAGTAGACAGGGCTTATTCCACTTCAACTCCCAAGCCATTGTTCTCGAAGCTCTACAGTCCATACATTCATTTCAGCTTAAACCCCAAAGCGATTTTAGATATTCAAATTAAATTAATAAATATTTGTATTCTTCAATTCCACATATACCCCAAAAAAGTTTTGGTAGAGTCAACAGCAAAATTGCAGGATGCATAAACAAAACACATGAGTTTTAGGGGCATATAAGATACATATAATAATCGGTATATAACAACGATTCAATAAAAAAATACTATACCTTCCATTGTTTATTTATTGAAAACTATCTATTATAATATCTAATTAAAATAGCTAATTAAACTAATAAATAACTTAATAAATAAAATATGTACAAGAGGCATAAAAAATCCGGTAGTGGTAAAGCTCATTGGGCATCAAAAAATTCGTCCACCTCGCTGTCAATGGGAAAAGTGCCCAGAACGCTGGCAGCATTGCCACGTTGAATGGCAATGCTGATTCGTTGGCCGAAAAAAAGGCCAGCCCTCTGGTCACGTGAAGAGTCGACTAAAAGTTTGCTGATGTCATGGAAAACTCGATGAGCACTCGGACCCCATGGCCCTAGTGTTTCAACCCCAAACGGCTCAAACATATAACTCCCAATAAGGTTGTTATATTTGCGCCGTTTGAGGTTTTCTGCACCTGTAGCAGCCGCCCCAGCACAGCCCGCCGTGCTAAGAAGATGAGATGGCGCAAGGGTGTCGACACATGTTGCATCCCACACCAAAGGCCTACCCATCTTCCAAGGCATTATTGTCATCCCGTCGGGCCTCTTTCCATCGTCACGTGCCAGGCCATGAGGTTCTAAAACGGCTGACACACCGGCGGTGACAAGAGCCCGACGGATGATGTCGTTAATGCTGGCGTGCCGTGCCATACGACCCGCGCTCCTACTGCAGGATAGGCCATGGTGTCCGAGATGGTCGACTGCTTCACCACATTGGCAGCGATGTGGAGCTCCGCAAGGAGCACCCAGACGCAGACATGTAGCGATCCGGAAGGTGGTGTCACTCAGCATAGTACCTATGTTGGGTGACGGCAGTGCCTGTAGCCAGAGGCCCGACTCCCATTCACCCACAGCCAGCAGGCGGGCACGCTCAGCAGTATTGGTTGACGTATTTAAGAGATTATTCCGTACCAAACTACAGAGCGGCTCGTCCCACTGCCTCTGGGAGAACGGGTTCTCGGGCAACGCCGTGTCCGGGCAAGCCATTTTCCAAGTGTTCATTGCGTCGGTCAAGCACGGCACTTCACAGTTAACCAGTGATGAAGTCAAAATTCTTTTGGTTAACTTTTCAGTGCTGTGGACCGAGGACAGGAACGCCGGTAGGCTTATACTAGAAATTTTGCGGATGCCGAGCCCACCAAAACGAATAGGTAGTGTGGTTTGCAGCCACGCTCGGTCATCCAAGGCCACATTTAAAATGGTTGTAAGAGTGCATCGAATGATTTCATCAATTTTGTCCAGGAGATGTGAATGCTTCCATAAAGGGGAAGAGCGGAGAAAATATATAAAATTTGGTCCAAAACAGCAATATCTAATTAGGGTGAATGCCGAATGTAAATTTATTTTTGTGAGTCTGTCCGAAATATCATTAAAATGATTAATTTTTCCGTCAATGAATGGAGAAAAACTTTCTTCCAAAATAGGGGAACCTAGGAGGTGTAGTGAACTTTTTTCTAAAATTTTGATTTCTGGTGCAATTGTATTGAATTTATGAAGGGTCGATTGTCTTTCGGTATTGTCACAAAGAAAAATTTCACACTTCGAGTGGTTAAGGTCAAGTCCGATGGATTGAAAATGAGTCTTCAGGAATTGAAAGTCTTTTAATACGGTATCGACGTCACCTCCTAATGTTCCATCATCCAAATACCATACGTTAAATTTTGAATTTAGTTGTTGAATGACTGGATGAATAGCCAAACTGAAAATGACTGGCCCGAGAGGGTCACCTTGCTGGCATCCAACTGCAGATTCTAAAAGCTGTTCTTTATATAATAATTTAGAAGGGTGCCTGTAACATTGCCAAATAAAACCGAAAATTTCGGGTAGTTCTTTTTTTGCCTCGGCCAACAAAGTGTCCCTGTTGACAGAGTTGAAAGCGTTCTTAATGTCAACCTTGAGAATGACCTCACCCTTTTCAGAATTTAAAAAGGAAGATAGTGCATGTACGGCAGCCTCACAGCCCCCTCTGGAGCCAAAGCCAAGCTGTAGGGGCTGGAATTTGTTTGTAAGTCTGTCACTGTACAGTTTACAACAAATTTTGGCTGCCATACGCCTGTAGGTGCACCCGACGGCAATGGGACGAATGCCGCCGTCCTTCTTGCGCAGGGCACATAGGTTGGCCCCGTACAAGACATCGACGACGGCATCGTTCACGCCGCCGGAGAGCATTAGGTTGACTAGTGCCGCAAGCTCCTTCAAAAGCGACTCACCAGCATCCCCGGCGCCTGAACTCAATAGGTCCTTTAAGTGTTGCGGAGTCAGGCCGTCGAGGCCGCCGGCAGAACCACTTCGAAAGGAGCCCACGGCAGCAAGCAATTGGGGGGCTGAAATGTTAAAAACACATGAATCCGGAACGGGGGTCTCAGGGGGGTCGGGGAAAGTGAGATCATTCGCAGGCGCTGGATGTTTACTCTCCAAGGCTGAGATTGTTTCTGGAGAGTAAGGCGCCACCACATCACTGCTGAATAATAGCCTGGCCGCTCCCCTAATGTCACCTTCACTTATTTTCGATTCCACATGCGAACATAGGCTTTTCTGTGAACGGTTATTAAATGGTGGTAATTTTGGATCTAAAATTATGGTCGAAATATTACAATTTTCTTTAATTTGATTTGTTAAAGTTTTTTTAGTTGCCAAATCTTTTTGAACGTGCAGAATTCTGTAGGGGAAGGTGAGCAATTGCTCCCAGGCACTTACTGAGTTCTCTTGGGTCGCAAGACGGACGCATTGTGCCAAACTCAGAGCAACGGATCGTCTTGCACCCCGAGGAACTCTTTTTAAAACTGGTGTTGAATTTTTAAATTTTGAGAGCGTTTTCCACAAGGTCTGTTCGTGAGGTGTAGATGTAGCTGGGGGGCACAAAGGAACACTATGTGGTTTGTGAACCTTGCCATAGTGTATCCTCAGCCCCCGTTCGCCTTTAAAAAAGCGTGCCTGCGAGCAATTGGGACATCTCACCTGTTGGACCTCAAGCGATGTGGCAGGTTGACTGCTACAGGTTCCGGCATCGCTACAGCCGGCATTAAACATAAAATAAGTTGATTAAACTTACACAAATATTAAAGAACTATAATAAAAACACTGCACTTACACATATTCCAAAAAAATAAACAAAAGTAATAAATGTCCAAATATATAGTCAATAAACGAGTGACAGCCGCAGGGGGCGCAGTCTTCCTTCTATGCGTTACCTTGGCAATGCGTGGACTCTCCGCTTGATGCACAGCACAAATTGTTGCAGTTGGGTTTGCCTCAGCAATCAAGAAACTGATAGAAATACCTCTTTATCAGCTGATTAGAGGCAGCTCGCTTCATATTGTCTTCTGTACGGTTGGTAACAGTACCTGTACATAAACTCGTCGTAGCTTCTTGCTGCGTATCCCGCCCTTCCTGGGTTTCGGGCAGGATTTTTGGACGTTTGGATGTTTCGTACCTGCTTGTATTTTCTAAATGTCTTTGTGTTCCCCAATTAGCCAGATTAAATTGATAAAATTCAGGTTTAATGCACTAATATCACTAAATAGCATAATTTTTCGTTGATTTAATGATTTAAATATATTTTTTAAAAATCTGAGGAAAAATAACACGACTGTCAGGTGTCACTTTTTTCTTCTTTCAAATAAAAAAATGTAATTAAAAAACTTCATGTGCGAGTTTGCGTCACACATGAAGTGTTCCGTATGATTTTATTATTTGTTTGTTATAGCGGCAGTCTGTGAAAATTTCAACTGTCTGATCATGAAATACAGCCTGCTGACAGACAGACGGACAGCAGAGGCTTAGTAATAGGCTTCCGTTAGTTACCCTTCGGGAACGGAACCCTAAAAACTATGCTATACTCTAGAAATAATATGGGTCAAAGGCAAAATCACAGCTTCCGATTTTCTTAAGAAAATAAATTCAGCTTGAGAAATTAGTTTACTGTAAAGAAATTCTAATCTCTTAGAAATCAGTTAACTGTATAGAAAAGAATTTTAATACCTACAGTAAACACATATCTTTTTTTTTTGGGGGTGGGATATCTTCCAATGACATCTCCCGCTCTGGATGGAGCAGGAGGGCGTCTCAGACTTTATTGACTAAAACCCACCCCTGTGCCTTAACTGCTCTGAGCGGCCAGGGGCGAGGTAACTCTGTCTCGAATTTATCCACAACCCCTGGGCAGGCATCGGCCATGCCGGGCCTCGTCATGGTTCTGACAACCTCTTTGAGGCGCGCGTGGAAACTTCGTGCCGTCGACTCTCGGGCCTGGTGCTGATCGGACGGCGAGCTACCCACTACTCGCCGTCCGCAGGCCCGGGTCTACGGTGGCCGGAGTTCGTCTCTCGGCGGCGGTAGCGGCCGCGGGTGTGAGGGCCACTCCGTTGAGCTTCCCTCACCCTTCCCGCCTCCGCCTTCGTGAGCATTACTGCTTCGCAGAAGGAGAAGACAGCATCCCATTCCCTCTCGCCCCGTACCATGGCCTTAACAAGGGCCGGGCGCGAGAGGTCGCTACCGCCTATCGCATCCACGAGGACACGGCGGTGCTCCGCCAAAGCGGGGCAGACCTCCACCGTATGCTCCACCGTGTCCTCTGGGCGATCCGCGCAGTTGTAACCCGCGAAACAAACGTGTCCGGTGAGAATCTGCTTCAGGCGGAAGGTGAGGACGCCGTGACTCCTCTCCAGCCACTCTACAAAGAGGGGCACTACCGTCGCGATGGTGGCGTGCCCAGCGCTGGGTTGCGACAGTCGCTGCGAGATTAGGGCTCTAGATTACCTTTAACCGTGAGTCGACGGCGCGTAGTGTTCCACGTACGCCTCAAAGAGATGTTTGTCAGCCACCACTGACGGGGCCCATCGTGGCCGGTGCCTGCATGCCTAGTGGTAGCGGATAAACTCTCAACATGAGTTACCGCACCCCTGGGCACTCAGGCAGGGAAGGAACAGGGGTGGGTTTTAGTCAGTAAGAGTCTGACACCCCCCCCCCCTCCCCTCCCCCCACCCCGCTCCACCCATAGTGGGGCAGAGTCAACTCCAAAATTGTGGCCAGTCTACTATGCCCCACAAGTGGGTTAGTGGGGCATAGTAGACTAGCCACAATTTTGGAGTTGACTCTGCAAGCCACATTTTTGGTGTTCTCACAGCATAGTGTACACAAAAAGCTAAAAATTTTTTTTTTTTTGTTTTTCAGAATTTTTGATGGTATTGTATCAAGAATCACTAGCCTTATCACCTGTCTCCGTTTTCGGGAGCGTTTACCTTACACCCTGTATAGAAATTAAAGAACAAAATTCATACCACAATCTCTCAACAAGAAAGTCCCAGATAATTAACAAAGAAAAAGCAACAATTCCATGAATATGGAACCTAACAATACTTAAATATTCCAGTAACTTTTAATTTCCATTTGTTAGCATCGCAAATGAACAGTGCAAGCCCAGTGCAACAATATGGATTGTGGAGGGTTCCTGCTTCTAATTACACCGAGCAAACGAACGGAACATACGTATCCATTTAATTAGGATAGCACTGCTTGCTAAGTTCGTATATTTCGGTGAATGCGAAATGAATTCCGTCTATCTCAGTGCGCTTTAATGATAGTAAGTGATATGTTTTAGCATTTTCAAGTTGTGTTTGTCAGCCGCTCATATCTTTAAAACCAGAAAATTTGGCGTTCTGTTGATGTTGAGTAGTGTCATATTCGTATTTGTTTGACTTTCTTACGTACTTGCAGAGATTTCCAAGATTAACAATACGATTTCTCTACTGCAGTATCTGCCTTAATCTATAAATTTAAATTTCTGAGAATTTCATCAATATTAGACTGTCCGCTAAAAACAAGTATTAACTTTCACATTTAAGCCCCTCATTCACAATAGGGTCAGAGATTTATTAATGTAGACTTTGTTAGGTTGTATAATGCTCTAGTTAGTCAGATTTTGCTTCACAGACAAGAAAGGTAGCTCAAAACCATTCATCATAAATGCTCGTCGTTTTATAGGTTCAAAATATCAGTATCTAGGCAGGTGTGCCGTTCCGGGAACGAACTCTAATTAAACAAGCGTATGAGCACTAAAACAAGCATTAATTATTCCTTTAATATTTTTTTTACAGTACAAAAATCTCTGCCTGTCGGTTAACGGTTGTTTATTGAATACTACCCAACATCTTCCTCAACCGCGACTTAAAATATGTTAGTGTTTTACACTCAGTGATTTTTTTTGCCAGTCTATCTTCTGATTCATTTAGTAGGAGATCTAAAATATCTCTCAGACTTTTCTCGAACCACTTGAAAGTCCCGCATGAATACCGAGTAAACAACTGGTCGAGTAAAATCGTTCGGCAATTGAAAGAAACGATCATTGAACGAATTTTCAATCGAGACCAATAAGTATAGGAAGCATGTAAACGATATTCTACGAAGGTGAATCAAAAAGTTCTTGGAAACAATATTAAAAAATGCACAAAATATTTTTTTATTTTTCCTCATAATCTAAGAATAACGCGTTTCTTTCTCATTCCTTGCGAAAAAAATATTTTTTCTTGATTCTAGAAATACTCCTCTACGGCAACCATAACCGCGTCATGGTCGTGAAATTTAGTTCACCCACCATGTTCTCAAGACTTAGCCCCAAGTGATTTTCACTTATTCCCAAAATTAAAAGAGAAACACGAATTTTCTCTGTCTTGAGAACATGGTGGGTGTTCTAGCAGATTGAAGCCAGCACAGCGGATTGCGTTGTGCGCAACTTCTGATCGATGAGCAGGAGCGTTATCTTGAAGAAATAACACGCCAAACGACAGTTTTCCGCGACGTTTTTCTTTAATCGCTTCACGCACTTTCTGAATTGTCTTTGCATAATAGGGTCCAGTAACCGTCAGACCTTTTGACATGTAATCGATAAAATGGAGTCTTTCACTAATCCAGAACACTGAGGCCATAACTTTGCCAGCGGTAGGAGCAACTCAAAATTTCTTAATGGATAGGTAAGTCGTTTCCAAGACATGCTTTGTCTCTTATTTTCAGGATCGAAATGCAGGATCCACGTTTTATCCATGGTGACAAGGCGACGACAAAAATTATCCAAATCTCGCTGGAACATTTCGAGATTACGCTTAGAAATTTCCAAACGTCGCTTTTGATTTTCGTCGGATAACATTCATGGCACCCATTTTGCCGACACTTTTCTGAACCCCAGTGAATAAATTAAACTAGATTGAATGCTACCAAATGATATCTTTAGGAACTCAGCTAAATGTTTTATAGTTATTCTTCTGTCTTCCAAAACCAGATTCTCGATTAAATTTTGACATTTTCTTCCGTAACGGAGGTTGACGGCCGCCCAGAACGCGGGTCATCTTTACAGCGTGCTCTTTTAAATTCAGCCACCCCGTACGCAACCGTAGAATAGCGTACAGCATCATCCCATAATAACAGCTGAATATCCAAAAAAATTTCCTTCGTAGACATTTTTTTAGACTGAGATACTTTATCATTGCACGTAACTCACTTTTATCCATAATTTGCGTATTTATCAACTCGTTGCAAAAATAATTTATTGCGAACGACTTTACGAAAACCAGTGACAGTTTGCTTGATACTCTTTAATTCGAATATCGAACTTCCCCCAAAAAGGTTTTATATAAACACTTAAGAACTTTTTGATTCACCCTAGTATTTCGAGAAAACATTGAGTTAGAGTAGGTAATTATGTCGTTACTATGTCGGTTTCACTTGTAAGTTTTCCAAACCGCAACTTTTTGAGCAGGTTCAATACCATGAGACTTTTTTCGTTTAATCACGGGATATCATGAAATATCGTTTTATCAATTCTATGAATTAACTCTTAGATTTAGCTAACTTTTAGATTTAGCCAATCAGCATTCAGGTTCCCAGTTGCTCGAAAAAGATAAAGTTTCTTTCATAAATCCTGATATAAAGTCTTTTGATTATGAAAATATTTCTTAGTTTCAAATTATTCGGTATTTTCTTTACCCTTGGATGTTCGAAAAAAAATATTTTACCCATGTAGGTATTAGGATCCAATTATTATAAACACAAATATTTCAAAATTAATCTTAAGATAGTACTCCTAAGAAGAAAACCTGCAGTTCAATTGTCTGAAAATCCCAACACACAAGCGTGGGAATAAGTTCTCGATCTTTTTGACTATTCAATGATGGAAAACTAGGTACAGAGTGACTTTTAATTAATTTTGTCGAGTTATATAACATAAATATACGGAAAATCTGTTTTCTTTTTCTTCGTATTGCCGAGTAGGTCCCACAGTGAATTCCGAATTCCAAACAATTCGGAATTCACTCATTACAATTATATTGCGAACGAATTTAAAGTCATACTGTATACGCTGATATTTACACAATAAACTTACCAATTTGCCTCAAGTACAGAAATGAGTGGTTATATTTTAGATACTGCTTTTATACACGTAGTACATATATCAATCCAAAAAACAAAATGTTCGTTCCTTTCCGTACAAAGCTATCATCAGCTGATAAAAAAATGTATGGGAGTACAATTTTTTTTTTAGGAATTGTCATTTCCTCGTGGCTAAAGTAATACCAGCCGCACGGGTCGAAAATCGTTAGTCCCGGCTGTCAATCGTGGATCTTTGACAGTCGTAACGGGTCGTCAGAAACCCGAAAGTCTGAAGACCAGTCTTACCAAGGGGTATCGTATTACCCAGTAACTGGATTATGGAGGTCAGATAGGCAGTCGCTCTATGTAAAATAATGGTATTCAGCTGCATCCGGTTAGACTGGCAGTCGACCCCAAGATAGTTGGGAAAAGGCTAGGCCGATTATTTGTCATTGTATGACTTTCTTGAAGAAAGTTGTTAATTTTTATGGGCGAAAGCAATATTTAAAATATGACCGCGCATTTCTGTTACATTCTGTATAAAAGAAACTATCATAAAATAACGTGGACTAAATCTTTTAACAAGAAAACATAATAGGGCCACAAAAACCTTTAACTCGCTATCGCAAATCCCAAATTATAACAATTTAATATCCCGACCCCTTCCATAATATTGTTATAAACTGATGTCGATCGCAAATCGCAATATCTTCCGATATTATCAACGGAACAGCCCTATTCAAGTGAACTCCTATTATATTCGATGTATCGATACTATCAAAATCGATTTGTAATTACAAATGTTCCGATAAATTAACCATTAATTAAATTGGTGTTACTCTATCTATGTGGATTTGATTGAGGAATACGATTGACGGATAGGATATCTACTGGTCTCTGTTAATATACTATTAGTTTATATACTTGATTGATTGAACGGAGAAGTGATTGTATGTTCCCTTCTGAACACTGTCTCTTGCACTGTCAATCGCAATTTTTTGTATTCATTTAAAAATGTTTTTGTACTTCTAACTTTGAGAGTGGTAAGCTGACTGCAAAATAATAAAATTATCTGGAAGTTTTACCAATAAGTATTTTCAAGAATGTTGTTACTTTGTAAATTCATTCATTTGTTTTTGACTTGACAGAAGTTGTTCTGTCCAAATACGAGTAGATTAGGTATACGAAAATCCGATAGGAAAAAGTACATGATATGAAACGCCAATCGGCCAATTTCATTGGTTAACTACAATATGTAATTAGACATCATTCATATCTATCTTTAAAATTATTCTCTGCGCTAGCATCATCAAAGATATTTTGCCAAAAAGCATTCAAGATAAAGCAGAAGCAGTCTTCAAATTAATGATTGAAACCAATATTTCTGCAATTAAAATCTATCTTGTATAATTAAGCTTTTAGTTAAAACAGTATCGGTATGAAAATAAATATTTTCGTAGCCAATATGAGCATTATTGTTAAACAGATAGTTCCAAGCAATTACGCTTTGTTACCTCACTTGAAGTTAAACAAAACAGTATAATGAATGGGTGTTCGAAGTTAAATGTCAGATAGTCTGTCATTAAAAAACTTATTACAAAAAATACAAAAGACTTCCAAAAAAAAAACTAAAACACCCAAAATGACTTTAATTTCGGTAGTCGGTGTTTGTATTTATTTTCTTCGTAATTTGACACCGACTTACGAAATTAGAGACATTTTGTAATATTTAGTGTATTTTCTTTTTTGGAAGTCGGTTGTATTGTTTGTAATTTTATTTTTTTTTGTTTTTCACTCTTTAGTTGTTGTACCCTAGAACTAAAACTAAATGGTAAAGTTATGCCCGAATTGATAACATGGAATTTGAAAATAATTAGAGAAAACCAAAACGTCATCTCTGTTTACTGTCTGTGCATAAAACAGTTACAGTGCAGATAAAACTAGTTAATCTGCAGATTAATTGGTTGAGTCTATTAAAATGGAAAAAAATGCTTTAGATCTTACATAAACTGTCTTCTTGAGCCCTTTATTTTGATACCCCAATGTATATGCCACGAAAAAATATGACTTCACTTACATAACGGGCGGTCGCCATATTGTTTCTTATCCAAAATTCATAAATAGCCTTGTCACTTCGGCACAATACTAATCTAATGATACTCCGTCCTTGTAAAAAAAAAAAAAAAACCCCGTCCTAGAGACAATTGAGAAACGAGCCAAGAGGATCATCGGCAATGATAGGCTCGTCGAGTCGAAGCTCCAAAGTCTTGAGCATAGCACGCCGAGTTGCTAGCCTGTCGGTGTTATTTCGGTTACATTTTGGGGAGTGTGCGACGGAATTGCATAATTTGATTCCGCCAAACCCGTTCCATCATCGGACCACAAGACGTACGGCGATGCGCCACCGGTACATGGTGAACATCCCATCCACACGCACAAAACGTTTCGAGAACACATTCATTGTGCGTACAGCTAGGGAGTGGAATTCCCTGCCGGTGTCTGTGTTTCCTGATAGCTACAACCTGGGCGTCTTTAAGTCAAGAGTGAATAGGTTACTTCTAGGCAAGCGTGCTCCATCTTCAACCACATCATCGCTTACCATCAGGTGAGATAGTGTTCAAACGCGTCCCTATAAAGAATACAAAAAAAAACCTCATTTGTTTTCTGTTCAGCCGTTTAGGCTACAAGGCGTGCCGAAGAAATAGACATACATACATACAATCGAAAAAAACATTACCCTCCTTTTTTTTTAAATTGTTTTGTTTTTGTTAATTTCCCACCCCACAGGTGGGAAATCATCCAATGACATCCCGCTCTGGGTGGAGCGGGAGAGCGGGTCAGACTCTTATTGACTAAAACCCACCCCTGTTCCTTCCCTGCCCTGAGTGCCCAGGGGCGCGGTAACTCTGTTTCAAATTTATCCACAACCTCTGAGCAGGCATCGGCCATGACGGGCCCCGTCATGATTGCTGACAACTCTTTGAGGCGCGCGTGGAACACTACACGCCGTCGACTCTCGTACCTGGCGCTGATCGGACGGCGAGCTACCCTTCACTCGCCGCGCCGTCCGCAGGCCCGGGTACCCTCCTTCTGGGTCAGACGGGTACAAAGCTCGATTTGATGTTAATACATCACATTGAGCTTTTAGAAGGAACCTATCACTCAACGAGGTAAAGTTGTATGTTAGTTTGTAGGTAATCTTTGAAAACACTGATCTGATTTCGAAAATTCTATCACGGATGGATAGCACACAGACTACTTTTTATCTCGGAAAAATGCACGGCTCCAATGAGATAGGCTATAGGAGCATAGTCTGGGGAACAGCTATTAGAAAAACTTTTACTGGTATGAGTGACAGTAGCGACTCTTTTCAAAAATCATATTTTCTAAGACTCGAAGTTCCATGTTTTTCTTTTTTTTAAGTTCCATTTTAAGGGTTGGTTGGGTCCTGCCAGGCAGGCGACAAATGTTGGCGATAAACTATATTATTTCAACGTTAAAATCAATTTTATTTGCCCGATTCACCACTGCATCACTATTCACCACGTTTTACCGGTACTGTTAAAGTCTTTCTCATCCCTTATGATATAGGACATTGCACTCAGTACAAACAAAACGGGTTGGTCTATCAGTTTGTCATTATATTTAGATAACTTTTGCATTTTGCATAAGTCTGCGCACAGTTTAAATTAAGTATACAGTTCGTAAACATAGATAGAGTTCCATAAATAGTTTTTCTCGTTCACTAGATCATTTAGAATTCTGTTATTTGAAACAGCTCGCTGATTGCATGAAAACAAAATATTTGATAATAGGCAGCTGTTCTGAAAATAGAATGAAATTTATTTTGCGAGGATTAGCAGTTAGCAGTGGTATTTGAGTGACGTTAGCGGAGTTAAACTGTTTGCACGCGATGTAAAGGATTATTCAGAAATAACTAGGCAGGTCTAAAGTCAGCAACACATACGAAACTGTTGCTAAGTACTCGTATAAAGATGGGTGTAGAAAGTGCTGGGAGTGTCCAATTTTTACCATTTTGCGCGACAGAAAGACAACGTTATGTTACTTTCATCGCTGAACATTTTGAATGGGTCCTTTAGAAAAACATTACCAACTAGTTGACTAAAAAAATATATTTCGGACGACAGTAAGATTACCAAAAACTATCGAACACGTATTTATTCTTTTGTCACGTTAACCTAAAATGTGTAATGTGCGTTGAAATTTCGCGTAACGTCACACCTACGTAAAAATTGTACCACTTTTAACCTACAAGTGACGTCACAAGCCCCCATTCCTGAACTTTGGTGCGTTTTATTTATGTAATTTTTATTGATTTCGTAAAGTAAATAAAACATTTCAAATATTTTTTGGTAAACTAACTTACGGACTAATTTTTTATTATTGTACCCAGGAATCATCTCTATTATAAACATTGTAATACTATAGAAATATGCTTTTGTCAAGTGTTTCATACCACCATGCTTATAGACGTTGCTTAAAACGAAGAAAGTATTTGGTAATGCAGGGTTATTTATAACCAAACTTGAAGCAACATTTTATAAGAGGGATACTGTTTGCGTTTTATTTAAAAGAAACATCCCTAGCTGCGGCAAACTATCTTCTTAAAACCCCGCACAAAGTAAACGTTGGTACATTATTGTGATGTCCAACTTTTTACCAGCTCCCCGGGGAGTCTCATCATTTAACTCGAATAACAAAGCTTGTTTGTTTCAGTGAGGAGTTCAAGCGAGGCGTCTGCGCTAAGTGTAATGCTGTTAACACTTTCCCTCGCCCTCTTCTTCAGATCCCTAATGCAATCAGAAACGTGATAAATTATCCCAACTCTTTTATTAACAAAACGTGATTTAGACACAGGCAAGGCTACGGGGTATTCCAAAGAATACACCGCAGCAACAAACTTCTTAGATATAACCATTCATTTAACCTTTTTTTGTAAAATGGTCATTATTAATTTGAAACGATATTGTTTACATTGATAATGTACAATTCAGGTAGCTAGTAAATACTTAATGTTTTATAGTAAAATATTTAATTAAGTCTTCGATACATATCTCGGTCTTTATTGCTAGTGTATAATAATTTCGTTGAAACTTACTCAAAAGTGAAGTGTTATCGTTAGGTACAAAATTTATATTTTTGCAGCAAAGGCTATTTGTATTTAATTTTTCATTTGAAAACCTATCTTTAGAATTCAAAATTATATTGTAAATAAAAGTTTAGAATCGCCTTCTTAGATCTACTGATGTATATAAAGTTATAATATTAGTCGACATCTTTTTTGTAAGAATATTATTAAAAAAAATCGAGAACTTATCTACGTACTGGGAATGTTGACGTTATGTAAAAACAATGAGGGATTAATATTAAAAAAATAAATTTAAAAAACTAGAAATGTAAACTGCTTTTAAGAATCCTAATTTTTGTAAACAAGTTTTCTAAGTACCTTTGAGTAAGAAAATCTTGAACAAAAATCACTGCTGTACTATAAAATAATTTAATTGGACGATGTTCAAAATGTTCATGTCGCCGTTTGTATAAAATGATTTAGAGCGAACTATTTGTCAGTACATATCCTGAATTGCAAAATATCACGATACCAGTTGTACATATCAGTCTAGGAACACATATGCTTTTGTTGTTAACGTGTACTGTAATTAGTATTAAAATGGCATGATTTTTGTTGAAATAAAGAACAATTTGTTACACGAGTTTATTTTTATTCAATCCTTTTTGAATTTGTTTTATTTTTCAATCCACTTACTCGGAAACTCGCTCCAACCCCTACCTCTTTTAGGCTTGCAATGTAGTTTATTTCACACTGGTGCAGAAAAGTGTGGTCGCATTAACTTATATTTTCTAGCGAGTAAGTTGAAAAACATTGTTTGATACCTACATGTAGTCATTACAGTTTTTCAGCTTCAAAACAAACTCGCTGCGGCTGCTATGCCAAACTTTTCCCACTTGCATCAAAATGTATCTAAGTAGGTACTAATAACGTATTTGAAAAAAAAAACCGTTGCAATAACTATATATCAATTACAGCTTACAAAAAGCTACAACAGAATTAAGTATAGTTTTCTTAGATAGCTAACCTGCAACTAAATTATAATGTTATGTAATGACAACAATGAGCTTCAAAGTCTACTTTACACTTTTAGGGTAACCGAAGGGTAACCAACGGGACCCTATTACTAAGCCTCTGCTGTCCGTCCGTCTGTCTGTCAGCGGGCTGTCTCTCATGATCCGTAATAGGTAGATAGTTATATAAAAATAAATTAAAAATTAAAGGGGGTTAAGGGGGGGGGGGGGGGGTTACTAGAAATGTGTTATTTGGCTTTTTGTCTTCGATCTTAATAACGGCAACCAGTAGGCTCGTATAATCTTGTACGATGGTACGGAACCCTTTATGTGCGAGTCCGACTCGCACCTGGCCGGTTTTTTTTATATATTTTTTGTTAGTTTTGGAATTGCTTTTGACTCTAGTTTAGGTCAGAGATGACAGAGACAGCCGACGATGGAGCGAGCTTATCCAGAAGAAGCCTGTTCATCTGAATATAGCAACAAATTAGAAGGAGATGGGTATGACTCTTACAGGCTATGTATGTGAAAAAGAACATCAATAAACCGAGTATGTTTTTTTCTACAACCTACTTGTTCAAAGAGTGTGATCAAACCAAGATGTTAAAAATGACTATTATGTTTAACTTAATTCAGATAGAGAAGGTGAAGCTCTAAGAAATACTACTACTAAAACTCCTGCATTGAAATAAGGAAATGACTAATTATTCAATATTCTACCAACATGAACTCGATTACACTGATAAACGAATTAAACATGCATTGTATCACATCCTACTGATGTATGGAAGTATGGATGCTTTTTAGGGTTCCGTAACCGAAGAGTAACCAACGCGACCCTATTACTATGCCTCCGCTGTCCGTCCATCTGTCAGCGGGCTACATCTCACGATCCGCAATAGTTAGACAGTTGAAATTTTCACAGAATGTGTATTTCTGTTGCCGCTATAATAATAATAATAATAACTAGCTGGCAGTTGCCGCTATATACTTACTTAATTTGTTTTTATTTTTATTATTTGTCGTTAAAGCGGCTATAGAAATACACGCTGTGTGAATTTCAACTGAGGTAGACCTAGCCCAATAAAAATACCCAAAAAAAAAAAGGTGTGTGTGCGATTCACACACGATAGAAGTGAAACTTCATGTGGGCAAAGATGGGCAAAGATGGTCAAAAGGTGGCCAAAGGTGAGCAAAAAGGTGGCCAAAGGTGAGCAAAAGTTGGTCAAAGGTTTGTAATTGGTGGTCAAAGGTGAGCAATAGGTGGTCAAAGGTGAGTGAAAGGTGAGCAATCGGTGGTCAAAGGTGGTCAAAGGTGGTCAAAGGTGGGCAAAGATGGGCAAATGTGGGCAAAGATGGTCAAAAGGTGGCCAAAGGTGAGCAAAAGTTGGTCAAAGGTTTGCAATTGGTGGTCAAAGGTGAGCAATAGGTGGTCAAAGGTGAGCGAAAGGTGAGCAATCGGTGGTTAAAGGTGGTCAAAGGTGGGAAAAGATTGTCAAAAGGTGGCCAAAGGTGAGCAATAGTTGTCTAAAGTTGATGATCGGTCGGTAGCGAAGTGACGGGACCCCAGGCCCCGCGTCGCGCGCGCCCTCTCCTATCGCCGCCTCCGCCGCTGCCCGACGTCAGCCGAAGGTCGTCGAAGACGCCCGAACAATAGTATGTATATTTCTGTCTCATTCTTTCCTGGCTTCATCCTACATATTTTTGTATTTGTGTCTCTTACCTGTCGTTTTTTCCGTTGCATCCGGTTTGAAATCACAACGATTCTAAAGAAGTTTCACTTCAAAAACACGTTTCTAGAAACGTGTTTTTTTTTTCAGTTTATGGTACGGACCCCTTCGTATGTGAGTACGACTCGCACTTGGCCAGTTTTTAATCTTTCACGCAAAATCTACGAAGTGAATTTTGATGAAACTTTACAGTAATAATATATCCTAAACATCAGAAAAAACATACAGGCTTTAGTGTATAATGGGGAGTAGTACTTTTTCCACGTGGGCGTAGCTAGTTTACAATATTTACTAGAAAACTAATCAGAAACAAGAAATGCTAAGTCAGGTGAAAGTAATGTTACTTCAGCAAGATTAAAGATTCACCTTTGATCGATTTGGTTACTAATCTAATTTCTAGGTAATCATTTTTTCCGAGTGCCGAGGGTACTTGTATTATGTATAATTCAAGGTAATTACCCATAATCATCTACAAGTAGTTACTAAGGCTTTAATTTCGAACAGGCTTCAGACTAAGTCTTATTAATTTTCTTTTTATACCTATAAATTAAAGTAAGCTCCCCGGTGGGCTAATTTTTGCTAACAATTATGATAATATTAATTACGTTAAAATTCTATAAAGAATACAAAGATGGGCCTCGAAATCGAACTTCTGATCTAGATAAGATTCTGAGCTAGAAAATAGATCGTCAATATTTTCCTTTTAAATGAACTACATAATTTTAGTGCCAGGGGGTGAGAGCTAAACGGTGGGGTTGTGCCCCGCTTGGGCGGAGCACCGCCGTGTCCTCGTGGAGGCAGTCGGCGGCAGCGACCTCTCGCGCCTGGCCCTGGTCCAGGCCATGGTACGAAGCGAGAGGGAATGGGAAGCAGCCTCCTCCTTCTGCGAAGCAGTAATGCTCGCAAAGAAGGAGGTGGAACGGGTGAGGGAGACTCAACTGAGTCACCCTCACGCCGCCAGCAGCAGCCACCGCAGGAGACGCCCTAGGTGTCGGGGGTCGCGGTACGATCTCCAGCCACGGACGGCGAGTAGTGGGGGTTCTCGCCGTCCGATCAGCTCCAGGCCCGAGAGTCCACGGCGCGTAGTGTTTCACGCGCGCCTCAAAGAGATGTTAGCAATATAATGACGGGGCCCGTCATGGCCGATGCCTGCCCAGGTGTCGTGGATAAATTCGAAACAGAGTTATCGCGCCCCTGGGCACTCAGGCAGGGAAGGTACAGGGGTGGGTTTTGGTCAGTAAAAGTCTGATACGCCCTCCCGCTCCACCCAGAGCGGGAGAAGTCATAGGATGATTTCCCACACCCACAAAAAAAAGAGGGTGAGAGCTCTGGGCACTACTGGTGTGCAGTTCTAGGCCCTGGTGTGTGAAGAAAAACACCGGGCAACAATATTTGATATACATCGATAACCCAAAACTGACCTAATTAACCAATTCAATTATTTTCCTATCAGTAATTTCAATTACTGTTCTTTTGCACAACCCTTTAAAAGTAATCCGAACGATCAGCCGATCAGCTGATAAGGTTCGTTTTCATGTGATCTTCTTAGGTATCACACTAACTATCATGCATGAATTATACAATGGGCTATAGTTATAAAAAAATATATAATGTTATTAGTGTTTAAACAGTGTTTATGGTTTTTGGCTGGATTTCTTCGAGTGAAGTTCAGTGGCTGTTTTTATTATTCGCAAATTGATTTCTGGTGGAGATTGTGATGTAAAATTGGTGTAGTTTTGTGTCTCAAGTATCTACGCAACTACACAATATGTGGAATCATTAAAAAAGCCGGTCTCGGTAAATTAAAGCTGATAATTTTATTGTAGTACTGACTACCTCAGTGAAGTTTGCCGAGAACGCTAACATTTGCTGCTAAATACTGCAAAAACATTAGAATGTGTTACATCTGCATTCTAATGGAAAGCATAGTGACTGTATTCTGTATCTTGACACTGGCTAAATGCACAAATCGAGCGAAGACAAAATTAAACAAAAAAAACACTGTTTAGCTGGTTCGTAATTCAAAATTTTTATGGAGAATTTTAATTAAGAATCCTCTAATCAGTATTTCAGGTAACCTTACGGTTCGAGAGTTTTCTCAATACGGGTATATTTTATCCTCGAAACAATAACTCCGAAATAAAACAAGAGTAAGAAAACCGTCTAAAACATGAATTTCATAAATCCCTCTTTAGCGGTCTCGATGCAGTCTTTTATCCTGACCATTTCGTACAATCGTCTGAGGTTCCAAACTCTTTTGTCAGCTTCCACACTTGTCTACCAGCACTTTATTATATTTTCTTCGTAAATTGGACTTCCACTCAAATAAATAATAACATGATGCTCGCCTAGATGACGACATCGATAGAGTGCTGGTGAATATAATTTTACAAATAGTACCTTCGGCAAATTGGAGTTGTTGCATTAAATAAGGTGGGTATTTGCCTTATCTAACAAGGAGTCTCTTAAGGAGTTAGAAAATATAGGCTTTTAAACTTTAATCAGTGCAGTAGTAACAATAATGTGCTTACCTAACTCAGCACTCAGTATAAAAAAGATATAAAGATAGAGAGTGACCACGAAAACAACATGTTTTTAGAACAATTGTTTCTAAAGCTGTCTGCATAAATTAGGGATTGCGTGCTGGAAAGTATTAGAAACCTACTGGTGCTAACCCAGACTTAGGCTGATAACATTGCTACGTACAAAGACATGGTTAAAGTAGTCTTAAAAACAAAGGAAATAGGACGGAGTAAATTCTTTTGTTGTGCACATTAACAGCGTTTACTCCTCATGGTACGAGTACCTATTTTATACAAACTGGCAAGTGAAATTAATAAACCGTTTTTCACTTTCTATAGAAAACTTAAAAGGCTCTTACCCTCTGTCTAAACTCTTTTTCAAAAATGTTCGCAACTAATGTTTCGTATGTGTACCGAGATTCATTAATTCGATCGATTCATCCATTTCCAAGAATAAGGACTTGCCATGCAGTTTGTATGGAATACCGTGAGGACTAAACGCACAGAGGTCACAGGACGATAATTACTATTTGAGCAATACGTCAAACAACCAATGATATTATACACATAACCAATGATAAAACACACATTATCATCATTATTATTATTAATAATAATAATAAATAAATAAATACTAGAGATAATTCACACATATTCAATGATAATAATACAATAATAACGACAATGTAATTTCTCAGGGTCACGGGAGTGATTGAAAGAGTCAAACATTATAGGAAAATAAACACAGTATGTAAAAGAGACCAAAACATCAGAAGAAACAATAAAACCAAATCCAAGGCGGAATAACCAGTTACCGCGCCCCTGGGCACTCAGGGCAGGAAGGAACAGGGGTGGGTTTTAGTCAGTAAGAGTCTGACACGCCGTCCCGCTTCGCTTAGAGTGGGAGAAGTAATTTGATGATTTCCCCCCACCCTATAAGAAAAAGTAGTGAGAATTAACTAGTGATTCTGTGGAGATCATGCTTTACAAAACATTTCCGAATACCAATGATAGTTGATTCAAGGCAACAGTAAACACGATTGTCCTTCCATCTTCGGAAAGTTATAACGAGTCGCTGACACTTGGACTTCAAAATCCGTCCGTCATCGTTTTAACGTCTCCGACACAGTCAGGATGGAATTAAACAACAATAGCCCATGATTCCCTGTCAACTGGATTGAAGACAACACTTTAATGAAAACGTCACAGTTACTGAAGACGAATTTTCGCTCATCAAAGAAAGAACGATGTGACAGCGGAAATCCATTTTGTACGTAAAATGGATAAAAACTTTTTGGCGGAAAAATAAAAACTCCACAAAACATATTAGCAGAAAGTTGTTGAGCGATATTGTTTCACCTTTCTTTTTGTTGGACTATGGAAGTTAGGAAGAATTTTAATGCTATTTTTCAAGTAATTTAGAAGCAACACATAATTACCAAATGTTATGCCAGGGTCATGGGTCTGGGTCTGCGGACGGCGAGTAATGGGTAGCTCGCCGTCCGATCAGCACCAGGCCCGAGAGTCGACGGCGCGTAGTGTTCCACGCGAGCCTTAAAGAGATGTCAGCAACAAAGGACGGGGCCTGTCATGGCCGATGCCTGCATGCCAAGGGGTAGCGGATAAATTTGAATTCGGATTCGGTTTTTTTTATTTTTATTTCGGTTTTAATTTTTTTATTTATCTATTATGTATTTATTGTACCTATACATAAATAGTACACCTAAGACTACCTACAGTACTGTCTTTCCTTTTTCTCTAGAAAATCCATCCAAAGGTTGTCTTGAAAAGATCGCTTTTAGCGATAAGGCCGCCCATTGTGTCACCCTATGTAAAGTTTTCTTCATTTATATGTTCTGTCATCTAACTGGTGTAATAAAGAGTATTTTAATCTATTCTATTCAATTCTATAAATTCGAAACAGAGTTACCGTGCCCCTGGGCACTCAGGCAGGGAAGAAACAGGGGTGGGTTTTAGTCAGTAAAATCTTGACACTCCCTCCTGCTCCACCCTGAGCGGGAGAAGTCATTGGATGATTTCCCACCACAGAAAAAACAAAAAAAAAAGGGTCGCGGGTCTGTTTGAGAGAGTCACCCTTTGGCTCAGGCAGCTAAAGGGACAAGGGTAGGTTTTAATCAGTAAGAGTCTGGCGTGCTCTCCTGCTCCATTCAGAGTGGGAGAAGTTATTTGAAGATTTCCCACGCAAAAAAAAATAAAACCAGATACAATTATTGGTGACACGTGTCAACGTTAATATGTGACTTATTATTGGTTCGTTATAAAATATTCACAGGTAGCTATTATCTTGTACTGGTAATTACCAGCACCTGGGAATTATAAATATAATTCCTCCAAATAACTGTAATTATGTCATAGTGGCAATATATTCTGAAAAAAAAAAGATTCTAGTCTTTTTCAAGGTGATAATCATCAAAACGTTTGCAAGGTGAAACCCAAAAAAAAAACTTTTTAACAAAAAAATTAACCGACGAAAAAGAACTAAAAAGCAAAAAATAAATAAACCTTTTAAAGTCTTGAGTAATGAGCATATTTACCTACATAAAATATCAAATTTTATATAAACAAATTTTGAGTCGGCGCCAAACAACAATCTGATTATTAAATATCTAAATTTTATAAGTACTCGTACTTACAAATGAAGAAGGCTGTAAGTAGGTAATTAATCATTTTAATAATTGGCGCCGACTCAAAATTTGTTTATATAAAATTTGATATTTTATGTAGGTAAATATGCTCATTACTCAAGACTTTAAAAGGTTTATTTATTTTTTGCTTTTTAGTTCTTTTTCGTCGGTTAATTTTTTTGTTAAAAAGTTTTTTATTTTATGATTTTTTGTGGCTCGCATCATCTTTTAACACTCTGAGGCTAATTTCTAATCCTCCATAATTCCTCTTGCCACTGAGCTGATGATGTAACCATTCTTCCATGAAGTTTCCAGGATATTGACCAGTTGAGGTTACCTCCAATATTGTAAAGACGTCTTTTCTTCAAAGCATATTATGTGGCATTTGTCACTAAAACCAGTTTTATATCTAACTTATATAGTGTAAGAATGGTCTGGTTTCCATCATCAGCTCAGTTTCAGGATGTGATGATTCCTAAATGCAAATACCTGGTTAAGTTATGAAAAGTAAACAGAAACAACATTCGTGCCCAATTTTTGAGGTTCTCTCTCAATTTTTTCAGGATCCCATGATCAGATCCTGATGTCCTTGACATGGGACCACCCTTGAGGTATACCCTATCTAAGAAAAGTAAAATCATCAAAATCGGTTCATAAATAACGGAGTGAGGGCCGAACATACATATAGAAACGCTAAACGTATCCACAATTTTCGAGGTTTTCTCTCAATTTTATCAGGATTCCATGGTCACATCCTGACTTCCTTGATATGGGACCACCCTTGAGATATACCCTATCTAACAAAAAAAGAATAATCAAAATCGGTTCATAAATAACAGAGTGAGGGCCGAACATACATACAGAAACGCTAAACGTGCCCACAATTTTCGAGGTTTTCTCTCAATTTTATCAGGTTTCCACTGTCAGAGCCTGATTTCCTTGACATGGAACCACCCTTGAGGTATACCCTATCTAACAAAAAAAGAATAATCAAAATCGGTTCATAAATGAGTGAGTGAGGGCTGAACATACACAAAAAAAAAAAAATATATATATATACGGTCGAATTGAGAACCTCCTCCTTTTTTTCGTCGGTTAAAAAAATAGATATAATGTTCTTTGGGTATTTTTAAATACCCGTCTTTTAATACTCTTAACGTCCGATATTCACACGGAATCTTACCCGAGTGACCTATTTAGTTGGGATCAGAGATCCACCAAATATTATTGGGACATATTTTTATCTGGTTCCAATTTTATTTTTATTCGTTTCACTATCTTATTTCTGGTCTGTTGATGCGTAAAAAGTGCCTTCACACACGGGGTCTTGATAAAATCGGGGGGCGATTAGGGTGCCCTTACATAGACTTACACACACTTACACTACAGTTTTTTATTCGTACTTTATTCAAATTGACACGAGGAAACCGACAGGCTGTAAAGCCTGATAGGCCAGTAGTTTAGTGCAAAGTGTCGGGTGATAGCTGAATAGTGACCGTCGTCGTCCGAAGCTACATCTGATTAGTGTGTACTCGTATTTTGTCACGCAATACTACCCGAAGATAAGTTTAAGTGAGCTGTTAACCTCACTGCGCTATCTACTCGTGTGGCCATTTGAAGCCCCAGGAAGTTTCTCATTAATGATTCAACGCAATTATCACTTTCTCCGTGTAATTGTATGGTATTATATCAATATGAATTCGTAATGTGTGATGTGTTATTATTGAAATGCGTTGTTAAAAAAGATAATGACATGTCTGGGACATAAGTAGCACACTTTACAAATTATTGTAATGTTTGTGTTGTGTTGCGTGGGGTGTAAGTGGCTTGCTTTGTTCTGACAGCAAGATAAGTGACCGTATTATGAATAGAATATTGACTTGACTCAACGAGGTATTCTTGGGTACAATTTATATTTTCAAACATGTATATTACTAGCTTCTGCCAGTGGCTTCGCCTGCGTGGATTTAGTACAGCCTCCGTTATAAACTTTCATCAAATTTTTTACCCCCTTCAGGGTTAAATTTCAAAAAACCCATTCTTAGTAGATACCTACTTTTCACAAAGAACACACCCTCAAAATTTCATGTCTCTAGAACCAGAGGTTGCTGTGCGTTGATTATATCAGTCAGTCAGTTTTTTTTTTTTGTGTTGTGGGAAATCATCCAATGACTTCTCCCGTTCTGGGTGGAGCGGGAGGGCGTGTCAGACTCTTACTGACTAAAACCTAGCCCTGTTCCTTCCTGCCGTTAGTGCCCGGGGGCGAGGTAACTCTGTTTCGAATTTATCCTCAACCCCCGGGCAACTCAGTCAGTCTGGACTTTGAATTTCATTACAACGACGGTGTATTTCAGTCTCAAAGTGGTTGTACACCGGCGAGGTGAGACGTCGAAAGGATAGGCGCTTACCCTTTTACACCGGAAGATGTCTCGCGATGGCCAGCGCGTCCTCACACCGGCCATCGCTACCTCGCGCCGGCTCGCGCTATCACGCACCGCCCAGACAGCCGTGTCTCGCGCGCTTACGACGTTTTGTGGAGGAAGAGCCATGCAGTATTGTGCGATCAACGTTCGGTGGTTGTCTTGTGCCATGTTTCGTCATTACTTAGGTATTAAATTATATTAATGGAGGAAGAAGAAAACATGTAAGTAGCACTCGGAGCTGGAGAGTATAGCATGCAGTGATGTCTCGCGATGGTCGGAGCGAGCCGACGGCGGCGCGCGCCGCGGCGCGAGATAGCGCTTGACGGAGAGAGAACGGATACACAAATCTTGCACCGGCCATGAGGACCCGCCTCATGGCCGGTGCAAGATTTGTGTATCCGTTTTACAAACTAAATAAATACTCTATTCTTAGAGCAATAAAGTTCAATATCGTACTAACAAATATTTCGATTCTCATCTCGCACATCCTCGCCGATCAAGACCTTTTACACCAAAGATGGGTAGAGCGTGTGTAGAAATTTTGCCATACCTATTTCAATTCTCGCCTATCCCATCCAGGCCTCGCCGGTGTAAAACCACCTTTATACACAAACCTCTGATTCAGAACTTTCGAATCGAAAGAGAATTTAGAATTTATTTTATTTACTTGTTTATTTTATTTATTTATTTTTAATTTATTTTTATTATTGAAAATGAATAATCATTCGTTATGCAAATAAAATTCTAATAATATTGTAAATGCGAAAGTTTAGATGCACGGATGGATGGATCACTCCATCACGCCAGAATTGCTAAACGGATCTGGATACAACTTGGTACAGATATAGATGGTAGTCTTGAATAGCACATAGACTATAATTTATACTAGAGGAAGTACTAATTCCACGCGGGCGAAGCCGCTGTCAGAATTTAGTTCAGAACAAAAAAGAAGACGCAGCGTTAGATGAAATCAAGGTGATGATTGAAAGAAAAGAAAGAAAGAAAGAAAGGAAAGAAAACGAGTTTATTAAATAATAAAAACAACTTAATTTTAAAACAATGCTAAATCTCTGTCCAGTGTCCACCAATTAACGACTTTCAGCTGAAAAATGATGGTGTTGTCAAAATAAATCAACATTTACTCTACGCACGAGTAAATGTTGATTTATTTATTTAAAGACAGTATGAGTTCAAATAAAATCTAACAAAATAAAACACGAAACAAAAAATCCCTCACGTTTAACACAGATTCGCTGCGAACACGGAGTAAACATTCGTTTATTCCCCTATACTTAGGTACAGAAACCGATTTTCGCACATTCTAAAAAGATATTTGCTCTGCGCTCGAAACACAATGGCAGCCAGCAGGGGTATCCACAAAGAACGTAATTCGTCGCAGCTGGCGGCGGCACAAAGAAGTGAATATTATCAAGAGTACGACCCGGGGTGGCCGGCAGATTACAATATGTGACATTTGTGTTACATCTTCACTTATGTTACGCTAATAATGGTGAGATATTAATTTCGTAATAAGCTCGTTTTATTGTACTACAATCACTTGCTTGTAGCACACTAAAAGGGTGTTTATACCGGGTCAAATAGAATTTGTCAGCGAAACTCCGCAGACGATATACAAAAAAAAACGCATAAAAATCTAAACTCAAGTAACTACAGCTTCTCCCCAGGGGTTGTGGATAAATTTGAAACAGAGTTACCGCGCCCCTGAGCACTCAGGGTAGGAAAGGAACAGGGGTGGCTTTTAGTCAGTAAGAGTCTGACACGCCCTCCCGCTCCACCCATAGCGGGAGAAGTCAGGATTATTTCCCAACCCCAACAAAAAGAAAGTAACTACAGCTGACTACGGGTCAAAGACTGCTGGTAGTGTAGTTACTTGATAATAAAGATCCTTTTCAGCTTGCGTTCGGCACAAAGAAGTAAATAAATTATTGAGAATATGTCCCGGGGTAGTCGGTAAATTACAATATGTGACATTTTTGTTACATCTTCATTTATGTTACACTAATAATGGTGAGATATTTAATTCTTAGTATGCCTGTTTTGTCCTTAAGGGGGTGAACGGGTGTTGAAGTTTTTAGGGAATAATTTTTTGCTTCAGTTAACTCGAAAATTGGTATAAACAGTCTAAAAGTAAAGTAATTTTAACGGGTCCAAAGAATTTTTCATAATTAACCCCTATCGGAGTGAAAAGGGGAAAACCCGTTTGTGTGAAAAATCTTATTCCTTCCATTTTGAAACTTCAAACTTAGAAATAATACTTATCTGGGTAAATAATAACGATTGCAACAATTATTATTGCAAAACTTTTTTTTTACGGTTTGTATCCTACTAATATTATAAATGCGAAAGTTTGTATGTTTGGCTGTCAATCACACAAAAACGGCTGAAGGTATTTGAATGAAATTTTGCATACAGGTAGGTCATAGCCTTTTTTTTGTGGGGTTGGGAAATCATCCAAAGGCTTCTCCCCCTTTGGGTGGAGCGGGAAGGCGTGTCAGAGTTTTACTGACTAAAACCAACCCCCGTTCCTTCCTTGCCTGAGTGCTCAGGGGTGCGGTAACTCTATTTCGAATTTATCCGCGACCCCTTGGCATGCATGCATCGTCCATGGTTTAACACATAGGCTACTTTTTAACCTGGTAAATGACAAGACTTAGCGAAAGCTGAGGTGGAAATAGAAATCCAGAGACGGGCTGAACGAGCGCTACACGCTCACAAAGTACCAAGAGACCAGAATCATGAAGAGGTATTTTCGGGGCTACAATCCTAAGCGGTATAGCTTCACAAATCACCAGGAGACCAGAATCATGAAGAAGTGTTTCTGGGGCTGGAATCCTGAGCGATATAGATTCACAACCTACCAGGAAATCAGAATTGAATAATTTATCTAATTGAGCACGGGTGCAACCACATGATACATTCTGAAGGTCTAATGATAACCAGGTAAGTGCTTATCGGTTCTCAATAACGGAAATAGTTAGGATGACCTAGCTTTCAACATTTATCTTATTAAGAACGGGTGCTTCCACATGATTCATTCTGAAGGTTTAATAATGACCAGGGAAGTGCTTATCGGTTCTTAATAACGGAAGTAGTTAGGATGACCTAGCTTTCAACATTTATTTAATTGAGCACGGGTGTTACCACATGATACATTCTGAATGTCTGATGATGACCAGGTAAGTGCTTATCGGTTTTTGATAACGGAAATAGGGTGACCTAGCTTTCAAAATTTATCTAATTGAGCACGGGAGCTTCCACATGATCAACTCTGAAAGTCTGATGATGACCAGCGGGGTAATTGCTTAACACACTATCAGTAGCAATGGTTTTCATTTTGAGAGTTCAACATCATTAATTGCATTATTGAAGTTTTTGAGCAGACAAATTTTTCGAACATATGAAGCAATGGATTAAAAATATCCATCTAAATGGCAGGAATTGGAATAAAAAAGGCAGGAGTTTTGGGGCTGTCTTTATGTAGAACTTTGACGTTAAAAAGTTCTGGCTCTAAGCCTAATATTACTACTACTGCTCTCAGCTTAATATTAATATAAGTACCTACTTTGGTTTCTTACAGTGTTTTTCTAACGTGCTACTCTCTGAAAATACCACCCAAATTAATAATCAAACTTTTCACGCGGGCGAAGCCGCAGGGGGTGTTATTTTCACATAATATGGTCCACTAATAATGGTGACATATTAAATTCGTAATAGAAAAGTCAAATGCTTTTGGCTGATAGGACAATAAAACCGGTTTAAATTTCAAGGGAGTGAAAGTACTCATAAATATGAAAAAAAAGACTTTATTATTCTGAGTTGATTCTATAAGTACTATATGAAATATGTCCAATGGACATTTCTAAAAAAACTGATAGATTTCATCACAAGTTAATAACGAACTGTCTGAAAACCGACGGATTATTTTTAACCATCTGAAAATACAACAGTGTTCTCGAAGCCTTTGTCAAGTCAGCATAACTAAGCTTTGGACAGCTTTCACGTATAATGAGCCAAGCTTTATTTAACGCAGTGTGTCATGAAAGTGTTTAAATATTCCGTTATAAAAATATTTCGGGTAAACTGTCTTTGTGACAATTTTAACGTAATTGAATGGTATTTGTTATTTTACTCCGTACTCCCCGAGAGATCCCCATTCAGCTATACATGTTTTATTATATTTATTATGTAAAGCGTATAGGACGGTTAGCACTGAAGCCTTACCGGATCTTGCAGGTGTTCTTCTAGTCAATCTGGAGGTGCAGCGAGACGCGGTTATTATTGTATTATTCCGCACGAAAGACTACAGGAACAGACTTTTAACATAACGCGATCGTTCCAAGCTCTCTAGATTACTTAAAACTCAAACTGACGTCTGGGATGACCTTTTATCCGAATGGCAATGTAGGTGGGAAAGTTCCATTAAAGGCCGACACCTCTACCAGTTCTTTCCATCGGTTCGTGAGCGGCTGGTTAGGACATGGCTGGAGGTGGATCACTGTGTTGCCCAAATTTTCACAGGTCATGTCAACTTTAGGGGTAAATTATTTTACTTCAAGCTTGTAGCCTCGCCTTTATGTCAATGTTCTACACCTGATTGCGAATACGAACAATCCGCACATCATATCCTATGGAGTGTACTCTTTGGCATACTGAACGCAATATTATGTTGGATAGTATTCAGCCTACGTCTGGAGTTGTCTATTACACGGGTCTTGTGGAAACTAGAACGAATTCAAATTCAAAGTATTTATTTCAAATAAACCATTTACAGGCACTTCTGAATTGTCCATAAGTCGGTCAGTCACAAAAATGAAGCTAATTGCACATTCCAAGGCGTAGATCTCTATGGAGAAGAACGTGCAAGAAACTCTATGGACACTCTTTAAACCATTCATTAATTTTTTTTTTCATTACAGTCATTACATTTTATGAGATTTTTTTAAAATAAACAATTCGAAAACAAACAAAAAAAAAGAGATTTAAATAAATCAGTGGCTGTTAAAAGATGACCAGTCTCAGCTGACGGCACCCGTTCACGAATATGACGCGTGGATCAGCAGCACTCATCTCAAATATATTGAAGGGAACCGAATGATCCAACACACGCACCATCATCAGCGAGACATTTGAGGGAGCATGAAAATGCTCGTTCATGTCAAAAAAAAAAAGAATTTCCGTGTGTTCAAGCGTTTTTTCCTTATCTATTATTGGAAACAAATGTAACGGCTCACAATTTAGGACCAATTAATATTAGAGTTTTAATTCGTGGTGCTTGGCAACTGGGCTTACCCCAGTTGTGAATATCCCTTTGTGCTTAATGGCCCAGCTTTGTTCTGTCTCCTGCTTGATTAGGAGGGAAGTGGAAATTACGGTTTTCTTACTCCTCTGCTGTTCTTTTCTGATTAATTTCGTTGCGGGACCCAAGACAGTTTAATTGTTTATCCGGAACTCGTCGAGCTTCATTGCCTCAGCGTTTTTCCTGGTGGTCGCCACTGTTGATTCTGGCTGACAGGAGCTAAGTGGTTTGGGAATAGTGGGGCGCGGTTGTCCCAAAAAAAGCCAGCCTTATCTCTAGCCTAACCTAACCATATTCTTAGTTTAAATGCTGATTTGTGGTTCTAAGAAGAAACTCCTAATCAGTTTCTAAACTAATACGTGGTTATCATGGTTATTATTTTTATAAATAAGATCCATAGACTCAAAACTTGCTTCACAAATCATCGTTTAAGAAGAGAGTCAGATTAAATTATATAGCTAGCGAAACTAAACAGAGAGAAGAAACACTTTTCTTTTGTTTCATCATGATACCCATTTCGATAACCACAACAAAAGTTTATTTAACCTTCTGATCCAGTATTACTAGTTTAAATTTAATACAATAAAATTGTTCTATCTCTTACCCACTTTATTTATAAGACTCACTAACCAAATGCTTTGTTTAAACAATGATTAGCGGATTCTAAACTCAAGATAACATACGTGTCATCTATTAAATTTAACTGCATTTAGGACAATTATATTTAGTCAGCACTTTACTAAAGACATATTTTATATAGAGATAGAACCCTTCTTTCGGGTCGAAAGTGTTGACAAAAAACCTGCTAATCAGTGTTTAAAATAATCACATGGTTATTTTTTTAACCAACTTCAAAAAAGGAGGTTCTGTTTTCAACCCATATGTTTGTATGTATGCTTGTTGTCCGCGGTTTTCTCGAAAACTACTGGTCCAATTTGGGTGGGGTTTTCGTTATACAAATGCATATTTTTCAAGGAAGATTTTAACATACAATACACTAGCATTACGCTCGCGACTTCGTCCGCATGAGTTTCTAAATTATTTATAGTCTATGACACTCACAAATAACGTAGCTTTTTATTGTTAAAAGAATTTTCAAAATTAGTTCAGATCCAGAGACTACCCCCTACAACCTCACAAACTTTACCTCTTTATAATATTAGTATAGATAAGGATTTGATGAAGATCTTCGAAGATAGACAGTGGAACTCTTCAATAACTAACAGCAAATGACTCGCCATTACTGCGATTGTTTGTCTATGTATTGATTTGAATTGCAAAATAAAAACTTTTAAACGGTGTCAAAAACGAAGAAACGAAACTAGAAACACCGAATTCCGAAATTAGTGTTATTTTGTACTTTTATGTTTTTTTTTTAGGAAGTCGTTTCTATTTTTGTAAAAAAGTTTTTTTATAAATAAGGTCTTAAGTAGATAATTTATCCAGTATCGATATTATAGATACTCACATCGTCTGTGAAGTTTCATTAACTAATTTAAGTTGATTCTGTTTAATATATTAAGTAAATAAATAAATCTATATTTAAAATAAAATCAAGTTATTCCACAGTTTATAATAACCATCTCATACGTATTTGTGTGATAATTGGATTTCATCGGACGGAAGCTTTCAGGCCTGATTCAGATGTAGGACGGAGCCTTCATGCATAGTTATCATCACAGACAGAGTTCTGTCGAAAACGACATTTACACTTCAGTGCGCTGTCAGTGGACGTACACTGGTGTGCAATTTGGTCCTATACCGCAACTATCGGTGTTATGTCGACCAAATAAAAAGTATTCGTTCGTGGCCCTCTGCTCAAAATACACGGTGAAAAGTTGGAGAGTGCCCTGGAGGCGAAGTAGCCTGAACATTCATTGGTGCTAGTTATTTTTACTCAGAGATTTTTTTTAAATACGTAAAATATCAGCTTTGAAATGTCGCAACCTTTTGCCTTTTTTATAACACCTTACAAAAGGGTAAATTGGGGTTGATAAGTTTGTATGAAAATGAGTCGTCGCATAGTTTTTACAATGTTGCGTCCCACCTATCTGCAGCCGTAAGTGTAACATGAACCGGAACATAAAAACCGGCCAAGTGCGAGTCGGACTCGCGCACACAAGGTTCCGTACAAACTTGAAGGTGTGTATGGTATGTATGTACATCTCGAACAAACTTAACTTTGACGTTGGAAAACTGTTGTCTCTAAAAATCGACATAGGTCGCGGTTAGTTTCCCAACTGCAATTAGGTAACTGAAAATGTACGGTTTTCAGATTTTGCCTTTACTTGTGCTCTATGCTTCTTGTCAAATTTCATGATTCGAGGCCCATGGGAAGTACCCAACCCAATAGGTTTTGTTTCTCTTGAGAGTGCGGCATAAATGGTCGTATCCTTTGATTGCGTTGACTTAGAATTTTTTTGTTGATTTTTTCACTGCTCCGAGGTATTGCAGGCCTGAGTATTTGATATTAATTTCAGCTAGATACCTCAATGCGTTCCTGAGAAAAAGGGTTTTGACAGATGGACAATTAAGTGATCCTATAAGGGTTCCTTTTTTCTTTTTGAGGTACTGAACCCTAAAAAACGAGGCAGAATCTGAATAAATAAATGTTTTTTTCAGGATTGTATAAGTACAAAATTAGGCCTACATGGAAGAATCTTAATATTCGCTCACAACTTGATCAAGTAGGTTCGTCAACTTGGGGCAAAGTTTAAAAACTTCTTATCGAGATGTTTTCGTTCCGACATCAGAGATCAGTCTTCTCGTTATACAGGGTGTAACGGAACTGCTTCTGACAATGGAAAAGATCAACTTTCTTCAAGGAATCAATCTGCGAATCTGCCTAGCATTTTCCAAACTATCTTGGGGTCGGCTTCCAGTCTAACCGGATGCAGCTGAATACCATTATTTTACATGGAGCGACTGCCTATCTGACCTCCACAACCCAGTGCCTGGGTAATACGATACCCCTTGATAAGACTGGATGCCAGATTTTCGGACATCTGACGACCCGTAACGACTGTCGAAGTTCCACGACTGACAGCCGCGACCAACTTAACATGCTTTTTTTTATAGATGGTCGCCCATCCATAGACCAACCCTGGCAAGCGTAGCTTTACCTTATGGATCGACCCGTGCGGCTGTTATTACTTTAGCCACGAGCTCCTCCTTCAAGGAAATCATAGCAAATTTTCAAAAATAAAAGTTATCATCAGCTGATCAAGTTAGTAAGGGAGGACCAATTTTTTGTTTCAGAATTGACTATGAGTTTCTGGTAGAAAGAAGTTATTGTTTCTATGAGCACAAGCAGTATTTAAAATACACCCTGTATGGTTCTTTTATGGTATCTAGAATAATCTGTCTGTTAGCCGTTAGCTTCGAAAGTGGAAGAATAGATAAATCAAATAGAGCACGATTTATTACCCATGAGTGTTTGTAATAGTTTAAATTTATACGCGGATGAAAATTTTATTGATGGTTTGAACGTCCATCATATTTTAGAGCGGATTTTGTTGTCCAAACATCAGTGTTACTGGAAATTGCTGGATGAAACTTGATAGTTCTGAATGCATGGGCTTATTCTTTAGGGAGACCAATGGATCCTGACCACTGCCAACCATGACGTTGACAACTGTTTCGAGAGCCAACTTGATAGAAAGTAGTTGTTGGGTTTTCGAATTGGCTCCCAACCTTACAATATCGTCATATCTCAAATTGTCAAAATTTTGAGTATTACAAGTTTGAATGTCTTAACTGCAGGGCAAATGGATTTCGATGATATCTATAAATTATTTTTGCAATGGGCATGTGAAAAATACCTTTTTTTTCATAGACAAATTATCAGATGACTTCTTCCGGAAGGAATTTATTAGAAATTATTGGAATCAAGTATAGGCCACAATTTTAGGACCCTTTAATATTGGGGTTTTTAACCAGTGGTGCTTGGCAACTGGGCTTACCCCAGTTGTAAATATCCCCTTTGTACCTAATGGCCTAGCTTTGTTCTGTCTCCCGCTTGATTAGGAGGGAAGAGGAAATTATGTTTTCTTACTCCTCCGCTGTCTTTTCTGATTAATTTCTTTGCGTGACCCAAGACAGTTTAATCGTTTCATCGAGTTTTATTGCCTCGGCGTTTTTTTCTGGTGGTCGCCACTGTTGATTCTTGCTTACAGAAAGTACAGTGGTTTGGGAATAGAGAGGAGGGCCTGTCCAAAAAAAAAAAGACTTCTTCCGCTCTAGGTGGAGTGGGAGAGACGAGATGTCAGACTCTTAGACGTGACTAAAACCCACCCGTGTTTTTTCAGCTTCCGTTTACGTTCCAGGACCGCGATGACTATTTCGAATACTCCCGTGACAAGGAGAAGAATATCTCAAGTGTTTTTAATTACCACTGCAATTAAGTGGCATTACTGTGAAAAGTATGGGTACCACAGAAATAACTTTGAAGGGAAAACTTCTACGAACGAGCCTTAAGCAAGAACCTCCACTACTGCTGAATCTTGGAATAATACAAAATTTCCAGATATAAGAAACTTATAGATCTAGAACTAGGTTAACAGGGAAATTGCTTAGTAGCCAATCAGCATAGGCTGGTAATTGCAGTTCGTCAGACTGATATGGTAAACCTGTATTGGATTTATTCCCGTCGCGCGTCTAGTTAGCCGACACAGTAGATTTTTAATTGTTTACGGCCCATGCGTTGTTCGCCAGACAGGCAAGAGTATACAGGGTGTAACAGAAAGGTGTGGTCATATTTTAAGAACTGCATCTGCCCATCGCCACACCTGACTGGCCCATATGACCACACCTTTCCCTTACACCCTGTAGAGGCTTTTTTTTGAAAAAAAAAAACGTTGCCCCACATTATGAATTATTCCTGTATCGTGGGTGCGTTCTCAAACATGTAAACTCACATACACATAGAAGACACCCAGACCCGGAACAACTATCTGTAGGCCATACAAATATTTTTTTCTGTGCGGGGATCGAACCCGCGACACGCAGCGCAGCAGCCGAATGCTTAACCACTGCGCCAAGCTGGAAAAAAAAGACCGTGCCGGCTTTCATTTATGCACACAAAAGTGTAGAGGCGTTCATCAATACCTTAGGCATTTTGATGATGCAGAGACAAATAGTGGTAGGTACAATATTAAGAGAAATAAAGCTACAAAAATATACAAATAAACCGTAAGTTATCGTACAATAAAATAAATTTAATACTCAAATAAATAAAGTAACTAAATTAATTAACTTTCAATTACCACAAATAGACAGTTGGAGAACATGAGCGCCGTGACGATACTACTACGACTACCTACAAATGAGCTGGCGAACCAATGCGGTTTCCACATCAGGAAGTTTTTTTAGGTTAACTTAACCTAAAGGTTGAGGTAACTCGCTTGGTGTGTGTGTGACTTAGTAATAAAACAGTGTTATAAAACATGTATTTATTTAGACAGCTCAACGAATAGGTATTGTGGTGTAAATATGGAGTAAAGGTTTAAAGTTACGGAAATGTATTAGGTACTTAACTTTTAAGTTGTCGATTTATAAAAGATTAACTTTGAGCAATGATGACTTCAAAGAAACAAATCAATTACTAATTTCGAAAAAGAAATAACATGCCTTAGGTAATTATAAAGTTTATTTGGACTAAGGATACTCGTATTATGACAATCCAAAGTTATCACAGTTTAAAGTGTGGAGTTTCTAAGAACCAAAATGCTCTGTCTCTAATACACATTGCATGAATGTTATTAAATTTTAATAATACAATTTAGCGGTCAAACGATAAAAAAAAACAATTAGTGAAGACTTCACAAACTAGCACTTCGCCCGCGACTTCGTCCGCGTAGATTTCAAAAATGTATACCCTATGACACTCACACATAACGTGGCTTTCTATTGGTAAAAGAATTTTCAAAATTAGTTCTGTAGTTCCAGAGATTACCCCTACAGCCTCACAAACTCACAAACTTTACCTCTTTATAATATTAGTATAGATAGTAGAAAGTTCACTGATGAGATAATACATTAATATCAGTTTAAAACTTAAATAATTCACATGTTGTATATATAGCTTCACTCTTCAAAATTGGAGTGTCATAACACATGGAGTCCGTTACCAAAACGCATCAAAAGCTACTGAATTGTCTGAAAATCGGCGTGCGAACCGTTGGAATAATTAATTAGCATCTAAATCCAACCATGGAACTCATTCGCCAACTCCATTTTACTATTTTCGTCAAAATTGGAGCAATAAATCTGCGGCTGCATAAGACATGAGATACCAACATCATTCTAAAATTCTCATTACCCAAGCTAAGGTGCTTAGTAAACGAATTTATTACATTTCAATTTTATAAAACCTATATTAAATGAGCCTGACACTCATAAAATATTAAGGCTTTAATTTACGGTGTAACTCGAGCCTACTACGAAAACAAATCGAGTAAAGTTGTGACTTGTTCACTTTGAAGTTTATTTCGGTACTTTCTTTAGAATTTCCGACAAGGAATTAGCCGTAACAGATGACGCAAATTGTAAAGAAGCTTTTCATCGGGTATGACCCGTGTTGGTAAGGCGCTTGATGGCGGCACATGAAAAGTGCCTAAACTGCGTAAATCGTTAACTCATTTCAAGGTGGATGTATCGTGTGAAAAAAATGTCCTTCGTGTCGTATTTCTTAAGACCAGTGATCAATGGGCAATGGTCACGCAGCTGTGGCACGCGACGCTCGTCCGCCTCATACCTCAGCCCACCTTCTGACACCTCGCTTTCTAGATTACAAACATAAAAATACCGCCGTGCCTCTTCATTACCTACCACTTAATTTAATAGAACCTACCTTTTCATTCCGCCGGTGGATCGTGTGTAATTGAAAGCCTCATTTGTATGTATTTCTGGGTTGTTATGAGACTTAAGTTGTGTCTACAGTGCGGAGCGCCGATGTACTCGTAAATTAAATGCACGCTTATATTTCCTGAAATTAAAGAGGGATTTAAATGCCGAGTCCTTTTTACTGAAGATAAAAAGTACGGTACACAGGTTATTAAAGTTGTATTTATGATGCTGTAATACTTCAAACAAATGTTGGAAAAACGTTACGTAATTTTGTGGAAATCCTTCAGAGTAGCTCAGAGTGGCTATCGATTCCAAAATATGAATTAAGCATATCGCACAGAAACCATAGCGTATTATGAAGAAAAATGCGCAGTAAATAAGCTCACGTAGAACAATATTGCATAATGTTTACGAGGTTTCATTATGTATTACTTTTGAAGTTACAAACTGTGAGGGTAATGCTGGAGTTTCCTTTGAAATTAAAGCACACAGTGTTAATAACCTTTGTTCAATGTTATGACGTCGAAAATAGATTGAATTGTGTTCGAAAAGTCTACTATTAATACACTACTGATACTGGTACGAGATGATCGAATATTGATGCTTTTTAGGTGTGTAAAAATAACTTAAAATTTAATCTGTCGAGGATGCCGATACTATCACTCAAGTCTAACACCCGTAGAACTGATCAATTAGATCTCGAGTGTCCCAAGTCATACATCTAAAACTTTGAACTCCTGTATGAAACACCAATCACAATCCTGATTTTAAAGACATCCTTATCTTTTTCAATGAACACGAGGGAAAATCCCCACTATCACCGACTTTATTATCAAAACAAAATCTTCTTCGTGTTCACTCCACATCGTACAACCCAACCATCAGCCATAGAGTAGCAAAATATTATAGAACCGAAAATGAGATGACAGCTGTATCGTCATCGCACTAACTAGTTATCCAATTATCTGTTTGTACCTAATGTTTATGTATATTTGTGTATTGAGTTTATTCATATGAGTAACATTTTTTCTGTAGTTTATATCTTTGTATTTACATAAAGTAAAGCGTCTGCCTGGGTTTGAACTCACGACCTACAACTTGTAAGTCGCGTGCGTTACCACTAGGCCACACCTCACAGTGTAAATTATTTCATCACCACTACTCTCAAAACGGTGAAGGAAAACATTGTGAGGAAACGGGCATGTCCTAGAACCAAAAAATCGAAGACATGTGACATCCACCAACCCGCAGTGGGTTCGCGTGGTGGAGTATGGCCCACACCCACATTCACTCACAGTGAGGAGGCCAGTGCTCCAGCAGTGGGGACATTAAAAGGCTGATGATGATGATGATGATGTTTGTATTCGAAAAAATATTAATCACGTTTAATTTTTTGTATTGCACCTACTACAATTTGTCTCTGCATCTTCCAAAGGTTGACTGGTAGAAATCGCCTGAGGCATTAAGTCCGACATGTGTGATGACAAAACGTTGCTAATTACACTATCTACACACACGCACATCTTGCAACACGAAGTGCGTTATGACTGGTTTAGACCAAGCGAACAAACGCGAAAGAGTCTTATGGATATTACACCTTTTTTACTCGTACTGACTAAAACCCACTCCTGTTCGACGGCAAGCTACCCACTACTCGCCATCCGCAGGCTCGCGTATGGATATTACACCTAGGATGAGCATTTGTTAGCGTTTCATTCTGAGCTCGGACACGCGTCGGTATGATAAAAGGAAAATACAAGTGAAGAATTAGCGGCATGGTATCGCAATCGATGATACAACCCTGACTGTTCTAAAATTTTCTTAGGCCCCGAAACAATATTTACTAAGGATAAATCAGAAGAGGTATAGATAGATTGTTAGATAAGAGATTCCTTTTCCGCAACTAGACTTCCATGCGGTCCATTGTGCGTGGGGGTTATATCCCCACGGTCTACCAAGAAGCACAGAAACTCTTTGGGAGCTTTACAGGCTTGTTGGAGCGAGCTTACTACTCCATCAGGAGAGGAAGAGGATCAGGAGAGGCTTCTATACATCTTTATATCCTTATTCTATGCACCGGTACGTACAAAGCGTACCTCCCTCTTCTCATTAAAAACGTCAACAGAGCAAGCGCCGTCTCCCATACAAATGCATAGTGTCATGTGAAGTCATTAGCCAGTAATCACGTGACGAGATTGCAGCAGTCTTTTGTTTGTTCCTCATCCAACCGTATACACGATAAACTTTTGTCCTCTGTACAACCGTTGCATTACCGGGGCATGTAAACTTTCATTTCGTCTTCCTGTTGTTCATTTAAATCGATGATGGCTGGCACACTGAACAGGTCTTTCTTTTATTTTACCTTAGGTTTTGTTTAGTTGTTTTCATCTCCTAGAAAGTAAATTGTACCTGGAGCTTGATGTCGACCTTCGGTGTTTATTTGGCGTTTTACCGCAGACCATTGTCCACCTCATCTTGCGCTGCATGCTCTGTTGCCTGTTCACGTGAGGACCTTCTGGCTGTGCCAGCGAATGTTATTGCCGTGGCTGAATGTGTTGTTGCGTGTGTGTTTTTAAATATGTTTGGCTTTGTAGGGCCAAACATTATATTTAAAAATTAAATTTGAAATCGACACGCTAAGAAGAAGAAGATGAATTATTTTTACCCTTAATATGCTCTTAACTCAAAAGTATTTTGAATAAACATTCCTTAAACTGCATGAACTTTTAAGTTGATTTGAATGACAAGATTCATCTCAATTCTAGTACTCGAGCAATGTCCTGTTCTAAAGTAAACTATCTACTGTCTTAAAAATTGGATAACCAAAAAAGAAAAAGCGTTCAGGCCTCTATCTACCAGGACGACGATGCGACAACCCTTATTGACCCACGCTTTAACAAATAAAAGTCACCTTTACAAACAATTCCGTTTGCGTTTCGTGAAACGATTTTAATACTTCGTTTTAGATTGTCAAAGATAATAAAAACTTAAACGAAAAACGCGACAAGTTTTATAGTCACGTTGATAGTGAAGAAACTATAAACGTTTAAAAAGTAAGGCTTCCGTAATGAGGGGACATGATGAGTTTATTGACTTACTTAGTAAAAATCAATAAGACGAGGTACGAGCGTGGGTTTAAGACGCCTAGTTAATTCTGACGAATCCGCAAATCTCTAGCGAATACGGATCACATGATCATTAAGATATCTGACGACGAGTCCTCGAGACAGTGCTTACTCTGCGGAGCTTTTGTGATATGCCGTAATTAATAGGCTTAATATTTCATACACTTCCTGAGGATTTTCGCTAATTTTCTCCGTCGACGATACGTTTACGTAGATTACCCTGTGCTTAGCAAAGACACCATCAGTCAAGATTAAGAAGAACTGGAAATAACTGCCGCTCTTTAAAAGCGTTACCTTGTTCCGTCCGCTCATTAAGGTAACTTCGTTAACATAATAAAAGTCATCTCGAACGTTATTACGTTTTAGTTAGACAAACGTGTTTCTTGATTGTCGGCTGTTTAGGAAGTTTGCAACGTTATGTTTTCTTTTAAGAAAATTTGCGTGGTAATTAATGTGTCTACATTTAGCTCTGCTTATAATTAGGTAGGTAACTAAAATTCAAAAGTGAGTGTCACTTTTCTCGGTAGGTTCACTAATACAACGCAAAAATCCCCCTACATTATTTTCGTACATTTTGTATAAGCCATTACTCACACACTAATAATAACAAGCGGGACTGAAATACGTTGCTGCGGCCCGCCGCGCCGCGTTTGTAATGTGCGCTTAGCACCTAAGTGATACGGGTGAGATGACTTTTCTGCTGTGTTTTATGTAGGTACCTAGTGTCCGACCGAAAATGGATTTTCAACCGAAAACGTTTTCTTTTTTGGCCGAGGACCTTCGGCTTTAGTCTTATTTTCGGCCGAAAACAAAAATGCCTATAAACCTCGCTTTACAACTTCAATACAAGATCGCATCCGTTTCGGTCGACTGAGTGGAACCATGAGCGGACCCGATTCACCCCAAAGTTAGCCGAACGTCACCTGATATTGCTGAGCTTGCGAAGTATGCCGAATGACGCACGACAATTCACGAAATTCTGATTTTCGGCTTGGCCAAGGTTCATCTGGTTTATGGCCGAAAAAGAAAATATGGCCAAATCATGATTTTTTATTCAAAAATGGCCGAAAATGAAAACGAAGTCAGCAGTTTTATGACAATGTACCAGTGATTTTCCGAACTTCAAGCTTTGCGCCGGCATTAATTGCTTAGCCACTGCTACAGCGACTCTCAACAAAAAAAAATCTTCTGTACTTTACAAACAACATTCCCACACATTCACATGTTAATTAATTTCAATCAAACACTACTGCTGTTAGTTGGAAATACCAGAGTGGCGTACTTAATTAATTTGTAAAACAGCCATGAAAGCCCCGTGACACGTTAATTGACTGTTATTGTTAAAATAACGAGTTCAAATTAATTATACTGTAACGTTTATCTGTTAGACTGCGAATTTAGTAGTAGATATCGTAAAACTAGATGTCAAATATGATTTTGAATAATTTTAGTGTTTATGTATTTGAATTAGTAGGCAATAGTTGGCAGGAGCAGTGGTGGCCAAACCCAGACAAACGCTATACTTTGTGTAAATTATTTCATCATCACTGCTCTGAAAACGGTGAAGAAAAACATCGTGAGGAAAGGTTGGCGGATGTCTCATGTCCTAGAACCAAAAATGCCAAGACATGTGACATCCACCAACCCGCATTGGGCCCGCGTGGTGGATTACGGCCGGCACCCTCACACAAAGAGGAGGCCTTTTTTTTTTTTTGGGGGGTGGGAAATCATCCAATAACTTCTTCCGCTCTAGGGTGGAGCGGAAGGGCGTGTCAGACTCTTACTGACTAAAACCCACCGGCGAGGTAACTCTTTCGAATTTATCCTCAACCCCCGGGCAGGCATCGGCCATGACGGGCCCCTTCTCTTTGCTGACAACTCTTAGAGGCGCGCGTGGAACACTACGCGTTGTCGACTCTCGGGCCTGGTGCTGATCGGGCGGCGAGTTACCCACTACTCGCCGTCCGCAGGCCCAGGTCTACGGTGCCCGGAGATCATCTCGCGGCGTCCGAACCCCCTGGCGACTCGGCTGTTGTCGAGTCTCCTTAACGTATGCCGCCTCCCTCTTCGCGAGCATTACTGCTTCGCAGAAGGAGGAGACGGCTGCCCATTCCCTCTCACTCCGTACCATGGCCTGAACCAGGGCACGGCGCGACAGGTCGCTGCCACCTATCGCATCCACGAGGACACGGCGGTGCTCTGCCCAAGCGGGGCAAACCTCCACCGTGTCCTCTGGGAAGAGGAGGCCTGTGCCCCAGCAGAGGTGAACATTAAAAGGCTGATGATGAGTTGGCTACATTTTTATGATTAATACTATGTGACTATTCGGTCACTTCGATCGCAGTGGCCAATCTCAACGGAGGCGGAGATAAGTCACATACGCAGGAGATATTATAGTGCACAATTGTGTGTGCAAACTACCGAGCACAGGTGCACTCTCTGTTACTTTATTTTTTTAGTCCGACGGGACGGCAATCCGAATGACCGGGAAGAGATCAGGCGAGGTACGCGGACATCATACCGCCAACTTCTAAACTCTGTGCTGCTACACAGTCATTCTTAATGGAAAAACTCCAGGCGCTTTTTGCTCGATCTGGTTATCGAACCCAGGACTTCACGCTCAGCAGTCGCACTTGTGGCCACGAAACTAACCATTGTTACTGTAATTGTTACACATCTATAATAATTTGCTATAGACCTATGTTACAGCTTCTGTAACGACAATAATAATCGTTAAATGAATGTGACAAATTAATCGATTTCGATTAAGTGATTGGTTGAACGATTTCTGATAAAGAATCACTTGTGACCAATTTATGACGCGTCGATTATTTATTATTTATTTCCAGAAACTGGATGAGTTTTGCAAAAGAAACCGGCCAAGTGTGAGTCGGACTCGCACAAGAAGGGTGGCGTACCACAAACTTAAAAATAAACCAAATAAACACTTTTTTTTGTACTGGATAAATTATCGGGGGCTCCCTAGGGAACCCCCTTTAATTTTTTTTTTTTATTATTTTGTTGTTATAGCGGCAACAGAAATACACATTCTGTGAACAACTGTGTAGCTATCACGGATCATGAGGTACAGCCCGCTTACTGACAGACGGACAGCGGAGTCTTAGTAATAGGGTCCCGTTGGTTACCCTTTGGGTACGGAACCCTAATAATACTCAAGAATGTAAGCACCCTTGGTTGACTGGTAGAGAATGCCACAGGAATTAAGTCCAGCTTTGTACTTTTGTTGCATAAAGTTTTAATATATAAATAAAAGTATGTTCAGAAATACGCTTGTATTTTTTCAGCATTTACAGCTCCCGAAAAACCTATTGACCCAATAATGTACACTTTCCTTTCCGAAATCGTTGAGCTGTCCGGCCCTTGAATTTATCTCAATAACAGAAAACTAAACGGGCACGGTATCGCGTCCGGTGTCGATACGACACGGAGCAGACTCGACACGCGACGTGACGGAACCTGCGATAAGATAACCGGTCGAATTAAAACCGGGATATACTAGTTTGACATGAAAGGGTAGCGGGCCTGTGGACACTTAAATAGCAAAGATAGTTGAAAAAATAGGCAAAAAAAATCCGTACCTTTTTATTTAATAGTTTTATCCATTTTTGCTAATATTATAAAAAAGGTAGAATAGTTTGTTTGTATGTTTGAAAAAGATAAGCTCTTATAATTCTGATCCTAGTCGGATCAGAATTATAAGAGCTTATCTTTTTCAAAAAATGTTTAACTGTTCACGTTCAACAGTATTTTCGAATGACCTAGGATACTTTTATGCCTGAAAGTGCACGAAGTCTGTGGAAATATCCATGTTATGAAATCGCGAAAAAATAATCAAATCAAATCAAAAATCAAAATCAAATCATTTTTATTTCAGGCCTAATGACCCATATAAAAAAATTAAAAATATTACAAAATTAAATTATTAGGTAATCATTAAATTCATTAATTTTAAATTATTACAAAATTAAATGCAATTAAATGAAATTATCATCATTTCATTTAATTAATTAAATGTCTTTGGGGTAGATAGGTATAACGATTTTATACAGTTTAAAGTGATTTTTTTTTTAAATGAAAAAATAATTAATTAAATTTTTTCATTTAAAATGTCTTTGGGATAACGATTTTATACAGTTTAAAGTGAAAAAAAAACTTTTTTTTTTCAAAAATTAGGAAAAAGCCGACGAAAAATTCCAACGCTAGGGAGTCCAGAATCATGTACTGAATCACTAGTACACGTATGTGCGTTCATGTACCTTACACCCTGTATAGAGCAGTGTTTTTCAATCATTTGAGAACGCGATCCCTTCTTTTGTAAAAAAAAATATGGCGGCCCCCGAAGACCTGGGTTGGACCAGCAATCCTCGCATTTTACTTTTACCTGCCTTGCCACCACGAGCCCATAAGCTCCTGGAAACTTTGGAAACCTCCTGGAGGTCGCGACCCACAGTTTGAAAAACACTGCTACAGAGAAAACCGTATTATTTTGAGATATACCTAAGCAACGTGTTAAGTTTAACACTGACTGTTTCGTTTTGGCTAGCTTTCAGTAGTAAAAATTTGGTCAAAAACACATAAGCGTATACTTTTGACCTATAATCAAAATCTTTGCAAATAAAAGCCATATTTTTCTCTAGTTTCAGAACTTTGTGAAACGTATTCTATATTAAAACTCTATCCGTATATCTAGGTTAAAACCCTATAAAGCTTTAGCAAACGATAGTATCGCCTGTGTGTGGCCCATGAGTACCATTAAATAAGTTCATTTCCTTTTTTCTTAACTAAATTACTCGGTCGGAACACATTTTCGTATTAGTTGGTTAACATGTAAATTAGACTACGTTAACTTTTCTTGTTAAGTATTTTAAACCTGCATGGAAGGCGGACTTAGCTACTAAACATTTTTGTACCTTTTTTAAGACAGATTTTGCTGTGACTGTGTATATTATGCATTGTTTAAAGTCTTTTGGATAATCATTATTTTAAGAGTTTCATTTGTCCCCATGACAGTTTAGATTTTTTTTTTAATTATGAGAGGCAAAATAATAACATATGTGGGTATAATAGGCACTTTTTTTTGTGGGTTAGGAAATCATCCAACGACTTTGACAACGCCCTCCCGCTCTGGGTGGAGCAGGAGGGCGTGTCAGACTCTTACTGACTAAAACCAACACCTGTTCCTTCCCTGCCTGAGTGCCCAGGGGTGCGGTAACTCATGTTGAGAATTTATCCGCTACCCCTAGGCACCTGCCAAGTTGTTTTGGGATTAGGTATTGTGCTTGTGCATAAAAATCTAAAACACAGAAGTAGGTAAATATTTTTTTTTAATTTGCCTGCCTAGCCTTTTGCCGACTATCTTGGGGTCGGCTTCCAGTCTAACCAGGTGCAGCTGAATACCAGTATTTTACATGTAGTGACTGCCTATCTGACCTCCACAACCCAGTTACTGGGTAATACGATACCCCTTGGTAAGACTGGTTGTCAGACTTTCGGGTTTCTGAAGACCCGTAACGACTATCAAAGATCCTCGATTGATAGCCGGGACCAACGGCTTAACGTGCTTTCCGAGGCACGGAGGAGTCTCGGTATGTAAAGATGGACTATAATTACGCCGTGTCAATGACCGCCACCGCTGTGTCGTGGAAACAGAAAAATCTTCCCACAACCACAAAACCATCTTTGTGCAACGAATCAAAGAATAAACCCACGGGGTGTTCGTTTTATACCTACCTCACTACACGTTTATGTAAACCACATTTACAAGGTACTCGTACATTTTGCGGCACAAGTTCAAACGTCGTACCTAGACAGCTCCTAGCCTCATACATTATTTAGGCATAGGCAGTCACGTATTTTTCGAGTAGTTCCAGTCTGCTTTTGCTTATGAATAAATGAAGGAAAAAATGTTGGTAGCAATAGCCTGAAGATTCAACGGCGAGTGAACTTTTCTTTAAATTTTCCTGTTTTGAGCAAGGATAAGGGAAGTAGTTATGTGCATTTTTTATTTTATTTTAATGTGGGTATGTAATTTGTCTTAAGAATTTTTTTGCAAAAGGATATTTATGAATGATAATAGAAGAACGTGGTCGCTCACAATGGGCCTCATCAGAAGGCTTAGTCACCCAAAGGGCAACGGAGAGGGCTATGCTCGGCGTTTGCTTGCGTGATCGAATCAGAAAAGAAGATATCCGCAGGAGAACTAAGGTTACCGACAAAGCCCGTAGAATCACCAAACATATCACAAGGTGGACCGATGACCTGGTGAGGGTTGCGGGTAACCGATGGATACGAGATGCAAAGGACCGGTCGTTGTTGCGACACTTGGGAGAGAGGCCTCCTCAAGTGTCTATGTGAAAGGATACGAGATGCTGGACATAGATATGTCCAGAAGTGAACGTCGTTCGGCTTAAATGATGATGAATAGAAGGAAACGGTTAAGGTACCTAAAAGATTTGGTATCGCTGCGCCTCTATACTTTTTTATAATCTACCTCTGTTTTATGAACTTCGTCATAAAACCACACAAGAAAAACACACAGAAATAAACTACAAAATAAATTAAAATTCATGCCAACCAGCCAGCCAACTTCATGGTTATCAAATTAAGTGGTCTCTAAACAAACATGCATACATTTGGTACGCAACGAGAATAGAGCACTTCGCTGTTTTACTCCCTCCAAATAAAATCAAAATTATGTAAATAGCTTATTCACTCAAGTGTACCTAAATATTTTCCAGCACAAAATGCAAGGCTACATTGAAACAAATCTTCCTTTTTATTAGAGCCATGAGCGTGGAGATGTATTTTATTGCAACTTTGAAATATGCCCGACCGTTTCGGTCGAAGTTTCGAGAAACTAAATTCTCTTCTTAGTTGAAAGATCAAAAACGGGGTTTGCTGTTATCCTACTTTATGTTTTGAGAGTGTAATTTTGTACAATTGGATACTGTTACTCATGATCCCATTTAGGAATATTCCGTCGAAAGTAGAGCAACATTCGACTCAGATCTTACGGATTCGTTGCACGACTGAGATTTTAAATCTGTCAGATCTGACACTGACGATTTTTGGATAGTTTTTTAATAAGCCCGGGGCATAGAAAAGAGAAACCTTCGGTTCAAATCAGGGTTAAGAATTTCTGCAATGTAACAGTCAAGGGCTAACTGAGAAGAAGGGGGATAAAAGAGACCGAATTAGCCGTATTTGGCTAGGTATGTGTTCTACAATGCACCCGTGCCGTAACTAATGTTGTCTAATTTGACAAGCTTGGGTTCGCAGCAGAAAAACCCGGGACAGGGGTCGTAAATCCGGACGACAACATTGCCAGGGCTGCCCCACGAACATTCTTACAAATTTTTGCAACCGTAAACGTATTTTAACTTGACTCTAGCGTAACATTTACTTTGTTCTCCGCAAAGCGACGATAATGAGAGGATGTGAATTTTAGCTGTGTCTACTGTCGACGTTGTTCGTTACATTGTGTCGAGTCAGTGAAATTAGGAATGAAAGACAATTTTCTTTGCTTATGACGAACTTTAATCTTTTGTATTGTTTTTAAGAGAAATTGCTTTTTTTTCTAAAAACCGATCTATTTTTAATAGTAAATACAAAAAAAATACAATCCTATTTCCGATGTATCTATGTCAGACATCAAACGTCAAATCATTTCTCCATTTCGTCACGTAAAAAAACCATACCATCTCCCGCACTCCAGCGGTTGGCAACGCATACGGAACAACATTTCGTACTATACACAAAAAGGTACATCAATCATTCTTATACCCCCGAGGCATCGGTAGCGGTAGTAGTTGCTAGGTAATAACAATCGGAAGCGGGTAGTCTGTTGAATTACAGGGGCGGGCCGCCCTCTATTGCCTTCCAAGCAAACAAAGTTGCAATAAACCCGACCAAGACGACTGTAACGCTCGTACTATCTTAATAGCGCTTTTATCCATCGGGCTGGGTTACACATGTCGCTTTGTGAACGTCTAGAGACTTTGTCTACTTCACTGCATTTTATTTTCAGCTTATCTGTTTCAGATATTGGCGATAAGGCTCCAACTTCGACTATTGGGTGTTTTATTCGCTTCCCATTCCTTTCTAACAGAATAATAGACAGTATTTGGATCAAGAGCTTGCATTTCGACTTAGAATATAAATTATTGGATTTCTGGTTACCTATTCTGCTTCTTCTATAAAATTTTGCGCAGTGAATAAAAAGTTCTTGAAATACATTCCAAGTGAGTTACTTACTGCGAATCTAATTAATTTTACGGAGAAAATACTACTGGTAATGAAAAACGGTTATTTCTATGCGTTTTTACTACTTTGCAATCTTTAAGCGTTAGTTTTGTTAGTTGACTTTAATAATAATTATTGATAATGAATTAGTGATTGAAGTAATAAGTGGAAGTTTCAGAAACAACAATAGGATCATGGTGAAAATAAATAGTCGCGTCCGGAGAGTTCTTAAATCATAATATTAGTCTTCGCTTACAACATTAATTAAATTTGAAATACGTTTGCACATTTAAATTAATTGAATTAAACTTTACATGGGATTAAGTGAGATGAAATTATAACTAACGTAATGTTATGATGAATGTATTAATAAGTATTTTGAAAAAATAAGAAAGTAATTTTGGTAACATTATCGATTGATGCAGGAGACAGTGGTTTTTGTTTTCGGATAAAGCAAGAGGGTAACCCCCCCTAACCCCCCCCCCCACCCCTCCCCCCCCTAACCCACCCCTAACTGTTTTCTAATCTAATATTATGGAATAAAATTACAGGGCAACTAACAAAACTAAGTTTGGGCCGACGGCCCATGAAGAGGTAACACTGTTCGATTATATATAATAAACATCAAAGTAGGTACTTATTCGATTACAAATAATATTTAAAAACTATTTTTTTTAGGGTTTCGTACATCAAAAAGAAAAAACGGAAGCCTTATTGGATCACTTTGTTGTCCGTCTGTCTAACTGTCTGTCAAGACCCTTTATCTTGAAAACGCGTAGAGGTATCGAGTTGTAATTAAAACAATATACTTAGTCCCTTGAAGCTGTGAAAAAATTAAACTTCTAAGCTAACGTAAAAAAAAAGATACGGCCGTCTATGCCACAAAAAACGTATATTTCGACTATCTCAAGGTTTCAAAATTTATAGGGTACTTCCCGTTGACCTAGAATCATCAAATTTGGCAAGAAGCATTGGCACAGAGCACAAGCAAAGGGAAAAATCCAAAAACCGTAAAGAAGGATGGCGTGTTTGGCCCCACATTATTTATAAATTAACAAAGAGCCATTCACTTGTAAGTATATATTTATTATAAATGAGTGTTTATAAGAGGATTATATAAAAAGTATTGAGTCACTAGAAGATGGGGATCAAAAGTTAGAAAAGATTTTTATTTACTTAAAAATGAGTCACTAAACGCACGGTAACGCACCATGTTATTGTGTGGCAGTTACTAAACGCACCATATTTCGAATTACATTCCAACCTACTCATAATATGATTTATGTTGTTACTATTGTCAACGTTTACGCTTGTCTTTTTTTTTTAATATAATACATGTAAAATATAATAAATAAAACCAGTCTTTAGAAGGGATCTTGGTCGCAACTAGACACGTTGAGTCAATTAAACTTAAATCTACATAAATTCTAACTAAGCTGAGACATCGTCTCATCTAGAGACTATGTCTCAGCTTAGTTTTTAGCCAATAATTATTATAGTTTCATTCGTTCTTCAAATTAGTCAACCTATGCTATATTCTAACTTTAGTTCCTAGCTCCCAGACGTATTTTTTATTTTAAGTAGGCAAGTCTAGATAGGTACCTCCTACCTATATATTCTCCAGTCAGATGCATTAACCACTATAGTGTATTTCTATTCCGATTGAACACCTTTTTGATACTAATAAGCGTTATTTGATTAGTTTTAGGTGATAACGCTTTAGCTTGCGTATCTTTTTTCTCCCATCTTCTACAACTTACTGCCCATTGGCTTTTTTGCTAGTTTTATAAAGTTCTATCACTAGTTATAAGTTTCCATACTGCACGTTACTCCTAACAGTGGGTCCAATTCTACATACATTCTCGCCAGCCTCCTTTGTAATTGCATCACAAAAAAAAAATATGATTACAAACTTATTTGCTGATAATAAACTGACCGCGACCTATGTCAAGGTATCCACAACAGTTATCCAACGGCAAAGTTAAGTTCGTTCAAGATTCAATTCCCGTGACAGACGAACTATTTACATACAAACGGAACCCTCGGTGCGCGAGTCTGACTCGCACTTGGCCAGTTTTTTTATATTTATTACAAAAATTGTATAACATACTAAATTACTGTTTTAGCTTACACATCTTGTAGTAACAGTAACGGCTGTTCTATCTCTGAAAGAATTTACCCTAATTCTTGGATTGTCAAAATATTTAATTAAAATATGATCTCAAGTTATTACACCAGAGGGAGTCACAAATAACACAATTAATTATTTACTTACTAAGTCATACGAGAATGTTATTAAATCCTACAAATATTATAAATGTGAAAATTTGGATGGCTGTTTGTTTGTTACTCAGTCACGCCAGAATGGCTGAGCAGATCTGTATGAAATATAGCATAGAGATAGGTTATGGTCTTTTTTTTAACCGACTTCAAAAAAAGGAGGAGGTTCTCAATTCGACTGTATTTTTTTTTATGTGTGTTACCTCATAACTTTTTACTACGTGAACCGATTTTGAAGATTTTTTTTTTATTTGAAAACTGTTGCTTCACATGTGGTCCCATTTTAATTTGGTGAAGATCTGATGAAGAACTTCGGAGATACACAATAGAACTCTTCAATAAATGATAGCAAACCTTCCAGAATTGCTGCAATCGCATGTCTGTATATTGTTTTCACCACTTCACAACAATCCATCACGCTGATACGCTCTGAAGGGGTACACAGATTTGTACAGTTCACCCTGATACACCCTAATTTCACCAACTATGTTCAAATTCCCTATTTTTGGGGCTATCAATTCGGGCATAACTTTACTATTAATTTAGTTTTAGAATAAGGTACAACAACTAAAAAGTGAAAAATAAAAACTTTTTACAAAAAAAATACAACCGACTTCCATAAATAACACTAAAAAATGCAAAATAACTTTAATTTCGGAAGTCGGTGTCAAATAACGTAGAAACCAAACTAGAAACACCGACTTCCGAAATTAAAGTTATTTTGCATTTTTTAGTGTTATTTATGGAAGTCGGTTGTATTTTTTTTATAAAAAGTTTTTATTTTTTCTGGAATAGCACTTAGGCTATAATTTTTAGTGGGGGAAGTACTAAATCTACGCGGCCGAAGTCGTTTGAGAAGCTAGTAAATAAAAAAATCGGCCAAGTGCGTGTTGGACTTTGCACATTTAGGGTTCAGTACCAAATGAATTTTAGACTATTTGTGTGGCTTTGGGTCAACAAGGTGCTTGTACTGTAAAAAATTGAAGACTATAGCTCCAACCGTTTGGCAGTAAAACCTGTGTGACAGACGAAGGACAAGACGGATAGATGACGGAAAGACGGACAACTGAGTGACAGCAATAGGGCTCCGTTTGGAACCTTCAGGTCGGAACCCTAATAAAAGGTGCCTTTGAACCCACTCTCCTTGAGGGGTGACTTGTAGCTAAATCTCTGTTTGATTCTCCGTGACGATGCATAACATGTGCTGCTAAAGAACCAGGAGCTGTATCAATACAAATTTAACGTGGGACTCGCGATATTAGCGATATGGAACGGAAAATTATATTGTTTATTTTGGTTTAATTTTATCGTCTAAGTAAATATTTTTTATGATAGAATGTGATATGATTTAGGTCCAAGAGGTTGGATTATACTTCTAAAAGATTACGATTGATCAGAAACACAAAAAGTACAATAATAATAATATGCTTAAGTCATGATTAGCAAGCAGGTTCTATAGTAAGTCTGTTTTTTTTTGTGTGGTGGGAAATCATCCAATGACTTTTCCCGCTCTAGGGCGGAGCGGGAGGGCGTGTCAGACTCTTACTGACTAAAACCCGGGGTGGGTTCCTCTCTGCCCTGAATGCCGAGGTAACTCTTTCGAATTTATCCTCAACCCCTAGGCAGGCATCGGCCATGACGGGCCCCCGTCATGTATGCTGACAACTCTTTGAGGCGCGCGTGGAACACTACGCGCCGTCGACTCTCGGGCCTGGTGCTGATCGGACGGCGAGCTACCCATTACTCGCCGTCCGCAGGCCCGGATCCTATAGTACGTCTAGGTAATTCTTAATTCAGAAATCTTTGCGTAGGCCGACTTCCTACACAGGTTAATATCTCCCGATTTGTTTTCAAAATTTTATACCCGGTGGTTTTGGAGATAAGGGAAGACGGGATGGACATTTTTCATTTATTTTCTTAAATAACTTCACAAATGTATGTTTTAATATTAAGAAATAAATAAGTATATTTATGTGGCGGACCCTTATAATAAGCCCTTTCATTTGATATGTAACACGGTATAATTTGGAAAACTTTGTTTTTATTTTACGATTTGCACCCCAAAAGTTACTATATTCTACCATTTTATATATCATAACCATATTCCAAACCCATTTATTTTCGATACGCCTCCGTATTTGGGTAACAGGTATGTGTGTTCCAAAGGAGAACCCCGTTTTCGGCCTAAATGTTATACGAATCAGATATGTACCAAAAAAATCGTCTATTTTGCTTAATTAACCCATTTATTTTTTTCTGACATTTACTAGTATTTTTCTTTTGTTTTTTATGTTAAATTGACGTTCAATTTTGAGTTTTTAGTAATTTAATCTGAATGTAATAATTTAATCTGAATTTAATTTAAACTTAATTAATATAATCTGAATGTAATAAATTTGAGTTAATTGATGACAAATTGTTACTTTATGTTCTTGTTCATGTTCTTGTTTTGTTTGTTTTATATTGAATACGGGTTTAATGGTCTACCTGAAATAAATGAATTTTATTTTATTTATTTATTATTATTTAAATCTTAGCCTCGATAACAATGGCCAAGTGTAGAAAATAAGTAGATTTATATTTTTGTTTTTAACTACTTTTGTAAATCGTCACAACAGCTATTTCCATATTATTTTATACCTCACTAACTTAACAAACGCTGGCATTATGTCAACAGAGCGTACCCTAAAAATATGATCGATTAAGTGGAAATCGATACTATAACAAGTATAAAATAATGCGCCATTATTTTAGTATAATTGTTTTTTTAGGTATCAAAATCAACGTAAAATAAAAAATCTGGAATCTAATTGATTTTTAACGTAAGCATCATTACAAAATCATAAAAACAAATAATGGATAGGATCGATTGCATCACGGATCGCACTAGTAAACGGCAAATGTCAGTCAACCTCTGTCAATTATTGTCATGTCATGTCATTAATATTATTCACTTTTCGTATTTTTGCGCAAGTTAAAGTGTTTTTCCGTATTTCTCGGGATTTATAAGACCTCTGCTCGAATACTGGACTCCGAAATTGATTGCCTTCTGACTGACCCTCGCCTGAACATTTTTGAAGTGAAAACTTCTTTAGGCGCGTTGGGCATTTTTGAGATGCCCATGATGAACACCGCTACGAGTGCTACGATGCGAAGCACAGTTTTCACTTGTGTCGGCAGTCCCCATGAATGACTGCCTATTTTTAAAAAAATTGTTTACTATTTGAAAAACTAAAATAATAAGGGTGGGGCTTACTCAGCCTGTGTCTGTGGTCAGCACACTTTTTCTAAATTGAAACATCCTTTATGTAGTAAATAAAAAGCTACAAAAAACGTAATAAAAAAAACAATGCCTACAAAATCGGGGGATACAGTTTGGTGTTGCAGCTACCTACATATTAGTATCATCTCCATCCAATATTTTTTTATAACCTTATCCCACACTAGGAATTATTCCTGTATCGTGGGTGCGTTCCAGACATGTAGGCTCACATGCACAAGACACCCAGACCCGGAACAACTATCTGTAGGCCATACAAATATTTGTTCCGTACGGGAAAGGAACCCGCGACTCGCAGCGCGGCAGCCAAACGCTTAACCACTGCGCCAACCGTGCCGTCAAAATTAGACACCGTACCCTGCCAAATCTGAAGTCACTCACTTCAAAAATAACAGATAGTTCTTACTGAATACCTTAAAGCTCTAAGTGAAACTGAAAGCCTAAGCTTTTTTATGTACCTAAAACCTCATCGTGATAGGCTGCAGGGGCTGCTGCACAGCACATGCATATTTAAATATAGTCTTCCTTATAGATTCCGATAACGACGACCCTTTGAAATTATTTCCTAGCGTGTGCCTGTTCCAGATCCACGTAGGAAATAAAGTCTCAAAAGTAGAAAAATAACCTAAAATGTAGGGTAAACACTTACTGATTTTACCAATTTGGCCATTGCTGGGAGACGTGGAAATTGGGCTCGCGAAACCTTCATATATGCTCTAATTTACGGCCAAATTCCAGCCCTGTTACGCCAGGCCCAAGTTTCTGTGGAGTTTGGATTTCTCCTTTGAAGTTGATCGGTTTTGTAGATTCGGAGAAAATTGACAGTGACATACGGACAGATGGACAGACAAACAAACAGACACATGAGTGTAGGATCACTCGTGTATCTGTAAGGGTTCCGTTTATCATTCGGACTTAAGGAACCCTAAACACATTCTATCAAATCATTCTATGTCGAAACTAATAACATTATACCAACACAAACCTTTGAATATAAGCAAATAAAATACCTACGTTATTCTTTATATAGCCACCGCACTTCATAATGTAATTACTTCCACTGTGGGTCTTACAATATCGTGTCCAAGACGGAAAAAAGGAAGCCAGCAGCGGAAAATTTACTCCCCTTAGCCACTGATTTTTATTTGCTTCAGATCCGTTCCCCAGCTGGCGTGTACTTGATAGAAAGAACTACTAAACTTTTTCCCCACAAGCAATTATTTTAAACTTTACATTTCGATACAAATTGTACTGGCTTCGCTTTTGTTTTGCCCTGAACTTTTAAATGTGTGTTTGATTTTGTTGGCTTGTTTTTGTTTTAGTTAGGGCACTGTGGTTTGCGGAAACTAGGTTAACATCTTTTAAAGGAGGTTGGTGTTAGGTAAAACTGTAGGGGCTGTATGGAAAGAATAAGAACGCGGGGGAATCTAACGATGTATGAAGCGATCATGCCTCTCGGCGCCATGTTTTTCGAGTAACTCACTAGGTAAGAAGTTCTGATTCTGAGAAATTAGGGGTCGATTACGGTCGACGTCGTGAAATAAAAAAAGTTTTTTTTATGACTATAATTTACATATTGTAATTATGATATAGTCTATCAAATATTCAGAACCAATATTATCATAGAGACTGAACTGACGCTAACACAGACGCGAGTGTCAAGCGCCACGTTAATGACCAGTCATCAGGCCCCAACTGCCACTTACAGTCAGACGGCCGTCCAGCCATGTAACAGCTTAACAACGCTATCTTATAATTTATATAGGACTGGTCGTATCAAATAAATTACTGTTCGCGAACGTCCGACAAGTGTTGGGCGGGACAGTTTTTCTTACCGTATATTAATGAAGCCGGCTATACAATCTCAGACGATATCTAAATAATTTATTGCCACACCAGGTGTCGCACCAAAGACGAATTTACATAACGTACAACGGAGAATAGGGTGTAATTTATCGCTACGTGTATTTTGTTCACAAGAAAACGATGAGATCCCGATAATAAGGTCAAACTTTGTTGCGAGACTGTACCTACCTAGTTGGGAATTTGCGACGCAAATTAGATATTGTCTGATGTATTGTTTGTGAGAGACAATCAGATCAGACCTTGGTAAAATTACATTTGTATAATTTCTAGAATTTCTACGATAAGTTTACGTTGCAGGCTTGAAACTATAAGATTTGGCCCATATATCGCAAGACTGGACCCGTGACACAGCTAGGGGATCATGGCTGACCCAGGAGAATATTACGGGACGCCTTGGATGGCTTTCTAGCGAATTGTTATGAAGAAGCACAGCTAAGAGAGAAGTAGAAAAAAAAGGGGGAGGCCTTTTCCCAGAAGTGGGACAGTCCGGAATAGCTAAAAAAAGAGGGCATTGAACTTACTGGACAAACATACGTAATACTAATCTGAAGCCTCAGGCAGAGTGACATTCTATCAGCGATGCCATTCTCGAAAAGTCAAAGTATTTGAGATTAATCAGTTATTTCGGCGGTGTTTGTCCATCCCATTAATAGGAAAGCTGACTAAAAATATATATTAGGTATTTGGTCTGTCAGTTAGTTTAGCAAAAACTACTGGACACGTATTTTTTCTTTCGCGTAAAAATGAAAACGATATTGCGTTGTTATTTCGCGTGACGTCACGTCATCTACGTTAACAATGTACCACTTTTTACCTACAAGTTACGTAACAAGCCCCCACTACTGAACTTTGATGCATTTTTTTTCTTTAGAATTTTTTATTAATTTGGTAAATTAGATTTATTATGTTTGAATCCTGGAATCAGCCCTAATTTGGACTTCTTGACAATCGTTGTTGCTGGTAGAATGTCTTTGTGTTTATACTCAAAAGCCTGAAATGGTAAAAAAATCCAACACTTATAAATAGCCATATCTGAATGCAGATGCTGTAAATGGGCTTCAAATTTATTATTATAGGTGGGTATTGCTTTAAAATCGTATTTTTATTAGATAATAATTTATTTTATCGATATCGAGAGTCGCTTGCACTGAATGGAAGGCGGAGTGGGGCGGCTTGAGGGCGGTAAAGGATTTTCCGTGATATTTGAATTTGTATGCCAGACATAAATATCAGGGAACACGGAGAGTCTGCTTTGCTCCCGCCCCCCCGGTCCGCCTTCTGCAATTATAACTGACGCAGCATTTAACGTAGCGTTCACAATTTGAATTTTTGTTAATGTCACTTATTTTCTTAATTTTTTTTCTTCTTTTTGGGGTTCCCAACGTCCGAATGAAGAAACGAAAACCTTGTAGGATTATCTTGTGTACAAGTATGTCTGTGTCCGTCTGTTACAGCCAATTTACTTTGAATCTACTGGATCAATTGAGTTGATATTTGCGACACTTAGGAATATCTGTGATAACGTAATTAAATAAATTTGGAATATGGGGTGCTAATCAAAAATTAAAAAAAAATTGTTTTACAAAATGTACCGTGCGGCATATCAAATGTGTTCGGCATATTGCGAGAATATGAAATATCTTTTTTCATAATTAAAAAAAATTACAGTTTTAATGTTATTTGGGAATATTGATAATAAATGACTATTCGAACCCTTTCTCCTGTTTTTTTTTTAAATATTATTCGTCGGGAACCCATTGCGTGCGAGTCCGACTCGCACTTGACAGTGTTTTCTCATCATCATCATCATCATCTCAGCCTTTTAATGTCCCCACTGCTGGGGCACAGGCCTCCTCTCTGTAAGAGGGTGTGGGCCGTTATACACTAAGCGGGCCCAATGCGGATTGGTGGATGTCACAATGTCTTCGAATTTTTGGTTCTAGGACATGCCGGTTTCCTCACGATGTTTTCCTTCACCACAGATGATTTTCTCATTCTTTCTAGCTATTCCCCCTTGCCCTGACGTGAAGTACACTGCAAGACCCTTCTAGGCTTCTTTCGTTGTAGGTACCTATAAATTCACATCTTTAAAATATCAAAGTGTAAACCCTTGAGTACCTAATTACTAAGTTACTAAGTTACCGAGCACGTCAAGTACAATCAGGACTACATCAAGAGCCACAAATAGAATATGAGAGACAGTTTGTAAACTAAATAATTTAGTAGTGTTTTGTGCTTAGTCCTCGGGTTCCTGGGAACTTGTTAACGTGCTCCCTAAGGATTGAAGGTCCGTCTCCGTAAAATATGGCGTTGTTGACAGTATGCTCTGTTTAAAGGTCGCGAGATAATTTAGACACGTTGTTGGGTTTAAATGTTTGCGTTTAGTTTACCATATCTGAAATGGTTACAAGATAATTAGAGTGTTAGTATGCCTTTCCACGGTATGTGTGGGAACTAAAATAATAATTCCGTTCAGTCCGTAGGTTACAAACCGCATCAAAGTGAATTTTTTGTTTAGGTGACCAAAGAAAAAAAAACGTATCCAATATTTATAGGTAATCTAACTAACCAAATAGAATTTCAGTTATGGCCCAGTGGTATTGGTGCGACTTACAAGTTGTAGGTCGTGCCGTTCAAACCTAGGCAGGCGCTTTACTTTGTGTAAATTATTTCATCACCACTGCTCTCAAAACGGTGAAGGAAAACATCGTGAGGAAACCGGCATGTCCTAGAACCAAAAATTCGAAGACATGTGACATCCACCAATCTGCATTGGGCCCGTGTGGTGGATTATGGCCCACTCCCTCTCGCGGAGAGGAGGCCTGTGCCCAGCAGTGGGGACATTAAAAGGCTGATGATGATGATGATAAACAGAATTTTGTAAGCATCAACACTAAGCGGTGAAGTTTAGCTACATATGTGCCTATTTCTACTTGAGTTGTAGTGTGGTGTAGTGTAGTGGAGTGTAGTGTAGTGGAGTGGGTAAGTTGTGTAATGCCGATGCGCTTTATGTACATGCAAAAATACTTAGCTTACTTGCCACCCGTCCCATTCTATTGGTTGATATCAATCATATTCATCGCTACAGATCTTAGCACATCTCTATTAGAAAGACCGCCTAAGCCATCTTCAGGTTCCCGATTACAAGAAAGACGATCCTAGATCTTTTGTGTAGGAGCTCTCCGAGGATGTAGTGATTTGATGTTACCTAACGGTTTGGATGATAGATACAGAAAAAAAGAAAAAAAAAAATTTATTCTGCACAGATTTAACGCACATTACAGAAAAAACGGACACACATCACAGGACACATACACACACACACACACACACACACACACACACACAGACACACACACACACACACAGGAACACACATGGGGATACAGGATATAATTTCACTTTATACCTTTGATGGGGGATTCCACAATTGATATCAGCAAGAGAACCGAGGTTACCGACATAGCCCGAAGAATCGCAAAACTGAAAAGGCAGCAAAAACAAAAAACGTGGGCTGGGCACAATGCTCGCAGAACAGAGAAAAAAGGTCTGGAGCGGCAACTGCGTGCTGAAAGACGCAGTGTCGGAAGGCCTCCCACAAAATGGACCAATGATTTAGTCAGGGTCGCGAGAAGCCTATGTCCAGTAGTGAACGTCTCTCGGCTGAAATGATTATGATTACCTGCAGGTGTATTCGCTAACTCAGTTGACATCACTTTGATAGGCATTATGCAGTACATTGCTCGGTGGAAATCGATTATAATAGGCACTACTGTTTTCCTATACGTCAAAGCAGCAATGTACGGCAAAGTGCCTATCAAATTGGTGTCAACTGAGTTAGCGAATACGCCTGCTGGGATGGCAATTCACCAAGACGGCGATGATCACTTGCCATCAAGTGGCTGCTAATTGGCCGACATGGAATATATCGAATGAACTACATCAAGCGATAAGCAGTTCCAGGATCAATAAGTAAGTTTATAGACGAAGAAGATAATATTAAAAACACACTTTCTATCCAGTCTATGCAGCCGTCTTGCAGGAATATAACTTCAATCGAAATATGTAAAACTTGTTAGAAGTTGGAAGTTTTTATTCTGAACCAATTTGAAAGTTACAGTTGTACTGGCATCTTCAGCAGTGTTACTTTATTTATTAAAGTCGTTTTGTCCATTACGAAACTGTTACTCTACTGAAGAAAACGCAGTAAGAAATGAAAACTTTAAAGTTTACCCAAGTTTATTTGGATTTAGTAGCAACTTTACATTCTCCATAAGAGTTTTCTTTGAACTGTGCTGTTGTCATGGCAATATTTTGAAATTAACGATAATTGATGGTAAATAAGACATTTTCAAAAGTAGTCAAGTTTGGAGTATAGCATATTTATATCAAATAGCTTTTTATCCGACTGTCCCAAAAGGAGGGTAATGTTTTTCGAGAGTATGTATGTAAAAGTACCATGTAAGAGTATGTGTATATGTTAGTAGGATTATGATTACTAAATTAGTAGGATTATGTTCTTAAAAATTCTTAATTATAATGATTAAAATCTAGCCTAAAATACTACTTATTTTTGTTATCTATACTTCTATACTTAATATTATAAAGAGGTAAAGTTTGTGAGTTTGTGAGGTTGGGACTCTGACATTAGGCAATGAACAGAAGACTTACATTGATTGAATATTACATTGATTGAATACGAGGCTTTTAGCATTCATGTATGTTTACGTTATTTAATCCATTTTTTCTGTAATGTGCGTTAAATCTGTGCAGAATAAATTATTTTTCTTTCTTTTCTTTTTTCTTTAGGTTGTAGGGGGTAATCTCTGGATCTACTGAACGGATTTTGAAAATTATTATATAAATAGAAAGCTACGTTATTTGTGAGTGTCATAGGCTATATTTTTTTTAAATCCACGTAGACGAAGTCGCGGGTGAAGTGCTAGTTACCTATACGTTGAAGATTATGTTATATAGTGTCCGACCGAAACAGCTGAATAGCCTCAACGTTCACACGTCTGTGAAGTCTGTGTTCGTGGACTTCTGCAAATTGGCTGATCTCATTCGTTGACTAAACCCTAATCTATTTGCCTTTGGTCCATCTCACAAAGACAAGTTAGGCATGCAGGTCATTGTGTTCTACGAAATGTTGTACAAAGCTAATTTACGCATCTCATAGGCATCTGCCGCCCTAATTAGCTGAAGGATTGATTAGCTAACATTAATTAAATCACACGGTAATGGGACTTTGATAATGTTACTTATTATGATGTATATAGGTCTATCTACTGATTCATAAAGCATATTTCTTGACCAACATGTTCCAAAAAGTAGTAATTTATTATATCGAAAAAAATGTTATTTGGTAATACGAGACTAGCACTTTTCCCGCGATTTTGTTCGCGCAGATTTAGTACATTTCCACACAAATTTGAACACTCCCTCCACCGCATTTATAAAGTAGTTTTGGATAATTTAACCACGTCGACCAAAGAACGAGAGTGAGAGACCAGCGAAACTGCTGAGTGGCAATTTTTCAGTGGTATCTCAGAGTTTCCTGCGTAATACCCTCGTGTCATGTTAGAACACCTTGATTTTCCCCTTTCTGGGTGAGATTTTTTTCTTTTTCCCCCTTTTTTTGGGTGGGAAGTCATCAAATAGATTCTCCCGCTCAGGGTGGAGGAGGGTGTGTCAGACTGTTACTGACTAAAACCCACCCTTGTTCCTTCAGTTGCCTGTGCCAGGGCCGCGGTAACTCTCTTCCAAATTTATCCGCAACCCTGCCCCCCCCCCCCGCTTACAGGTTGATTTTCGCAAATTCCTTTCTTAGCAAGTATTCACGCAATAAACAACAACTGTTGTCCACAATTCAAGTTTCTATCTTTAGAAGTTTGGGCTGTAGTCGCGTAAAATAAATACCTTTATTCTTTTATTTACGTCGATTATAAGTGATCACAAGAATACATTATTGTAATGCCTGAAACCATAATTTGTTTATCTCTATATACCTATAAACAAACCTTCACAAAGTTCCGAAGATTTTAATAAAACGATAAAAGTACTGCCATAACTTTAAGCATTTGTCATACAATCGAATTATCTAGATAACGATTGAGCCCCTATACGAAACAATAAAATAAAATGGTCTGTTTTTATAATTTCACCTTTTCATCATTCGTACCAACATTTAAAATGTTAATTTAGGAGATACAGAGGATAATACCGTTGATACGAGGTATAAAAATTAATAGCTTGTATCTCGTGAACCGTAAATCTGTTGGACTGGACATGACATAAAAGCGTGTGTAAATCAGTTGTTTGTTATTTTGTTTAATTTGCGAAACGATAAGCGAAAAATACGTGAAGAAAAAAGTATATAAATACATACAGATTAGCGAAGTTATGTGCGGTCAACGATGAATATCTACTATAGGAATTAGCGATGTTGCTGTATTGATTTGTGATAGCTATAACGTGGGGGTCTCTAATTCAAGAGTGAATAGGTTACTTCTAGGCAAGCGTGCTCCACCTCGCGTCGACTACATCATCGCTTTGGTGAGATAGTGATCAAACACGAGCCTATCACTACATAAACTCAAAAACTGCTAGCATAATTTGTACCCGTGCGTAACTGGGGCGAGTCGCTAGCCAAAATAAGAAAAAAACCATAATAAGAAACCTACCGATCACCAACATCACTCTATATATTTCACTCGATTCCAGTCTTCATTCACTTACTCCTGAGTATACGAAGTTGATGTAAACAAACAAGATGATATAGGCTGATGTATATACCTATGTGTTATATTCAATTTTGTATTGTTAGGTAAGCAAATCTCACCTTCTGCCTTACGCAGTGCCTCACCGGACACGGCTTCGGACGGTTCCTGTGCCGGATAAGGCGGGAGGAAACGCCCGGGTGTCACCACTGTGAGGATCGCCCAGAAGATACGGTGAAGCATATTGTGGAGTTCTGCCCTTTTTGGGGCACCGCCAAGTCCTGGCGACGGCGACTGGCGGCAGCGACCTCTTGCGCCTGGCCCTGGTTCAGGCCATGGTACGGAGCGAGAGAGAATGGGAAGCAGTCGCCTCCTTCTGCGAAGCAGTAATGCTCACGAAGGAGGAGGTGGAACGCGTGAGGGAGACTCAACAAAGACGTCCTCATGCAGTAACCAGGAGACACCCTGGGCGTCGGGGTTCGCAAGCCGATCCCCGACCACTGTATGCGCGGGCTTGCGGACTGCGAGTAATGGGTAGCTCGCCGTCCGAAAAGGACCAAGCCCGGGAATCGACGGCGAGTAGTGTTTGTCCACGCGCGCCTTAAAGAGATGTCAGCAATAACCGATGGGGCCTGTCAGGGCCGACGCCTGCCTAGGGGTCGTGGAAAAATTTGAAAGAGAGTCTCCACAACTGGCACAGGCAACAGGGGATTTAGTCAGTAAAAGTTTGACACGCCCTCTCATTCCATCCAGAGCGGGATCGTCGTCGGGGAGCGGGAGTCATTGAATGATTTTTCACCTCCCAAAAAAAAAAGTACGCAAATCTTGTATACTTTTTTAAAGAATGTTGATTGTGACGTTACATGTTTTACTAGCTGCGCCCCGCGGTTTTACCCGCCTAGACCGGAATAAAAGGTAGCCTATATGTTAATTCAGGCTATAAGCTATCTACGTACTAAATTTCATCCAAATCGGTCCAGCCGTTTGAGCGTGAAGAAGTAACAAACATACACACTCACAAACTTTCACATTTATAATATTAGTAGGATAATATGTCGATAATTATTTATTTGCTAAGCAATTCATTTGTGCCAGTCTATAGAAACTGACACTAATTTATACAGGATGTAACGAAAATGCGTTGTCATTTTTTAAATACCTATTGCTGCCCAATAGAAATGAACAACTTTGTTGAAGAAAGTAATAGTATATAATATATCGAAAAAAAATTTCATCTCCAATTCTAATTTTGATCAACTAATGATATTAATTTTGTACGGTACCTAAGTCCAATTTGTTTTTAGGGTTCCGAAAGTCGGAATGAAAAAACGGAACCCTTATAGGATCACTCGTGTCTGTCTGTCTGTCCGTCCACCAATTTGCTCCGAATCTGCTAAACCAATAGAGTTGAAATTTAGTACACACATGGATATCTGTGACCCAAACACGGACGTGTACCCTAAATAAATTAATTTGGGATATGGGGGTCACTTTTGGGTTGAAAATCGGAAAATTAAAAATCATAGTTTTTCAAACTGTATTGTGCGACATATGAAATGACTCTTTCATTTACGTTGTGAGGGATTTTTGTCATAATTTTAAAATATATCATTTTGAAGGTTTTTAAGAAAATATATGAAAAGTAACCATTCCCGCCCTCCCTCCCCCCTTATCTCTGAAACCATTGGGCCTAAAATTTTGAAAAAATACAGAAAGTAGTTCTTTGCTTATAGATTACAGAAAAACCTATGAGGTGGAGGCAGTTTAAAAAAACCTGAAAAAATATGATTTTTTCGGAACCTTGAGTCCGACTCGCTCTTGGCCGGTTTTCGGGAACTGTCTTTGATTTCCTTGAAGGGAGTTGTTCATTTCCATGGGCACAAACGGTATCAATGATAGGCTAGCGTTTGACCACTATCTCACCTGTGATGGTAAGCGATGATGTCTAAAATATGAACACACATTTCCGTTAAAAATTTTGATTTCTGAACAAGTTCAACAGTTTTCAGTGTTGGCAAGGTATCCACGTACATTAGTCTGGTATATAAAGCTTTTTCTCAAGAATCCCAACTGTCTAGCAACTAGTGCGTTGGAGGACTCCCAAGTACCACTCGTGGCCGCGCAAGGGCCATTTTGTTCGTCTCTGACTCGCGACAAATTATGTTTGCACAAATTTCTCTCGTTTGTTTTAGAATATTCTGGAACTGACTGTATCTGTTTTGATGAAAAAATCAACAAAACAAAAAATATGTGTACACAGATGACGTTTTTTTGGTTTCCTCCAATTATGTTCAAATTCCGTGTTCCATGTTATTGGGGTTATCAATTCGGATGTAACTTTAATATTAGTTTTAGTTTTGTGGTATACGAGTATCAACTAAAAAGTTAAAAACAATAAAAACAACTTTTTTACAAAAAGTACAACCGACTTCCAAAAAAGAAAATGCACAAAAAATTTAAAAATAACTTTAATTTCGGAAGTCGCTGTCAAATAACCAAGAAATAAGATACAAACACCGACTTCAAAAATTAAAGTTATTTTTCAATTACTGTATTTTCTTTTTTGGAAGTCGGTTGTATTTTTAATTTAAATAGAAATAAATAATTTTCTTCCAAAAACTCAATTTTGCTCTATCTATTCAATCTACTCATTATTTTTTCAAATGGTAAATATATTTTAAACTCATTTACCTTTAAAAGCGCTAGGGGGAGGAGCTCGTGACTAAAGTAATAACAGCCGCACGGGTCGATCCATCAGGTTAAGCTACGCTTGCTGGGGTTGGTCCCTGGATGGGTGACCATCTTTACATACCGAGACTCCTCCGTGCCTCGGAAAGCACGATAAGCCGTTGGTTCCGGCTTTCAATCGTGGATCCTTGACAGTCGTTACGGGTCGTCAGACGCCCGAAAGTCTGACAATCAGTTTTACTAAGGGGTATCGTATTACCCAGTAACTAGGTTGTGGAAGTCAGATAGGCAGTCGCTCCATGTAAAATACTGGTATTCAGCGGCATCCGGTTAGACTGTAAGCCGACTCCAAGATGGTTGGGAAAAGGCTAGGCAGATTTTTTACCTTTAAAAGCGGTAGGGTCGCAATGTGTATTTCACGCTTGTGCGGAAAAGTGCGGCGGCTAGCCCCCGCCACTATTTATTATATCAGACTGGTCGCCGTGCAGCCCCCTTTAGTTGCTGAGCAGCCCCGACCAAGGCGCATGAAACATATCGGCGAACTATATTTTACAATAATTTATTGCTAAATATTATTTAAAGAAAGTTTCCTATTTATATTCGAGTAAGTGTGTTGAAAAACATCGTTTGATACACGAGGGAAATTGTCATTACAGTTCCTCGGCTTGTAAATAGGTTTACTATTTTTGAACAATTTAATGTTATCTGAGACGATTAATTTAATAGAACTGCCTTTTTTTTCTTTTTTTTAGTGGGGTGGGAAATCATCCAATGACTTCTCCCGTTCTGGGTGGAGCGGGAGGGCATGTCATACTCTTACTGACTAAAACCCACCCCTGTTCCTTCCTGCCAGAGTGCCCAGGGGCGAGGTAACTCTATTTCGATTTTATCCTCAACCCCCGAGTAGGCATCGGCCATGACAGGCCCCGTCTTTATTACTGACAACTCTTTGAGGCGCCTTTGGAACACTACGCGCCATCGACTCTCGGGCCTGGTGCTGATCGGACGGCGAGCTACCCATTACTCGCCGTCCGCAGGCCCGGGTATAGAACTGCCTTTAACATGATCCAAAAACACTCAGGCTACCACAAATTATATTTACGTATACCGTACGCCTACATAAAACAGTAGGTACTGTTTTATGTAGGCGTGACCTATGTTATTTCAATAATTTCACCTAATTTTCGTTTTGACTTTTTCAGGAAGAAATCTAATTAATCATTTTTATGGTTTACTTTGAGATTGAAGCTGTTAAAGTCCTCCCTCGAAATTATTTGGTAACTTAATCTTTTAAATCATTATTATAAGAGACTAGCTTCTGCCAGTGGCTATGCCCGCACGAATGATAATAATTATCCCAAGAGAACAAAGTGCCGGGATAGCAGGACATGCTCTACCCGTGTGATAAGTTTCATCCAATTCTGTTCAGCCGTTAAGACGTGAAGAGGTAATAGACAGAGTTACTTTTGCATTTATAATATAAGCATGTAAGTTGTATTAATTACTCTAAATACTCTTTTTTATGATGTTCATTGTGTATAAGAATACTGTAGCATTATACAAAACTGGCCAAGTGCGTGTCGGATTTCGCTCATTGAGGGTTCCGAACTAAATATTGGTATTTGTTAGTAAAGTATACGTAATAATAAACAGTCACCAGATCACCAAATTTCAAGTTCATAGGTCAATTGGAAGTTAAAAAATTCTTCGTAACAAAATTTTGTGACAGACGAAGGACGGACAGACCGACAGACGGACACGTGAGTGACAACAATAGGGCTCCGTTTGGACTCTTCGTGTACGGAACCCTAAAAAGGAGAAAAAAAACACTTAACGTCACATTAACACGTACAATTTTGTTTTATAATAAAAATACACCGAAAATATATACACGAATACAAAGAGGTACTTGCGAATTTTAAATAAAAAAAAAACCGCAGATATTGATATTGGATTTGTTATTATAAATATTTGGTAAAAAAAAAACTTAGGAGAGAATTTTTTACTTGATTTGAGAGTATTATGCTGAACGGTACCAATCTTCTACGCAGTTGCAACTGGTTAGATTCTGGCTTATGCGTCCAGGTGTAAACAACTCCTTTACGACATAAAAAAAGTTTTAATCCGTGAAATTTTAAAAGTTCAAACTATCACGTGTTTAGCTAGGTTATTTTTAACAAAAAATAAATTAAATAAAAAATGATACGTCAACTACACGTCTGTGAATGCTGGGATACGGACAGAAATAGCACCCTAATTCTCGATGCAAAACACAGGCCGTTGTAAGGCAACCTCGTAGGCAACCTCGGACTCGGCAGACCCACAAAAGCTCACGGCTCCAGCCCATACGGTAAACGTACGGAACCTCAGACACAGCAGTCTCACGAGGGCTCACGCCTCCAGCCCGTACCGTACCGTAGGGGTGGGTTTTAGTCAGTAAGAGTCTGACACACCCTGCCGCTCCACCCTAGAGCGGAAGATGTCATTGGATGATTTCCCACCCCCCCCCCCCTAAAAAAAAGGGCTCGCGCCTAAGCCCGTACGGTAAAGCCAGAGTACGGCTTGTAATAACTGATATCTACAGAAAAAGAAATGAACAATCAAAATTATGATACAAAAATAGTCTTTGAGATATCAGAGATAGCGAAACTCCAAAGAATAATTAACAAGAAGCCACAATACGTACCAGTTTATTCTTGAAAACTTGTTTGAATGATCTGCGTTGTATAGGCAGGACAGCACTATACACACAAGAAGTCATAATAATCAACAAAATTATAAAATACAGGTAAATATATTTTAAAATTATAGGTGTATAAATTCGCCAAAAAATTATTTACTTCATCTACGATGATTGTCTGCAGTCTGGCTTTTTTTCCATTACATATTTTGTCTTTCATTTTCTAATGAATCGAAATTTGAAAAAACTCGTAAATGTAACCTGCCAGCTTGCTAAATAAAAAAAATGTGTTATGTCGATAAGTTTTGTATTAGCGATACGCTACAATATCCTGAAATGAAACCTAGCCTGCTAAATGCTTGAGACGCTACTTTTATCAGGTTTAATTTGTACCAAGTAGGTACTAAGGCGCCCACTTGTCGCCAAAGTGCTCTAAAGCAAGCAGTAATTAGTCATTTCCAAAATAAACCACGCCGTTACTGCTTTACGGTCATATTTTACTACCTTTTTATTAACTTACGAAAATGAAGTCACGATTATACATTAATTTACAAAGTTGCGGAAGCTTGTGTGCTTTTCCATTTGTGCGGTTAAATACACGTAACTTTGGGACTAACTTCTTGATATCATAATTTATTTAGTCTGTGAATATAACGTTACTTAAAATATTGTGCATCGCTTTTTTTAGTGGTCTCCTCAACTGATAGATGTAGGTAGAAACCTCCTTTAAATGTAGTAGTCAGTACTAATCATTTGAAGGTGGTTTTGTCCCATGGACAGCTGAATTTGATGAATAAGACGTATGCAGGTTTAATAATTTGAATTTAGAATCAATCAGTATTCAAACTAAGCCTATGATTATTATCAAGTTTTGTAAATAAGGATGTTAATAAAGGATACTAAATTAATGATATGGCCGGATCCTGCCCTCGGAATCTACATTATTAATGTACAGTAATTATTTACATGTTAAAATTACTTATAAAATAAATTAAAATTAATCGCAACAATTACATTTCTCCAAAGAGCAGAGAAAAATGCAAAAAAAATATGTGCGTTCTTTTTATGTGGTTTTTAATTTTGTCATAATTCTATGCAATGCAATACAAACACATTTGCGTTTGGATGCACGCCTATGATAAACACTGTATCCGAAGCACGCCTGAAGGTCTGATTAAAATTATAAAAGGTCCACGACTGCTAGAATCGTAAGGTTAACTTTCACGATTATCGCAAACACAAGTTTTCGTGCTGCCGCGCGTCATAATGCTCTAGGAGTGGCGCCAAACGCCCCGGGGCGAAACTCTGCTGCCGCGACACCTCGCGGCTCGGCGGACCGAGCTCCGGCAGGATCTCATGGCAACATGGAGACAGCGACTGTCGCAACCCAGCGCTGGGCACGCCAGCATTGCGGCGGTAGTGCCCCTCTTTGAGGAATGGCTGGAGAGGCGTCACGGCGTCCTCACCTTTCGCCTGACGCAGGTCCTCACCGGATACGGTTTTTCCAGCATCAGATGAGGCGGTCGGAAACGCCCGGCACGTGCCATTGCCGTGCCAAACCAGTATTTTACATGGATCGACTGCCTATCTGACCTCCACAAGCTTAACGTGCTTTCCGAGGCACGGAGGAGTCTCGGTACATAAAGATGATATGACCCATCCATGAACCAACCCTGGCAAGCGTAGCTTAAGCTGTTGGATCGACTCATGCGGCTGTTATTACTTAGCCACGAGTCACGAGCTCCGTCTTAAAGTTAGTGTCGTTTGAGAATTCGGGAGTTAGACATTAATTCAATGTCGTGTCGGCTAGTGAAGAAACGGCTCTTACATTAATTGATTTCTCGTATTATTTTATCTACATTTAAAACATTAAAAATCATAATTTTTCAACATTGCTATTCAAAATGTTTAGCCGTATTTTTTTACAATTTATATTGTCTCTCGCTTCTTCTATGATCATAAAACTTAAACTATTGTAAGTACATAGCTGTAAGCTGTATTACAACATACTGTTTGTCATTGTACATGAATATTTTTTGCTAGGGCACAGCTCTTTACAAATTCTGGCCATGTCCTTCTGCCGATTTCGAATATTATATTTCGAATATACGAGTAATTAAATATAATTCGATTTAGAATTGAAATGATCTTTCTTGTTAAAACTTATACAAATACATTATTAAAAAACCACGAAAAAATGACGTCAAAATCATCGTCGTATCGTAGTCGCAATCGTATGAAATCACGTCTGTAAAATCACGTAAATCAGCAAAATCGGTAAAATTTCGTATACGGCCTCTTAAGATCAACCATACATTATTTTGTTATTTATTTTTGATAATGGCGTGCTGCGATTTGATTGTTAGAATCTATTCCTATTCATCCCACATAAATACGTCCATACGATACAGACTTAATGTAGACTTACTTAGATTTTTACAGAAATGCAGACAAATGTCGGTGTATTACGATAAATATTAGATGTCTGTACGAGAAAACTTTGTTCCAAGTCTGTACCATGTGAATACACTATAAGAAAGTTATAAGTTCATTACGAGAGCAAAAATACTAGTCTCACATTATCACATTCAAATAAATAATTGTGAAACCCATGCAAACGAAACCATGGTCAAAAGCTAAAGCACCTGCATTATATTCATAAAATAAATCCGCGGATTTTGCGTAGCTTTGTGCACTAGTGAGATAATAGCAAAAACATGTTTTCAAATTTAATTTATACACAACTTTAATCCTGTGTCCATCCGTTTGTATAATATTTTCCTATTTGTTTCGGTGTTAATCTCTTTAAACGGATTAGTACCATTTCAATAATTGAAAACAGGTAGGAGTAGGGGATTAACAGATTGGGTTACAATAGTGAAATAAATGTGGGATTACGTTCCTATTAGATAGAGATTTTCGCTGTAAGTGGAATTTGTCTAACGTTTGAAGCGTAAGTTTTTAGGGTCCCGTAGGTACCCGAAGGGTCGCCGCAGGAGCCGCCCTGGGCGTCGGGGGTCGCAAGACGATCTCCCCGCGAGTTACCGCGCCCCTGGGCACTCAGGCAACTGAAGGAACAGGGATGGGTTGTAGTCAGTAAAAGTCTGACACGCCCTCTCGCTCCACCCAGAGCGGGAGAAGTCATTGGATGATTTATCTGTTTTAATACCTTTTTTTTTTTGGGGGTTGGGAAATCAAATACTTACTAAAACCCACCCCTGTTCCTTCCCTGCCTGAGTGCCCAGGGGTGCGAATAACTCATTTTCAGAATTTATCCGCTACCCCTAGGCATGCAGGCACCGGCCACAATGGGCTTCGTTAGTGGTGGCTGACACTAATCTCTTTGCGGCGCGCGTGGAACACTACGCGCCGTCGACTCACGGGCCTGGTGCTGATCGGACGGCGAGCTACCCACTGCTCGCCGTCCGCAGGCCAGGGTCTACGGTGGCCGGAGATCGTCTCGCGACGTCCTACTCTCAGTACGCCCAGTACCTCCAGTACCTCTCCTGCGGTGGTAGCGGCCGGGGCCGTGAGGGGCACTCCGTTGAGCTCCAAAACCGGTGGCGGTGGTGGTTGTGGCGAATCGCTGCAAAACCGACTTCACGCAGTCTTGTCTGCCCTAGCCTAGAGTGTAATTTAAGCCCGCGTAGGCGCGCAGGGGTGGGGCGGCCCGCGAGCTTAGGAGTAGGTGGTTTGAAGGCCCGCTTGGTGAGCGTTAAAACCATCTGCGACAATAAGCTCACGTGGCGCCGCCCAAACCCCGCAGCGCCGGAGCCGTGACACAAACAAAAAAGACAGAACCATAGAGAACTTTTCAAGTCACCTCTGTGCATACGAGAGAGGACTTAGTAGAAATGGTGAGACCAGTCAAGAGGCCCTAGTAATAAACAAGAAAGTGCAGAAGAAGAAGAAGAAGCAGTTGAAAAAATGTCACTATTGTTCTGAAAGTAGTCATTGGGTTAAAACCTGTCCAAAGTATATCAGTGATGGAAGACCACCACAAGAAAACCCTCTAAAATAGAAGCAGGCTCTTTACCACTAGTTCAAAACATAACATTGATGATCGTCAATGCATTTTCATCGGAACAGTTTCAGAATAAGGGGAATTGGTTCATTGATAATGGGGTGACAGTGCATATCACAAACAGGAGTGACATTTTTCAGGACTTCGTTAGTTTTTTATTCGAACCACACGGTGACCACTGCAGACGGTACTCCCATTCCTGCGAAAGGGAAAGTATCGGTGGTAGTTGAATCAAATATAAATAGAAGAAAGGAGTTAATAACACTCAGCAACGTTTGAAATAAACGTTTTTCTTTCTTTCCTTCTTACTTTTTGATATGTGCCATCACTATCAAGGAACTTATTTTCAGCTTTGGCTGCACCAGACATGATTTCAAACAGCGTCTTTACCTCTACTGCTACATAATGCAAATTGGTAATAGATGGAATCACACGCGTTATTGGGAATAGGAAACCCAATGGAGGATTATATAAGCTCAATATAAAAACTATAATCCCAGATAACCATATTCAAGCGAATCTAGTGACGTCACATGAAGACCTCCTACAAATATACCATGAGAAGTTTGGACATCAGAATCCTAGACATGTCAAGAACGTAGTGAAACTAGAACTAGGTATAGACATAAACTGTGATAGTCTCAAAAGTGAAGGTTGTCTAAATGGAAAAACACACCGCAAAAAATTCGGTAAAAAAGAGAGAGCGTCAAGCATAGGTGAATTGATCCATACGAATGTCTGTGGTCCTTTCGAAGAAAGTTTTTCAAAATACAAGTACTTTGTGTATATCAGATTATTCTAGCTACAAATTGGTGTACTTCATACAACAGAAATCTGAGGTCAAGAATATGTTACGTGAAACGCTTTATCACTGAAACGAAAGCAAATGGACATTCAATCAAAACTATGGTTTCGGAAAATGGCGGAGAATTTGACAACAAGGATTTTCGAGATATTTTACACAAGCATGGAATTAGACAGATATTTACAGTGCCGTACACACCCAAACAAAATGGTGTAAGCGAGCGCGAGAACCGAACGTTAGTAGAAGCAGCAAGATCAATGATGCGCTTCCCTCAAAGTGTATCTTTAGAATTAAGAGAAATTTTGATGGTTCAACAGACAAATACAAGCGCGCCTGGTGGTGAGAGGATTCAAGCAGCGATCAGGTGTCGACTATGATAAAATATTCCGTCCGATTGCAAGGATGGGAACTATTAGAGCCCTAATAAGTGTTGCAGCTAAAGAAAGATTGGTCCTGACACAGTTTGACGTTTCCACAGCGATCTTATATGGAAAACTTAAAGACGAGATCTATATGGAGCAACCTGACTTACTAAACCGGCTTCAATGTTGGTTCAACAAAAGTATGGAAACTGAAATGAAGTTTATTCGGACTAAAACAAGCGCCACGTTGTTGGAATTCTTGTTTCTCCAAAATTCTTCTGGAAGTCTTTAAATAGAGTGACGCCGACAGCTGTTTGTTTGTCAAGGAAATCAAAGGAAAGAAATTACTCATAACATTATACGTCGATGTCGAGTGAGACACAGATGGATCTATAACCATTAAACAGGAACCCTATACGAAAAAGATTCTGGAGAGATTTCATATGACAGATTGTAACCGCCTTTCAACACCAATTCAAAAGAAATCGGTGATATCAACCTTTGAGATAGGGAAAGTGGATGGTGTGAGAAAAGATTTACCATATCGAGAAGCTGTAGGCGCCTTGGCATATCTTATAGTCGGAACTCGTCCCGATATTGCTTATGCAGTCAGCGTGGCATCTAGAAAACTTAATAATCCCGATAAGTCAGATTGGCAGAGGGTCAAGAATATTTTTAGATACTTGAAAGGAACGACTTCTTTTGGTATAAAGTACAAGTCAGACCACTCCAATGACTTTATTGTTGGCTACAGTGATGCTGACCACGGTGGAGATCAGGAAACCGGTCAATCAACTACAGGTGTTATATGTTTATATGCTGGAGGAGCTGTATCGTGGTTAAGTCAAAGGCAAGCATCGGTAGCGATTTCAACAACAGAAGCCGAAATCGTTGCAGCAAGTGAAGATACAAAAGAGTTAATTTGATTGCAGAGAATATTTACCAAACTCACAGAGCTGAAAGTTTTCCCAACGCTTCTAGTTGACAATGAAGCTGCAATTCGCCTGGCACAAAACCCCGAATTCCACAAGTGAACTAAACACATAAGAATTAGACATTTCTTTGTGCGTGAAGAGGTTCTTGCTGGAGAAATACTTGTGAAGAGAACAAGCACAACTAATCAGTTGGCAGACATACTTACCAAAGCAATGCCTTTTTTTTTTTTTTGCCGGGGTGGAAAATCCTCATGGATGTCCATCGCCCGGGCGGGCGCAGGGGTCTGTCAGACTCTTACTGACTAAAAACCACCCCGGTGTTCCGTCCCACACTTGGACCGGGGATCGTGAGAGCTAGTACGACTTCCATGATCCCCGGCTGGTGCCGGCCCGCCTATGCGGGCCACCTCTGGTCCGCGAGGTGTCCTCCCCCCGCGACGTCTAATAGGGGCGCACGCGGAACACTACGCGCAGCCGCCTCGGGTCCTGCTGGATGGGGGGCGGCGGACGACCCCGAGTCCAACGGCCCTCCGGACCCATTTAGGAGCGCTGGAAGAGGGCGTTGTCCGCCCTCCGCCGACGCCCGGTACGCCTGCTGCGGATCGGGAGAGTGGCCACGGCCTCCCTCTCCCTCTCCGCAGCCTCCTTCTGCGAAATTACGGCTTCACAGAAAGAGATCACCGCATCCCACGACTCGGCGCTCCCGACCATCGAACGTGCGACGGCCGGCAGCGCCAGGTCGGGGCCCACTTCGGATACGAGGACACGGCGCTGCTCCTCCCATGCGGCACACTCTGCCAGTGTATGCTGCGTCGTGTCCTCCCGACAGTCGGTGCAGTGATGGCACCGAGCGTCCGGCTCCCTGTTTATGCGACACAAGTACTTCCCGAAGCAGCCATGCCCCGAGAGCACCTGCGTCGTTCGAAACGACAGGGAGCCGTGCTTCCTCCCGAGCCATTCGTCGAGCACTGGTCGGATCGCGTCGACGGTAGCAAGGGTAGGGCGCGAAAGCCTATCGCGCCATTCCGCCACCATGACCTCGCGGAGCTGTGACCGACGCAACTCGATCTCGTGCTGCATCGGTTCACCGCCCCGCGTCCGCACCTCTTCGCGCCACCGGTACAGTGAGGCGAGGACCCTCGCCTCTAAGTCCCAGGGTGGAGATCCGGCAAGTGCACAACCCGCCTCGTAGGAGATCGTGCGATATCCCCTGATAGCCCTGACGGCCATCGCCTTCTGCGGTCTTCGCAGTATCGCGATGCTGAAGGCCGTCAGGTCAGAAGCCCACACCGGGGCCCCGTACAGGGCCATGGATCGCACGATCCCCAAGTACAACCGCCTACAGGCGGTGCTCGGGCCCCCCAAATTGGGAAGCAGCGTTGCTAGCGCACCCGCGGCGTCCATCAACCTGGGCGTCAGCCGTCGAAAGTGGGGGCCAAAATCCCACCGGCTGTCGAGCACCAATCCTAGGTACTTCATGGTGGACTCGACAGCGATTTGGACTCCCCCGACCACGATGTGTGACCCCGGCGGCGGCGCCCGTCAGGGGCCGTGAAAAACCATGGCCTTCGACTTGTTGAGGGCCACCTCCAGCCCCAGGCGTCGTATGCGACCCACCACCTGTGAGACCGCAGCCGTCGCCAGCAACGCTGCCTCCCTATACGAGCTCCCCCGGGCCGTGACCAGCGTGTCGTCCGCGTAACACGTCAGGTCCACTCCCGCTTGGAGCTCGCCCCTCAGCACCCAGTCGTAACCGATGTTCCACAGGGGTGGGCCTAGGACCGAGCCCTGCGGAACACCGCACGACATATCGCGACGGCCCTCACCGTCGCGTTCCCTGTAGGTGACACACCTTTCTGCCAAATAAGCCCCAACGACGCGGCAGAGGTAGCGGGGCACCCTGTGGTACCTTAGTGCCTCCCGAATACAACTCCAGGGCAGGGTGTTGAAGGCGTTAGATATGTCCAAGGACACCGCCAGCATCACCCCGCCCCGGGAAACCGCTTCCTCCGCCAGGACTCTAACCCGCATTATGGCGTACCAAAGCAATGCCTAGACCAAGTTAAGAAATCAACTTGGATTGGTCGAAACTTGTTAACATATTCAAAGAGGGAAAGTGTTAAAATGTGAAAGGCCGTAAACAAAACAGAAGAAATTAGAATGGTTGCCTAGCTACCATCTTGTTGACTCGTTATTGGACTTTGACAATATTAAAAAGTATTTTTTCATGATCTATCCCATGGATCTTCTATCTATTTGTGTGCTTACTTATTTTCTTATTTTTTTTTAAAAACGTTGCCCCACACTAGGAATTATTCCTGTATCGTGGGTGCGTTCACAAACATGTAAATTCACATACACAAGACACCCAGACCCGGAACAACTATCTGCAGGTCATACAAATATTAATTGTTCCGTGCGGGGATCGAACACGCGACACGCAGCGCAGCAGCCGAACGCTCAACCACTGCGCCAACCGAAACTTACTGTGATATTAACATCTAATTCATTTCATCCTTCAACTTCCAACTTCCTACCAACAAGTGCAAAGAAAAGATACGAAGTTGGCTATTGCAACTAAATTATACACAAATGGAGGAAATTTAATGTACAGAGTGGAAGGCGCTGACGACTGTGACACAGTTCATACTAATAATCACCCATTGTTGTTATTATATTTTCCATACACTAAGAGATATTTGTAATACTTAGTTATTCAAATAAACTATTATTATTATATTTCGTTTATTAATTTTTTAAACATATTAAATACATTTTTAAATATTTCTTAAAAAAGAATATATAAAAAACATTTAAAAATATAAAAAATAGTAGCCCACCGGTATCGGGAACAGGGTCCAAGCTACCGGCGGTCAGGGCTCCAGAGAGAGGAACCGCCTGACAATGCGAGCCGTGTCCAGAAGTACTGCTTTCTGAATCAAGCCCTTGATCCAGCCGCCTAACGAGAGCCTCCTGAGGTGTTGATCGAGGCTCGTGGCTATTAAGCCATTGGCTGACACGACTATCGGTACAATGATCGCTGAGTCCACATCCCACATGTCAACAACCTCGCGAGCCAAGTCAATATACTTGATTTGTTTATCTTTCTCGGCTTTCACGAGGTTCTCGTCACGTGGGACGGTAATGTCAACAATCATTGCACGCCTCTCGATTCAGTCCACCACCACTATATCAGGCTTATTGGCTACAATAGTCCTGTCAGTGATGATGGACCGATCCCAGTACAATGAGATATGACCATTATCGAGAACTGGGTCGGGCGCATATCTGTAGTACGGCACTTCCGATTCCACAAGAGAGTATTTCAGAGCAAGTTGCTGATGGATAATCCTGGCTACAAGGTTGTGCCTATGCAAGTATTCACCGTTAGCTAGACGAGAACAACCAGAGATTATGTGGCGGATTGATTCTCCCGGACGATGACATGCCCGACATATGTCAACCGTGCCGTCCTTCACAATAAATCTCTGGTAGTTTTTCGTCATGATAACTTCGTCCATAATTGCACAGACAAAACCTTCGGTTTCCCCAAAGAGGTCACCGACACGCAGCCAGGCTACGGACGCTAGTTGGTCTACATCGGGCCCATGTAGGGCCCGGAAAAAGCGTCCGTGCAGTTCCTTACTCTGCCATACTTCTCTGCGATCGTTAGTGTCAAGCACTAGAGGTTTGCGCCAGTTCTCGTTAGCCAAGGAGAGTGGAGTAAGGCCCCTGTCTACTGCCACTACATCTCGATGCATACCCACGTCAGCAGCTAGGAAATATTCCCTTAGACTGCATACCTCGCGGTTGTGGAGGGTCTTAGCATTTAAAAAGCCTCGGCCTCCACACTTCCGCGGGATATACAGTCTCATCACCGACGAACGTGGGTGATGCATTCGAAATGCAGTCAGCAGTGTACGAACACGCCTATCCAGGGCGTCAAGTTCTGTTTGAGTCCATTTGAGTACGCCGAAAGAGTACATCAATACCGGCATGACCCAACCGTTGAAGGCGCGCACCTTGTTTCCGCCTGATAGAAGGCTATTAAATACCTTCTTCAGGCGGTCAAAGAAGCGCTCCTTCAACGATTGCTTCATGTCAGCAACATTGATACCTAACGCTTCCGACATACCCAAATACTTATAGGTTTCGGTTGGAGAGAGGGATCTCAGGTTTATGAAATCCGAGAGTTGAGTTCCCACGGATTCCACAATCTCCCCTCGCTTTACATGCATGACCGCACATTTGTCTACACCAAACTCCATCCTGATGGCACTACTGAAGGTTTCAGTTACCTTCAGTAGCTCCATCAGTTGCAGATTGTTGGGGGCAAAGAGTTTCAAGTCATCCATGTAAAGGAGGTGAGATATAACCTGACCACCTCTCTTCAACCGATAGCCTAGCCCTGAATTCTCCAGCAGTGTGCTAAGAGGATTCAAAGCTAGGCAAAACCAAAGCGGACTCAAACTATCACCCTGGAATATACCCCGCTCGATCCTTATCGGTTCACTATTCCTCTGGATTTGTCGACATCCTGGATAGCGAAGGACCGTCCTCCATTGCCCCATACATGACATCAGGAAGGTGCGTATCGTTGCATCAACTTTATACAATTCTAGCACCCTCATGAGCCATGTATGAGGAACTGAGTCATAGGCCTTCTTATAGTCTATCCAACATGTCGACAGATCCTTTCGGAAGCGCCGAACCTGTTGGCTAATGGTCATATCTATGAGGAGAAGCTCCTTAGTACCGCGGGACCCATTCCTACATCCATTTTGAGAGGCAGACATGATACAGTTACTATTTATATGTGTATTAATCTTAGCTCTCAAAATGGATGTAAGAACCGTATAGACCGTCGGTAAGCACGTGATCGGTCTATATTTTTTAGGTTCCGCAGTACTACCTGATTTATGGAGCAGGTGGGTTATTCCTGTAGTTAGAAATTGGGGTAGCGACCCTGACTCTAAGGCAGACTGGATCTGAGACGCCAAGCGGGTATGCGACCTTGTTAACCATTTTATCCAGAAGTTGTGCAGCCCGTCCGGCCCTGGAGATTTCCAGTTAGCTAACGGACGGACTGCACGAGCTACATCTTGGGGGCTGATGATAATTGCCCCCATTTCTGGTATTGGATCGCACGCGCGCTCAACATCCCGAATCCAATCGCCCTCGGTATGACAGACAGGCACCGACCAGATGCTGCGCCAGAACGAGTATATGGCGTCATCATCCGGCAGGTGCATATTAGTCACACCTTGGTCCGGTCGCTCCCATTACTTCGGAATGTGCGATTCTGGGTTTATCGTTCCACTCGCCGCTTATACCTGCGAATACGGTTTGCCCATGCATATACTTTCTGCTTCAGGAAGTCGATGCGCTCTGTGACACGGGACATATAGTCTCGGGAGCTGACATCAGTCCCCGAAAACGCCCGTCTCACAAAGCGCATCACTCTTGGGCGAGTGTTGCCCTCCCTGAAACAGATTAGTTTGCCTATGAGTGCTCTGGCCCCACCAATACGACGCTCGATCCTGCACTGCCAAGCCGGCACGGCTGGCTTCGGTCGTGTAGCTCTGTCATTAGGAAATTTAACGTGAGCTACACGACATGCCGCTACAGCCGCGCAGTACAGTATCGAGTGTGTATCGGTGAGGTCTTCGCAGTCATCAAAATAATTTATTATTATTCCATTTATTCAATCTTATATACATACACTTTACATTTTCAAATATTTAGGTACTTACATATAAAAACATAAATAAATACAAAAACATTTAAAAATATAAAAAGTAGTAGCCCACCGGTATCGGGAATAGGGTCCAAGCTACCGGTGGTCAGGGCTCCTGAGAAAGGAACCTCCTAACAATACGAGCCGTGTCCAGGAGTACTGCTTTCTGGATCAAGCCCTTGATCCAACTGCCTAACGAGAGCCTCCTGAGATGTTGGTCGAGGCTCTTGGCAATTAAGCCATTGGCCGTCACGACTATCGGCACAATGACTGCTGTATCCACCTCCCACATGTCGACAACCTCGCGAGCCAGATCAAGATACTTTGTTTTTTTATCTCTCTCAGCCTTCACGAGGTTCTCGTCATGAGGGACAGCTATATCAACAATCATTGTGCGACGCTCTTGTCGATCTATCACCACTATGTCAGGCTTATTGGCAACAATAGTCCTGTCAGTGATGATAGATCGATCCCAATATAACGTGATATTGCCATTTTCGAGAACTGGGTAGGGCTCATACCTATAGTACGGTACTTCAGATTCCACAAGATTGTATTTAAGAGCAAGTTGCTGGTGGATAATCCTGGCTACAAGGTTGTGTCTATGCAAATAGTCTCCGTTAGCTAGACGAGAACAACCAGAAATAATGTGTCGTATTGATTCTCCGGGCCGGTGGCATGCCCGACAGATGTCAACCGTACCGTCCTTCGCAATATACTTCCGGTAGTTATTCGTCATAATAACTTCGTCCATAATCGCACAGACAAAACCTTCGGTTTCCCCGAAGAGGTCACCAAAGCGCAGCCAGGATACGGACGCTAAGAGATCTACATCGGGCCCATGTAGGACCCGGTAAAAGCGCCCGTGAAGCTCCTTGCTCTGCCATACTTCCCTGCGGTCATTAGTATCCAGTACTGTAGGTTTACGCCAGTTCTCTTTTGCCAAGGAGAGCGGGGTGAGGCCCTTGTCCACAGCGACCACATCTCGATGCATACCCACGTCAGCTTTGAGGAAGTACTCCCTAAGGCTGCATACCTCGCGGTTGTGTAGGGTCTTAGCATTTAAGAACCCACGACCCCCACACTTCCGCGGGATATACAGCCTCATCACCGATGATCGTGGGTGATACATCCGATTTGCGGTCAGCAGTGTGCGGACCCTCCTATCCAGGGCGTCGTGTTCCGTCTGAGTCCATTTGAGTATGCCGAAAGAGTACATCAATACCGGCATGACCCAACCGTTGAAGGCGCGCACCTTGTTCCCGCCTGATAAAAGACTATTCAGTACTTTATTCAGGCGGCCAAAGAAGCGCTCCCTCAACGACTGTTTCACTTCAGCAGTATTGATGCCTAACGCTTCCGACATACCCAAATACTTGTAGGTTTCGGTTGAGCAGAGGGATCTAAGGTGTACGGAATCCGAGAGTTGAGTTCCCACGGATTCCATAATCTCCCCTCGCTTTACATGCATGACTGCACATTTGTCCACACCAAATTCCATCCTGATGGCGCTACTGAAGGTTTCTGTTACCTTCAGTAGCTTCATCAGTTGCAAGTTGTTGGGGGCAAAGAGTTTCAGATCATCCATGTAAAGGAGGTGTGATATGACCTGACCACCTCTTCTCAACCGGTAGCCTTGGCCTGAACCCTCCAGTAGAGTACTGAGAGGGTTCAGGGCCAGACAAAACCACAGTGGACTCAGACTGTCGCCCTGAAATATGCCACGCTCGATCCTTATCGGTTCGCTGTTCTCCCGGATTTGTCGACATCCTGGATAGTGAAGAACCGTCCTCCACTGCCCCATACACGACATCAGGAAGGTGCGCAAGGTTGCATCCACTTTGTACAGCTCCAGCACCCTCATGAGCCATGTATGTGGCACCGAGTCATAGGCCTTCTTATAATCTATCCAACATGTCGACAGATCTTTTCGAGAACGACGAACCTGTTGGCTAATGGCAACATCAATGAGGAGCAGCTCCTTAGTACCACGGGACCCGTTCCTACATTCATTCTGAGAGCCAGACATGATAAAATTTGTGTCAATATGATTGTTATTTTTGGCTCTCAGGATGGATGTAAAAACTTTATAGACCGTCGGTAACACGTGATCGGCCTATAATTTTTGGGTTCCGCAGTACTACCTGATTTATGGAGCAGGTGGGTTACTCCTGTCGTAAGGAACTGTGGCAGCGACCCTGACTCTAGGGCAGACTGGAACTGAGCTGCCAAGCGAGCGTGCGATCTTTGAAACCATTTTATCCAAAAATTGTGCAGACCGACCGGCCCTGGAGATTTCCAGTTAGGCAACGGACGGACTGCACGAGCTACATCTTGGGGGCTGATGGTAATAGCCCCCATTTCTGGTATAAGATCGCACGCGCGCTCGACCTCTCGAGTCCAATCACCCTCGGTGTGCCTGACCGGCACCGACCAGATGCTGCGCCAGAATGAGCTCATGGCGTCGTCATCAGGTAGGTGCGTATCGGACACACCTTGGTCCGGTCGCTCCCAAGCCCTATAAACCCACCTTTCGTTGCTTTCGAATGTGCGATTTTGAGTGTACCGCTGCACTCGCCGCTTGTACCGACGAATACGGTTTGCCCATGCATAGATCTTCTGCTTCAGGAAGTCGACACGCTCTGTGACGCGGGTCAGATAATCTCGGGAACTTATATCAGTCCCCGAGAATGCCCGCCTCACAAAGCGCATCACCCTAGGGCGAGTGTTGCCCTCCCTGAAGCAGATAAGCTTGCCAATGAGTGCTCTAGCCTCACCGATACGACGCTCGATCCTGCACTGCCAAGCTGGTACAGCTGCCTTATTTTTCTTATTAATAAAAATAAGAAAAATTATTATTATTATTATCCTCATTCAATCTAAACGTAAACTTAAAACATTCTGCACTACTGCCTGGAGGTGTCAAGTTGGAACACTTCGGTAAGAGATCCACAAAATTCAACAGTATGATATTGTTTGGAGAATTAAAGACATTTTGACCTGTCACTCGTTTATATTTAATTTAATATAATTTAGGTCAGACGAGACATCTTAACATCAAGAGCGTGACATGTGGAAGGGGCTAATGCTGACCAGTTGTCTTATTCCGAAATGGTCCCATTTAAATTTCAAAAAGATCTGATGATGGGTTTCGGAGACAGACAACGGAACTCTTCAAAAATTGACAGCAAATCAACCGCGATTGCTGCTATCGTATGTCTATGAATTGTTAACACAGTTTAATGGGGAACCAACACTAAAAAGTGAAAAATAAAAAACTTTTTTACAAAAAAATAGAACCGACTTCCAAAAAAAGTGCAAAATAACTTTAATTTCGGAAGTCGGTGTCAAAAAACAAAGACACAAAACAGGAACACCGACTTCCGAAATTAAAGTTATTTTGCACTTTTTTTGGAAGTCGGTTCTATTTTTTTGTAAAAAAGTTTTTTAGGTTCCGTACATGATTGGTAACTAAAGGAACCCTATTTTTATTAAGTTTTCGGCACTGTGTCATTTTAGGGTCTTTCACATTGTCGTTCGTTCATTCACATTGTCTTGTATTATATTATATATTATATGACTGTTTCGACCAAACCTCAGATGACTTGCATAAGTGTGACGATACCAGCACTTCTTAAGCCTGCTTCTATAGGTATAACGACGCGCTTCTTCAGGTACAGTACTTCAATACTAAGTGAAATCTAAAATTAACATACATAGTTACTTATACCTAGTTTTATCACATAATAATAGACAATACATTACATTTTACGTAAAATACATACCGTACTTATTAGTTACCTTTAATGCTAACTTATTGGCTACATTTACAAGACATAAACTCGTACCTACTTAATACTAAACTATAATTAGGGCTGACCATATCTTTGGGGGGTTTCCTATTTCTAACGGGACAAGTATCACCAGCGGTCGCTGCTATACTGTTGGATCCATCTACCAGCCTTTTAGAGGAATCCGTCGTTACCAATCCCGGTTCCGAATACGCCTCATTCCTATTGCCACCCGAAACTCCCACACCTCCACCTGAGCACACCTCGGTGGGTATTTTCGTAACGGGTACTGTTGGTAAGACCAGTACATTACCGAAAGGCCTGTGGGAGTTTTTGGGCGCTACTTTTGTGCTGACTATTACGCCATCAGTTGGTTGTGATTGATTTGCTTTACATATTAACTTTAACTGATCCATATACCTATCTATTTCTGTGCCATCTAATAATCTTATTTGTTATTCCGTAGTACTCAAGCACTCAAATACCGTACCACTTACCCACCTCTTTAATCCTTGGTACACCTGGCACCAAACCTCATCCCCCGTTCCGAGGGTGCGGTGCGTTCCACCTGCCCGTTTTTCTGCCGGAGCTGCACGTCGGACACCTGCTTCTCGCGCGACGGTTTCAGCCGGTCTAACCGAGTTCTTACCTTGTAATACTTGTGCTTGTGGTCCTATACACTAGTAAAAACCGCTGAACAGCAAGTTCTACATCTATATTCTGAATGATTGCCTTTTTATCACTTTTTTGCACTGGCTGACCGCGTTCTCCGCCAAACCACTAGAAACTGGGTGATATGGTGCGGCAAATACATGTTCTACTCCGTTATATTCTAAAAAAAAATCTCTGATTTTACATATTATTACTTTGACTGTAGTCTAAGCGACCGGACATGCTTCAATAAATGGATTGAAGCATGTCCGGTCGCTTAGACTACAGTCAAAAGTCGAGCTGGCATCCACCATTATTAAATACTTGTGTCCGTGTATAGGCCCTAAAAAACCACGTGTAATCTAATCCATGGACGAGACGGCCAGTTCTACGACTGCAGTGCGTGGTGTACTGGCACCTCGGCCATTTCTGCACAGATTGTGCAGTTTCGACATAAACCAATCCAACATTTCATCCATCCCCGGCCACCTCACATAATTTCTAGCCACACATTTTGTCTTAGCTATCCCCTGAGTATCATGTAGCTCCTTCACTACCCTATCTTTATGGGGGCCGAGTCACCCGCGTCCGTAGGAGTATACCCATTGAGTCCCTACACGTGGTCCCCGGGTGGTGCTAATCAGGTGACACAAACTGGTGGTAGGTTTCGACCGATGGCTTGCGACCACCCACTGAGCAAAGACGTACCGCCAAGCGGCCTGGCCGTATTCCGGTACGATGCTCAGTGTAGCCAATCCAGAGGAGTTGGGTCGAAATAGTTGTTCCATTGCAGGCAGACCAACCGGGCTCGCGCTGATATGGATGTATCGGGAGACTAGTCGCGGAGGGTAGCGGGATCCGAGGCACGGTGCGCCGCTGGCCGACCGCAGTTAGTAGGGGGCCCAAGTAGTGTACTAGCCACACACGAAAGGCTGCCCCGCCAACTGACGAAAAATCCCGGAATGCACCATCGTGCTGGTTGGCGACCAGACGAGAGGGCCCGATGGACATTCCCGGGGGGGCTCGGGCGTCCCCGCAGTCTCCAGACTAGTCCCCCAATGATACCGTCCTGTCAGTGCGTACCTGAAGGTAGCCAGCATGGAACCTCATTTCACTTCCTTCTCCTCTCCTTCCTTCACTCTTCAATAATGAAAGGCAATAAAAAGAAAAAAGCTGTACAGCGGCAGCACTCCCTCTCACACAAAGTGCACCTATCCAACATTCGAGGTCTGCACTCAAATCTCGCCGCAGTCCACCACCACCTAGAGACTGAGAAGCCAGCTCTCTTATTCCTTTCGGAGACGCAGATCGCATGTCCGTCTGACGTGGCGTACCTATCTTACCCAGGGTTTACCCTGGAGCACAATTTTAAGCCACGCGCTGGTATATGCATGTACGCCCGGGACGACATCTGCTATCGGCGTCTCCGTAACCTTGTGGACTCCAGGTTCTCAACTCTTTGGGTCCTAGTGGACACAGGCCTAGATAAAAATGTCTACGCCTCTGTCTACCGTTCGCACAGCGGTGATCTGGAGACAACTGGGCTCACACAACACCTGAGTAAAGCGGCGGATGTGGCTCAGCAACGGTACCCTTCAGCCCAATTGGTGTTACTGGGGGACTTCAACGTCCACCATCAGGAGTGGCTCTTCCCATACCAGTACACAGACCATGCTGGACAAGAGACGTATAAGCTAGCGCTGGCGATAAATCTTACCCAGCTGGTTCAGGGGGCAACGAGGGTGCCGGATGTTGATTCGCACACAGCCAATTGCTTGGACCTTCTGCTGACAACAGATCCAGACCGTTACTCAGTGTCGATTTCTTCACCATTAGGTACTTCCGACCACTGTCTGGTGAAATCTGTATCCGTCTACTCCCCGCCCGATCCTAGCCCTAGAGGCACCAGGCGGGTTTGGCGATACAGGTCAGCAGATTGGGATGGCATGCGATCTTTCTTCGCATGTTATCCTTGGCGGCCCACTTGCTTTTCTTCGACTGATGTTTCGTCGTGCGCGGACGCCGTGACGGATGTTTTGCGGCGGGGAATGGAGTACTACATTCCATTCTCTGACGTAACAATGTCTGGCAGGGCTCGTCCATGGTTTGGTGCCGAGTGCAATCGCGCTGATGCGCTTAAACACGCGGCCTATCTGGCATGGGTCGACGCTCGGACGCGTAAAGCGAGTGACGTGAGTCAGAAGAAGAGAGCCTTCAACAGGGCTGCCAAGTTCTGCAAGAAGGTGTTGCGGAAGGCTCGGTTTGACCACATTGGCCGAATTGGGAACAAACTTGCTTCTTACCCAGCTGGTAGTAAGGCGTTTTGGTCCCTGGCTAAGTCGGTTGAATCGAACTTCTGCCGCCCCTCACTACCTCCACTGCTGAAACCCGACGGGTCGCTGGCCCACTCCGCTGAGGAGAAAGCAAGCTTGTTTGCCTCTCTGTTTGCGGAATCTTCGCGTCTAGATCCTGGTGGCGCGAGGCCCCCTGGTACTCTTGGTGGATGCGAGTCAATTATGTCAGACATTCGCATTCATCAGAAGGATGTCCGGAGGGTGCTGCGTAACCTGGACGTGAACAAGGCTAGTGGTCCCGACGGGATACCGGCAATTGTACTGAGGACGTGTGCGCCTGAGTTGTCTCCGATCTTGACACGCCTATATCGCCTTTCGTTTGAGACTGGAAAAGTGCCGATGGCTTGGAAGCAAGCTAACGTGCAACCCGTACCCAAGAAGGGTAGTCGAGCTGACCCAGCAAATTATAGGCCCATCTCGGTAACTTCCGTTCTCTGTAAGAGTATGGAACGTATACTGAATGGTAAGCTCCTAGCATACCTAGAAGCTAACGATATCCTAAGTGACCGACAATACGGCTTCCGCCGAAATCGGTCAACGGGAGATCTTCTAGCGTATGCCATTCACATCTGGAGTGAGGCCATCGACAAACAAGGGGAAGCCCTTGCGGTCTCCCTTGATATCTCGAAGGCCTTCGACCGGGTCTGGCACGACAGCTTAATTGGCAATCTTCCTTCCTTCGGTGTGCCCGCTGGATTGTGTGATTAGATAGCAGATTTCCTGAGGGATCGGTCTATCCGAGTAGTCATAGATGGCTGCTCGTCCGGACTGCTGGCTATTAATGCCGGTGTTCCTCAGGGGTCGGTGCTCTCGGCTATATTGTTTTTGCTGCATATTAACGATCTGCTAAAACCCGGTACCTTTGGGTATGCAGACGACAGCACTGTTGCCGAGAGATACGTGCCATACGCACGAGTTAGTGGGTCTCAGGTCCGGTCTCTCCGAGAGGCTATGGTTGGGCGCTTGAACTTGTCCTTGCAGGCTGTCTCAGATTGGGGCGATGCCAATCTGGTTAAGTTCAATGCTGCTAAGACCCAGGCGTGTCTTTTTTCTGCTAAAAGGAGCCAATTTCACCCGGCTCCATGTATCCGAGGTGTAACCGTGCCGATAACCGATGGACTTGATCTTCTTGGTGTTACTTTAACATCTACCCTCAATTTTGGCCCCTTCATAGAGGCTAAGGCTCAAGTGGCTGCCAAAAAGTTGGGGGTCCTCGCAAGGGTGAGACGATACTTCACGCCGGAACAGCTGCTCCAACTCTATCAAGCGCAAGTCCGATCGTGTATGGAGTACTGCTCTCATCTTTGGGACGGATCTGCAAGATACCAGCTTGATGCCCTTGAGTCAATTTAGAAACGAGCCAAGAGGATCATCGGCAATGATAGACTCGTTGAGTCAAAACTCCAAAGTCTTGAACATAGACGCCGAGTTGCTAGCCTGTCGGTTTTCTATCGATTACATTTTGGGGAGTGTGCGACGGAATTGCATGATTTGATTCCGCCAAGCCCGTTTTATCTAAGGACCACAAGACGTACGGCGAAGTGCTACCGGTTCATGGTGGACATCCCATCCATACGCACAAAGCGTTTTGAGAAAACATTCATTGCACGTACGGCTAGAGAGTGGAATTCTCTACCGGAGTCTGTGTTTCCTGTAAGATACAACCTGGGAGTCTTTAAGTCAAGAGTGAATAGGTTACTTCTAGGCAAGCGTGCTCCATCTTCGACCACATCATCGCTTACCATCAGGTGAGATAGTGGTCAAACGCAAGCCTATCAAATATAAAAAAAAAAAAAAAAAAATCTTGACAATATCTTGGGACTATTAACCTATGACCCCACATAAGACAACCTAGCTCGGTATATATTTCATTACGTCTATTAAAATAAAGTCTAAATTCCTTTATATCTACTTCCTTAGGCCAACCATCCCTAATATAGCTCAATATACGCATTAACACGGTGTCACTTTTTGTCTCCTTTCTAATATCTTCGTGTTTAAGTAACAATGCATACAAGGCAAAATAAATGTATTTTCTTTCTTTCTTTCTTCCTTTCTAAGGTACGTTTGCTCCGGCACTTCCTTTATGCTTGTTTCGCTAATAGCTTTGTAACTTTCTACTAATCGAGACAAATTATTTACGCATCATTCTCCTGCCCTTATCCCAATTTATTTGGGGTTGGCGCAATATGTCTTTTTCTTCCATACTCCCCTATTAGTAGTCACCCCCTTTTTACCCATATTCTTTTTCACACAGTCCAACCATTATTTCTTTGGCCTTTCTCTACTCTTATAGCCATCCACATCCATACACAAGACTTTCCTCACGACTTTTTCTTCATTCCTAATTCTATCCATACGCGTAACACCACACATCGCTCTTAGCATTCTCATCTCAATCGCATGCATTGGTTTTTATTCATCCCTTTTGTGCCCCAACATTCTAAACTATACAAGACAGCAGGTCTGACCATTGTTTGATAAATCTTCCCCTTTAGGATTAAGGGGAATGCGGGAGTTGCAGATAGTCCCGGTGACCTGCCGCCATTTCATCCATCCAGTGTTAATTCTGTGATTAACAGTCCGATCTATTTCGCCATCGCTTTGCACGAGTGAACCAAGATACCGAAAATCGGAGCAGACTGGGAGAAGCGCGCCATCTAGCACTATAGCTTCAGAACTGGGGAGACCGCCGAAATCGCGGACATTTGTTTAGTTTTGGTTCTGCTGATTTTCAAGCCAAATTTCTCCAGATTCTGTTGCCATTTCTCGAATTTGCTCTGGATCTCAGATCCATCTTCACCGACCAGAACAATGTCGTCGGCAAACAGCATGCACCACGGTACCTCCTCCTGTATGCCCGACGTAAGAGCGTCCATAATCATCAGGAAGAAGTAAGGATTTAAAGCCGACCCTTGATGCAGGCCTACAGCCACACTGAACTTATCGGTGTTGCCAGCAGCCGACCGGACGTAGGTACTAGATTGTCTGTACATAACACAAATCAACTCAACATACCTTACTTGAAAACGCAAATTGTAATAAAGATAAATGACTTGCTGTCAAATCTATTATTAACACTTCAAAACAAAAACCCGTTGGGGACCACCTTTTAGTCCCTTAAGAAGAGTGCCTCAAATACTGTTAATGACATTAATATCTATTTTTCTAACATCGGTAAACTTTTAGCACATCAAATACCACTAGTACAAAGTAATTATAAATTTTGCATAACCCCAGTTCCCAATTCAATCGTCTTACTTCCACCAGATGAAGCCGAAATTGATACATTATTAATGAATCTCAGGAATGACTGTGCTACTGGCTCGTACTCTATTCCTACCAAGTTTCTCAAAATTGCTAGACATTTTATCGTCCCACATATGACTAAATTAATAGAAACTTGTTTCGCTCAAGGTGTTTTTCCAAATGTTTTAAAAAAGTCTCTTATTACTCCAGTCCACAAGCGGGGGAAGAAGAATGAGGTTGGAAACTACAGGCCCATTTCAGTTCTCACGACCATTTCAAAAACATTAGAAAAGGTATTAAATAACAGGCTGACAAACTTTTTGCAACAAAATAAAATTCTGGCTGATACCCAGTTGGCTTTAGGTCGCGAAAGAGCACAGAAGACGCTGTAAGTCAACTGGTAGATCACGTCACACTTAAGTTAGACCAAAAACAGAAATGTGTTGCAATATTTCTTGACGTGGCAAAGGCTTTCGACACCGTCATGATTGGGCTCCTTGTGGACACGTTGGAAAAGATCGGTATACGTGGTACTACTCTCAAAATTTTTAAGGATTTCTTTTCCGACCGGACGCAAAGAGTTAAAATCGAAAATTATGTTAGTTCTGATGCGTGGGTTGCCTATGGCATCCCACAGGACAGTCTCCTCGGCCCGAGTCTCTTCTTGATCTATATAAATGACCTGTGTCAGCTACCACTTACAAGCGGTAAGATATTTACCTACGCTGACGACACGGCATTAGTATTTCATGGGGGGACCTGGGACAAAGTTCGACAATGTGCTGAGCTGGGATTGCATAAAATAGGCTATTGGTTAAGATTTAACCGTCTTACCTTTTTTTTTTGAACCAAAACTAAACCTATAAGTATAAATATTAAACTACATGACTGCAACTTGGCTTCTTCTGTGGAGTGCTCATGCACAGCCATAACAAAGTCTACACATGTCAAATATCTTGGTGTGATAGTGGTTGAAAAGCGTGGCTGGCGACAGCACATTGACATCACAACAACGTGTATAAGGAAACTTATTTGGGCTTTCAAAAAACTGAGACACGTAGCAAACTTTGAACTCCTTCGCACTGTGTACTACGCGCTTGTGCAGTCGATCTTGGGTTATTGCGTTACTGTTTGGGGTGGTGGATGCAAGACTTTTATGATTTTATAATTTAGCTCTGAATACAGGTAAATATCCTACCCAGTGGAAAGTATCGAGAGTAACACCAATACCTAAAAAAGGGGCTAAGGCGTCCGTCGAAGACTTTAGACCTATTGCGATCCTCTGTTCACCTGCAAAAGTGTTTGAACATATTTTACACAAAGAAATTCACAGACAAGTCAATAGATACTTGTGTAATGAACAACACGGTTTTCGCTTCAAAAGATCAGTTAACACTAATCTCGTAACTCTAGCTGACTACATCACAACCAGTATGGACCAAGGCCAGCAGGTGGATGTCTTATATTTTGACTTTCAAAAAGCCTTTGACAGAATTAATAATGACATTCTATTAGATAAATTAAGTGCCATAGGTTTTGCTCCCAAACTTCTTTTATTGATCGCTGACTATCTTCGAGATCGTAAACAGTATGTGCGACTGGGCCTGTACAATTCTCAGCCGTATGACACACGTTCGGGAGTCAGCCAGGGTTCAATATTAGGACCTTTACTGTTTCTAATAATGATAAACGACATTCCACAAGTTTTGAATCACTCCAAATGTTTATTATACGCTGACGATTTAAAGCTATATTCTGAGGTTCAAACTCCAGCTGATTTCGTAGCCCTTCAAAAAGACATTGACGCTATAAGTGAGTGGTCAATGATTAACAAAATGCATTTCAATCCATCTAAATGTTGCGTTATGAGTTTTAGTCGTTCACGAAATCCAATTCAATACCATTACAGTTTAAATAACGAAGAAATAGCAAGAGTCATGACGGTCAAAGATCTTGGTGTTATTTTTGATACTAAGTTTACCTTCCATGACCACATTATTGCTCTAGCCAAAGAGTCGTTTCGGAGGTTAGGGTTTGTCCTGAGAAATTGTCGTGAGTTTACAAACCATCAAGTGATCCGACTTCTTTATAACACACTTGTTAGAAGTAAACTTGATTCTAGCTCTTGTGTTTGGAACCCTTACGAGAAATCTTATACCCTTATGGTGGAAAAAGTTCATAAAGCATTTTTAAGGTATTTCTACAAACGTAGGTTTGGGTACTACCCATATATGTATCCAACCAAATTTCTGCTGGGTTGCTTGGGCTTTACCTCACTCCAGGTGAGACGAGCTTTTGACCAGCTTGTAACTGCTTGCAAAATAATAAACGGAAGCATCGACTCTCCTTGTCTACATGCGGCGCTGTGTAACATTTTTGTTCCTGACAATTATTGCCGAGCGAGACGGCATAAATTATTTATGGTGCCACGTTGCCGCACGGATGCACGAAGTATGTCACCCATTCCGCGAATGCTAAATGCACTCAATGCTCTCCTAGAGTCCAGTCCTGGATTAGATCTGTTCGCTGATGAATGGAAAAAGATATTGTCTGAATGTCTGACGATTTGCGAGAAGACTGAGTGAAAGGCACTGAATTAAGTATGCATAATTTTGTGCAATTGTAATATTTTTTATTTTATTCTTAATGTGTTTTATACAATTTGTATTTTGGTTTTAATTTTTAATGTGTATGATCAGTGTAATTGGCATTTTGTCGTTCTGGTTAAATAAATAAATAATAATAATAATGATACACCTCGAAAGGGCCCAAAGATCCCTGCTTAAAGTCATGACTAGACCCTTCAGATTTCCCACCAAGGTTCTATACGAAAAGTGTGAAGTGCTTACCGTGAGGCAGAATTTTATTTTGCAGGTTGTTCTCAAGCAGCATGGTATTACGCCACATATTTCCCAAAAAATAATAAGCGTACTATAACAAATGTTTGCTTACCTGTGCGTTGCCACACTGCGTCTGCTAGGCGACAACAGGCATTTCTCGCCATTTTTCTCTACAATAAGCTGAACAAAATCCTAAACATAAATTCACTTACAACCCGCGAAACAAAAACCTAGGTAAAGATCTGGTTACTGACACAAGACTATTACGCAACTGAAAGTTTGATGCAACCAAATTAAATATAATCATCAGAACACAAAACTTTTGGAATTTCTCGCACACATTTACACATAAGCTTTACTTTTTAACGATTTCGAAGTCTGCTGTTGATTTACATTAATTTTAAGTTGACTTGTTTTATTTTTGACTATTTAATCCCTATATCTTTAGTTTCATTTTAAGGTTTACACATGTCCTAATTTTGAGTTAATTTCTCTAATTTATTGATTAATTGATATGCTTTATGATTTAATTTTTGTTTTTTGACTACCTATTTTTTCTAATGTTATTTGTATTTCTTTTCCCTTTGTTTATAAAGTTGTTTTGATTTAAATATTTGTTAAAATAATTTTTTTACGTACTAAATTGTAAACATTGAAGAAGTCACTGGCTCCTGAAATACAGGTACTCTACCTAGCTTAAGAATCAGGGTTTAATTTTTCTGTAAACTGTGTTTGGCCCGATAAAGAATTATATTATATTATATACTTCCCAGGCAAACCTTTCTCTTTCATGGCCCACCACAACGCATCCCGAGGTACCCTATCATACGCTTTCTCAAGATCAATGCACACCATGTGCAAGTTCTTGTGCACACGTACTTCTTTCTACTTTCAATCTAGACAAATCGTCAGCTGTATTTGAATTTGTATTCACATATTCAATTTTAAAATCATAAGCTGATAACATTAACGCCCATCTCTGTAACCTGATAGCTGTCATGCTTGGAATTCCTAATTCCAATCCAAATATACTAAGGGTTTATTATCTGTTTTTAAAACAAATGGTCTGCCATACAAATATTGATGAAATTTCTTCACTGCGAATACTATGGCTAATGCCACTTTATGTATTTGACTATAATGATATTCCGCGAAACTAAGCGTCCTTGATGCGTACGCTATAGGATACTCACAGCCGTTGGGCGCTCGCTGCGCAAGCACAGCGCCGATGCCCCGTGAACTCACATCAGACGTCACTATCACGGGCCGTGATTCAGCATAGTGTGATAATACTTCTGAACTAATTAATAACTTTTTTATTTTATTAAACGCCTGAGAATGTATATCACCCCATACCCCTTTTTCAATAATTCGTTTAATGGTGATAAATAGAAACTTAATATTTTAATAAATTTGCCGTTAAAATTTACTATACCTAAACATGATTTCAGCTCGAATACATTAAGTCGGAGAAGATAGTTTAATTATGGGTTTAAACTATTTTGTTGCAATACTTTCAGAACCTTGTTTAGTGTGTCTACATGTATCTCCATCGTAATATTATTTTTTGCTTGACACGTTCCTAGCACGGTCATAGTATGGTCATGGTATGGTCATGGTATGATATGGAGTAGTGGGCAGATTCCTGTAACGTTAAATGAATATGATTGCATAATTATAGTACTGTCGTAGCCAGTCGTACCTATGTATCATCTTTCATCGGTTTGACAGATATTCTACAGCAACCCGCTTTCGATTTTAGCTAAGTGTATGAAAGGAATCTACCTACTACCTACATAGTTTTGCCCTTTACAGTACATACCTATATGTTATATAAAAGTTTCAGAAAAAACACTCCCTGATACGCACTCGGAAGCGTGACCTTAACCCTCGCGGCTCGTCACGGTTTCAGATACCGGAATTCATAAGGAAAAAATATATTTTCCTCGTACTAATCGGATACGAACTGGGAGAAAATTGGTTGAAAAGAAATACGGAGATACTAATCTAAAAATCAGGACGAAAATAAAGAAGCTAAAAGATCGCTAGAAGTTAAGAAGTAGGAAGGTATTGTTTTTGTTTTGTGTAACCTACATAAGACCTCGGAATTTAGAGGATAAGACAAGGGAGTGTGGGCTTCTTACTCAGCTAAAACCACCCTAGTATGTCAGCACATAGAAGGGACACCGTAACCTATGGTTCTTAAGAACTTAGGAAGGTACCTTCTTTTTTTTGTGAATGTGGGAAATCATCCAATGACTTCTCCCGCTCTGGGTGGAGCGGGAGGGAGTGTCAGACTGTTACTGACTAAAACCCACCCCTGTTCCTTCAGTTACCTGAGTGCTAAGGGCCGTGGTAACTCTATTTCGAATTTATCCACGACCCCGGATAGGCATCGGCCCTGCCTGGGGTCGTGGCTGCCATCGGTCGGGTGAGGACCTGCGTTAGGCGGAAGGCGAGGACGCCGTGGCGCCGCTCCAGCCGCTTCTCAAAGAGGGGCCTTACCGCCGCAATTGTGCTGATTGTGTGTGTGTTGTGTGTGTATTGTAACCTAGTCATAGGATGATTTCCCACCACCAAAAAGAAAGGTACCTTTCCTTTCTTTTTGGTGGTGGGAAATCATCCTATGACTTCTCCCGCTCTGGGTGGAGTGGAAGGGCGTGTCAGACTCTTACTGACTAAAACCCACCCCTGTTCCTTCCTTGCCTGAGTGCTCAGGGGAGCGGTAACTCTGTCACAAATTTATCCGCTACCCCTTGGCATGCAGGCATCAGCCATGATGGGCCCCGTCAGTGGTGGCCAGAGATCGTCCTGCGACCTCCGACGCCCAGGGCATCTCCTGCGGCCGCTGTGGCTGGGGGCGTGAGGGCCACTCCTATGAATCTCTCTCAACCGTTCCGTCTCCTCCTTCGCGAGAATTACTGCTTCGCAGAAGGAGGAGACTGCTTCCCATTCCCTCTCGCCATGTCGTACCATGGCCTGAACCAGGGCCAGGCGTGAGAGGTCGCTGCCGAACCTAGGAAGTTACCTAAGATTGTATTTCTAGCCTAAATAAATTATTGTATTTAAAAAAAAAAACCAGATGTCATTAAAACGACATACGTACACAGGTTTAGATGAAAGAAACCGGATCAAAGCAGGAAAATACACGATTTTTTGAATACATTTTGAGGAACATAGGAGTACATATTTAAATAAATACAATTTTGGTGTTCATACAACCCGTTATCATAATCCCAGTATTCGAAAGGATATTTTGAAGCAAGATTTGATAAATTTATTGGTAACTTTTAAGTACTATTAAATTACAAAGTATATACAAGCTAATAAAAAATAGATACAACTGGCGGCCCACCCCAGTTTCGCTCGGGTACAAATTATACACCTTAACCTTCCTCATGAATCACTCTGTCTATTGGTGAAAAAAGCATGAAAATTCGTTCAGTAGTTTTTGAGATCCCTGCGAACAGACAGACATATGTATAGTTATATGTATGTACAAGCGGCATAAAAAGGTCACCGTAAAAGTCATTGGACAACTTAGTTCTGCTAATATACAAACAATTCTCGTTACTGAAAAAAGTTTCCCATTTCAGTTACCTCGACTGAACGACTAGGTACTTTTACAGTTTTGTAAACAAAACTGGGAAAACTGCATGTTGTTGGAACATTCAGATAAGTTTTGTTAATCATGGGGGTCGAATAATCAATTCTCACTCACGCTCTGCCACATGGCTCACACAAAGAAAGTATTGCTAGCAGACTGTTATAGTGCATAACAGTTTATAAAGCCAATGTATTATTATAATACAATGGTTTAAAAATAGTCCAATATGTGGCACAGGTAACTGCTGCGACTTACGAATTGTGGGCTTTAATTACCAAAAAGGAAAAAAGTTAAAATTTCATCACTACTGCTCTCAAAATGGTAAAGGAAAACATCGTTAGGAAACTAGCATGGTCCTAGATCCAAATAATTCGAAGACAAGTGACAACAACTACTTGGCCCGCCTGGTGGGTGAACCACTCCCTCTTAAAGGATGCCTGTACCCCAGCAGTAATAACATAATAGGCTGCTAATGTAACATTTGGATAACAAGGCCATTCGAAAATAGGAATGATTCTTGGGTACAAAAATAATAATACTATTTTGACCTTATGTTAGATTATCCAAAAATAATAGACACGTATTTTTTCCAAATCAATAAAAAAAATACAAAAATAAATGAATCAAAGTTCGGAACCCCTTACTTCTGTGGTGCTGGGAACTTGTTACGTCACTTGTGTTAGCTTGTTGAAAATATATGTTTTAAATGTAAATTATTATTGCGTATTTTTAAGGAATGTTGCTACATTTAATAAAAATAAGTAACGAATTTTACTAAAACTTCTAGATTATTAAGGAACTTTGTATCAAAATAAAATATTAATTATTGTAAAATTTACCATAAAAACATGTTGATTTTAATATGAATTTTCTAAATGAGTTTAAATATTTAGTTTGTTATATTGTTATTTTTCATTGTGAGTGGCTCAATGCTGGATTCCGGTCTTTGTGACGAAATGTCGTTATTACCCATTTTTGAGTGCTTGGTGGAGTGTTGACGTGATTTTTAGGAGGCATAAGAAAAAGGCAGGCAGCTAGCCTTGAGCTACGAACCCAGTTGGTTATCACTTTGACAAGATGTGGATGTGTTCTGTACAATTGTAAAACAGTGTGATAAAGTTATTTTTAAATCAAGACAGATATTGAATTATAAAATCAGAAACTTGTAGACACGATATAATACTCGTAGTATAGGAGAGCTACCGTGGAGTTTCTTGCCTCGTTCTTCTCCGCGAAGACCTTCTATTTCGAACAGGCAAATAGATTTTCGATTAATGGCAAGCCTATTGGAAATAAATACCTGGTCTTGCCTTTCTGTGCTTTTCTTAATGAACCCTTTCCCTTAACACCATAATCATGGGAACTCTCATACAAAGTAAATAACTGCATAGTAAACATCTTGACTTCCAAACTTGATATTTATGTAGATGTAGGTATCTATAAACGTTACCTCTGAATTTTTACACTGGTAGGTAAAAAGTGGAACAATTTTTATGTATTGTCCACATTTTTTCTTTACGTGTCAAAAGAAAAAAATACTTGTCTGATAGTTATTTGTAATCTAACTGACGGATCAAATACTTATATTTTTTAGTCATCTACCCTAATAATTTCTGAAACTAAGTCTCCCATTCACCATCAAGTTTTACCCTAAACTAATATTATGACGAAACAGAGGGTTTATTTTCATTTTGATTGCACCGCAGTCAGTCTTATGGTTTACTTGACAGTAAAATAACTAGTTGCTTTAAGCTCTGTGTCAATATTTCACAATTTGCTTTGAGAATCGTCAAAGGAATTGTTAAAGAATATTTGAGACCATCAACACTTTTCTTCTCTTAGTGTTAGTTAAAAATATCTTGTTAATATCTTGTTAAAATTATCTCACGCCGGTATACAATAAAGCGTTTATCAGAGGTTTTGATAAAGCAATCTCACATTTGCTAGTCGTGTATATAAATTGTGCGCAAGAATTAATATTATTGTTCATCGAGAGTGGATTTGAAACTACGAACTGGTACTGAGAAATTCTGAAAGCTTGTGGAAAAACCTAATAAAATTATGACTCAACCCAAGAACCGAACCCAGGATCACAATCGTACTCAGCAGTACCTAGTGATTGTGACCTACTAGACTAACAACACAGTAGATACATAATTAAGTAGGTACATTGCTTTTAAACAAAAATAAAGCATAATAACAAAACATTGTTAATGTTTTTTTGGCGTTATAAATGAATCATGACATAAATTATGACACGGGTGTGAATTTAATTAATGTAATGCAAGTCTATGAATATATTTTGTGGTGGCAGTTAACATTACAGGGAAATATCACCGAAGAACCCACAAAATATTTTGTTTCATTGGATAAACTTTCAGTCAGCGAATAACTGCTGATTTCCTGGAAGTTACTAAAATCATCATACAGCCCAAAAATAATCATACTTAGGAATATCGAAATTTATTAGGTAGGTAGTAATTTCTCCTGCCCTTATCCCAATTTATTTGGGGTCGGCGCAACATGTCTTTTTCTTCCATACTCCTCTATTAGTCGTCATCTCTAGGTAGGTAGTAATTATAGTGATCATTTCAGAAAAGCACTATTTCTTCGGAAGTGTACAGAAAATGAGTCTATATCGAATAATGAGTATGATTATTTGCCTACGTAGATACAGCAATTTTAATCTTGTTACAAAATTCGTGACAAGATTTAAATTGCGTTACTTAGGGAGGGGATAAGTAGGTAGCTAATATTAGCACAGAGAGAACTTTGTCAGTCAACCGAGTGATCCTAGGTAAGACGGTGGAACAGTGATCACCATGTTGCACGTGCACAGGCTCTGGGGAAATCGTTTTACAGTCGCTCCAGCGATGTGCCCAAATAGGCGTTGCACAGAGCGGGTTCCGGGGTGGTCTTTAAGAGGTTACGGCCCCTTCTATGCGCGGATGGTGATCACACTCGCTGGTCTTTTCCCAAAAGGTTTAGCCGCCTTTTGAAAGCTTCCCTCCGAAAACCAATAAACACCGGCCAAGTGCGTGTCGGAACCGCGCATGAAGGGTTCCGTACCATCGTACATGATTATACGCGTCTACTTGTTGCCATCCCTAATAGCATTTATTGTTGGGCCAACAATAAAATGATAGCATTTATTGTTGGCCCAACCAAATTCCAACACTAAATGCTATTAGGGATTATTAAGATCGAGAAAAAAAACAAAAAAAAAACACGATTGTGTTTTTGTTGTTTGTTATGTTTTTTTTTGTCCTTTAATTGTTTTTATTTGCTGTTAAAGCGGCAACAGAAATACGAATTCTGTGAAAATTTCAACTGTCTACCTATTACGGATCATAAGATACAGCCCGCTGGTAGTCAGACGGACGGACGGACGGATGGATGGACGGACAGACGGACAGCGGAGGCTTAGTTGATTGAGAATAGAGAAACAGAGAATTATTGTATGTGGTGTTAAAGAAATAAATAATCACTTAAAATAATTAATATGGACAAAGATAATAATTATGTCGAGGATGATTTCAAGTGGTCAATTGTTATTTAGGATTTTGTTGACCCAAGTATCTTTTACAGAAGTAAAATAGGGTCTGAAAATTCATCAGGTTAATTATGAAACCCGAAACGGTTCCGTGACATACAGATTTTGCAAATGTATACTAAAATTAAAGAGGAATATTTGTAGATGTTTATTGTATAGCCATTACCAATAAATTGCCACGCATTTACCACTGGATTTTTCCAAATGTATCTACCTTCTAAGCTAGGTATCTATTGTAATATACATACGATTTGTTGACATAAGAAAACCCATTACCAGAGCGGCACCTCAGATTTACGACTGTTTGCTTCTGGGGGACTCTCTAAACTTATATGTTTTTCCTTTATACGAACGTGAATTCGGGTTTTTAATTAAGGATTGCCGTCGCGTTTTATGTACACACTTGGGACTCGTAATACACTTCATTTACGAGTTTTCGTCGGTCTTTTTTTGTGCGTTTGTATTTTGTCACATTTGAAATCCGTGTAAGGAATTTGTAATCATGAGTAATTGCTGTGTACGCAATCAATATCCGACCACTCATGGTGTAGGTATGCCTACATAATAATAAACTAAGTATGTTCGTATAATCGCGACTAGAAATCGCTAAACCTAGCTCGAAATTTTTGTGGACGAAATGCCTCTTCCAAAAAAGACACTTGTTTTGCATATAGAAGACAGATTTCCCGCAAAGTAGAGTCTGCCACAAAACAAAACCACGCATCTCCCAGCTTCGGCGTATAACCATCTTGGAAAGAATCCCACCATTTCGCAGCTCTGATACAACTCCTCCCTCCGCTCAGCTTCCTCGTACATGTCTAATAGAAACGCACCCTTATCCTTTACGAGATCTCAACAAAATAAATAATTTTACGTTGTTCCAATAAAGTTTTACACTCTCCCTATTATTTGAGCAACAAGAAAAACAAATATTAACGAACCACGAGATTAAAAGAAAGCGGAATAAATACAATTTTGAGTATTCCTGGTAGAATAAAAATCTGATGTTAAAACTGAGGATTGTTCGAAAAACAATGGAATATGAAAAAAAGTAATGTTCATCTGAACGTCTGCTAATTGGTTATTCATTGGTTCTTATTTCAATTCCCGATGCGTATTATTGTAAAAAGGCAGAAAACAAAAAGTTATTGATTTAAAAATCGGTTTGGTTGCATTTTCATTTAAAAGCAAGATTTTATAATGTTTTTTTTTAAAGTGACCTCATTTCCATTTATTTATCACACAGGGAACAATTCAGTAGTTATTGTTTCTAAATCAGTTACACTCTCGTGCAAAAAGAGCGTGTCACATAAAAACTTATAAAGGTCATGCCACGTCCAATAATGTAACAAATATGTCAGCTTTGATCTCTATCCGTCGGACTCGGACGTCGGAAAACCACAATAAATCGAACATTGCGTGTTACCATAATATAAAATGTAACACCTCCTGAGACATTTATTTTCGTTAGTAACACTTCTTATTAGCGCAGATAGAAGGCAGACACGCTAACTAATAAAATGTTGATAGGGAAATGTGGTTTCTTGATAAATAAACAGAACTTTGTTTATTATCAGTGATAAAATGAATTTATTGCTAATGTTTTGTTAGACACGCCCGAATCTGATTCAATTTTCATGTTTTGTTTTAATTGTGTTTATTCATAAATAGAGTCATTATTTATTCAATGATTGTTAGTGCAGCTATACGTTTCAAGCGATCTAAAATTAAAAAAAAAACACTACTTTCCTAATGTAATATTATTATGTCTAATTAATTAAGAAAACCTTTAATTATGTAGAGAATACGTATTTTCATAGAGACATGTGTAACACCTACATACAATGCTGTTATACATGGCCAGACATAACTAGATTGTAATTTATTTATTTTAATTCAATTAATGCCACCACAAACAAGCCACTTTTCAAACAGTCTGATTCATCAGACTAAGAACGCGGATTGGAAAGAGGTAACACAAAACTGGGCACAGAGGAAGGTATGGAGGGAGGCCTTTGCTACTACAGGCTTGATATAATAATAATAATATTTTTTTTTATATTTATGTTTATTTTTATCTTTTTTATTAAAATATTATTTATATGTATTATACGAACGAATAAACGAAATAATAATAATCTGTCCTGAATTAGTCTGGCCTGAATTAAAAAAAAACATTTATTGAAAAAAATTGGTAGTTATTTTTACTTTTTTAGCCGCGGTTAAAATATGCCATCGATTCTATGAATAGGTTAGTAAAAATCCATTTTCTTCTAATTGGTTCTTTAAAATCTAGATACCTACCCTCAAATAGCAAATAAACGCGACACACGGTTGCATGTCATACTTACAAAGTCATCATAATCAGTTCAGCTCAAATAAGTCTACTGCAAGGCATAGACCACCCACTAGCGTCCCCTCCTCGCATCCAGTGGACTCCCATGGTCCTCGCTAGGTCATCGGTCCACCTTGTGGGAGGCCTTCTCACGCTGCACCTTCCAGTACGTGGGCGCTTTCAAGAACCATCCGTTCTCCAAGCAATTTGCCCTGCCCACTACCGCATTTGTAACCATCTGTACAGTCAGGAGTGCGAGCAGCGAGCGTGTCGTTAGTCCCCAGGTAGGCACATTACTTTGTGTGAATTATTTCATCATCACTACACGCAATACTGTGAAGGAATACATTGTGAGGAAACCGGCATATCCTCTAGAACCAAACAATAATCCACTAACCTGCACTGGGTCCGCGTGGTGGATTAAGGCCTATTTCCTCTCACAGAGAGGGGGCCTGTGTCTATTTTTTTTTGTGGGGTGGGATATCATCCAATGATATCTCCCGCTCTAGGGTGGAGCGAGAGGGCGTGTCAGACTCTTACTGACTAAAACCCACGGGCCTGTGTCCCTGCAGTGGGAAAGTTAAAAGGCTAACTATGCTTATGCAGTGCAGTCATATATTATCATATTAGGTTTCAGTTTTAGCCTGCCACGGCAGCCTATTTATCAATATTCGATTCCAGCCATTAAAACCAATCTGATAGGCATCCATTGTTCTCAATTAGGCATGCATATCGTGTGTGGTTAAGTGTTTGATTCCTTGGACGTGAACTCGATCCAAATTCCAATTATCTGCGTTTGGATCCCCTCGAAGAGAAATCGATCTTCCGTTTGTTAGGGAGGCCGGTCTTCGGGCTAGCCAAATTACGACTATTACCGGCCGATACTCTATTTGATTATATCTCGGTAACTGACGTAGCTGGTGCTATTTTAGTGTTAGGTAGCGTTTTGAGCATTTAGATTTAATTTTGTGAATGTCTTTCCATACAAACAACAAAGAAAAGCAACGCTTGCTGAGGTTTGTCCATAGATGGGTGACCATCCAGTTCCTACTGAGACTCCTCCATGCCTCGGAAAGCACCTTGATGTTGGTTCCGGCTATCATTGGTAGATCTTTGACAGTCGTTATGGGTAGTCAGAAGCCAGGAGGTCAGGCACGGGAGTCTTACCACGGGGTATCATAATATTACCCAGTTCCTGAGTTATGGAGGTCAGAAAGACAGTCACTACATGTAAAATACTGGAACTCAGCTGCATCCGATTGGACTGGAAGCCGCCTCCAACATAATTGGTAAAAAGCTAGGCAGATTCTAAATTTGTTTCCGTGAAATAATGATTGTGTCAAATTTCCGGGCAATTGAAAGCGATGCGTTGCCAATGAGATTATGCTTTTATTCCCCAGATGAAATACCGGGAAATTTTAAAAGGTTTTGAGAAATTGAGGTTTTTCTGTTGTAATGTTGATTTTGCAATAGTGCTTCATCTGGAATCATGAATCAAAGGAGACAAAGGCTTTTGATGACCTGCAAAGGTCAATATGTACGTATACCAATTTATAAATTTTATAACTAGCTTAGGAGCCAGGGAATCTCATTTAAATACGAAACGAACTTACTTCAATACAGAATTTTACTATGATTTATTTTCGTTTATTCATTTCAACACACATATTAATTGGAATGTTTAAATATTTATTGTAATTAGATATTAACTTCTGACTTGGAAATGCTCTGAAATAGAACGGAAAACATTTTTTATAGCACAAATATTTGGTGGTTAATTTAAGACTTCTTCATTTTTTGTTTCCGTAAATGGAAAACTAGATGCCGTAAGAGCGTCATTTTTAATTTAATTTTCATTAATCATCAAAGCACTATTACCTTTTTTTTAATAGTTTTCGATGCTAACGTGAAAAATAAGTGGCAAGGGTACTTGTTTAGCTCGCCGTCCGATCAGCACCAGGCCCGAGAGTCAACGGCGTGTAGTGTTCCACACGCGCCTCAAAGAGTTGTCAGCATTCATGACGGGGCCCGTCATGGCCGATGCCTGCCCAGGGGTTGATGATAAATTCGAAACAGAGTTACGTCGCCCCTGAGCACTCAGGGCAGACAAGGAACAGGGGTGGGTTTTAGTCAGTAAGAGTCTGACACGCTCTCCCGCTCCACCCTAGAGCGGAAGATGTCATTGGATGATTTCCCACACCACAAAAAAAAGGTACTTGTTGTATGATTTATTATTTCCAAATCGGATATATTTTGAAATACTAATATTGCATTCTACCTTTTTTATGATTATTTACTGCCTCAAACGTCTGTCGCAGGCCTCCAAACTTGTAAATATTTTAGTGTTCATGACAGACGCACAAAAAACAAACGCGCATCGTTTTGTGTACACTTGGCAAATAAATCAGAGGTACCTACAGGAGCCAAATTTCAAAAGTTTATGATTTATCATAATCCAGATTTCCATTTGCCGAACGCCTGGTCCATTATTCTATGTCACAGACACGACAAGGGTGCGTGCTTGGTGAAAAAATAAACGCATTTTTGGCTCCCAACGTTATTTATAAACAATAAAAAAACTTTCTGATATATTTTTGATCAAGACGGAACTTGAAGGATTTCTGTAAAGGATTGACTATTTTAAAAAAATCTTCTGACGTGATTGGCTTGTATACAAGCAGTGGTTTTTATAGGATTTCGATTAATTTTCGAGCAACTTACCTAACGAGATTAGAGCGATATGAGCTCAACAAAAAAAAAATCAAAGTTTCTCATCAAGATTTCTCGAATCGGGAATTTCGAGAAAACACATTGACCGGATTTGGACCAAATGCCATCTAGGTAAGATGTGAGAGTACTTCAAAATGATTCTTTACATCAACTGAAAACTAAAAAAAAATGTTTAAAGAATTGGTCCCAGAGTTAAATATATTTTTTTTAATGTAAATCAGTTAGTTTTAAATAAATTAATATTTTTTTTTTTAATCATTTATTAAATTTTTTACTCTTAAATATCATATTTAGGTCCTTATTAAACTGATCCCAACTTACAACACCATGCAGTCATGTAATGCTCCAATTCCCTATAGAAAATAAAACCTTTCATACTAATTTTCATCAGCTGATGATGACTTTGTGGGGAAAGTTAATTTTTAGGGTTCCGTATCAAAGGGTAACCTACGGGTCCCTATTACTAAGACTCCACTGTCCATCTGTCTGTCAGTGGGCTGTATCTCTTTATTCGTAATAGGTAGACAGTTGAATTCACAGAATATTTATTTCTGTTGCCGCTATAACAACAAAAAATAAAAATAAATAAAAAATTAAAGAGAGCTCCCCTAATTGAAGGAGAGCCACACAGTTTAAGGAACGGAACCCATCGTGGGCGAGTTCCAACTCGCACTTGGCCGGTTTTTTTTAATATTGTTTTTGACTTCCTTAGGTGCAATTTTTAAAATATGACCCCACGTTTCCGTTACACCCTGACATACTGTCAATTTTTGTCGTGAATTTCTGGGACTCGAGAAAAAAAGTCATTCAAGAAATGTCAAACCATAATCGCAATTGCAGAGATTAGCAATAAGAGGTAGGTAGGTAGGTGGGGGTGGTGGTAGGGGTGGTAGGTATGTGGGGGGGGGAGGGGTTTGAGGTTAGTAATGTTTTTGGTCACCGATATATTACATTGGGTAGCATTGTCTTGCTAGATACCTCTGTCAATAAAATGTCCAGTTATTTACTAAAACAACAATAAAAACAAAACTTCATACGCATGCGCGAAACAAAACACAACCTTGCTTACGAAATCAGTGTAACAAAGTTGAGGACTAAGCAAACGCGATATCGAGGTGAGATATCACGTCTCCACATAGACGTCATAATAATAAAAGAGGAGCCACTTAAATTACAAACCGTATAAAATATGCGTTACCGCCGGGAAATCTTCTCTGTACCAGAATGTAGTCGCCTCGTAAAGCCATCTAGTAACGAAGGCCCCATGAGAGAACATGCTGTATTTTATTCTCGTCAAAAAAGGACATCTACATATCGCACGGTTGGTACGACTGTTTCTACGAATGAGGCTCCGTCATTTGGTATTTTATCTTTTTCTACTCTGAGTGTACGGGCAAGTAGTACCTACAATGCAGTATTTCTAAAAGACACCATTTATTTTGTAAACTAAGCTTAACAAACAAATGTTGAAATACTATCTTAAATTACTTTCCACGAAACAATTCTTCGCAAGGAAATTTTTGATTTTCTAAAATCGTAACAGATATGAAATAAAATCATTTATTTTGTTCAACTGAACGTACTTGTACAATCCACCCACGCGCGAAAACTAGTTTTTCTGTTTGTTTTTCTACTAAACGCAGTAAAAACAACAACAATACGCTATTAAGTCGCCGACCAATACCATTAAGAGACACAATCGGGCCAAGCAATGTCCCAAATTGCGTGTTCTCAACCCCTATCTCGGGCAATAAAAACATTTATAAAGGAAAAACTTAATAGAATGCGCCTCCTTTAAAAGTGCAGGCCATATCTCAAACTTTCAAGCGAACAATAAGAGAATTCTTAATAAACTAATTATAGAAGGTGGAGCACTTAGAACAAACTTAACAAATGTCATGAATAATATCACCAGCTGCTTATTGCAGAAATTTATCGTTCAACTTTGTGCCTCAAAAACTCTTAACTGAAAACATAAACAAGGGATTACAGCAGAAATAAAATAATTAATTTCCCTTCAGAATTCAAGTTGGAGTGCGAAACCGTAATAATTGTGTTGATATAATGATACACGCCCACAATATTTTATTATCACACCGCTTTTTAGTGAGGATTCTTTTAAAATATTTGGTGATTTTAATGGGGAATCAATACCGACAGAGGCTTTCAACGAGGGAAGAATTTATTGGAAATCTGGTTTATCTGATCATAATCTCAAACAGAATAATTTGAAAACTGCAGACACATTATTATAATGTGTGCTGGTTAGGCTATGTACAAGTATAAATATGTAGCTTCTGCCAGCGGCTTCGCGTTAAAGTCAAAAATAGTCCCAAGGGAATAAATTCCCGGCATAAAAATGTATCTTACATTCTAATCCAGGACATGATTTACCTATGTCCAAGTTTCAACCAAATCCATAGCCGTTAAGAGGTAAATAAGTAACAGACAGACAGAGTTACTTTCTCATTAATATTCTTTAATAAAATTATATACTCCATTTAAAATTGACAAAACCCTCATTGATTTTTAAGCCCAAGTTCATGTAGTCATACATCTGATAAATAGGTAGATATAGCCGCTTTTTGTCACCGTCGGCGTCGTTGCCTCTGACAGCTCACAAAAAAACGGAGAACTTTAATCGATGTCCCAGCCAGTGTTGATGGTTAAGGTCAAGACGGTATACAAGAACATTTATTATTTTGTTTTTCAACGAGCTTATTGCTGACAATGTGAGTATTTTTGTTCAGAAAAATTGTTAAAGGTTTTTTGAAGACATTTTTATTAATATTTATTTTATAACCGTTTTGGATTAATAATATTTTCAGTACGTACACGAAAAAATATTTTTCACTTTTTCTTTCAAGAATAACACCGATCTAATGATGTGTTTGTTTTTTTGGAACATCTAAGATTATTTATTAATTTCATCATTTATGTATAAACAACAAATAAAGGTCAAACAATAAAAGAAAGATAACGTACAAAGGTACGCCATGTTCATGTTGACATAATTTAATATTCTCAGTTTTCTTTATGAAATGTTTAATTCGCAACATTTTTAAAGTCGTTCTAATTTCAACAAAAAATTAAAATAATAATTCATCATTGGAGGTTTTTGGTGAGATTTTTTCTAGGTAAGTCCAGTGTCTTCGCAACTGGACAATTTATGAAACCATTGACACAGGTTGGATCTCGGTAAAATGATGCTGAGAATTTTATTGTTATATTATGTAGATGGATGAAAGTGGGAAAGGGAGGCCAAAGAAAAGGTGGATGGATTGTGTGAGGAGTGATATGAAAGAAATGGGAGTTAGTGATAGCGTGACGGCTGACAGGACAAAATGGAAGAAAAAAACCTGTTGCGCTGACCCCAAGTAATATGGGATAAGGGCAGAAGATGATGATGATTGACTACCTCAGCGTAGTTAGCCGAGAAGGCTGACTCGACACATTTGATGTCCAGTACTGCAAAAACATTAGAACGTGTTACATCCTCATTCTAATAAAAATCAAAGTGATTGTATACTGCTTCTCAAAACTAAATAGGTACATTCTAAACTTAACACGACTAATTGCACAAACCGTGCGTACCCAAGATTAAAGAAATAAATAGATACCTATATTAAAATCATTATCTGTAATCTAGTGTCTACAGAAGTTACGAAGTTAACAAGCAATCTAAGTCCGATCCCCAATCTAGTTCAATCTATTTTAGAGTTATCATTACGGTAATCTATATCCAAGTGGTCACAATACCTCTGCATTGAGCAGCTTCCGGCTATACCCCTTTCTATCTCCGTTTCCGTAAATGGCCGGAAATGAATTCAAAACACCCTAGAGCAGCATCCGATCTCTTGTAGGATCACTGTATTCACTGATATCCTTCAGCTATCCGTTTTGTACCTGGACTAATAAAGGCTTTGATTTAGTTGAGTTGCTGTCTAGTTATTTATAAATGGATCAATAACATAAACGGATATCCGAATAGAAATAAATTCTCGAAATAAACTAAGAACACGTGTAAAGTTAAAATCTGTTTTTATATTCTCTGAAATGTATTTTCATTTACTTAATTTTCCTCTTGTTGTTGATATTTTAGTCAGGAACTCTAAGCATAAAAGGCGAAAAAATCTTCAGAGAAAATACCCAGAGGCAAACAGACACTCCACAATGTTTCATATTTCCAATTTCCTTATACTACACTCTTAAAGATAAACCAATGCTCAAAAAGATAATAAAACGCAAAATAGTGACACGGAGCAAACTCGAAGTCGAGATTCTTCCGACCGGACACGCGCTTGGAATGAGTTAAATTTGACAAGAGATAGACAAGCCACGAGTGTTTCAGGAGATGCTATTTTTGACGTAATCCTCGCTCCTGTAGCCCTGTAGCCCCTTACCAAGTCGAAGTGGTTGACAGCCGGCATAAAAATGCAGCGGAAACTTTCGGACGGAAGGAACGGTGCTGAAAACGTCATGGAGTGTTAATTTTCTACTTTTGTTTGCGATGTTGGATATTCTTTGTTTTGTTTTAGCGATCGAGTTTTGTTTTGTTTTTAGAGAAATGGACGGCAGAGTTGACGACAAGTTTAAATGAATTCGACAGTATTTAACAATGAACTATTTTTGCAATTAAGTACGGAAATGGTTGTGGAATGTTATTTTATGCAGTATTTTAGTAATTTTTAGGGTTCCGTACCCGAAAGGTCCACACGGAGCCCTATTGTTGTCACTCACGTGTCCGTCTGTCCGTCGTCGGTCACAAAATTTTGTTCCGAAGAATTTTTTAACTTCCCATTGACTTGAAATTGAAATTTGGTGACAATATTTATTATTACGTATATTTTACTAACAAATAACAAATTGATAAATCAGATTTTTTCTTTGATAATTTTCGGTCAGATAGCGGAACCCTAAATGTGCGAAAGCCGACACGCACTTTTCTGGTTTTTTTTTTATTTTATTTTTGGATACTTTAGTAAGTTGCTTTGTTATGAAATAACACATAGGTACCTAGTTTGTCTAAAGTTTTTGCAAAAATACACTTTTATTTTGTAAAAATCCCGCGTGCACATGACATTTTGGCAAAACAAAAGTACGATTTTGTATTCTACGAGATTCTAGGCAAACACCATGGATTTAAACGCAAAATTTTGACCGTCTAAAAATTCAAGTAAGAGCAGTAGCCGTTGCATACAATTTTAAAATGAGATTTTTTTCAAAGTTCATTTTGTAAAGGTTTGGTTTTGTAAATAGTCAGACTTGAACCTTTTCTAAGTATAAAAACTATTCATCTCGGGAAAAACTCTTACAGAACGAAACACTCATCTGTCAAACAGTGAATAACAACACATAACACGTCTAAGCCGCGAACTGCAACTTTTCACTTTGTACTTGATCATCTTAACCGAGTAGCTAACATTCCCAACTCCAAGTCTTTAGCGACATTAACTTGGTCCACCGTACAAAGCCGTCGCTAATCTAAGCTTACTCGACCAAACTTTGGTTTTCTATTAGACAGAATCGATTTCTGTCTTCGCATTTAATCTGTCAATTCGTCACACGGGACTCCCAAGCTTTAGATAAACGTGATTTCTTGACTGCTTTATAAAAAGGCGTGCGAAAAGTTTTGATAGATTCCTGATTCAATGTTTTCGATCTAAAGAGTTTGCCTTGTCGTAGACCTTTTCGTTCACATGCTACAAGCCTTTATCTAAAATACACGAGCCGTAGGAAAATGTTTTTTGGAATACATACAAATGAAGCTTTAAGCTCTTCTGAACCGACTTAACGGCCTGTGAAGATAGGAATGGGAGGCAACAAACCTGACAAAAACTAGAACTAAAAAATATAGCGAGCTTATTACATGAAACGCATTTTCTTGTACATAAACCGCCTCACTCCAGTTTAAAGAGAAACAACGACTCAGTACGTAACAGAGTCATTTGCTCGTTTATTTGAACTTTTTTATCAGAGAGCTTTATGACATTAAAGTTTTTATTACGAAGCCGGCTCGAGTAGGTAATCCATGCTATTTGTTTTACTGTTCCTCGGATACAGCATGCCCTTAATAATACGTGATGTTATTA